>CM022392.1:26857381-28098269 GCA_011833715.1 Carcinoscorpius rotundicauda
GTTTACTAGATTCTGTAATGATGGGGGCTTAGGGTCTATTTTCATCATGTATAATAAAAGTGTTCAGCATTCTTAATGGTTAATTTTTATTAAGATTTTTACGCAAGTTATCTATTGATCTTGTTTGAAGCCTGTTTAACAACATTGGAATATTTGTGTAAGAATATTGGTTGTTGTTGTTGCTGCTTTTAATCTTGGAACTGTGTATGCTTAAGTGATTGTTGAATTTTGTGTTGTTTGTAACTTTACTGTAGCGCCCGTCATGGCCAGGTGGTTATGGGTACTCATCTCGTAACCTGAGGGTCGCGAATTCGAATCCCCCTTTCACTAAACATTCTCACCCTCCCAGCCGTTGGGGAGTTATAATGGTACGGTCAATCCCACTATTCGTTGGTAAAAGAGTAACCCAATAGTTGGCGGTAGCTGGTGATGACTTGCTGCCTTCTCTCTAGTCTTACAGTGCTAAATCAGGGACGGCTAGCGCATATAGACCACGTGTAGCTTTGCGCTAAATTAAAAAAAAACAAACTCCTTAGTATATGTGATTTGGTTACGTTTAATCTTACTGGCAGGAAACTCTGTAACCGGACTATGGAAGTTTAATAGATTTTAAGTATATTTTTGCTTGTAGAGCTTCTATTGTTGCCGATCAGACATTGTCATTGTACATACTTTGCCAGATTTTGTTTCTTATTTCATTTACGTGCGGACCTAGTATAGTTAGGTGGTTAAGGCACTCGACTTGTAATCTGAGAGTTGAGGGTTTGAATTCCAGTAACACCAAACATGTTTGTCTTTTCAGCCGTGGGTGCGTAATAAGTGATGTACAATCTCCCTATTCGTTTGTAAAATAATACCTCAAGAGTTGGCTGTTGGTTGAGGTGACCAGCTCTAGTCATACACTGCTAAATTAAGGACGGCTAGCGCAGATAGCCCTCGAGTAGCTTTACACGAAATTCAAAAAACAAACAAACATTTATGTGCTTAATTCAGTTTACTTTAAAATCGTAGATTAGAGCCAGGGAATTGGCTGATGTGGCTACCAGGAGAAGAATTCCGTAAAAGTATTACTTTTGGAGCTGTTTGCTTTTCGTTTTCATTTCGTGAATAATGTGATTTGTGGACACTAATCTTGTTGTTTTGTTGTTGTTTTCATTTATTGCAGTTGTTTCCTGTTTCATTCAACCGTGGTTATAAATTTCTCTCTGCAGTGGTAGAAGTATATAAGCTCTCTCAGATAGCCACATCATTCTCAAAGTGGGAGAAAAAGCAGTAATTTGGATCAGGCAGTGGCATTTCACTCATATACATGATGAATAGTATAGAGCTAACGAGCGCTTCTTGCTTTGAGAAGGTGTCCGACATATTAATTCTAGCTTTTCTGCTACCAAGAATGTGGGAGAGCCAGTGAATAACACCTCGCGGTAGTTTCATTTATGACATTTGATATTTTAATCTCTTATGTTATACAGTATCGAATAATCAAGAAATCAAGTGAAAGTACAGCAGTTTCACTTAAAATTGTCTACTGTGGTTTTTGTGAATATTATCAGATGTTCTGTGGTTTTTCTTTTTTTTTTCTTAATCCGTTTTGCATTTCAGTAAATTTTTATGTCAGTTTGAGATCGGCTAAAAGTCTTTAACTGATCACTTGTTACCAGCTGGTACAGCGGTAAGTCTACAAATTTACAATGCTAAAATCAGAGGTTCGATTCTCCTTGGTGGACACAGCAGATAGCTCAATGTGGCTTTGCTATAAGAAAAACAAACACATACACACACAAAATCTAATACAAAAGCATTAGAATTTTGTCCCCTGCTGAGACAGCGGTAAGTCTTTAAATTAACAATTCTAAAATCAGGGATTTGATATCCTTTGGTGGACACGGCAGATGGCTAGCCTGATGTGACTTTGCTATAAAAAAAAACACACACACACTCTTATGATTTTTTTCTTGTAGTTTACCAGTAATGTTGGTTAGGTTAAAAGGTGTTTAGATTTCTGGTTTACTTGCAAGCTTTCCTTCTTTCAGAAACATTAAAACTTTTCCTAGTTTCTAAGCAGCTAGTAAGTAACCTTATTATATTAAATATAGTTGCTAGGTTGTCGTGCAATCTGAGTGTGCTTTTCTTTGTAAGTATATATATTGTATTTTGTCATATCTTGTGTGGAGCCTTGTTGTTTTTGTTTAAAGGTTTTCTAGTGCGTTATTGGTTTAATGAGTTTTTACGTTGCGTTATCTTGAGTGTTGCTACATCCTTGTTGGATCTCTAGGGAAACGACCAAGAAGGTAGGTGCGTACAAGTTTTTATTTGTGACAATATGATTATTTACTTTGTTGTGGAACTACGTGTTCTTAGTCGGTTCGTTTGACGTTTTGTATGAGTTTTCTGAATATTTCTGCTTTTCATATGTTTGTGTTGGCTTAGGTGTTATTGTATTTAAGTATGTGATATACATATTTGTATTGTTTCTTGTAAATCTTTTGAAGTGAGACCAAAAGTTTTTATATATGTTAAAGTTTGAGCAATATTCATTTCAGTTATTGGCTTTTAGTGTTTTTATTTTATATCTTATAGTGTTTCTGAGTACATTTAGTCTGATTTTTAATTCAGGATTTTGTGTATTTATATTTTTTCCGTAATTTTCTTGTTTGTTTGTTTGTTTAGAATTAAGCACAAAGCTACTCAATGGGCTATCTGTGCTCTGCCCACCACGGGTATCGAAACCCGGTTTTTAGTGTATAAGTCTGCAGACATACCGCTGTGCCACTGAAAGGCTCGTAATTTTCTTCGTTCTTTTATTGTATTTAGTTATTCGCGGAGTTTCCATATTTGGTTGTGATATTGTGTTGTTATTTAGATGCATATTTTTGTTGTATTTATATGGCACTCAGTGACTGCATGGTAATAATATAAGATTATAGTATGGTTTTCGGCACCACTGATCAAACACTTTATGATTTATTATTTCTTGGTATTTTTTCCAGTTTGCTTTTCTATAATCCAATTTGGAAATATTTATTTGTTGATTATAATTTTGACAGAGATCGAAGTTGCACCAGATCACTAAACGATCACTGTCTATATTAAATGAAACGAACGAGTTTGCTGTAGAACATACATAAAGATCTAAATTGTCAATACTTTTGTATGCATAGCTAGTACGAGTCAGGGTATTGTAACTGGGTAGGATACAACTAACATTTTTTAATAATTCTTGCAGTTTTCTACCACTTCCTTTAGTCCCGACACATTCAAATACTTTATTTTTACTCTTCAAGTCTCCTATTATAACGTAGTTATCGTTTTTGATTAAAATTCGTTGCAGTAGGTGTGTAGGTATGCTAATCTTTGAAGTGCATTATAGGGGGCAGTGATAACGAGAGTAGTGTGATTGTTTAACGTTATTTCTAGAGTTATACTTTTATTTGTGAAGTTAAAGCTTGCGTTATTTACGAATAATGTGTTTTTTTAAAGAGGACCACGTTTGTTGTTTGTTTGTAATTAAGCATAAAACTACACAGTGGGCTACCTGTGTCCTGCGCACCATGGGTATCGAAATGCAGTTTTTAGCGTCGTAAGTCCGCAAACATAACACTGTTTCAATGGGGAAGGCTGAGATGGCTCACTTCGGTTTGTTTTTTGTCTCTCTTTCGTGCCTTACAGTAACGTTGTATAGTAGTTTACTTTAGATCTGTTATGTTTTTTCATCATATAATATTTCTGATGTTATATCCATCGTGGTGCTACTTACTAGATCTCTGTTCTCATGCAGCTTGGCCACCTAAGATGTAGGTGTGGATAACTGTGAGTGTATTCACTGTTTATGACTAGATGAACTGCTGGTTTTGATATTATGATTAGCGGTAATATCTGTGTAAGTGGTTCCTTTGTGATGTTTATCATTGTTGTGATGAAGTCTTCTTTCTGTGCTGCAATGCTGGTTTTTGCAACAGATTCGTATATCACATTTTCCTTGATATTCATAAGTGATTTGTTTACTTTTTTCAATTGTCCTTTGTAGTTTGTTTAGGTTATTGACGGTTGTGAATTCGAATTCTTGCCATATAACATGTTCTTCCTACATGGTAACTGAGTTATCCACCCGGCTGTAAATAATATTGGCTCACTCAAATTTACCGGCTGACCACCAGTTTGTATGAGACTAAAATTAAAATAGAGTAAAGTATTCTGAAAAGAGGAACCATATGTTGAATGTCTTATTATGTAATATGTTTTCTCACTAAATAACTACAATGTTTTTAAAATAGTGCTAAGTATGAAATACGTAACTCAACTACATGTTGAGAACGTATGAATGAAATTCAAGTTTAAGAAAATAAACACAGATACGTATAAGGGGTGAAATAAATAAGTTATTATTCCAAACTTACTTCCTATTTGCATATATTTTCTTAAATTATTTAAGTGTTTTGTAAGCACGCTAGTCTAATTTTTAGCTGACATCAAAATAATTAATAAGAATTTAAAGAATTTGTTTTATAACATCAAAAGTATTACCAATTGCATAATATTTTAATATTTTATTATTGTGGATGGTTTATAGAATATTTTACTTGCTTCAAAAGAAATCTATAGATTTACTGTGGTATCTGTTACATTACAAGTTATTGAAACAACAAGGTTTAAAGCACATTCTTGGGCCCGGCATGGCCAAGCGTGTTAAGGTGTTCGACTTGTACTTTGAAGGTCATCGCTTCGCATCTCAGTTTCACCAAACGTACTCGCCCTCCCAACCGTGGGGGCGTTATAATATAATGATCAATCCCACTATTCGTTGGCAAAAGAGTAGCCGAAGAGTTGGCGGTGGGTGGTGATGACTAGCTGCTTTCCCTCTTGTCTTACACTGCCACATTAGGGACGGCTAACGCAGATAACCCTCGAGTAGCTTTGCGCGAAATTAAAAAAACAAGCAATTCTCTTGTCTTATTATAAAAACAGACACACTAATAACATTACTACTAGTACTTCTGTTATATGCTATATTTTTTGAACTGAATTTATTGTGTTATAAATCATCAGAGTAATAAATAAAATCTTCAACATCCATCTTTAAGTAATGACGAAATCATAAGTTTTTGCAGGTATTTATTTTATTTTATTTTTGGAACGAGAATCAAATTTTACATTTTTACGAAAACGCTATTTTGTAGTAACATTAAGTAGTTATATACTTACAGTAATTTATGAATTTCACAGTTGAGTTAAAACTTATATTATGCTTTTTACTTTTTCTGTAATATACGGTTAGTTTTCTGCAAGAAATGGATATTCTGTTGAAAATATGTTTTTTTTGTTTGTCTTAAAATACGATGCTTCATTTTAAATATAGTTAAAATGACAGAAAAAATTGAATTCACTTCTGAAGTCATTACAATTGCGTAATGTTTGTCCAACTGTGATAGCGTTTGTGAAACATTTTACGCATAGATTTAAGCCCATGAAAAAACTTTAATATTTTCCCGATTTCTCAAAACACACTCATACATCCATGAGGCGGTCTTACTAAAGAAATGTTATCAAATATTTGTATTTTAATTTGATGATTTTGCATTGTTGTGCTAAAGTTAACTTAAAATATTACGATGGTTTCGTTGTAAATTGATTATAAATAAATGGATTAGGCAAAAAAAATGGAAATTGTTTAAGTATTACAGAACCTAATGACTTTAATGAGTTTCGTTGGTAGCTTTATAAAGTTTAATCTAGTTTTGAGAAACATGTTTTTATGTTCGTTACATTTTGAGATATAAACCAGCGGTAGGTTTACAGACTCATAAGTTAAGGTTCAAGGTTCGATCCCCTGTGGTGTATACATCGTAGATACCTAAATGTTTACCTTTATGTTTAAACAGAACACATTTTGTTATTATATTGAAAAGCTTGTAATAAAGAAAATTTTATCCCATGAAAAACAAAAAGTTTATGAAAATAATTTATTTTTATAGAGCTATTTAATTTTTTTCTGTTACTTGTTCAATATAACTCAATAGTTACGTGCCTCTTTGATGTGGCTCATCAGAATTAGCTTACTTTTACAAAAATCATGGGCGTGATCAAATTCCGTATTTGTTTGTCTACTTTTTTTACGTTAGTTACGTGAGTGACAAGTTGCAAAGAAAATATTTTCTCTTATTATTAAATTAATTAATTTAAATAGAAATTAGTTTTTTTACTTGAAAATTCTTATTCCTATCTTTCTAGTTTTGTTTTTTCAGAATGTAAAATTAATTACGAAAGAGCATGACATTTGTATTTGATTAGTACAGGGAAAAAAATAATAATTGATTTTCAACGAAAATAGCAATGAAAAGGAATGAACAGATGTTCGGTAAGTTGGGAATAATTAAAGTACAACTTATGTAAAATCTGTAGGAAGCTTAAGACTAGTTTTGATCTTAAATTGTAATTATGAAAACTTAGAATGCATACTAAATTCAAATTATTATCAAATTAGAGATAAATGGATACGTGACCTTTTTAAAGAGAAGCATTCAGACATGACCATAAAGAAGATGAACACGAGAAAATCATTTAATCAAGTACACCATGATAACAATAAGTTTAATAAAATAACAGTAATATATAGATCTGTAATCTTAGAACAGTACTGCCAACAATCATGACCACATGCGCTGAAGGGAATTCAAAATAAACAGCCATATATATATTTGTTCTCTAATAAGTTGAAAAGCCATGAATTAATGTAGCCAGTCCTCTCCTTTGACGCACTGCATGGCCATGTTGATAAGACACTCGACTCCTAATCTGAAGGTAGCGGGTTCCAATCCCCATCGCACCAAACATGTTCACCCTTTCAGCCGTGGGGGCATTATAAGTGACGGTCAATCGCACTATTTGTTGGTAACACGAGTAGTCCAAGAGTTGACGGTGGGTGGTGATGACTAGCTGTCTTCCATCTAGTCTTACTCTGTTTAGTTAGGGACGGCTAGCGCAGATTGTCCTCGTGTAGCTTTGCACCAAATTCAAAACCAAACTATCTCTCCTCTGGCTGTGAAACAGGATACCTCACACCTGCCATAGGTTTAACGTAAGACTTTGCTGCCAAAAACAAGCTTTTGACTGACATTTACGCGTTGTAGTTGAACCTATCAGAATACGCATAAATTGTGAAGCTGCTTGTAAAAGGTAACTGTAATGATCTTGTTGGTGCAGGCACTTTCAGATACTGCTTTACCACAGTTAAAGGTAATAAATAACACGTGGGAATTATTTTTTCCCTCCAGTTATACACTCACAATCTGTAATTTCATGCATTTCAACTATTTCTTGTGCTGAAATGAATGTTAAACAAATATTTAGAAGGACTGTGTGCTTATTAAATACCTGAGTCTTAATGACTGAAAATATTAAAGAATAACCAAATAAAACATTATATGAATTACACTTATGTTTGCTGTAACACAAATTATTATTTGTTTATTCACCTTCTAAATATAACGTACTCACGAATATTTTATTTCGTCTCAATAGTTAAATTAACTTGCTGGTAAAGTAGTGAAACAGCAGTTGAAACTGTTTCTTTTCAATTATTGTGTGAGTTAACTTGTAACTCTTGTGTTTTTAGTGAAAATCCGCCACCTACAAAATATTTTAGTTTTAAAACTGAAACAGTTTTAAACTAGCATTAATCAAAATACCAGGTCACTTTATATTCTAATAATTTTTACAGGCCAGTCATCACAGTGAACTTTATATTTTAAAGTCCTAACATCCAGATCAAATCCTTTATTCACCTCTTATGTTGCATGATGGTTATATTTTCAGAGTAATTGATCCATTTGTATTAAATAGATGTAACACCACACATATTTATTTATACATCTTTATTACCATATAAATATATCTGGGCACTTCTTGTCATTACATGTTCTAGTAGCTATAGACAGACTTCATCCAGCTCACAAACATGGCAACTTTTACATGGACACTCCAACAGCTATAGCTTGACAGGTTATGTTGCTGTAATATGCTGCCATCTATCATTCATTAAAATCAACTACTTTCCTAAGCATCACAAAAGAATTATTGGGGTCCCCTGGTTGAACAGTGGTAAGTCTTCAAACTTACAATACTAAAATTAGGGATTTGATTACTCTCGGGGGATACAGCTAATAGTCTGATGTAGTTTTGTTATAACAAAACACATACATACAAAAATCACTGGAGAATTCAACTGAAATTCTCTCTTCCAAGTTTTAATATTTGTGCTTTCACTATTATATATATATATATACACACACACACCAATGCATACTTAGATCAATTAAGGGTAGATAAACTGAGATCAGAGTCAGGAAGTTCAATGAATGGAAAGGGTATCACTTTATTTTGAGACAATGTTTTAGTGTTTGCACATTGCAGCTCAGGAAGACTACAGTTAAACAGAGTCATACTCCTCCAGTTTCGCTATCCAACATGCATTAGGCCCGACATGGCCAGGTGGATAAGGCACTCGACTCGTAATTCGACGGTCGCGTTTCGAATCCCGGTTACACCAAACATGTTCGCCACTTCAGCCATGATGTCATTTCAATGTTACAGTCAATCCCACTATTCGTTGGTAAAAGAGTACCCCAGAGTTGGAGGTGGGTGGTGATGACTAGTTGCCTTTCCTTTAGTGTTACACTGCTAAATTAGATAGCTCTCGTGTAACTTTGTGCGAAGTTGAAACCAGTCAATCAAATCAAACCAACATGCATTGATCCTTTCCATAGTTTTATATGTATAAGATATTTAAATTATACATGGTCAAGCCATATAGTGAACAATCTAATATACAGATAGTATCAGTAGTGTTTGAAAAAGATCACAACCTTATTATACATGGTCAAGCCATATAGTGAACAATCTAATGTACAGATAGTATCAGTAGTGTTTGAAAAAGATCACAACTTTAATAAGTTCTGTAATTGTTGCACAATATCAGTATTAAAAAACAGTAAACAAGACTAATATACACTATCTTTCTTATGTTACAATAAATTCCGAAATTGTACTGAAGTAATTCCCATGTAAACTTATGGCACCACAACTAACATCAGTATATATATGCAACAAAAACTCACAATTCTATCATGAATATGTTAGAAATGGAGCTTTCAATAAAATCTACTTTAGAGACAGGAATGCTTGCTTGTGCTCCTCAGTTCATCCACAATACAAATCAACTTCAGCATATGCAGATAATCATGCTGTAGTTATGGAGAAGATGGATATAAAACATTGGTAACATGACATAAATCCAAGAAAATTGAGAGTTTTTACTTGATCATAGGTGATGGCAATGCCCAAGCTGCTGCAGTCTTTCTAGGACCAGAAAATACTTTTCTTACAGTATGATCAAACATTCCACCTTCATGTGCTCGAAACTACATCCCTCTGGCTTTAACTTTAAACCTGGCATTTTTATCCATTAAATTGCCATTCTCAGGTTTTTTATAGCATTGTGAAATGCGTAGTGAAACATCAAGACATTATCAACACAGATCAGGAGCCTTCCCCTTTTGTAGCTCTTTCGGTGTAAGCGCATTTAGCTTCTCAAAAGTATTTGTAGCATTACACAGGCCAAATAACAAAGATAATTGCCTTTCTGTCTCACTCTACTTAGATGTAGTAAGAGCCCTATCTACCCAGCTATATTTACTCTATCACCATTGATCATTAGAACGATATTGTCATTTGGCAAATGTGGTCTCTTTACTCAGAGTGTATAATATAGTACTTTTACAAGTCAGTGTTCAAAAGTGGCTTGGGTCAAATTGATTTCTCAGACCATTAACCACCATAGCTTACTGCTGACTCTCCTGAATCTGCTTTGCAGTCATTTAAAACTGGTAGGTTTGCCTTTTTGCTGTACGGAAAGGTAAGGATAGTTCTTTTTAAAGTGATCCTGCTACTCAAAACCAAAGCAAACACTTTGATCCTCCATTCCAGAGTGACATCTGGAGGAGGCAGCAATTGCATCTACTGTGATACAAGCATCAATAGCGTTGCAGCAAGGCCTAGCTATTTTTGGAAATAAATGTGGTGGCATTATAATGCTTGGATGTGTTGGCCTATGGTTTGCTTTTGGTAGAGCTTAAACTCAACACGATGCATTCCGTTATTAGGCAGTCTGTCCGAGGTACAGCCACAAGAGTTTGTACTGTAGACTTTTTCTCTGTTGCAAACTATTCAAAGTCAGGACTTCAAACTTTACCACTTTAGAAACTGTTCCTGTTGGGAATATGAAACTTCGCACATCCAAGTTATTTCCCAACCCATCACCTGGGAGTACCTCTATAAACCTATGAATAAGTTTATTCTTATAATCTGATGATTACGCATAGTTCACCATATAACCATTGCAATACATACGTCTGAGCAGCAGAGTTGTCTGAGAGAGATTCTTCTTTTGAGCTTTGAGCTTTAGATGATAAGATGCTCCAGCTTTGGCACAGCCAGGCTACAAATGTGTCACAATTCTAGAGTTGTGCTTTGTTCAGTGGTTGACAGCACCAAGAGTTAAACCATTCAAAGTTAGAATCAAAGATTGCATCATCTATTCCTGAATCATTCCAAGCAATAACCTCACTGAAATAGTCCAGGTCAACTATTGATGCACCCGTATACTTTAATAATGATATTTGTTTAGCTTCTATTACAACTATATGTTGTCATATCATAAATTTCTTATCAATAGACTTAAATAATAATAGGCTGAAATATCGTAATTGTTTCAAGTGCAGCCGAGTGGGTTTATTTATATAAGAATATTATTTGTGTAGCTTTTCTCAGGTTAAACAATGGCAGGTTACCACAGGCTTTTTATGATTCTGGTAGCATATTTAACTTGTTGGAGGAGTTTCAACATTACTCTATGGACCACTAAATGTACTAGTCCATGCCTCCTGTATCATTTAATGGCAAAATAGCCTATAAGGCCCGGCATGGCCAGGTGGTTAAGGTTCCCAAATCGTAATCTGAGGGTGGCGGGTTCATATTCCTGCCAAACCAAACATGCTCGCCCTTTCAGCCGTAGGAGCGTTATAATGTTACGGTCAATCCCAATATTCGTTGGTAAAAGAGAACCTACCCCAAGAGTTGGCGGTGGGTGGTGATGATTGGCTGTCTCCCATCTAGTCTTACACTGCTAAATTAGGAACGGCTAGCGCAGATAGCCCTCGTATATCCTTGCGCGAAATTCAAACAAACAAACAGCCTATATGGTAAGCATCATACACCAGTCACACCTCTAGTCTCTTCCAGATGGTCACGATAACATCAACCATAGTCATAGTTTAACTATTTGTCTGACAACTATCTAGAGGTCCTGTAGAGACAACCACTTGATCTAAGACTTGCTTAACTGCACACCACTGTGGTTATTCTCAGCCGTTTGCGCCTTCCGTGTACCGAGGTTAAAGTAAAGAAAGATAATTTTATCAGCTCTTTAAGATGCACTAGATAACGACAGTTCAACTTACAGGGTTGATGGTTGCAGTGAGAAAGCCATCACGAACTTCTGCATAATTTGGGAAAGTCTAATATTAAATGTCCTGAACATCCTTCAAATATTAAATGTTGAATGTAAGGTGACAAAACACACCGATAAAGTCAAACACCGTGAAAAATAAAAACAAACGAACACGTATTATAAAAAGGAAGACAGAGACAACATATATCTTCGTACTAATCTATCGAGAGTATGACATCCATTAGCAAAATAAAAAAGAACAATTTTTTACACCTCTTCATAGAAAATATTAACATGAAGGTGGTTTGTTTGTTTTGTGAATTTCACTCAAAGCTACACAAAGGCTATGTGCGCTAGGCGTTTCTAATTTAGCAGTGTAAGAATAGAGGGGAGGCAGCTAGTCATCACCACCTACCGCCAACTCTTGGGCTACTCTTTTATCAACGAATAATTGGATTGACCGTACATTATAACGCCCCCACGGCTGACAGGGCGAGCATGTTTGGTGCGATTGGGATTCGAATCCGTGACCCTCGGATTACGAGTTTAACGTCTTAACCCAACTGGCCATGTGGTGTGTATAGATAATAATACCTTTTCCAAAATTGTGATATTAGAATTTCCGACGATAGTAAAAACAACCTTGATTTTGAAGTAACGCCTTAGCGTAGGAGCCAGGACGTTGTTTCCCTCTACGGAAAGGTATAAGAAATTTAATTGATTGCAGCTCAAAAGGTGCCACGTTTTACCAGTTTGAAAGTTACAATCATATCGCAGCATATAAAAAGATCCAAGGAATGTTTTAAATAGAGGTTTGATGGACTGTTGTTTTCCATAATATAAGTGTGATTACTTCTTGTTTGTGGCTGTTAAACGAGTTTGTAAATCGTTTGTGCATCTTAATAATTATTTTCATTTCCATGTATTTTCATGTATTGAGAAAATAAAATTCAGGTGTATGGGATTTTTCTTCTAATCGATTTTGTTTGTAATTAAGCACAAAACTACACAATTGGCAATAATCTGCTATGCCACCTCGAGTATTGAAACCCGAATTTTAGCGTTGCAAGTGCAAAGACATCCCGCTGTGCAATTGGGGGTCTCTCACAGTCGTTCTTCGTTTGAATTTCTAAGCAAAATTTCATTTTGTATCAACAGATTTGGAAAAATATTAGTGATGTCAAAAATTTCAAAATAATTGGTAGCGTAAAATTTTGCTCTTTGTTCTTCCCTTGCTATGCTTTCATGAAATTTAATTAATTTTAATTCACTCAGGTTGCATATCGCTATGCTTTCATGAAATTTAATTACTTTTCATTCACTTAAGTTTCATATCGCAGATTCATAAAATTCTTAAATGACAGTTTAATCATTCTTATTATATAAGTATTTCACTTTTATCAATTAGTTAAACTTGATTTTTTTAGAAAAAGTTTGAAAGTTCTTAATGGAGATAGTAATAATATATTATAACTTCTTTTGGAAGTTTTTTATTAACAGATATGAACTAGAGTGATATTGATATTTGAATTAGTTGACCTTCGGTATTGAGGAAAATTATCTCAGAAGGTAATGAAACTATCGGATGCTTGGTGACAATGTTATGTGACATAAAAAGTTTTCTGCTCTACGGTAATTGTGTAAAGAATACCAGGCTTTACCACTAGTTTTGAATTGTATGATGTTATGTATATGTGTAAATATTTTGTAAACGACAACATGTCGTATTGTGTTTGAATTTTCATTTGTATTATTCATTTTTCCATATCGATATTATTGTTTAGAAGTTTAAACTAAAATATGTTATTTATTTAGGGTAACATTTTTAGAACTTTCTCGAATTGAGTAGACCAATCACATGTTTGTAAATGAGTGCTGGTGACTTCCTGTCTAGATGTGTAGTCTCGTGCAAGAACGGATATGCGTGTATAGCTCTGGAGTTGTATGGAAATGTCGAGATTGTTCGAGAAATAGGCCTATCGGTATAAGAGAGACGGTGACGTGAGAGTCATCAGTTTTATTCGAGGGAGAGAGATTCAGTCATTAGTTTTATTCGAAGACAAAGAGTGAGATTCGAACACCAGTTTCATTTCAAAAGAAGAAAGTTAGTTATTTGAGAAAGATTAAGTGTTTGCTGTGAATATTCAACTTGGATTTGTGATTGAAATTAGATCTACGGAAGCCGTGATTTTATTTCGTCAATCTCTACGATACTTCTGAATTACCGCTTGTGCTGAGAGACGGCGATTTCATTGAACTGTGAACTGTTTCGGAATCTCTTCGTGGGACCAAATTCACACCCTAGACTGGAATTTGAGACTTTAATTTTAGATCGTTACACTAGATACAGGCCAGTACCGTTTTGTATTGTGATTTATTTTGAAGTTTGAAACTAATATTATTTTGTTTTGTAATTAATTTCGAATGTTGTAACTTAATATTTGTCACTGTTATCATATAATTTATGTTATATCTGTTATATTTGTTAATAGTTTAGCGTAATAAATTATACAAGCTGTTATCTGTGTTTTTCTGTTGCGTTTAATCTACGAAGAACTTAAAACATTAATAAATACGTAACATATGATATGAAACAAAAAACTAGGGCAAAAAAGTTAAACTATTTCGCTATTCCGTCCCATCATAAAAGTGTTTATCTTATATCTGTAAAATTAGTAAACAACGGAACATACTCGAAAAAATTTAGAATCAACCTTTAAATAAAACCCTCGTATAGCTTTCCATGAACTTCAAACCAACCATTCAAATCAACCTTATTATAACTGTTTCAATCTCACATTTCGAAATATATTCGTGACCAAATAAGAATATAATTGTTGCCATCTAGTTCTCGGGTGTATCACAATGGTTTTTTAAATGGTTTACAATGTTATGTATATGTATAAATATTTTGTAAACGACAACATGTCGTATTGTGTTTGAATTTTCATTTGTATTATTCATTTTTCCATATTGATATTATTGTTTCGAAGTTTAAACTAAAATATGTTATTTATTTAGGGTAACGTTTTAGAACTTTCTCGAATTAAGTAGACCAATCACATGTTTGTAAATGAGTGCTGGTGACTTCCTGTCTAGAAGTATAGTCTCGTGCAAGAACGGATATGCGTGGATAGCTCTGGAGTTGTATGGAAATTGCGAGATTGTTCGAGAAATAGGCCTATCGTTATAAAAGACGGTGACGAGAGATAGATTCAGTCATCAGTCATCAGTTTTATTCGAGAGAGAGAGATTGAGTCATCAGTTTTATTCGAAGACAAAGAGTGAGATTCAGACACCAGTTTCATTTCAAAAGAAGAGAGTTAGTTATTTGGGAAAGATTAAGTGTTTGCTGTGAATATTCAACTTGGATTTGTGATTGAAATTAGATGTACGGAAGCCGTGATTTTATTTCGTCAATCTCTACGATACTTCTGAATTACCGCTTGTGCTGAGAGACGGCGATTTCATTGAACTGTGAACTGTTTCGGAATCTCTTCGTGGGACCAAATTCACACCCTAGACTGGAATTTGAGACTTTAATTTTAGATCATTATATTAGATACAGGCCAGTACCGTTTTGTATTGTGATTTATTTTGAAGTTTGAAACTAATATTATTTTGTTTTGTAATTAATTTCGAATGTTGTAACTTAATATCTGTCACTATTATTATATAATTCATGTTATATCTGTTATATTTGTTAATAGTTTAGTGTAATAAATTATACAAGCTGTTATCTGCGTTTTTCTGTTGCGTTTAATCTACGAAGAACTTAAAACATCAAAAATACGTAACAACAAATACAGAGTACTTAGGTATAATTTTGCTGATAACGGATTTATTTGTTTGTTTCGAATTAAGCACAAAGCACACAATGGGCTGTCTAGTCACCACTGGTATCGAAATCCGCTTTTTAACGTTGTAAATCCGTAGACATATAGTTGTGCATTGAGAGGGTACTGATAACTTAAGTATTTAAATTCTGTACGTTTGTTTATCTGCAAAAAATAATAATAAAAAATATAGAATAATTTATCGGTAATTGATGTAAAAAATCAAAACTTCTTCTGGACAAAATAATAAAAAAATGTTCAAAAACATAAACTCTATATTTAGCTCAATCTCTTCTCTGTTTTAAAGGAAACTGATTTATTTTCTCAATTTTGTATGATATCCGTTACATATCGATATCACATATTGTGATGAATTAATAAATTAAAAGCATGCTGTTTAGGGTTCAGTCTGGAATAACTGTTGTTTTTATTCTATGTTGATGAAGTACTTGATTTATCATCTGATATCAAACAGATTTCATTTTCTGACGTTATGACAATTTTAACCCATAATAAAAACTTAGAATCTTTAGTTGAGATGGTTTATTGGTCACTGGATGAGTGTAAATTTTCAAAATAATCAGTTTATAATTTTGCTCAATAAAAATGAAGATAAGGATAATAGGTTTGGTTTGAACTTCGCGCAAAGCAACACGAGGGCCCTCTGTGCTAGCTTTCCCTAATTTAGCAGTTTAAGATTAAAGGAAAGGCAGCTAGTCATCACCACCTACCATCAACTCTTGGGCTACTCTTTTTGGATTGATCGTAACATTATAACGCCCCAACTGCCTAAAGAGCGAGCATGTTTGTTGTGACGAGGATTCAAACCTGGCCATGGCGAGTGATAATGGGAAAATGAAGATATATATAAACGCAGTTTTGCTTGAAAAATTTTTAACACAAAGTTCTGGTGTATTACAACTGACGATAAATTAAATTGGTCTGCTGTTGGGAGGTTATATATGGATATAATAAAATAAATAAATAGATTAGTTTGTAGGAAATAGTTGATAACTTCATATTGTAATTTTGTTTACTCACATTTAACATATGAAAGTACTTTTTCAGAAGGCTCATTAGAATATAATATAAATATTTTGATCTTTCTTCAAAACAAAATTATGAGAGTGGCTTTGAGTTTAAACTATCGCGTGTCTGCGTATCAATTATTTCTTAAATACTAAATATTTATAAAGCAAATAACTATTTAGTAGGTCATTTTTGCTTGTAATTAAAGTAAATAAATTAATATATCCAATCTCCAGACCCTTTTCTTTAAAAAATGACAAAAATCTACTGTTCTACTCTCATGATACAATAATTACTGCTCATTTACACATACTATTTTTACTTAAAAATCAATCAACAGGTCATTGTTAAATAAATTATCCAGGCGTAAATGTTTGAAGTAAATTATTTATAAAAGCTAGAGGTTAATTTGAAAAGTTACCTCTTGAATTTATTATTTACCTAGTTATTTGTATAGTTAATTGAGAATGAAAAGTATATAAATTAGCAATTAGCGTTAACAAAAATATTACGTGCTGTAACCTTTGTGTGTGTGTATATATATAATTATTCTGTTTTTACTTAATAACAAACTTTTCTGTTAAAGTAAATATGTTGTGTATAAATATGGTATATATATATATATTAATTTTTTTCTTAGTATCACCTTTTCATAACATTAGATTGATCGTGGTGAGAAAAAATGTTACTTATTTAGAACTTATTGTATTATCTAGTATGTGAATAAAACTGAATTGAACAAGTAACCTTTCAAAACATGCTTCTTCTCTATCTATGACGACTCACTGTCGTCAAATAACACTCACGTAATTCTCGCAACACTGACTTAAATCACGGCCCAGACTAGGCTTAGAGAAGACGAGTAGTTCGAAATCACGATTTCAGGCACAGCTGTACCTTCATCGAAAGAGGAAGACACGTGGAACGATATTTCGTAAAAAAGGAACTTCTGATAAATCTAAGTGTGTTTTGAACTATGTACAGGCACGTACAACTTGACAGCTTCGTCACGTTGACTTAAATTGCAATGCTTCATTAATGTGAAATTGTAAAATAGACAGGGTTTTGATAATAATAGTTTATTTTTATAGTGATGTTCTGTTCATTGCAATTTGTAATAACATAACCTAGTAGTTTGAACATTAGCCTGTTTGTCGTTGTTTATAGGTCAATTTGTAAACATACTCCTAGTCTGTGCAAAACTATCAGTTAAGTCGTAGATAATTAAATATCTTTTTACAAACATCGAGAGACGTTCGCCATTTTCACTTTCTGTGTTGAGGATATCCGCATTATTATCCCTACTTGATAACTGGTGGGTTTATTATTATATATTGTGCAACATTTTGATATCCAGTTGTTTATATATATCGTTAAACGTCCAGTTCTTTTGCTTTTAGAATGTGAAAGAAAATTATAATATTCACATTAAGATATTAATAGATCACTAAACCATGTGTTACGTAAACTTGGAGAGGACACCAAAGTAAAATTTTTACTCATGATCTGGTTGCAAAACTTCCTTTACTTTATTTATGGTCTGATAAGTTCTTGATTAGAACATGGCGGATCGCAGGTTCAAATCCCCATACTTGAACATGCTCGCCCTTTCAGCCCTGAAAACCTTATTATGAGACGGTTATACATAATGTTCTTGGTAAAAGAGTAACCCAATAGTTAGCAGTAGGTGTTGTTGATTAATTGTTTTTATTTCTAGTCTTATCAGCACTAAATTAAAAACTTCTAGTGCAGATAACCCTTGAGTAGCTTTGAGCGAAATTCAAATCAAGAAAACAAAAAAATCTTTTATTTCATCGCTCAAATCAGTGGCCCACATTATTTTTGATTCCTCTTAACCTTTTAACCTACATTATAGATAAAGTGAACAGTTATTAGTTACTGTTTGATTTTAATTCTGATAGCCCCCCTCCTTTTTGCTTTCCGAGCGTGTTTTTCAGACGCGTACGAAGTTTTCACTTATTTCTGAATAAATATGAAGGACTCTATAATTTATTTTCTATAGAAATAGCTGAATGTTAACAAAAACTTTTTGCCTTAAAATGGCTCTCAAAAGTAATTAGAGTAATTCTAATTCTATAAAGATTATTTTATCAGAGCCGATAGTCACAAGTACCGTATTTCTCCGAAAATAAGACAGGGCTTTTATTAATTTTCACTCCAAAATATGACACTAGGGCTTATTTTTGGGGGATGTCTTATTTTGATATATTAAAAAAATTATTAAACTCTTAAACTAACCATTTAAAATAAACTATTATTAAACTAACTGATTAATACTTGAACAAACTAATTACTAAATTATTTTTTTTATTTCTTTCCTCTTCCTGCCACTCTTAACTAGGGCTTATTTTAAGGGTAGGGCTTATATTAAAACTATCCCCCAAAATCACACTAGGTCTTATTTTATGGGTAGGTCTTATTATCGGAGAAACACGGTATCTTTAAGGACACCCATATATTTGGATACCGCTCTTGAAGTTTTTCTACATGTAAATTCAGAAATATCAGAACAAGATAGTAAGTCTCAAACAACAAAGTCTTTGTCATCCAAGAGTTTCTCTTCTTAAACCACGAACTGAAAACCTTGGAATTACTTAAGCATATGATTCCCCCCTCCATATATTCTTCAAATCCTGAATATTACAAAGAATTTTGTTTGGTTTTTTTTTTTTTGGAATTTCGCGTACAGCTACCCGAGGGCTATCTGCTCTAGCCGTCCCTAATCTAGCAGTGTAAGACTAGAGGGAAGGCAGCTAGTTATTACCACTCACCGCCAACTCTTGGGCAACTCTTTTACCAACGAAATGTGGAATTGATCGTCACATTATAACTCCCCATGGCTAAAATGACGATCATGTTTGGCGCGACGGGGATGCGAACCCGCGACCCTCAGATTACGATTCGCACGCCTTAACACGCTTGGCCATGCCGGGCCTTATTACAAAGAAACCCTAAGTTTTAAGTGCAATATTGGCAAACTTAAAGTCATCTAAAAACTTATGTCATGGTTTTGTAAATTTGTCACCGGACTTACAACGCTAAAATCAGGGGTTTGATTCCCCTCGGTGGGCTGAGCAGATAGCCCTTTGTGGGTTTGCTATACGAAAAACACAAACACGTTTTCTAAATTATAATTAGTGAACATTCATTCATCATCTGTTTCTTTCTGAGAAATGTTTCAGATTTTCTTATGCAAACATTTAGTTTGAAAAAAAAAGTTTTTATATACATTAGTTTAGGATTTCATCGGATATTATTAAAGTATGTGTAAATCCAGTCTCACAATATTTGTTGTAAATTAGACCACGTGTTTTATGTGTTTAATAACTGCTTATTTGTTCATTTTATGTGTTTGCATGAATTTAGTTCTTCAGTTTTTTAATTTGATGCAATCATATCAGGTAATTCATATGAACAAAGATTGGAAAAAAATCAGTTTATGACTTTCTGGCGAATCTAAATAGCCCATAATCTTTAGAACACAGACATTGGCAGTGACGTATTTAGTTAGGGGCTCGTTGGTAATGTAAAATTACATTGGATGTAAGGCTCACAAAAAATAAAAACCCCTGGATCCACATAATATTAAATCCGCCTCTGGATATTGGTTTCAATGTATTTCTTAATTCGAAAACTTGATCGAACTGTTTCACATTATTAATTTTCTGGCTGAAGAAGTTGAAAATAATGTGTGTGATCTTTATATAATACCAAAAGTGTTCTTGTCGATGAGACAGCAGTATCCTCAAAAACTAGTCTGATATTGTGACAGTCACTTGGAATGCAAAATCTTCTGGGAATTGTTCTCAAAATCCATGATTTCTCTTCTCGATACAGTCCTTCATGTTTACTGTAATGTTTTAGCCCTGACCTCTACAGTGATTAAGGCTTAATCCAGTATATAAAGCTACTTACAATCCAAGGCTGATCAGAAAGTATGTATTATACTCAGCATTGAATCTGAACAAACCTGAGAGCTCAGTATGTTATTTGTACTATTTTAAAAGCACAAAATGGTACCCCCCCAGTGGTTCAGCGGAATGTCTGCGGACTTACAACGCTAAAAACCGGGTTTCGATATCCGTGGTGGGCAGAGCACAGATAGCCCATTGAGTGGCTTTGTGCTTAATTCAAACAGCAACAAAATGGCATTTCGATTTTTTGATATGAGCATGTTTTATTTTTAAAGAAATGTGTTTGTTATGAGTTTCGCGCAAAGATACACAAGGATTATCTGCGTAGCTGCTCTTTATTTAGCGCTGTAAAAACCACCATTCGCCAACTCTTCGCCTACTCTTTTATCCAATATCGTGGAGTTGGCCGTAAAATAATAATGCCCCAAAGGCGAACATTTTTAGTATGAATGGGACTCGAACTTACGCCCCTCATATTGCGAGTCGAACGCTCCTCACTAGCTTATCATGCTAGGCTTTGATAAAGTGTAATGTCCATTTATATTGTATCATATGTGTTAAAAATAAATGTGCATTTTTTTCGTTTAATATTTTTCTTACCAGTTAGTATTGTTTGAATTATACAATATTTCGGTGGCTTACTTAAGAACGATATAGTTTTTCACGTCATTGTTTTTTGATGTGATATTACTGCTTCTTTATCTTACCGTATTTTGTAAATAGTTCTTCAGGTCGTGCCCCCTCCGCATAGAAAGCCTTTTGTATTTGTTTTTTAAACTCAGAACTTAAATGATGTTAATAAGAAACAACAACTTTTCTTTGCGAAAGAACGTACGGGAAACTGAGAGCATTTTGCAGAAAAGCAGAACAACACACCTTTGATATTCACGGAAGTAACCATCGTATCATAATAACTTTCCCGTTTTAAAAATTATTTTAGAATAAATAGAAATAAAATATTTGTTTGTGTTGTGGAAATTCAAAACATTCAATGCAAAACGGGTAACTTCTTTTAGGTAAACACGTATTCTTATTTTACAGATTTCTAGTTACAAACCTCGATTATTGGCTAATACATTTCCTTCCCTTTCATTTTTTATTTTCTTATATTTAATTTAGTTCTTCTAAGGAACTTCCTGGTTTTGCGTCATACGCATTCAGTGAAACACGATTTTTTCTTGTGAATTTATTCATGGCTGCCCTTCAGTCAACAAAACATTTTTTGTTTCTTTCTTTTTATTCAGAATCACTGCCTAATTTCGTGAATGAGCTCCTAATCTCCTCTAATTTTTGTTTTCCTTTAACTTTATTATACTTTTTATATCTTCTACTCTTTTATGTCTACATTAATTTCGAACTCAAATCCACAAGTGACTCTTCATAATTTTCTACAAATAATGTCAAGGAACTTTCTACACAGGCTCGGCATGGCCAGGTGGAGTTGAGGCTGCGACTCGTAATCTGAGGGTCGCGGGTTCGTATCCCCGTCGCATTAAACATCCTCGCATCTGCAAGCGCAGATAGCCCTCGAGTAGCTTTGCGCGAAATAAAAAAACACAAGTTTCTACATAACCGGTTCCAAATATTGGACATCTGAAAGCAGATCTGCGAATAGCAATGCCATTGGCTTTAAAACCCTACCAATGTAACGTTCTTAGAGAATGCAACTGGTCTATGATCGCGGTATTTTGACACTAGTGATCTCTTAGTTATATACTTGTTAATATATCATTGTAGGTTTTGACTGTATTGCTGTATTTTATGCAAGACTTCTGAGAACTATTATGTTATAAGAGCTGATATGTACCAAAAGGTTCTTAGAATGATATCGTAAAAATGACTTAAGAAACACTACTTGTTTAAACGTGTCGTACTGATATGGTACATTCTGTAAACACGTTTCTGCTGATCTAATGAATTATCCTGGTAGTAGGCTCTTGGGAAATACTTGTATGTATATACATACATAGTACTGCTCTTACAATAATGACGTCAATACAATATTGACAAATGCTTTTAATCTTGTGATGCACGAGTTCACTAGCGGCACGTTGTCATACGCCGGTCGAATCTACGAATAAGTGACATAAAATAACACATCTCATGTAAACAGTTGATAGGTGTGTCTAAACGGTTTCGTAACATATCTAACTCCTCTATAAAGAAACATTTAAGACCTTCCATCAAAACATTCAATGCCGCTCCGCATTTTAACTAGAATCAAAGAAAGCAATGAACAGTTAATCTAACAAGATGAAAACAAAAATGAACGTTTGTTGAATTTCGCGCAAAGGTACCAGACGCCTATCTGGTTTTTTGTTTTGTTTTTTTCTCTTTATTTATCCCACCTCAACGAGGGGTATACACAGAAATACAACAATTAAAACACAAGTTAATAAATTATCATATATCAATAACTCTACAGATTATCATGCTGAAAATTATCGTAAAGCTAATAAATTAGAAACAAAAAAATATACAAAAGATGTAATTTTGAACAGCAGTTATTCAAATAATACAGTTTACGTATCAAAACAAAAACCAATAGATCTGTTATTGGCAACAAAATTAAAAAGACAATGCAAATAAAGAAATTACAACTTATCTTAATAAAGTACACAACTAATAACCTTGGGCACCTTGGTTTGCCAAGGTACCAACATAAGAATACGTATAATAAAAAATATTAAAGTCCACCCCACCTCCCTTCTGACAATGTAGCATCTGTTCAAAACCAGAATTTGTATATAGCAGACTCTTATTTAACAGCGATACATTAGAGGGAAGGCAAGTAACTAACATCACCCACCGTCAACGTTTGGTGTACTCTTTAACAATGAAAAGTGGGACTGAACGTCACAAAATAACGCTTCCCAAGTCGAAAGGGCAAACACATTCTGTGATCGAATTCGAACTCAATTTCGTAGATCGCGAGTCAAAAGTCCTACTTACAAGTTTATGGCAATAAAAATTGAATATTAATAATAGTTAAGTGTCTCGGAAACGAGAAACTGGATTAAATGTGCCGCCAACAGTATTATATTTTGTTGAAAGTTAAATCATTATTCGGCTGAAAGATATACTATCCCTTACACTAATGTACTATATAAACTTTTAGAGTAGTTGAACAGAAATTTATAGTTGGTGTAACATAGATCTTAGCAATATTTTCTCTTTGTTGTTTGTGGGTCTTTTTCACTTAGATTGTGAAATATATCTGCCCCATGCCAGTGTTTAAGGTGGTCGACTTACAATATGAGGGTCTCGTGTTCACATGCTCGTCACCGAATATGCTCGCTCTTTTATCCATGAAGGTGTTATAATGTGACGGTCAATCCAACTATCCGCTGGTAAACGAGTAGGCTAAGAGTTGGCGGTTGGTAATGTTGACTAGCTTCTTTCTTTCTAGCATATTACTACTAAATTAGAGACAGCTAGCCAAAATATCTCTTGTAACTTTTCGCAAAATTCAAACTAACTCAAACCTATGCTATGTTGGTAGAAAAATGATATGTTGTTTGACTGGACATCTACAGAGGGTTCTTACAAAGTTAGATCGTAAGATGAAATTTTAAAGAGAGTGACGTATTAAGAGTTGTTATATATCTAGCGACATATGACTTAAATTAATTGTTATGTAATGCTACATGTAATTATATAAAAGATTATATTTTGGTTCGTTTTATTTAAATACAAACTTTGGAAACACTAAAACGAGGGCTTATACTTGATTTTACACACTAAAAGAAGAAAGACCTTCGTGCTGACATGAAACCTACTTGAAATAAAAATGTATCTCACTTTGTAAACCTGAAGATGACCTAAGAAGTTCGAAACGTTGTTCTCTGCTTTATTTTAGTAAAAACATTAATACTCATACCAGCAGTCCTGAGATACAATAAAGACCTTCGTTTTTGCATTTGCACAAATTGAAGAGAACTGACGGAAAGCACAAATACATTTCTAAGCACTGCATAATAATCTGTGCCATTGGAAACGAGTGAGATGTAGCGCATGAAAATTCTCCCACATTTTTCAACAAGACTTACTTGATTGCCAAATTAATTGAGACAAAAATATGAATCTTTCTTCACGATTAGATTTGCACAAAAGTGAAGAAAGTACGATTGAGTTCTTTTCACTTTATTCTATCTTATACAATATCACATCTCTATCTTGATAAACACGCGCACCTTGACAAGTTATTGGTGCTGCCCTCTACGGTCTTACACATGCAATCAATATTCCCTGCATCATTTAAAGGAGTAAAACTTCTAGCCCGAAGCACATATTTATAAGCTAGCGAGTCGTGAGGTGAAGACGTAGTATTTTCAAACTATCTTATCTAGGTGTGTAAGCTAAGCTTGTTCGTCTTATCCGTGGTATATGCGAATAATGTTACTAAATACATCGTTTTTGATATTTTTAAGTGGATAATTAAATTGATCTGGGTGCATTAATTTGGTTATTATTTTATATTTATAACAACTTCTAAGTTTTCCACACTTATTTATTCCTATACATTTTCATCATGGGTCTATCAAGAAATTTCAAGAGCTTTCTAGATGGTGTCTTGTGTTTTAGTCTTCTATGGTCCCTTACTGCTTCAATATGGCTCAAACAAAAACCAGCAAATAACGAACAACCATTTGGTAAGTCATGTACAAATGCGTGTATATATTTACACTTTCGTGATTAACATATTTAAAGTAGTTGAAGTGTTTAAGCCTGCCATTAAATAGATGTAGTTATCAAAGTTATTTGCAGAGCTATTTTATTAAGAGAAAACGAAGAAAACTTACTCCAGAATATTGGTGATATTAGAATAACATTTTTAGTATACAGGATACGTGGGAGTTTATAATTCACAGATGTAATGTAAACAGCAGCAAAGAGTAAACAAGGTTGAAGCCCTAAACATTTATTAATTTTGTTTTTATACTTACTTAAATACTTTGACTTTTTCTTTGCCGCTAGAGTTATTGCCATAAACAGTTATTTTATTTTTAAGAAGTTCATAAGTATTGCTAAATGTAGAACCTTCAAGAACATTTCAGTAGTTATGTGAAGAAATATATCAATAACTTCCAAGTTACTAAAGCTATTAAGTATTGGTGAATTTAGAAACTCCAAGTAGTTTTCAGTACTTTTGTGAAGGGACATATCAATAACTTCCAAGTTAATAATCAATAAGTTTGTGGGCTTATTCATTAGAAATCATCGTTTTATTCTCATAATGGGCATAATTTAAGTAACCATTTAACTGAAGTAACTTTGTAACTGAAAAAAAGTCTGATCAAGAACGTTAAAAATTTATCTTCAACTTAATTTTAAAAAAATCGGATAAACTTATACGATCTGGTTTCTTTTCAAACGTTTCACTACGTTTAATGTCATATGTCCTGAATGTTTTTGTGAATAAAGCACAAGAGGATGGGGAAAAAGGGGGGAAAACAACAGCATATTGCATGATTATTTGAGTTTAATATAACTAACCAGAATACGAATAGCGTCATGAAACTGAAACTGTTGTACATAATATATCTTTGAAATCTTAAAATGTGTTCTGGGACATTGGTTGTGGAAATAGGTCACCTGTGGAATTCTAATACGAAGACAATCCAAAGAGTTGCGTACAGTACAAGATCAGAAGATTATAATATAATAATAAATATATTTCTGAGAGACTATAAAGAAAAACTTACAACATTTTCATTCTTGCCGTGTTGATAACACGTTATAAAATAGGTGCACAGTCAAAAAGTTAAATACAACTGTGGTGTCTATAAATTCCCTAAATTTCTGTTTGTTTGTTGACAAGTAATTTACCGTATATTTATTTGATCAATGCATTACAAAATAACATTTTTCAAAACATCCAGCTAGAACAATCTAGAGGCTATTTTCTTTAAAAGACTGTAGACTATATTTTATTGTAGCCTGCGTTATAGACCAAGAAATTAATAGCGTGATAACGTGATTTGTCGAGCGTCGACTCGAGAGTACCACATAGCTTTAGATTCCATTAAATAAATTCCAGATAAACGCCCTTTAAGCGCGAATATGGATTTAATGGCCTACTCTCATTGTGGTTTAAAAAAAAAACTATAAAAAAAAGACGATGTGTGATATGTTTCTTAGAAATCTGTCATAGTTCTATCACTTCTGTCAAAGAGTGTTAAGGTGTAATGGTTTTTGAAGACAAACGTGGTGATTCACTCTGCTAATGGATGAAAATATACAAAACTTATTACCGTTAAGCCTGTCAAACAATGTTTTTAAAGTAGATATCTCTTTAGGAACGTGTTTTTTGTGTGTGAAATTTTTGCAGTCTCTATATGTTGCATATTGTTTTTGAAGCATGATAAAGCCATTTTTTAACCTTTTATATTTGTTTTCGTTTAATCAACAATGATACACACGAAATATACACCATCTATGATAGCTGTATGAAAGGTTATTTCATGTTATTTTAAATTCAAAAAGGATAGCACCACGTTTACAAAATCAAAATGATGAACAAAGTAAGATTCAGGTGTTATACTGCTCAACTGCTAAAATGATTTCATGATAAGCATATATTATATATATATTAGTAAACTGATCTGATGAAAAATGGAAAAGATGTGTTTAAGGATTTTCAACTGGAGGTAATTCTTGTCTATAAATGAATCTTTATCAGGTGTAATATATACGATATAGTGTCTCAGTTCAAAAGCCAGCCACACTAACCGCCTGTAATTTTAAAATATCAGACTAGAGTAAAGGGAAAAAGTAAAAACACCCTTTACTGACTCTTAAACTGCTATAAACGAATAATGGGATTTGAGGAACATAAGTTGTTCGAATCGTTGCGGGAATAAATTGAATTTTGTTCGCATTTTACATTGTGTTTTTGAAAAAAATACATTGTATTTTGAATGTCGTCACTCTTGTAACGCAATCATAAATGTCATTTGCAATACCGAGATAAGTTCCATGGAGATTGTTATTGTATTCTAATTGCTTAGCATGCGCAATACTAACCGTTTTTAACAAGTTTTGTAAAATGCATTTCTTTGTTATCGTTTTTGAGTAAACTTGTATTGGTTTCGCCGACATAAAACAGGATATTTATCGGTCTATCTAAGTACGTACATTTTATTTTTACAAAAGCATAAAGATACGTCGTTTTGAATTTGTACTACTTTTCTTGTTTTGAAGGACTGTCAGTTTTCTTAGCTTTTCCTGAATTTGTACAAAAGAAAGTTCACAATTAGAGTAGTAGTTAAAGGGAACTGTTACAGTGGTTGAAGTGATTTTACTCATAGTTTTGAATGTTAATTATTTTATAAAACACTGCATTTTAATTATCAATGGAAGTACGTATAGAATCCATTTACTTGTTAAATACATGAAAAACAAGTTAATTCAGAGAATAATAACATTGTGTACACTACAAATATAATTTTTTCCTTTTTCAAAATTTACATATAATTTAGTTTGTTTCGAATTTCGCGCAAAGCTACGGGAAGGCTATCTGCGCTAGTCTTCTTCAGTTTCACCCCGTAAGACTAGAGATAAGGCAGATAATCATCACCATCCTACGGCTACTCTTTTCCAACGAATAGTGGGATTGACCGTCATATCATAACGCCCCCACGGCTGAAAGGGTGAGCATGTTTGGTGTGACGGGGATTCGAACCCGCGTCCCTCGGACTACGAGTCGAGTGCTTTATCCACCTGGCCATGCTGGGCTTTTTTACATGTGATAATAATAATAATAATACAGGTAATCGAAGATCGTGAAGACTGTTTTACTCCATGTGGTAATAATACATACAGTATTATTTTACCTTTTTTTTGGGAATTTCGCACAAAGCTACTCGAGGGCTATCTGTGCTAGCCGTTCCTAATTTAGCAGTGTAAGACTAGAGGGAAAGCAGCTAGTCATCAACACACACCGCCAACTCTTGGGCTACTCTTTTACCAACGAAAAGTAGGATTGACCGTAACATTATAACACCCCCACGGCTGGGAGGACGAGCATGTTTGACGCAACGCGGGCGCAAACCCGTGACCCTCAGATTACGAAGCGCACGCCTTAACGCGCTAGGCGATGCCAGGTCCTATTATTTAACATGTGATAATAATAATAATATAGGTAATCGAAGATCGTGAAGACTGTTTTACTCCATGAAGTGATGATAAAGTTACATTTACTGTTATAAATTAGTAGGCCTTAAGTCTGTTGAAGAAAGGCGATGATGAACAAAAATAAGAAATCTTGGTTTTAGCAATTCGCTCGTTTTCGACCTTCGGACGATCTGGATAGCTGAAAAGCGGGTTTATGTGCGGCAGATATTGTGGTTATTTCAGCTAGATATTAACATTCAGCTTCTGATATCTTGTATGAATTTTGTATTTTTTTTTAATATGGGCGTCTGTGCCATCCCTACATAAAGAATGCTAGAGCATTCTCTAATAAAAAAGAAACTGCTTATAGTTGAGGTATTTGACAAACATTACCACCAACTACTTGTATGTTAGGATGTTTACCATTTAAGTAGACCATGCATTACTAAAATGACTAATAAACTTTAAAAATCGAGAAAGTATTATTTTGCAATGGATACCACACTGGAAGAAGGCTTTATTATCTTAGAACATTAGCTATATCAGCAACACAGAAAATTGATGAATTATCTTATCAGTTCATGAGATTATATCCATTCCCTGGACACCTTGAATCAGTTAAATCCACAACAGTAAGTGTGATGATAAAATATATAAAAGTGACAGCCTTGCATTTAATGGACTCATAGATGACAAATCAAAACATTGTTGAAGAATAACCAAATATTCCACATATAACCTGGGTATTACATGAAATGAAATAAGATTGAATACTTGTTTGTTTTGTTTTGTTTTTAATTTCGCACAAAGCTACTCGAGGGCTATCTGTGCTAGCCGTCCCTAATTTTTCAATGTAAAACTAGAAGGAAGGCATCACCATCCACTGCCAACTCTTGGGCTACTCTTTTACCAACGAAAAGTGGGATTGACCGTCATATTATAACGAACCCACGGCTGAAAGGGCGAGCATGTTTGGCGCGACCGGGATGCGAACCCACGACCCTCGGATTACGAGTCGCACGCCTTAACGTGCTTGGCCATGCCGGGCCCAAATAGAATACACTATCATACACTTGGAAACATAGCACTAGAGCCTATAAAGTTTGGTATTTACTCAGTCAGTTACAAGTGAAGAATAGTATGCTATACTATTTATACGAACTACAGAAATATGGCCATCAGCCAATAAAAAATATTTAAAGAAGAAAATTATTTAGGCTTTGCAAGCAAGAATTGTCTGCGGCCCGGCATAGCCAGGTGAGTTAAGACGTGCGACTCGTAATTTGAGGGTCGCGGGTTCATATCCCCGTTGCACCAAACATGCTTGCCTTTTCAGTTGTGGGGACGTTATAATGTGACAGTCAATCCCACTATTCTTTCGTAAAGATAGTAGCCCAAGAGTTGGCGGTAGGTGGTGATGACTAACTGCCTTTCCTCTGGTCTTACACTGCTGAATTAGGGGCGGCTAGCGCAGATAGCCCTAGAGTAGCTTTGCGAGAAATTCAAAAGCAAACAAACAAGAGTTGTCTTGGACCAGATAATGTTAAAACTGTCACAAACGTACAGAAGCCGTTTCTCTGTCCACATTCCAGTGAAGAGTAATGATGTAGACATTCCTCGGCTCAGAGAAAAACTGGCTACACGAAGAAAACTTAGATATAAAGCAGTGGATTCACCTTTGAAGATGAATGACCTGGATATATCTCTTGATGACGAGAAATCCAATTGAAATAAAAATTGTTTCTCAGAACGGCTGGTATGGGTATTAACACTTTTATTAATGAAGCAGAGAACAGCGTTTCAGCCTTCTTATGTCATTTTCAGGTTAACAAAGAGAGAGTTTGCAACTGACTGTTGCCGGGCTCATGTCTTAGTTATGAGAGTGTAAAGTGGTACAGAATTGGAGGGATCGTTGCAGCTGGATATTAGGTTATTATTTGGAAAAGGTATAAAGTTGTTACCACATATTGGTTTAATTTTGGTTTTGCTACTGTATAAGTAAGGCTTCTTTGATTCTGCGTTTGTTTATATTTGCTTATCCAATTAGTATCTGGGTGTTTTTGTGGTTATGTTGTGCTTATTTGAGTTGCAGTGTTCAGAAACATGTGAAGGTGTTTCTTGTTTTTTTTCCGTTCTTTGAATTTGGTTTCCATTTCTCTGCTCGTTTCTTCAACATGTGAGTTATGAGTTGTTGCATTGTATTTTATAAATATTGTTAGTGATGTGTTTGTCAGTGTGGTATGGAGTTTAGTTTTGTACCTGGTTTTGGAATAAATTTGATGTTTACCGGAATGTTGTGTTATAACTTTTCTCAAAATGTTGAATATTTTTTCGCTGGTATATAAAATATATGGTACGCAGCAGTGATTCTAGAGTTTGTTGTATCTTGGAATTTATTATTGTTTGTTTGTTGTTGATCTGGGCATGTGCGTGTAAGTTTTTCAACGGTTTTGAAGGAAATTTGTTGATGTTGATGAAAATGTTGTTTTATTTTGTTGATTTCATCATTGATTTTATCATGGGAACATAGTTTTGTGGCTGTGTTTATTTGGTTTCTTAATATGTTGAGTTTTTATTTTGTTTCGTGTGCCCAGTCCCAGGGAATGTATAATTCGATATGGGGAATTTTTATGTGGATTTCTGTATCAGTTCTTATAATCTTGAAGTTAAGAAATGATATTTGGTTAGTTTTTCCTGTTCACAGGTGAACTTAATGTTGAGATGTATATAGTAGTGGGTATAAGGCTGCATTGATCGCTTGAGATTCATTTTGTATCATAAAAATGTTGACTAGAACTGGTGACACGGGATTCTCCTTACTGAAGCTACTGATTTGTTGGTAGTTTTGGTTATTAAATATAAAGATTTTTTTTATGGTAGTGAATTCTATAAGGGTTGCTAATTGGTTGCTGGGGTCTGTATCAATGGGTTGGGTTATTGGATATAAAGTTCTAAGCTATCTTTCAGACTTCAGTCGTTGGGATTTCTGTGAAGAGGAAAGTTACATCAAAACTAGCCATTAAGGCTTTATGATTTAGTCGATTAAGAATAGATTTAAAGTTAAGAGAGACTTTGATAAAGACATAACTAATCCTCTGTCGAAAACTGAAAAATGTTGTTGTTGATTGTTAATATTTATCTATTACTTTACCAAGTGGATCAGAGATCCTTTATAGGCTGCCATTTTAGTGAAGTCGGTTGCAGATATACTTATTGAATAATATATTTTACACTTACGCATGCCTGAAGAGATCCACATAAATTATTAAGCTAACTTCAACAACAAGTTGTTTGCAGAGATGTGTTGAGTGTCGTATGTGGTAAACATACTCACCTAATGATTTCACAGATGGACAGTGCAGGCTGTCGAGTATGTGCTTTTCAAGATTGACAACATTGACTGCAATGTTTAAAATGATTGCTTATCATATGCTATGATGGCATACTATAAAACTAGAAATAGTCAACTGCTAGTTTTTCAAGTCACCTGATGTTTGAATGAGAAGTAAAACAGCTTCCACAATAACATGTAAAATGACTAAATTTTAGAGTAAATACTGTTCTCAAGTTCGTGCAGCAGCAAATGGATAAAGTATCCATAGGTCAAAATATATGTCACGTAAAATAATTGTGGAGCAAAACTTCAAGCCTAGTGACTAAGTAAAGTTGTAATATGTGACTGAAGTGTGAAAACAATTTGTTTCTAACTGAACTGGTTCGTATGTAGCCTGTAGATAACTTAATGAAATGATTTATGAGCTACAATGGTTGTGTGGGATGCGTATCCATGTCAATCACATCATCAAACTCATGCTTCTCAGTAATCATTATGAATTAGCCAGTTGACTCAAAATAAGTTTTACACTACGTTTGTGAGTCTTTGTCTCTGAAAACTTTCCGAGCAAATTTGCCCCCTTTCACATAAGTCAACACGATTGTGTCTTATGCCTCGCTGCGAGACCATACCTGACGGTCAGGTTGGTATATACCAGTTTTCTTAATGAGCGGTCAAAAGATTGTACTCTAACATAGTACGAAAATTAACACAGACTGTATACATTATGCAAAGTATGTAACATTTTCCTAGGCTTTTCGCAGATGTTTTTTATTTATCTAATGAAGTGAGTTTTGCATGATACAAGGCAACAGTACTGAAAGATAAACTCGTAGTTTGAGCTAATTTTCATGTTATGTCAGAAAATTTTGTCGTTATTTTTGAGTACCTATTACAGTAGGTCGTATATATTTCGTAGTTGATAACTCGAAACGTAATTTGAATGACGTTTATGGCAGCATTGGCTATTTTCGTTTTTTTCCCTTCTGTGATTATTTTAATGGCATTGCTCCATCTTGGGTAATCCTAACTCAATGGGTAGCATCTGCAGATTTTATCATAATAGCCTTTTTAAAAAGCACGTCTATCAAACAAGTTGCACTCAATCGTTGCTATAGAAACGATGGAACAAAATTAAACAGCGACTTCATGCACTGGTGGTTGTATGAAACAGAAATGGTATGTTTTTACGTATTTTTTTTTGCTAAATATTAAATCAACTTGTGTATATACATTAGATGTACAAACGTAGTGTCTATAAAAGTACAATTTATTCAGGCAAATAGAGAATTTCAGGTTGAAATATGGTGATTTGATTAACTTAGTGGGAAACGAGAGTTGTTGGTTTGCAGTGCGTTACGACTAAAACAAGGCATAGTTTATGTTTGTTTGTTTTTTCTTAAATTAAATATTCGAGACCACGTGATTTCTAATGAAGGAAAGAGACTGATTTACTGGAGAATCTATGCCAAACCGATTAAACAGGATCATAGATCTATTGTTTTCATTAATACTCGTTAAGGATTATCTTGCAGTTTTGGTGGCTGAGATACGTGACATAACTTTGTGACGCATAATCACACTACGACAGCATAGTAATTCATAATGAAAGATATTGTATTGTTATCATTGCTCCTCAGTAATTTTGAATCGAAAATATGTTGATGTAGTATATATAAAAGTATTTTTGACTTGGCAGTTATAACTGAATGTTTCATATCGATATTATATACATGAACATGACAGCTATTAAACATATTAATTATATTTAGTTGAATCATTACGTCAAATTTCTTTGTGTAATACGCAGATGTAAATTTGGATTTATTTGTGAAACCAAATTTTTCACTTATTCATTCAAATCATATTCGACTTGTTTCTATGCACCACAGAGCAAAGTGTAGTTGGATTTGCACAGTCTTCATGGATCAGAGGTTATTTCTTCCACAGACATGGAGAACCAGTCTTCAGTCTTCACTCTTCCAGTGAATTCGAAACTATGATATCGGCAAGAAGATATTGTTGGGTTACATTTCCTTCCTCAAATGACACCTAGCTATAGTTGAAGAGATCACTGTTTTGATACCTTATGCAAACTTTGAAGTAGAACAGTTCCAGGTGCTGACCCTACAAAGTTTGTTTGTATGTGCATCTTAATCTTTGGCAAGAATTTAGTGAGAAAGGTTCGTGTTTGCACCTGTGAAAACCTTGTTCCTATCACAACCAGCTAGTTATGGCCTTGGCCCTGTCTTGCTGAAAGAGCTCTTAACATTATTGTGCAAACTTCCAAACTTAGCTTTCTTGTTGAGCTAAGAATCTTACGAAGTGAGCCCCCTAGTGGCTCAGCGGTATGTCTGCGGACTTACACGCTAAAATCCGGGTTTCGATACCCTTGGTGGGCAGAGCACAGATAGCCCATTGTGTAGCTTTGTGCTTAATTCAAAACAACAACAACAACAACAACTTACGAAGTGTCTGCCAGTCTTCTGTACTCATAGGAAAAGTACAATAAACCAGCCACAGATCTTAGAATCAACTAAATAAATTAAAAACATATATTATTGGTGCGAAGTGACATTGGATCGCAAATCATTGAAGCATTTGTGTTTCAAACTGTTGATGAGATTGTATCTCCGAGGGATGACATGAACGATAATACATGGAACTCAACTCTAGAAAAGATCCTAGAAAACAAGTACAACAACAAACGAACCACCATGACGGTCAAACAAAAACATCTGCCACCAGATTAGCTGAGAAACAGAAACAAAGTGTTTCAAATGTGCTATAAACTACAGTTTGATGTGTATAGTATTTCATCGTCAGTGCTATTTTGCATCTTTAATTAATTTAAATTTTCCTGTAAATTGTCCTTAAACTTTAGATTTGTTATTCGTTTAAAATTGAAAGTATGTTTGCAATTTATATATTGTTCTTGTTGTTTTCTCTCTATAATTTGTAATGTTGTTTTATGTTATTGTGTAATCTGATCAGCGTTGTTTAACCCTGTTACGGTTTTTTCTTGAACATTATTTTATTCTATTTTTATTTAATTTCGATTTAGTTTGCTTGTGATATTGCTGTGTTCCTAAGTTGATGCGTTTTGGGCCTTACTTTTATCTTTGAGTTACATTGATATAATACCACTTTTATATTGCTATTGTGTAGGTGTATTGACATCGTAGGTGTCACCTGGGGAAAACATTTATAGCATATTACGACTTTTATTTAGTTTGCAATTTAACCACTAACGTTAATTCTAAAACTCAGAGAGAGGATACTTCTGAGATAAGGAAGAGGGTGTGGGTAATAAGAAGTGAAATAGCCATGGATTTTGCCCTTCCATAAGTTGTATAGAACATAACTTTATTCAAGTATGTTCCCGTAATATTTTTCTCCGCATTTGCATGCAGTTTCTGCTTGTAGCTACGACATTTTCTTTGACTGGCTGCCTCAAAACTGTACATATAGATGTGTTAAACTTAAGATGATCTAAGAAAGTCGAAACGTCGTTCTCTACTTTATTTTAATAAAAGTTTTAATACCCATACCAACCGTTTTGAGATACATAGATGTGTGAATTATTTTGTACCGATAAATACTTCATCTTTGTTAGGTTGATGTGTTTCACGTTATGTCCAACCAGATGAAGAATATCGGAATATATTTCTTAGTAGCTTTCACTTTCACTGACTGAGATTTATGTTATAAATGTCAAGTAGGAGCACTAAAATATTATTATTGATACCCCTTCACTTTGTCTGTTATTGGTGTGTTTTATATTATGTTCTTCATGTACCAAACAACCAGTATATTATTCTTGCTACCCTTCACTTTGTTATAGATGTGTTTTATATTATTTTCTTCGGGTACCAAACAACCAGTATATTATTCTTATTACCCTTCACTTTATCTGTCATTGGTGTGTTTTATATTATGTTCTTCATGGACCAAAGTATAAATATATTATTCTTGGTACCCCTTCATTTTGTCTGTTATTGGTGTGTTTTATATTATGTTCGTCAGGGAACAAACAACCAGTATATTATTCTTGGTACCCTTCACTTTGTCTGTTATTGGTGTGTTTTATATTATGTTCGTCAGGGAGCAAACAACAGTATATTATTCTTGGTACCCTTCACTTTGTCTGTTATTGGTGTGTTTTATATTATGTTTTTTCATGGACCAAAGCATCAGTATATTATTCTTGGTACCTTTCACTTTGTCTGTTATTGGTGTGTTTTATATCATGTTTTTCATGGACCATTCAACTAGTATATTATTCTTGCTACCCTTCACTTTGTCTGTTATTGGTGTATTTTATATTATGTTGGTCTGGCATGGCCAAGGGCGAAAGGCGTGCGACTCGTAATCCGCGGGTCGCGGGTTGGCGCCCGCGTCGCGCTAAACATGCTCGCCCTCCCAGCCGTAGGAGTGTATAATGTGACGGTCAATCCCTCTATTCGTTGGTAAAGAGTAGCCCAGTATATTATTCTTGGTACCCTTAACTTTGTCAGTTGTTATTGATGTGTTTTATATTATGTTCGTCAGGGATCAAACAACCAATATCTCATTATTGCTACCCTTCACTTTGTGTGTTATTGGTTTATTTTATATTATGTTCTTCATGTACCAAACAACTAGTATATTATTCTCGGTACCCCTCTAGTCTTACACTGCTAAATTAGGGACGGCTAGCACAGATAGCCCTCGAGTAGATTTCTGCGAATTTCCAAAACAAACAAAACAAATTATATTATGTTCTTCATGGACCAAAGCATCAGTATATTATTCTTGGTACCCCTTCACTTTGTCTGTTATTAGTGTGTTTTATATTATGTTCGTCAGGGATCAGACAACCACTTTATTATTATTGCTATCCTTCAGTTTGTCTGTTATTGGTGTGTTTTATATTATGTTCTTCATGGACTAAAGCATCAGCATAATATTCTTGGTACTTTTCACTTTGTCTGTTATTGGTGTGTTTTATATTATGTTCTTCATGTAGCAAACAACCAGTATATTATTCTTGCTACCCTTCACTTTGTCTGTTATTGGTGTATTTAATATTATGTTCGTCAGGGATCAAACAACCAATATATCATTATTGCTACCCTTCACTTTGTCTGTTATTGGTGTATTTAATATTATGTTCGTCAGGGATCAAACAACCAATATATCATTATTGCTATCCTTCACTTTGTGTGTTATTGGTTTATTTTATATTATGTTCTTCATGTACCAAACAACTAGTATATTATTCTCGGTACCCCTTCGCTTTGTCCGTTATTGGTGTGTTTTATATTATGTTCGTCAGGGATCAAACAACCAGTATATTATTTTTGGTATTCTTAACTTTGTCAGTTGTTATTGATGTGTTTTATATTATGTTCGTCAAGAACCAAAGCATCAATATATTATTCTTGCTATCCTTCACTTTTTCTGCTATTGGTGTGTTTTATATTATGTTCGTCAGGGATCACAGTCTATCCATTTATCTGTACTGAAATATATATGTGTGTTATATCCAAAAATATACATAATATATAAATCTCATTTACCCAAACCTTAGGGTATGTTTCATAATCCCATTAAAATTTGGAAGTTTTTAAAGTTTAATGTTATATTAACTTTATAAATAATTTATTACTAAATTGTATACTATTTGTAGCTTATGATAAAACTACAAAATAATATAACAATCTTGTTTATTATTATTTTTTTTAATTATCAAAAAAATACACATTGAAATGTTACAAAGCAACCAAAATTTATTCTTCTAGCTATTCAAAGAAAAATTTTATTCACAGTCGATTATAAAAAAATCTGTGAAAATATATTTGTGAGCGAAAAAAACTTAATAATTTTTATTACTTGATTCATAAAAACATTGCATTACTGATTTCATAAAAAACACTACATCGTGAAAACAAAACATAGTTTATTGAAAATAAGCTCTTTCCAAAAAAACAAATCAGTTAAAATTTTCTAAGAAAGAGTTAATGAATTCGCGTGCGATACATTTGCTCTGATTTTTTTTAAATATCTCACCTACATTGTTGGTCTGCACGCACCTTCATCTCTGCTACAGCGAGGAAAGAATGATTAATTGGCTTCTTCGTGTAAGTAGAATTCAATCAACTACATTCTCTCAAAACTGGGCAACAGTTTCTGTACTTATTCTACCTGATGCTATTTTCTTCGTTCTTTCGAAGATATCATAAGATGACATGACTGGGTTGTTAGTTGCTATTCAACGAAACGATGAATTGATACAGATTACCGTGTTCTAACAAAACGCTGAAAGTAAACATAATTTCTCAGGTTCGTTTTGGGAAATGCATCAGAAAAAGCCAAACATCATAATTATAGAGGTTTGTATTTCGATAGGTTAGATGACATACCTCCGGTTTCAGCTGAAAATTTGACATAATAGTCATACAAAATCACTAATCACAACCACCCTTAATTTATATATAGCTGAAACAGGTAATGATCACTCAAGCGTCATGCGTTCAGTTAAACATTTGAAATAACACAACAAGGACAGAGTAGTAATTTTCATACATATTTGCCACAAAAAGAAAGTGGAAAAACATTCTTTGAAGAAGTAAATAGTTAAAAGATGCATATCATATGGTAATGAATTTTTCATATCTATATTTGCATCTATTAACTGGCAATCAAAAGGATAATAAATATATAACCATAATACATTCTTCGGTACATCTGAGAAAAGCTCGACATTAAATTTACATTTTTTTTTCTTGACTGTTTCTATGCCAACCTCAGGTGCTTCTACCAGTTCACACTAACCCTTCTTCTTATTAAACAACAGTTATTATAAAAAAACAAGTGTAATAAACGTATTGTGGTATATTTGTAATATGCATCATGAAAAGTAAAACTGCTTAAATTACTGTAGGAATTTATCAAACAATTAGTTGTTTTTTCCTGAAGTTTTTATTTTAATACAGAACGTGGAATAACTATGAGTTATCTTAAGTTCATGACTGTTCTTAATCTACGGTTAAATAATTTAAATATTATATAACTAGGAGGATATTCAGTTGAGGGCATACCTCTAATACGCAATGTTGATCAAACTCGACCCTCAAAAACACAATAATATGTTTATATGACCGTCGCTATCAACGGACATGGGCTATTTTTGGTATAACAACGAGTGCTAGAATTTCCTACATCCGTCAAATTTCAAACTCGACCATTTTGACTGACTTATACAGCAAAAATAGTGTAAAAATTCGGATCCTATGTTATCGGATCAGATTTTTTTTCGCGACATTGCTATTTCATTGGCCTATAATCTAGAGTTTAGACCGTTCAAAGACTAAATTGTATGATAGTCCAAATGTATACCAACTCTCGTCCAAATCCACTTAGCCGATTTTGGAAAATATTGCTGAAAACATATGAACAAACAAAAAGGTGAAACAACCAGAATTGTTTTAAAATATGTAAATGATTTAAAAAATAACAATTTTAAGAACAAATATTATCCTTCATAGCCTGTTAAAAATGTAAAATAATATTTCAAGAAATTCATTTAAACAAAACACACACACAAATATGTATATATAAATTCATATGCTGGCAGTTTTCATTGTCAATAGTAATGGACATGAAGTTGGAAACCGGATATTACGTAAAACGTCGATATCAACCCGTATTTTTCAGACTCTATGAAGAAAATTCCAGTTCAGAAACTAACTGTTTGTTTCTCATATTTGTCATTTTACTTATCAGCATGGTAAAGTATATACCCAATCTCATTATTTAAAAAAAGTTTAAATCTTAAGAGAATTACAGTTTATTTATAGTTTATAAAAATTGAACGAAAATTAACGACACTAGAAGGGTAGTCAGAGCAGAGGGTTTACTTTTGTTACACAGCATTGATCATATACGGTTCTCAAAAAAGTAAGAAAAAGGATATCGTATATCCGTTGATAACAAATACTATTCTTTATATGCCCACCAAGTTTAATAAAAATCCGAACATTTGTGTCTGAGTTATAGAGCAAAAATAATGTGAAAAATCAGTTTCCATATTAACAAGGATTTTTTTCGTGACCTTGCTGTGAACTTGATCTCTAGAAACAAATTACTTCTAAGTTGGATTGTAGTCTAAATATGTACCAACTTTCACCAAGGTCAATTCAGCCATTTTTGAACTGTCATATTAACAGAGACACACACGCACACACACTCAACAGGTGTGAAGACATACCTTCGATAGCGGAGGTAAAAATAAAGGTATGCTGAATATATTTAACTGTTTAACATTTCGGTATTAGAAGAATTAACCAATTAAATTGTAATATTTATGGAAAGAGTAAGCACTAAAAGATCAGCAATGATAACCCATCAGATATAGATGTATCTTATTATATGATTTTAATCTAACGATTAATGTTTTTGAGACCGAAAACACATGAGTAGCAGAATTTAACATTCTTCGAATTCGTATATACACTTAATCAATGCAAATCGAAATGAAAATCGTTTTGCTTTACGTTTTATGAAAAAAAACGTAATGTGTTTCTTCATGGTGCCTCAAGTTTCTTAATTCAGGTAACTATTGATTGGAATTTTTTTTAAAAGATCTAAGACTTTCGTCATCGGTAATGTTAATCCATGAAGTACGTCTCCCAACGCTAAATTATGTTTTGTAAAATTAAGTGGAATTGAAACAGCAGTTTAATATCGCTGTTTCATGTAATACTGTGCGTGCAATAAAGGATAATATTATCATATACCAAAGTAATTGCAAAATGAACAGGGCAATGAGTTATAGTTATAACACGATAAATATACCAGTATTTTCGTATCAGATGTCGATAAAGGTTTGTCTGGAGTAGTAAATACTCTACGAATAAATGTTTTGACTGAAGTAAAATTCGATAGGTGTACCTAATGTAAACACAAAGTGAAGGTTATAAAATCGTTACTGACGCGGATTTTAAACCCATAGTAAAACTAGGATCATGATTTATACAGATATTTAACGTCAACCCTCATCAAGGGCTTATGTTTGATATTTAGTGTTAACTCCTTTTATGAGAGAAACCAACTCGTGACTGACAATGCAAACCTTGTATAATCATGATATTGTGTGTGATTAACAACACAGGCTTGCGAATTCAAACTTCATAAATGTTGATTTGGTTTAAATAATAAATTTTCCGTAATTTAGCTGCTTAGACTTGAAAAATAATATTCATTTTTTTTCCTATCAGATAAGGAATATTTATAAATCGGGAAGGAATAAAATAAACACTTATTTAAATCAAATTATTATTTCGATTACCACAATGAACATTTTGTATTATTATTTTTGGGTTCTAGAACGACTGATAAGATTCTCACGATTTATTTAGAGAAATCTATAGCCAGTGGTTGTCGACATTTTGAACATAACCAAATGTTACCCAATTTCCATGAAAATAATTCACTTATATAAAAGCACGTATCATGTTTTGTGAAAACTCTGTATGTGATGGAGAAAAATGGATATCATTTTCGGATTCAGTGCACAGGAATCACTGTAGAACATGTAAATGTTTCAGGACAATAAACTTTATCGCAGATCTGTGTCGTTAATGTAATCTTCAACAAGGATGACACCGTGTACGTGATTAACTGTTAATTCAAATTTGACTGATGACCACCCTGAGCGTGTACTATATTATTAAATCAAACCTTCAGTATGAATGACACTACGAATATTATTGACAGTTAATTTAAATAGCACGCAGCTATAATAGACTTGTGACCTAAAGATATAAAGCTCGGAATGTTTTTTTCTAAATGTGTTTTAAGCGGGGTAGTCTTGGTATCGTTTTGGTTTTATTAGATTTATCCTGCTCTATAGAGTGATACGACGTTTCGGTTTCTGTACAGGGACATTCTTTAGGTTGAAGCTTATGTGTGTTTTCTAAAGAAAACATTTTATAACACTGGCAGTAAATACGTGGCTAATACTTGATATAATGTAATGGTGACAAACAAAATTTATTTTAAAATCCATAAATATTATAAAAAGTTTACAAGTGCCACTTGGTATTGAAGACAACTGATGTTTAGTATAATTCCATTTTAACAAGGAAAACTGGAAGATTTATAATTCCTTTGTAATTATAAAAACAGGACTGTAAGTGGTGTTTAGTGTAACCATTGTAACAACAACAACGAATTTATATGAAATAGTTTTTTCTAGAAATCCCTTCTAAAAATGAAAACAGGTTTACAAATAATGTTTAATACAAATGTCTTGCAATGTCGAATACAGGCAGGCTACTTAGACCCTTACAACGACAAAAAAACTTATGACTAACGTTTAGTGTAATTACCTTATAATGTTTGAAATAGGCTTGTAACTGATGTCAGTATAATACAATTGTAATATTGAAAAAAGGTTATAACTAACGTTAATATGAGACTCTTGTAATGCTGAACATAGAATTATAACTGATAATTATACATATCCATCCTTTGCTGGTGTAATAAATTTGTAGGGGTGGATTTTATAAACAATAACACAAACATCTCACCTTTCAGACATTTTGTTTACAACATATTATTATACTATTATTTATTACTTAAGAACTCACTATCAAAACCTGGTATACACTGTACGATGGTAATGGTGACTTTGTAGGAAGAGGTGCCAGAGAACAGTACCAGTAAGAACCCAGCTCTTAATGTCTTTCAACAATGTTTTACAAGATTAATTAATTGACGGTCATTAGCCGCAGAAGTGTCTTAAGCCGAAGTTGTGAGGTCACATGTCAAGTATGAATTAAATATAACTCAGGAAACGACTCTTCATACCATACTTATGGCTTCTGTTGGGGTAGAAACTTCATCTGAGTTTAAGTATTACTGCAATAATGACGGCCATTGTTTGTTTTACAGCCTTTTCCCACAGAAAGATCTAGTGTACTCTTTGAGATACATAACATGTTTGTTTGATTTTTCTTCGCTGTGAGTATGTTGTGTTCTGTAAAATTTAATAGATGTTTGTTTTGTTGTTGTTGTTTTTTGTTTTTCTATAGTGCAAGGACACGGTGCTATTTATGAAGGTAGTTAACATTAACTTACTTCAAAGATTATAACAACACCAGTTAGGGAGTTGCCAACCCTATATTAACTTGCCCCTTCTTCCAAACTATTGTCTTACAATGTTAGAAACTGATCCAGTATTCCAGGAGTATTTCTATAACGGACAGACAATAAATAATACACACTTGTTTCATATGTTATACAGGGTGATCGCTAGAAAAGCGGAAAATTTGTCAAACAGCTATTTATTTTTACAAAGTTTTTTAAAGGCATATGTTATATTACACTCATAGATGCTCAAAATGGCGTCCGTGATATTAAAATCATGCATTTTATTCATGATGTAAAGAAATCAAAATAGAAATGAGTAAGCACGCATTTTATTCATGATCTCATCTGACCCTCAAATTTTACGCTTTTCTAGCGACCACCCTGTATAAGTGTGGGTGCATGCGTTATTTATATAGACAGATATTTAATAATATATCAGTAATAATCACAAGAAATCACCAAATAAGGTAACTAAACTGATCAGGTTAAAGAAAGTATTGCACTTTTGGAAGATACAAATTGTATATTCCCTCAATATGTCTCCGGATTTGCAACGCTAATATCAGGGATTCGATTCCACTCAGTAGGCCCAGCAGATAGTCCGAAGTGGCTTTGCTATAAGAAAACACATGATTATTCCCTCAAAATCAATCGGGTTTTTTAATTGACAATTTTACTTCTTTTCATTATACGAGACTTTTTAGTATTGTCATTAAACTGGTTTAACATTTTCTCAACGACTTTAATAGTAAAAGAAAAACATTCATGTTATGTCTAAGGTTTGAAGAGCATTAATATTTTAAAAAGTGAAAGAATATCAAACAGAAGGCAAAGAAAAGTAAGATAAGAAACACAAAGAAAATGGGTGTTGATTGAAGGTTAATTTAATACTCATTTGATATAGTGATACAAATTAGCAAACGTTTTAAAAACTTATTCTGGAAAATTATTAATTTAGTTGTACCTATATCGTAGGTTTAAGTTAAAAAATCTTTTTGTTTTGTCTTTGTTTTTGCACATGAATTTTAGCGTTGCCGAAAAAACACACTCCACACTTTGGGTCTATGATTGCAGCGTAAGTGACGATCGAATACTATTATTTCATCAAACAAGAATTACCCGGGAGTTGGTGATAAATGCTTTGAATAACTGTATTCTTTCTGGTTTATCAGTTCGAAATTAAGAATGACTTGATTCAAATAGTCATTATGAAACTTTGTGACATTTAGAAACAAAAAAGTTTAGATAAGAATTTAAAATACAATGTCGAAACCTGTTCATGATTTTGCATTATTATATTTTCCTTTTTTATAAAAGAATACGAATATCCCCAGTTGCATTTCGGTGCTCTTTATTATATCGTGTGATGTATTGTCCTGTACTGAATCAAAAATACTTCTTGGACTGATCGAATCTGAACAAGAAATGTGTGGTCCCTGGTTAGACGTGTAAAAAAAATATGTTTCTGTTTATAGAGTTTTATAATGCGCTGAAATATCTCAATAGTATAGTTCGTAAACATTGGAATATACAACAAACTTGTATCAACCACAAACATTAAATATTGTACAATACAATGTATTATCGATGGAATAACCGAAGTTGAAGGTTAAAGGGCAGCTGCTTCTCCTATTTTTTCAAACCATTGATACTTTTCTTGTACTACGAATGTTAGAACAATAGTAGTTAGTTTCACACATAACATTAAATACGTTAATATTACATTGGTTTATTTCAAAATGTACTATGGCTCATAAACTAGTTATCTTGTCTTGCTCAGAGCAAAGTATTATATTCTAGCATTGTACAGCTTCGATCAAAAATATTTGAAGTGAATATTGCTATAAAGTTAGATGTAAAAATTAGTTAGAATGTATTAAATGGTTAGAGGAGGATTATTGAGGGTTCAGTTTGTTTGGAATTTCGCGCAAAGCTACATAAGCACTCTTCGCCGTCCTTAATTTAGCAGTGTAAGACAAGAGGGAAGGCAGCTATTCATCATCACCCACCGCCAACTCTTTTACTTATAAGTAGTGGGATTAATCGTTACATTATAATGCAGTCATACATGGCCAAGCGTGTTAAGGCGTGCGACTCGTAATCAGAGGGTCGCGGGTTCGCATCCCGGTCGCGCCAAACATGCTCGCCCTTTCATCCGTGGGGACGTTATTATGTGACAATCAGTCCCACTATTCGTTGGTAAAAGAATAGCTCAAGAGTTGGCGGTGGATGGTGATGACTAACTGCCTTCCCTCTAGTCTTACACTGCTAAATTAGGGACGGCTAGTACAGATAGCCCTCGAGTAGCTTTATGCGGAATTTCAAAACAAACATACATTATAACGCACCCACCGCTTAAAGGGCGAGCATGTTTCTTCTGACCAGTATTCGAACCCGCAACCCTCGGATTACGAGTCGAGCGTCTTAACCACCTGGCCATGCCGGGCCTAATAATCTTAAGTACGGAAATCATATGTGTGAGATTGGACAGAAAGGAAACTATTGGCATGATTACGAGGAAACGTTTGAGAGAGAAGTAAAAGACAAAAAGAGACCAAGAGATAAGAGCGAGAAGGGATAAACCAAGAGAGGTGAAAGTGGAAAGATAATTCTCTCACGTGTCACTGATGTAGAAATAAAGAGAAAGTTGTGATGTTTAAATTTGGTATCTGTCAATTCATTATACCAATAAATACAACCTTAATGATGTAAAAGACAGATCAGTGTTGGAGTATGACACGATTATTACAAAGTGGTGTCAGAATAAGCGTTCGTAATAAATATATCCTGCCATGTATTTCCTGCAACGAAACTGAAGTTTTCATTTAGAACAACAGTGCAATGGCCACAGATAATAAACTTTGATAAATAATAAATTTGTTTGTTTCTCTTGTGTTAAGCATAAAGCTACATAGTAAATTGCATGTGGTTCGTCCATCATGGTAGCGAGTATGTGTGTTTTCTTACAGAATCGAAACCCTGATTTTAGCGATGTAAATCTGTCGAGTTACCGTTGTATTAGCGAGGGAGCCCATGATATCGAAACAGGATTTTAGCGTTATAAGTTTTCAGGCTTACTGTTCAGACTCTGGGTGTAGTGGAGTAGAAAAGTAGATAAAGGTACTCTAGTATATAAAACAAATTAGTAAAAGTGTCACTTGTAAAGTCAAATCGGTTTTAATTTTTTGAGAGTTACAAAGCATTATTATAAACTTGCACTAATAAAGACGAATCGTTAGAAATGATTTGTTGACTTTAGTGCCATTGTAAATTCATACTAGCAAGAACAAATTGGCGAAACGTTTTGCCAATTATAAAGTACATTATATTTGTATACCACTAAGAAAAACTGATTGAAATGTTACGTTAATTATATGTATATTCTCATTGTGCATGTACACTAATAAAAGCAAATGTTGGTAAATATTGTCTCATATTAAAAGTGTTAACCTAAGTGCTTTTTATTTCTTCCAAAGTGCAAGAAAATAGGTTGTAAAGACAGCAAAATGCCAGAAGTAATACAAGTATAAGCGAAAGAAATCTGTACTTGAAAATACTCTATCTCAGTTGCTCTAAGTTACATGGAAGGATAAGTTGTAACTTGTTTTTTACACCAGGCAAAAATGATAAGGTTTTCGTGCAGCCTTCTATTAAAAAAAAAACATAAAACAAAATTTACGACTAGACAAAAAGTAAACTTTTTTTTTCTTTTTGTGTGAATGCGTGAATGACCATTATGATAAAGACTTGTATGTAAGCCTTATCTGGCTTCTTCTCACATACATAACGCTGAGCTGTATTTATTTTATTATATAAGTGATAAACTTGTATAGTAGATATTATTAGTTTGTTTCAGTTACTTTTCTGTTACGACTACTCCGACAGGATCGAATCTTAATTCTAATCAGTCTAGCGATAAGCAGGTAAAGTCGGTAGTAATGAAGAAAAAGGGTTAAATTGTAATCATATATTTGCTGTGCGTGTAAAATAAAAGAATGAGAAACATTTTATCCAGAACTGTTTTCCACCTCTTCAAAGCACCACGTGATCATTTGGAACTCTGAATGATAAGCTTAACCAAACGTAAATTCGTGAAAAGTTTTCTCTTTGTAATATTTTATTTTCCAGCACACTTACAGCCTGCTTGAAAATTTAAATAATTCTAACAAAATCCAAATATTTGTGGGATCTGCTTGGTAAACATCTAAACAACAGATCGCTTATAGAAACGATAGAAAACCAGTTTTTAATTGTATTCAGATTTATTTGTTGAAAGAAGTGTTGTTTTAATAGTACAGAGAATCGGTTTCGAAACATATATTTTTACAACATTATAAGTACAGTATTTATAGTCGGAATGGAACGAATACACTATACATCTCTATGACTTTTCTATTTTTTGTATAGTTAGTGACAAATTCATGACGTCGATACACAGAAACTTCTTTCGATTTGATATCTATGTATCTTAATCCACCTGTATAATAATGCACGAAGTCCTTTTCTCCTCGGTAATTGCGAAAGGAGGAACAATTTGTAAGAGAAAAACACACCGGTTATGGATCACCACAAATATATAATTTTATTGATGTTGCATAAACAGATTTTATAGCACACATATTGCGTTCAATAATTCGATTTACATAATCCTCTTGTCGTTGTATGTTAAGCATAAGTAAGTTTGATAAGTTTAGCCCACATGTGTGTGTATTGCAAAGAGGGTAGAAAAAGTAAACGAAGGTGGCATTCACCAGATGTCGGAAACGCCCCCTTGTGAAGCTGTACAGAAGAGAATTTATTTACATCATCCCCATCCTACACTTTCGATTTGTTTAAAATATTTTTTTCTTTTACGTAAATCTACATTAGAAAATTTTTAACGCCTAGAAAGTACCCCGTATGGTCAGGTGGTTAAGGCGACTGACTCATTAGCTGAGGGTCGTACCAAACATGCTCGCTCTTATAGCAGTGGGAGCGTTATAATTTGACGGTCAATCCCACTATTCGTTGGTAACAGAGTAGCCCAGAAGTTGGTGGTGAGTGGGTGGTGATGACCAGCTGTCTTTCCTCTAGTTACACTACTAAATTAGGGACGGTTTGCTCAGATAGCCCTCATGTGACTTTGCAGGAAATTCGAAAACAAACAAAGACCAAGAAGAGTTTTCAACGCTATATAAACGTGTTGAAGTGAATCTTAACAATTAAAAGGTTGTTAATATTTGGTTTTTCAGGAATGTAATTTATCAAAAACACGAGAAAAAACAACAGTGATGTGAACACGTGGAAAATTGTATACATATAAACAAGAAAACCAATAACAAAGTAATCAGGAAATAATACCACAGAAAGCTGTACTTTTAGGACTACTTCTTTTTATCTACAGACATTGAATAATATAGAGGTGACTAGCGAATAGTTGTTTATCGAAAACTTTGATAAATAGGTGAAGTTTGATAAAGGCAAACGAAAGATAATGAGTTTATTCATTTTCTGATGTAAAAAAGTCGTTATTGATACATCTACAGTGTAACTATATTTAGATGTGTTATTTTTCCGAAGAAGGCCTAAAGTAACCTGAAGGAGGTCACTTTGTAGGCAACAACACAGCATGACATATGAACTTCAAAAGCCAGAAAAGAAAAACTATTTGTTATTTCTAATTTTTGTTTTAACTGATTTTGAAACACACAAATTTGGGGACCCTGCGAAAGTACATTTAACAGTTCTCGTTCTTTTTTAGTATTTTTTAGGGAGAGCTAATTCTTCAATCCTTTTTAAATCCCTTATTTTCTAAGTAGTTTTGTTTTCTGTGAAGCTTTTCTAATTTTACAGTATATACTGGACAACGTTTATGTTTGAAGCTAAGCACAGTGCTACACAATGGGCTATCTGTGCTCTGCCAACCATGGGTTTCGAAACCTGAATTTCTGTGTTCTATATCTGCAAACATATCACTATGTCACTGGGTGCTCTAGACGGCGTTTAGAGCTAACTGTAGGGTTCGTAATTTTCCAGACAATGGCGCTTTGTGACGAGCTCTAATTCATTGTGACAATGAGCGACGCTGGCACTTTGTGAGGAGCTCTTATTCATTGTGTTATTTTTAAATAATGGACGACATTTTGGACTTTCTAGAATTCCTTTATTTTTGAATAGTTGCTTGAGTCTCTGCTTAGTCCTTGTTCAGTCTTTATTCCTTGGATGACGTAACAAGTTCTTCCTAAAAATCTATGAGAATTTTGATGAACATTCTCATATAAATTTATAAGATTTTCTAATAGTAAATGCTATAAATTGAAGCTAAAGTCTTTTAAGAAAAGAAATCGTTACATGTCAACAATTATTTAAATATATTTAAAACTAATTTTACTGAAAATCAAAACTATTTTGTCTCAAATAGTCCTTGAAATATTTCTTTTAAAGGCAGTAGCGTTTTAGATTTTATTTCAGCTTGCAAAACCTTTAAAAAGATAAATAAACCATATCTATATTAGGACAAATATATTTTTTTTCAAAATCGACTAAATTATCAAGAGAATTCACCGCCATTACAAAAAGTTGTTTCTACTGAATGTTTGTATTAAGAATATTTTCTCATACGATGCACATTATTTATTTATTTTTACTTATGAGAACCACAAATTGCACAAACGATTGTAAAGAATAGTACGAAACTGTTTCGTTTTTACTTTACTCACTTATTTAAAGGAGACTATAATAATGTGAAACTATATTTTCACTGAAGTTATAACATTTAATAATGAAAAAAATATATTTTCATAGCATTTTATAGAAATTCATAATAATTTATTTTCACAGTTATTACAAGAATACGACATGATACGCCCCCCAGTGGCTCAGCGGTATGTTTGCGGACTTACACGCTAAAATCCGGGTTTCGATACCCGTGGTGGGCAGAGCACAGATAGCCCATTGTGTAGCTTTGTGCTTAATTCAAAAAACAAAAAAACAAACGACATGATACGTTGACAATCATAAATAGCTTCAATACAGAAAAAACCCATTGTGGTCTTACTAGTCAAGAAGAAAAAGGATTTGAGATATAAGTTAAAATATCCATCAGAGTGGTGATTGGGAAAAAAAATATAAGAGCACAGCTCAATTTATCAATTTTGACTCACTGCGAAAGGTGGTTCTTGTGAAAAATAACAGTGTTTCGAATTCTTACTGTTGGTTCTGAGCTTTTTGTAAGCCTCTCAACTCTCTAAAAGAGTATTATCTTAATGCTATTGTTGCTTTTTGAGACAACTAATGTACAGTTGAATGTAGTTACATTAAAGAAATCCATAAAATATATCTGTATTGTTTTGATATGTCGTAGAAATAAGTTCGATCAAGAGGTATATCTTGATTTTGTAATTTTACTTGTACTGCCGTAAATACAACATCTATGTTTACCGTAAAAGAACGAAAAACATTACGTTGTACCAAAAATCACGTAACAGCTATAAATCAAACTAAAATTTTTCCCTGTATTTTGTCTGCACAACAGTTACCGTAAACAGTTCTTTTTTTATACACATACTGATGCCTTTTGCTGTGCCAAAACAAACTTCAATTTATCTCTAATCGTTTTGCAAAACATTCTGCTCTCAATCTTTATTTCTGTCGTTTAGAAACTTCCGAGATCTTACGAATACTTTTCAAAGTTTGTACATTTTAAAAACAGCTTTCATGGTTTGCCGTTTTCTCATATATTGATGGATGTTACAAAAACTTCTAAATGTTGCTAACTGATTTATTTTAAGCAAAAACGCCTTTGATAAGTATGGGATTACCTGATTCCACATCAGAAGAAAGAGGTATGTTTTCTCGATGAATAACCATTAAATTTCTTGAGTTAAAACGAGATATTATTATTTTTACGTTGCGTCCGATTTATTTTAATAGTTTGCTAAAATTTTAGTAGAGTCATTATCATTCACAAAGAAGTTAATAGGAAACTAAGACCTACATGACGGTTTTGTCAAGTCTGATAACATCTTCCAATTGTATGTTAGAGAATATAATTTCAAAAACGTTTATTTATACTTGTATATTTATTTATATACAAGTATATTTATACTTGTACTTTTATTTCTTCATATATTTATTTATTTAAGCTGATATGTTGAAATTAACTTTTCTTATATCAAAAAATTGTAATTATTACGTCATTGAAGGGGAGGAACTGAAAAAAAATGTGGTGATTTTTTAATGATCATGAAACAAAACATTTTTTTTTGCTGAAACCTGAAGTTTAATTTGTTTTGTTTTGAGTTCGCCATCAAAAGAAAAACAAATACATTTTCAGTTCATCAATTGCTGCGTATGCCAGTTAGATTCTACCATAGATTTGTATTTTTTGTGTATAATGTTCTATACTCAAAGACAACAATTTTTTCCGTGTCTACGTCAAGATTGGCCAATCAACGTCTAGCTTACAAATTGTTATGTGTTGCTATGAATTCTGTAGCGAAGTATCAGCGTAATCATTTATTACATGTCTCGTTTTGTTATCTACACTTAGTAGATACACTTAACAAGTATATTTGTTATTGTGTCACTTTCTACATTCTACATTCGAATTCTAACACAAACTTTTTTCTGTGCTCTATAATAAATATTTTAGCATAAGTATTTATGTGTTATGTTCCTGGTTCTTTAGCGAAGTTCTTACACGTACACTTGTTACGTATCGCGTTTTATAACCACCGTAACAGTTGTTACGGGCCACATTACATTTTTAAAAAATCAACCAATGTCGGATAGTTATCACAGTGACTATATTAAGAGCCTGTTTTAGGTTTTGTTATTTCCATGTGCTAAAATGAGTAGTTTAAATTAGTTTTTCCAGTTTGTATATCCAAAACAGTTTTATCGAAAATATCATGAATGCAGTCCATATTAAACAGCTATGTTCAAGACTTTGTTGTTTTTTTCTATAAGTACGGGTAAGTAGGTTGATTTAGAAGTGGAGATAGGAAACAGTTGAAAATTTGGTCGTCAACTTGCTATTCAATGGAACGTCTGCAAAACTTGCTTTGCAGATTGAACGCAATGCTCTAGCTGATTACGGGTTATTTAGGTAAACCTAACTTTGTCATTTATATTTAAATAGTATTATTTTCTAATGCATTTTAAAATGAATGATTTAAATAAATTTTCTTCTGAAATTCCAGTAGGGCAAGTGCCCCACTGCTCCATCCTGCGGACGCCCATATGCTATTTATTCCCTTTCCTTATGAATAATTCTCATATTCCAAGCTACCTTAAACAGCTTGCTTTTGTCAGCTTGTTAACTTGAATGAGAAACACGTGTGAATGTATTAGTAGCATCTATTTCATCCTGGCCAATTAGGAAGTGTGTTTTCAAATCAGCTTTTAAAGTTAAAAGTACAACTTATTATAGAAACAAAATATGTTAAACATGAAAGAGAACAAATAAAACGTCGAAAACGAACGAGCATGGTTACAGGTTCTAACTAGCTGTGCTATTACAGCTCTTATATGAAAAAAAGAGAAAAATGTTTGCTGTGTTAAAAATACAAGGATTACGAGATTTGGAAATGTGTTTTTAAATATAAGAACAGAAAGCTATAAGGTACAGTGCCTGCATAAGGTTGAACGAACGTAAGGTTGACTACTAAATGTGTTCTTTAAAGTTCATTTATGTGGAAGTCTGAACACTGTTAGACGAACGAGGGGTTAATTAATAAATGTGCCTTTCTGCCAAGTGTGTCAAAGTGTCACAGCAAAAATGAAGTAAATTTCTTGATGAGATTAGTCTCTAGGAACAATAAATTTCAGCTTTTCATACCATCCACGTTATTTCTCTCCACGTGTTCAGTTTTCAATTACCAAAAATGTCTGAATAATGAAAGAAACCAAACTTTACAGATAGAACATAAAACACATTATATGAAAATAATTATCATTTCTTTAAACCTTAAGCGCAATAACGTTTATCCGAAAAATGTTTTACCATGAGCCTAATTAACCCCTTAATAGAATGATATTTGAAATTTTATATTTATTTAAGCAAATATGTCTGGTTGATAGAGTTGAATAGCTGTGTTCTATCTCGTCTATCGCGTCAAAACTAGGTATGACTAGCGCAGACAGCTCTCGAATAGCTTTGTGCGAAATTCAGCAAATAACTACAACAATATTTAAATTACTGTACAATTTGAACACCATAAAGTTTGGTTTATGTCATTATAATACCAGTATAGTCTGTTTCTGTTATAATTTGAAACGACCGCATTTGTAACATCATCAAAGAAAAAAACAATGTCAAAGGTTATATAAAGTTCTACTAAGCATGTATGTATTCTGCTCAAACATACGTGGATATCACTTTAATAATAAATAAAGAATTTAAAAGTTATGTTATTTTGAATTAAGCACAAAGCTACACAATGGGCTATCTGTGCTCTGCCCACCACGGGTATCGAAACCCGGATTTTAGCGTGTAAGTCCGCAGACATACCGCTGAGCCACTGGGGGGCAAGAATTTAAAAGTAAATTAAAAGAAAATTTAACTTAAAAATTATTTTATGGAAAACAAAGATATGCCTCTACGTATGAATAAAAAAAATTAGGATGATGTTTTATTATCGTGTGTGTGTATATATATATATATATATATTCGAGTGAAACATAAATGACAAATAATTTACAAATTAACAAAAATATTTATGATAAACCTTTAAGATTCTCATATTATGTCGAATTCTTGACCCGTAATAACATATTTTTTCGGAACTTGATATACCGGATGTGAAATCATACGTTCATGGAGAGCAATGAAAGGCCTACATAAAACAAACAGGAGGCAAGATATAAGCTTTATATACATGTTAAAGTTTATCAGCCCAGAAAACAGAAAGATATCGGAAGAAAACAAAGAACAATCAATTTCACCAATATTAATGCCTGTGCTTATTGATTGACTCTTAGAATCTGCTCTGACAACATACTTCAACAAGATGTGAAACCTGTCATGTCATGAACCAATGGTTAGTTTGGTTTGTTTTAAATTCTGTGCAAAGCTACAGGAGGGCTATCTACTCTAGCCGTCCTTAATTTAGCAGTGTAAGACCAGAGGGAAGGCAGCTAGTCATCACCACCCATCGCCAACTCTTGGGCTACTCTTTTACCAACTAATAGTGGGATTGACCATTACATTATTCCGCCCCCACGGCTGAAAGGGCAAGCATGTTTGGTGTGAAGGGGATTCGAACCCAAGGCCCTCAGATCACAAGTCGATTGCCTTAACCACCTGGCCATGTCGGGCCGACTAGTTGTTAGAGCGCTCGACTAGCAGGATTGAAGCCTATCTCTGATCATTCTCGCACTTTCTGCCAGAGAAGATAGAATACTGTAACGTTATGGTGATAAAGTGTAGTCCATGAGTTGGCGATGGGTTGTGTTGAGCAGGTACCCCTAGAGTTGCTTTGTGTGAAGACTAAACAAAGAAACAAATATTTTAGATTAAATTACCTCTTGCATATTATTTCTGTGTTTTATTTTATTCCATTAACCAGTATTTGTTTATTCAAAAACTTTTGAAAAGCAGTGTTAAAAAATAGTTTATATTTATTCTAGTTTTTTAGTCCGGTATTACATATGTCGTAAATTATTCAAACTTTGTAACAAATATCTTGTTGTTTTTATTTTACTTATATTATCTGTAATTATGCAGTTCACAATAATCTGAGTTATGTGATGAAAATGTTTGATTCTTTCAAACATCGGTGCTAAAACTGTGTGTTGAATAAAAACACATTCAACATTACTGCATCGGGTTTCTCCATGTTACCAGTCGTTAATATTCATACTTTGTACTGCTCTTTGTATATTGAATTTTTACGAACAAAATTATATCAAAGTTTAAATAGAAAAGTTTACCTTCTGAAAGTATTCATAGATTTTTCTTTTTATTTTGTGATTTATTTGTTTTTTTGATTCACTGTAATTTCCTAGTGTCATGAATATAAATAACAGGGATAAAGTAATAAATAAGGTAGCTAATATATTTGCGAAACCAATTAATAGAAATGCTTTAAAAACTTTATGTACCAAAAAAGTTTATAATAAAAGTAAGCTTTTACAATGAATAATAACTACAGGACTAAATAGACGTTGATTACTGTAATGACATATCTTTAGAAAAGGTAATGTCATACAGAAATCATGTCTTAATTGTAAGAGTATTTAATTCAGTACTATGTTGAGTTGATACAGTATAGGAAAACACTAGAGTGAATAATTCGTATTACTAAGACACCAGTGTCAGTCAATCAAACAAGTGTTATGGGAATTGAAACTAAATATTTTTATAACAAGATGTTAAAGATAACTTGTGCTCACTTTTGGTTTATTTTCTTGCCTAAGTTTCTGTAGAGATAACATTTTGCTGTGAAATTTCATCGAATTGGACTACATTCTCGAATATACATGTATGTGAAAGTGATCCAAGTCAATACAACGCACGCATAGCGCAGACATAACATACCGCAGTGCATATGATCTTTTGAAACATTTTACACTGCAAAAGCTAAGTTTCAGAAGTGAATGTAACTTAGTGTTAGAAGCTGATAATTTATTGTTATTGCTCTGTAACTTGAAACTAAAGATCATCATATAACGTAAACTAAAAATGGTCATTCTTTGAATAAATTTCGGGTTTTTTTCCCTCGTTTCACACAGAACGAAATATTTTCTAGATGTTTTCGTAAACGTGAAATAACATAAAGATCACTGTTTATAAATTGCGATATATTAAACACCAGAAAAACAAATAAATGTAATTTCTTTGTTTTTGAATTGTATTCTAAACATTCATAGACTAAATGGCCAACAGAGTTTTGTTCGTTTAAACAAATACATTTGTAATTTAAAAAGGAAGTCATTCAGTTTTACAAAGAAAATCTATAGTAACACAAAATATTTATAAATCTACTCATCCAGTTGACAAATAGTGTATTGTTTGACAAGAGTTTTATATTTTCATGTTTATCATAGTGCAAACTGTTTCACTTGTACTGAATAAATAAAATATACAAACGCGAGATCACCAAATCAGGCTTTAAAAACCCCTGATTTAATACTTTTTTCTTCCTTTTCTGTTCTCATAACATCGTAGGTATTTTTTGGTTCGTTAAAGGTAAAATCAAAACTAGACATCCAGTCTTTTCACTCATACTCTACCTTACTTTCGCTTTTTTCTTTTTGCAATCATCTATTAAGCATTAATGGAAACATTTTCCAAGACAACCCAAAGAACTAACTGCGTCACAACGACATGCAGTTTCTGTACACGATAAAATATTTTTTTCCAGCATGTTAAAATACATGACTACCATAAACAAATAGTTTTTGGCATCTGTGAATAACAATATTTTCGGTGCTGATTTTTTTAATAATGTTTTATTTTCGTGAAATTTAATTGTATTATGAACATATATGTTGCATAGATTACATATTGTGACGGATTTATTATTTTATATTTATTTTAATATCAATGTTTGTTTCAGTTAAATATATATTTAAAAATTCATGTAATTTTACTGTTAAATGTGTATTGCAATATTATCTCCTGTTCATTAAATTTGTAGAAGATTCTCAAGGGTAAGAATCAACAATATATATGTTACGAAAGCATTAGTGTATCGTCAGTATTGTTGGGCCAGCTGAACTTTCTAGAAATTTACGTAACATTTATAAAACGTAACAAATGTGAGGTGTCAAGAGACAATATATATTACCGGTTTACTACTGTTGGTATACTCTAAACTTCAGAAGCTATAACTGTGATTAACGCTTATTAATTGGGATTTTTAGATATTGACCTGGAACGTTTATGGATTTCGAACATTACAATCCATTTAACTTCAACGAATTAACATCGGATGTTAGTATTTTTACAAAAACATTATATAGCTTCAGCTGTGAAACATTCACGTGTGACCAGTAAAGAGCTAGCTTGCTCCCCATTGAGAAAATTGTGCCTATATCAACTCCAAATTAATCGGCTCACAGCAAACCCTTGATAAGATATCCAGGAAGTTCCGGATCGGATAGAAGAGTCAATATTGTTTGTAAAAATGATAATATTTTTGTATAGAAATCATTATTTTCAATAACCACTATTACAAATTATATTATTGTTTGTGTATTGAAATGTATTTGTTTCAAGAAAGAAAACTGCGTGTATCAATCTTGTTGGTAAATAACATAAATTTAAAACGTATTTACATTTAATTAATTTCTAATATTTAAATTATCATTTCACTAAGTTTTAGATTACTTAAGTTATAATACATAACACACTAAACTGGAGGCTCGTCCAAGCTGTCCCCTTTCTAGTGGTTCAATAGCATGTCTTCAAACTTACAACACCAGAAACCGGATTTCGATATCCATGATGAGTGTAAATCTCTTTGTGTAAATTTGTACTTAACTACAAACACATAAATAACTCGTTGGAGATAAATGATAATACATAACAATATATATGAAATCCATTCAGTGAACGACAAAAACACAAAAAAAATATATTTAAATCTCAGAAGAGTTTCAGGAAACTTGCACGAAAAAATTAATAATTTATTTCGTCACTTGGATGGAACACACTACCTGTTTTTATAGAGTATTGATAAGTCGAACAAACTACCTGTTTCCACAGAGAATTGGTAATTTGAACAAACTAACTGTTTCGACAGAGAATTGGTAAGTCTTTTTCGGGTATGAACATGTAGTATGTTGTTCCAAAGATAAATCACTTCCTTCTGTTTATAATTCGTTATTTGCCAACTCATTACTTGTACCTTGTAACCAAGGTATGTCTGTAAATTTACAATACTAGAAACCGGGTTTCGATATCAGAGATAGTCCATTTTGTGGTTTTGTGCTTAACTTTCACTAAACAGACACTTTTAACTTTAATAAAAGCACGGAAAAAACATACCTAATATTATATGGTTATAAATGTTTATTGCAACAAATCTAATCTTAAAATTAAGATTTTGTGTTTTTATGATGACAAATAATTGAAGTAGGTAAAAAAATTAGTTTTTTAAAGTTGTATTCATCCGTTTATGACAAATACGAAAGTTTTTTAAGCTTTGCAAAGCAGATTGGTGGATTGAAACCATTATCACAAATAAATGACTAAATACATTTCATAAAATAAAGATAATTCAAACCAGACGTTTTGTTTTTTTTCAGTTATCAATTTGTATTTGTTTATGACGCTGTAATCCTTGATAATAAGTGAACCGAAACGTCGAGGTTGCTTTCTTTTTCTGGTGTGTGGTTAGTCGTTTTTTTGTAAACATAATTATTATTTGCTGAAGATTTCGTATGCGTGATTTCCACTTTAAGCTGCGCAATGTTTAATAACATTCCTCAATTTTTAATATTGAAACAGATACGGACACACTATCTTGATGATAACTGTCTATCTTTTGTTCTGATCTCTGTCTTCGTGTGTCCACGTTCAACAAACAGATTGGAGTCTGTTGCACTGAGTATTTTTATTCTTAACGACTTGGAATTACTCTCGAATAACCAAAGAAACTTATTGTGTAAAAACGTGCGCTAAATTCTATCATGTGATAACAGTGGCGTCTTGAAACTCTGTGTTTTAAAGCTCACTTGTTTTCAAACTGAATCTTTTGGGACTTCATCACGTGACATCAGTAGTCTTTCTAAGGCTCAATTTCTTCACGACTTCGTGTAAGATCACGTATAAGAAACCATAGAGTCATGACAAATTTCACCACGGATGATTTAGAATGAGTGGTAAGCACATGTAAAATTATGTAAAGAAGTCCCCACACGCATACATTTATCTGTGACACGCATATATATATATTTGTGTGTTATTACCACAACATTTGCAGCTTGCAATGTAATTTTTATCATGAAATCTTCTTTGTGAATTTAAGAACATGTCAGTGTAAGTCTCAGATCATGTCGGAGAACAGCTCCAGTTGTGATATGTTTCGTGGTATTACCGTCAAAGTGATTTAAGTAATTCATTCTGTTGTGATTTAGATACTATCGGAAAGAAAAATCATGTTGTTCATCTCTGTTTAAATATGAATATGCCTTAACTTAAAACTTTAAAAGAATAGTATTTTGTAATTTGAACCTGAAAAGCAGTTATTTATGCGACACAATAGCTAAACGACTAAATTAGAAACCCCAAGATTCGACACCTAACTTGAAACTTCTGACAAGAGGAATGGTACCCAATTAGTAGTATTCATTGTCTATACAATAACTTTTTGTTATGTTTGTTTGTTTGTTTTCTTATTGCAGAGCCGTATCGGACTGTTTGTTGAGTCCACCGAGGGAAATCGAATCTTTAGTCATGTTTACTGTTCCTTCTACAACATGCCCACAACTGAGAGTTCGGAGGGTGTACAGCGTCGGTTTACTGCGAGAAACTTAACCCTCTGATCCATATTTCATACTTTGACTACAGGCCCGGCAAGGTCAGGTGGTTAATGCACTCGACTCGTAATTTGCAGGTTCGAATCCCTGTCACACCAAACATGCTCACCCTTTCAGCCGTTGGGTGTTACAATGTACGGTCAATCCCACAGTTTGTTGATTAAAGAGTAGCCCAAGCGTTGGCGGTGGGTGCCTTTCCTTTAGTCTTACACTGCAAAATTAGGGCTGGCTAGCGCAGATAGCCCTCGAGTAGCTTTGCGCGAAATTCTAAAAAAAATGATTGCAAATCGTCTGAAATTGTAATGACAACAGTAGAAAATTTTGGAAGATATTTTGAAAAAAACAGATTAAAGACTATTAGATTAAAATATTCCCCGTGGTTTATGCGTAAAATTGAAATACATGAACAATTTTAATTTTTTCATATTTACAGTTTATTATGATTCCTTACTTTGTCTGTAAGTTACATTGTAAAATATCCTAAGTATACAACTTTTATCATGTTTTTCCACAAGTTCTGGTAACAATGTGAAGCATTTTCTTTTCCCACACTCATAAGTGCATGGATGGAAATACAGAACATGTTATAAACAGCTGTATTTTGGAAGTATAAAGAGGGTACACTCACAAACACAAATCATAAAATGTATTATAAACAATATAATTCTCATAACCAGAATGCATTGAGTCTCTTAAACTTTATAATGGGAGAGTTATATTCAATATGGTGTATTTGACAATAATAGACATGCGTCAATAATAAATAAAATAATAATTAAAGTATCTGTATTTTATATGCAAAAACGGCTCGTTTGGCTCGAGAAAATATTTTACATAAAAGAGCGAACAAGTTTCGACCTTCGGTCATCGTCAGGTTCACAAAGAAAGAGGTAACTGACCGGAAGCTGACCACATGTTTGGAAGGAGTTGTGTAACTGACTGTCGCGATGTAGACAAAGTATCTGTATTATTTTACCATACCAAGCATATCCATTAACTCCGAAATTAATAGGTTTCTCCATCACACAACTGATGCTTTCTTTCATATGGAGATAGGTTTAATTTCAAGTATGTTATTTTGGTTTTATATTTTATCATTCCAAGTCATTTATACAGCCATAACACCAATGTATTATCAGTTTAACTAACAGAAAATATCAGTTTTTTACATTTTTCATCGAAATTTTATCATTAAAACGTTTTCTCATTTTTAGACAATTTAAACGGCAGAAAGCGTTTATAAACGAACCCAGAGTAAATAGAAAACATAAATTACTTGCGAAAATAGTTATCGAACAATAATTTTAAAAATTGTACTTTTCTTTGACAATATCAAGAGCTTGACATTCAAAACTATTCACAAACTTTATGATAACTATGAATGTATATTTAGTCAGTGCTAATTTTTTTTTAAAAAAAGAAAAAATTATGAAATAATCTAGATATTTATATTCACCGTACAGTCAATTCTAGTGGTAAGAGTAAGACAAAGATATTTACCTTCATATAGCGCACTTAGCTCATATCTTAAAAATATATTTATCTTCCAGCTAAGCTCTATTTGGACACTATTGAGCTTGAAAATGTTAACACTATAATTAATATTTCAATATTCCGAGGTATTTCAGATATAAAATCCATTTTGCTGTTTTGACGACACAAGTGAGACTCGAACGTTCTCGGTGAAAATAACTGTACTCCGGAAAAATATTAATAAACGTTCGGTCACCCTACGAGAAATCACGAAACATATAATCTTTGCAGAAATTTATAGTCTAGGAACAGTTGCTATTAAACTTTGATTTTTGTTTGTTAAAACAAACAAACCGCCAACATTTCTCACGCTATTCTTTAGCGTTAGATGCTTGTTGTTTAGTACAAATAACTTTAAAAAATGATAATTTCATAAAGGCGAATAGCATGATTAAACTACGTGAATTACTAACACGCTAATGTTTTATTCAAGTTAGAGACGCGAACAGAATCTAGTTACAACAAAAAAGTTATTTCACAGTGACAATAAACAATTATTATATGCCTTATTTACTTCATCTGATCACTATTCTCTTGCTAATAGTTTCTAGGACTTCACGGTCATTTTTCAAACATGTCATAATATGTATCATAGTGTTATTCAGAATATTTTAGCTTCCGTTTCAAGAACCGTACACTTTACGTTTTATGAGTTTCTATACTTACCTTTTATTCAGTTTTCGGTTAGCCATTTCTTACCATCTAAAAAAAAATTAAGTTAAGTCTCTCTGATTGGCTGGCTTGTTTAGGTAATCAAAGAATGATACATCTTTAAAAACCGCGTAACGTAGATATTTCTTACTTTTCTCCTAATATTCAAAAGCACACAAGATCAAAAGAAGAAAAGTTGGATCAGAAAAGAAACCCAATAGCCTTAGTGCTATCAGAAAGCCGCAAACGATCGAGGTATTGGTTTCTTTTATTTTTAGAGTAGTGTTTTTTTTACATTTTACAAATACTCAAGGGAATGTTCTATGGGAAAGTTGGACAAATCATCAGCCAGACACCAAAGCTTTATAAAATATTTATTTTGTCTTTACTTTAATTAGGCTTAAAACATTGAATGTATCACATATCATTGAGAATAATACCACCATAGGCCTATAAGCTACACCGGTTTATGTACTGGTCACTAAGTGTCAATATTATCAAGCAAACACTTCCAAGATATATTTGCTCAAGACATGGAGGGCTGGCAAACCCTAGTAGAAAGTCTACTGGACAGTGAATCTGAGAGTCCATGGTTCACGACTCATTCCTGCAAAATCTTTATATTCTCATTTTGGAGACAAAAATTCTTCATAACAGTTAGCAGTTAAATCCTTTTGTTCGATTAGAATAATCCGAGAGCTGGCGTTGGTGCTGTTAACAAAATACCTTCTTTCTCTAATCTATCCAGCGACAATAGGTCGTGTGCATTGCTGTGTGACTTTTCGAAACAAACTAGAAAGCGTTTACGTTATTTAATTGTCTATGTTGGAAATATTATAACTTAGTATTTCTAAATCTGGTTATCAGTAAAGTGAATTTTCGTCTATTTGTTTCCAGTTGAACAAATCTGTACTCGATAAACTGGCTCATAAACTCCTATATGATGGTATACGTTGCATGATTAGCAGATACATCACAAATGCCCATCATTCAAGATCAAGATGCACTCTAGTGGCACAGCGGTGTATATGTAGACTCACACCAGTAGAAACCGTATTTCGATACCCGTGTTGAGCACGGTACAGATAGCACATTGGGTAGCTTTGTGCTTAATTCCAATCAGACAACGACCAACATCTTCTGAAGTGAACAAAAGTCGCGTTACGCTATCTTAAGATGAAGTTTCTGATAAGATGGCCAGTTCACCACTGCTTCTCATATCCACAGTGTGTACAGTCTTCATTTGAATGATCAGATACAGTGGAATTTTATTTCACAATCTTGATACGAATGGTACACACTTAACTATTAGTTTCATGAGCCACATTAAATATGAAGTCTCATTACCGTTAAGTGTGAGACTCATTATGCATACTTAATATGACTACTAGGAGCCTTACGATCCGCACTTAATAAGAAGTTTCATTTCATTGTCCAATTAAGTTCGAGACTCGCTACACACTCTTAATATAACAACTAGAAGTCCTGTGACCCGCCTAAGATGACGTCATATTATACTGTCCAACTTTATGTTTTATGCTAGATACGTATTATGACGTTCTCATCATACTTTCCAATTAACTAGGAATCTATTTCTCTCAATTAATAAGGCATCCTTTCTATATTTTCTATTTTACTTGGAGCTTCATTATCCCACACTTAAGATGGCGATCTCATCACGTGACTTACTTTAATTTAATACGTTACAGGTAAGAAATTATTGTCATGATTACCAGAAGAGTCGAGCATACGTAGAAATTATTTATAATTATTACAGAATTTCAGAACTACTACCTTATTCTATGTATCTTTTAACTAAAAAAAACTAATAAGTTTATTTCACGAACATTTTTCATAATTGTCATAATTACCTTCGTTTAACATCTTGCAGCAGTGTTTTGTTTTTGTTTTTTTTAATTTTGAATAAAGCAACGCAAGACTGTATTGCCCTATCCGTTTATAATTTTAAAGTAATAGAGTAAATTGAAGGCAGCTAGTCAACATCAACCACTATAAATTCTTAGCCTGCTCTTTTACTAGTGACAAGTGAGACAGACCAGAACTTTACAACAACACCACGGCTGAAAGGGCAGTACGTTTGGTATTGGAATTCGAACTCACGATCCATAACTTGTGAAGTAAGCACCCTAATCACAACTTTCGTTAATTATACTGATAAAGTTGCTTGTAAATTTATAGTGGATAGCATAGGAAGACTAAAACTAAAATTTGATTACCATGTATTAATATTGTGGATCATATTAAATGTAAGGTCGCTGGTTATATGGGACATTTTTTTTCTTTGTAACGAACGTAGGAGCGAATACTTTTGGAAGTTGATCACCAGAATAGCTGCTTAGAAAGTATACACAAGTACTTCAGATGTTTACCAATAATAATAAAAAGAAAGAGTGGCGTTTTGGAAGGCGATTTCTTAAGTTAGATGTGTGAGTGGATTAGTTAACAGGATCTAATACTTAAAGGAAATATTATCACAGGATTTTCTCAGATCAATAAGTAAGCTAAATGGACCTGTTGAGTAGTTTCAGGGTAAGGGTAAATTATAAGTAATAGATGGTCTTCACTAAAGCGAGCTAGCTGGAAAAAGTTCAGGGAAAATCTAGAGAAATTCATTAAAGATAATTTAAATTTGCATAGTGATGAGGATGCTTGAGAAATGGATAAGATAATTACTGGAAAATTATTTATAGCATAAAAAGTTAAATAAGAATTTTAATGAAATGTTATTGGATTTTAAGCTAGGCCTAGTTTCTATTATTTTAACGTATCAGGAATAAAGTGGATGAGTTCATGGCTCAAGATGATGACATACGATGATATAATTTAAAATACCAAAAATTAGTTACATATATTTGGAGAATATTGACAGCAGAGATAATTTTGAAATTTTATGTTCTAAATTATTTTAAAGAGGGGCTGGAATGGCTCTTGATTTAAGGGATACATTTTAACATGTAAGAAATAAAGACATATAGAAAAGATTTAAGGGATACATTTTAACATGTAAGAAATAAAGACATATAGAAAAGATACTCATGTGGCTGAATCTATCTGAGCTACAACAAAGGAACACAAGGACAGAAGAGTGTCAATGAATAACTGTTATGAGCCTTTTGATGAAGCAGAAGGTGTCTATAAAAAGTTCTACAATGAGATGAAGATTTTTACTGATAAAGATACTGTCGCAATAATTATGAGAGAATTGTGTTTTAGATGAAGTCAAATAGTGGAGGATAAATGTTTTGTGAAATGATTCAGGATAATCAAATGGTCAGAGGTATGAGGAGATACGATTTTCGTTCCGTTATTAAGAGTAATGAGTATGTAGTTGCAGAGAGGGAAGATTTGGAGAAGGAATATCATGGCAAAACTGGATTTTACGTTTCGTTACATTTTGTAACAAAAAATGAAACTTTAGTTCTTAATTTTCACTAAAGGCAATTGTGAATCTTCGAGCAAATATTTACCATAAGTGAAACGGGATTGTACGTTAAAAGGTTGTGTTGGACAGAGTCAGGGTTTTTAGCCGTGGCTGAGCAACTCATAAAACATATTAGTTTTTTTGGGGGTTTATTTATTCAGGTACAAAGTTTTAACTCAAAGCTCCGTCATCTCTCGATCAATTTGAGATCTAATTATACTCTTTGACTCAGGAGATCAAACCTGAGGGTATGAGTGTAGACTAATAGAGATCCCGATGAGAAATAAAATATAATCCTGTGTACACACGTACTTGAAATACAGCTAATAAAAAAACGAAAATAAAAGTGTCGTACATTAATTTACACTAAAAGAATTTCAATAATTGTTTTTAATTCAAGATAAGCATTTTCCTAAGGAGAGGAAAAGAATGCCATCGAATATTAGACTTGAAGACGAAGGATAAAACCAAACGAGCATACTATATATTTAAGATACATAATTGTTTGTTTGTAATTAAGCACAAAGCTACACAATGGGCTATCTATACTCTGTCCATCACGGGTATCGAAACCCAGTTTTTAGCATTTTGAGCCCGGAGACATACCGCTGTGCCATTTGGGTGTTCTAAGAGATATAAATTGAAAACGTAATGGAAGAATTACAAAATTATAGAAGAGCTTAGAATTTGGTCAAAAAGAAACTAGTAAATTCAAAATGATATGATAAATAGCTCGCTGATAATGGTAAAACTAACAACAAAGTTTCTTAAGTGTGTTAAAGCAAGTAAGGTATTAAAATGGAAATTTGACCATTAAAGGATGCTGATGGCGAGAATCTTATTAAAGACTACGAATGGTTGAGGTTTTAAAAGTTTAATTTTTCTACTTTTAGATTATCCTGTTCATTCTGTTGGAAATATTGAAATTACAGTAATTTAAGTTGTAATAATTCGGATCGTATATTTGATAAAGATGGAAACTCACTCAATAGTTTGACTGAAGAAAAAAGCCTGCTGTTGTGGTGGATAAGTTACTTAAGCCATCGAACTAGTGCCCTGTTGCTGTAAGGAAAGTTAATTGAATTTTAGGGCGTATTTATAAACTGTTGAGGTAATTTTCTCAAATTACTGTGTACAGGTTTAATCCCCTTATCTAAGAAAGTATATTGATTTATGTAAGTGGTTTAGAGGAAATCTACTAGAACTGCTTAAGACAGCATATTTTATCTTTTTATACTGGGAAAATACGGATAAGTCGAGATATTATTAAAGTTTACGATATTATTCAAGTGGGAATGTGGTAAGATAAAGGCTTCTTTCTAAAGTATCTGTGTTATATTCGAAATGTGATGAAAGGATAGAAGCACGGAGAAAAAGTTTTAGGTTTCTAACAGAGTGATTGACTTATGGAATGAGTTGCTGTCAGCAGTAATGGAGGCCGGCACGTATCAACAGTTTAAGAAGTCAGTCGAGAAATTCATGAATATTAAACAGTTTGTTCATGTTTTTACTTTTTCTCAAGGGTATATGTGTGTGTGAGCAGGGACAGCTTCAAACAACCAAATACCAAGTTGTTGCTCATTTGTTATGTTGTTTTAGTTTTATAAGTTTAGATCAGGATGTTTTAAACCTTTATCTAAAGTTTTTGTGACTCAATGTTCTCAGCATATAGAGTTTAGTGTTTCACAGTTTATTTTGCATTCGTCATTTGTACAGGATTGTGTATTTATCCTTTACCCAAATAGATAGTGTTTGTTTAAAATACAAGTTATACTATATCTGGTTTATTTTCTCCAATTCGAGATCCGAGACTAAAACGGGAGACAATTATTAATAAACACATTAATTACAGAGGTAACAATATATATTCCTGTTATATTACTATTATTTCACATTTTAAATTACTATACGACAAGTCGTAATGCTATTCTCTAGCTTTTCTAAAATATCTTTGTTATCACACTGAGTATTTTTCGTTTCAAAAAGTTATATAAATAAATTTATATACTTGATAAATTTGCCCAAATCATTCGGAATGTGAGTTCATAAATTAAACAATAGTAAATTTTGTGGTGAAATTATACTGTAAAAATACTGCATGTGTTTTCTGCATGTTTCTTTCAAAAGTAGCTCGCATAGGTTTTTATATAACAATTATGACAGTATTTGGCAATAATATTTCTTATATAGATTCTCATTAGACATTTGTATATAATTTTTACATACAACAAACTTAAGCAACAATAACTCTTAAGAGTCAATAAATACTTAATAAAAATGTGTTAAGACAGTCTGCTTATTAGAAAACCGTACTGGACTAATTAAGAATTAAATATTGAACAGGATTGTAGCTCTGAGTTAATGCCTTCTAAAACTTTTAACTTAACAGTGTTTACTCGGTGGCAGCATTCTATAGTGTAACTTAATGCTATTAATGACAATTATTCGAGGAAAACCAGAATTAAGCTGATTCAATGTATTTATCTTAATAAAAACAAATAAAAAGATTTATTGCTTTTTACTGTAATTGTGGGGGTTTTATAGTATCAACCAACATTCATAGTCCAAGCATATTGATAGATTTGTCATATTTACACAAAACCAGAATTTTATTGTTTCGTAATACATACTATCTTGGAACTATTATTTCTTAATGAACATTTTTCTCCATTTAATCACACCACACGTTAAAAATTTTCGAAACGTCCCATATTTGATTAGTTTCCGTATCTTACTCTATACAAATAAAAACAATAGTTTAATATTTTTTATTGATAAAAACTTAAAATTAATACTTGTAATCACATAAGTGAGTTTATTCATTTAATATCATTAGCAATTAACTGCGTAAACGAGGATTTCGATAATTAGAAATTAAAGAACATCAGAAAAAATTGGATAAGCACATTTAGAATAAACAATGGAAAACTGAAAAAAACAGTATTCACAAACTTTGTTCACCATTGACTGAGAAGGAAACAAATCGGCAAAAAACAACAAGGAAGCACATCTCACAGTTCAGGTGATTACCGCTTCTGTATATATAATTAAATAGTTTTAATTAACAATGGATTCATGTTAATTATACTTTATCTATAATTAGAAATTAGAAATTAAAAAAGAGGTCTAATTAAATCTAAACAAACATTTTTAATTTTACTTTTTTCTGAAGTTAGAATTTATTCTTTTAAAGCAAAATAAGAGTTCTTTATTCAGTATTCCATTTCAAATATTCTAGTTAACTCTCCCGTTTTCGAAATATCAGAGAGATCTATGTGACAGTATGGCTTTTATATATATCTCTCTTGATGGTTTTACATAATATATTTTTGACATGTGGAAAAGTTTAGTTAACATTTAATTATTTTATAAGGCACTCTAGCAAAATGGCTGATGGTTTAAGTTTAAAAAAAATAACGAAGTGCAAAAACTGTGGTGACGTAAAGTACATATGTTAGTAACCAAAAGGCTGAGAAATCTTTTATCGTGAAGATCGTCTTATCATTTAAGTTTCAGAGTTTTCATTTGATTCTCCGTAGACACAACGGTCAGTTATCTTTTTTTATGAAAGTTTTATGATGAATTAATTTATTCTTGGTTCACTATTCACCCTTTTTGGGATTTAGAGAGAAGTATTTAATTTGTCACCCATTTCTACGTTTCTGTCCACTTATTACTTGTCTTTCTTTATGTATAATAATTTTGCAGTATTTCTTACCTGAGGTCCTGATGAAAGCCATTTGGTCAAAATGTTGATTGGTTTCAGTTTCTTTTTGACATTTTAAACAGCATGTATTTTCAATGAGAAGTAACATAACTAGTAACTGTTACAAACAAGTATGTCATGTCATGTGTCTAGCTGTAGTACAGTGCCCGGCTTGACCAGATGGGTTAGAGTTCGACTCGTAATCTGAGGGTCGCGGGTTTGAATCCCTGTCGCACTAAACATGCTCGTCCTTTCAGCCGTAGGAGCATTGTATTGTGTAGTCAATCCCACTATTCGTTGGAAAAGAGTAGCCCAAGAGTTGGCGGTTGGTGTTGATGACTAGCTGCCTCCTCTCACTGCCAAATTAGGGACGGCTAGCGCAGATAGCCCTCGAGTAGCTTTACGCGAAATTCAAACCAAACCAAACCTGTAGAACAATGGAAATAAAAAAAATTAAATTTACAAAATCCACAATTACATATATTAACATATCCATTTCTCATTTGTAATATAGATGACGGAAACATTAATTTTTAATTAAGATAAGCACTCCACATGTAAGTGGTATTGATTTAGTTACGTTACCGTAGTAGTCTTTTGTTGGTGCAGCGTTGAGCCTACGGATTTACAATGCTAAAATCAGGGGTTCGGTTCCTTTCGGTGGACTCAGCAGGTAGCCCTATGTGTCTTTCCAATAAAAAAAAGCTTTCCAAACATGTATCAGTGTATGTTTATTGTTATGTATATGTGTAAATATTTTGTAAACGACAACATGTCGTATTGTGTTTGAATTTTCATTTGTATTATTCATTTTTACATATTGATATTATTGTTTAGAAGTTTAAACTAATATTTTGTTATTCATTTCGGGTAACATTTTAGAACTTTCTCGAATTAAGTAGACCAATCACATGTTTGTAAATGAGTGCTGGTGACTTCCTGTTGGCGGTTGGTGTTGATGACTAGCTGCCTCCTCTCACTGCCAAATTAGGGACGGCTAGCGCAGATAGCCCTCGAGTAGCTTTACGCGAAATTCAAACCAAACCAAACCTGTAGAACAATGGAAATAAAAAAAATTAAATTTACAAAATCCACAATTACATATATTAACATATCCATTTCTCATTTGTAATATAGATGACGGAAACATTAATTTTTAATTAAGATAAGCACTCCTGACGATGACCGAAGAAGGTCGAAACGTTGTTCGCTCTTCTATTTGAAGTGTTTTCTGGGCCCAGAAGAGCCGTTTTTGCATATAAAAGTTCTCAACAAGTGGGTTTCTCGACATCACTGATTGTCACTTCCTGTCTAGATGTGTAGTCTCGTGCAAGAACGGATATGCGTGGATGGCTCTGGAGTTGTATGGAAATTGCGAGATTGTTCGAGAAATAGGCCTATCGTTATAAAAGACGGTGACGAGAGATAGATTCAGTCATCAGTCATCAGTTTTATTCGAGGGAGAGAGATTCAGTCATCAGTCATCAGTTTTATTCGAGGGAGAGAGATTCAGTCATTAGTTTTATTCGAAGACAAAGAGTGAGATTCAGACACCAGTTTCATTTCAAAAGAAGAGAGTTAGTTATTTGAGAAAGATTAAGTGTTTGCTGTGAATATTCAACTTGGATTTGTGATTGAAATTAGATCTACGGAAGCTGTGATTTTATTTCGTCAATCTCTACGATACATCTGAATTACTGCTTGAGCTGAGAGACGGCGATTTCGTTGAACTGTGAACTGTTTCGGAATCTCTTCGTGGGACCAAATTCACACCCTAGACTGGAATTTGAGACTTTAATTTTAGATCATTACATTAGATACAGGCCAGTACCGTTTTGTATTGTGATTTATTTTGAAGTTTGAAACTAATATTATTTTGTTTTGTAATTAATTTCGAATGGTGTAACTTAATATCTGACACTGTTATTATATAATTTATGTTATATCTGTTATATTTGTTAATAGGTTAGTGTAATAAATTATACAAGCTGTTATCTGTGTTTTTCTGTTGCGTTTAGTCTACGAAGAACTTAAAACATCAGAAATACGTAACATTATTTATTATAAACGTGTTACATTTGTTATCTGGCGATTTCCACCCAGATATCTGTCGTTAAAATCTTTATCTTTTTTTTCTTATATCATTTGTTTAATGTTCATTCAAATAAACTATTAAATAAATGTGTATGTGTCTGTACTTTTTCCTATATAGTGTCCTAAAAAGTGTTCTAAGAATTAACTGGTTTGTGTTATGTTCCATTTGAAGAGTATCTACTTATCTTTATAATTAGCCAGCAAATCCAGAAAATCTAAATTATTATTCGTTCTACAATCGATTTCAATATATACTGAAACTGCTTTTAGATGATACAAACTTGATATACCCATCACAATCTTAAAGTTTAACATACAAGAGTAAAAGCTAGTAAAATTGAACAGATGTAATTAAAGGAAAGCATTGTATTGCACGCCGTGCTATAACATCTTGTTTAAAACTACATAGACTACATATATGTTACAGTATAAGCACTAGTATGTTACAACCTTTTTATTACGAACTATATAAGCGTCAAGTAAGCTTATAATGTTTCAAGAATGGTAATTTTATTAACTTTATTTCAGACTTTGTATGTTTATTGTGCCATAACTTGTAGATACACTTTTTATAGCTACAGTAAGTTACGTTTTTCTTCAGTTTATTCGGATTCCTTAACGGAACTTGTATACGAACGATATTTAATTTGCTTTAAGTGTTGGGTTTTCTTGTACTTTATTTTATAACAAAAATTTTGACATTTGTGATGAAAATGTATTTTTATTCTTGTGTCAAAATAATTTTTCAGTATTGTGATTTTGTGTGTCACATTTTGTTAACAACTCATAAGTTAATATGAAACTCGTTAACAATTATAAAAAAGAAAAAATCAAATCGTTTCGCAAAAGTAATTAAATTCAGTTTATTGTCGATTGAAAATTAAACACTGTAACAATGTAGTTTTTAGAAACAAGATCAAACATCAAAAGTTCTCCCTCCAGTAGGACGGTAGTAAATTTAAAAGCTTATAACTATTAAAATCGGTTCCGATACACGTGTTAGGCACAATAAAGACAGATAAACATATAGCTTTGGGAGAAACTAATCAATAAATAAACGGACATTAAAATAAATATTAATTTCGTATAATGTTATTAAGTATGTCACGGCTTGCTTTGTTTTTAATTTCGCACAAAGCTATTCGAGGGATATCTGTGCTAGTCGTCCCTAATATAGTAGTGTAAGACTAGAGGGAAAGCAGCTAGTCGTCACCACCCACCGCCAACTCTAGGGGTTCTCTTTTACCAACGAATAGTGGAATTGACCATTACATTATAACACCTCACGGCTAAAAGGGCGAGCATGTTTAGCGCGACGGGGATGCGAACCTGCGACCCTCATATTACGAGTCGCATGCCTTAATACGCTTGGTCATGCCGGGTCAGATATCATAGCAAAAACTAGTTTGTGTTGAATTTTGCGCAAAGCTACATAAGGTTTATCTGCGCTAGCTGTCCCTAATTTTGCTCTGTAAGACTCGAGGGAAGGCAGCTAGTCATCACCACTCATCGACAACTTTTAGACTACTCTTTTACCAACGAATAGTAGGATTGATTGCAACTTTATAATGCCCATACGGCTGAAAAGGTGAGCATGTTTGGTATGATGGGAATTTGAACCCTTGAACTTTGGATTACGAGTCGAGTGCCTTAACCACCTGTCCATTCCAGGCCTGACGAGAATGAAAAACGTATAATGGTAGATTTGATGAGCTGATTTTGAATAATAAAATTAATTCTTTAATTAATTGAAAAGACATATTATTTCAAATACATACGTGTTTGATGTATATTTATTAAATAAAAAGATTTAAGTTTTAGTACCTACATTTAGTAAACAAAGTTATATTCGCTACGAAATTTTTATCATTATTTTTGCAACCTTATACTGCATTTTATCCGTTTTCTTGTTATGTCATTTACAATCTCCATAAACTATGATAAGCACAATGTTTAAAAACCATGTTTTTAGTACCAGAAGCTAACCAGAAACTTGAAACTTCTTTTTAACAACTACTGACGCCAGATTTTTTTTATTTTTTTTTTACATTTAACGAGTGTCTCCGGAGATTACATATAGGTGTCTTCTCTTTTGTGGGAATTCGTGTTCCTCGTTTCTTTGTCACACGACAGCACTCAAATATGAAATATTTTTATAATGAAACTTGATACTTAACTTAATATCATTATATTTAGCGTAGATGTTGACTCTAACTAGTGGTGACAACATACTACTTTCTTTTGTTCATACTCACATTTTATATAGTTTCGTGTGAACCTGAAGATGACCGAAGAAGATCGAAACGTTGTTCGCTCCTTTACTTAAAAAAAATTTCCCAACCCAAACGAGCCGTTTCTAAATATATATATTTTTTTGTACAAGTGGGTTTTCTCGACATCACTGATTATTATTAAAACATTGTTTATCACTAGTTAAAAATTGCACTGGTAATCCTTTGATGAATCTAGGATAGCGCGTTGTTTTTATATGCTTTTAGTCTTTGAATTTTTTTATATAGGTTTTCTTCATTTCAAACAATTTTAAAGAAAATATATAACTTTCATAAAAATTGGTAACAATATCCATTCTATTAATTGCCTCAAACTTTGAATAATCGTCTCATAAAGACTGTGAGCAGTAATAACTTTACAGTGCACCAAAAAGTGTATATATATATATATATATATGTATGTATGTATATACTTCGTATTCAAGAGATAGTTGCAGAAATATTTTTTGAATACTTTTATGTTTTGTTTTGTTTGTTGTTGAGCGCAAGGCTACACAATAGGTTATCTGTGGTCGGCCCATTTCAGGTGTCAAAATCAAATGTTTAACAGTACATGCCCTCAGATGTATCACTCAGCCACCGGGAGACATTACATTTTCACTTTTCCATGATATACAAAATAGTTACATTCAATACTAATAATATGTTATTTCCTTGGAAAACTAAAAACCATTAATCGATCAGTTTAGATTACTTGGATGCAACTGAAAAATTTATATTGTTAAAATTCATGAAATGTTCTTTGAATACTATGTACAAAAACGTCTGCTGCAGATAAGAATACATAAAACGAACGTTTTATCTTTAAAATGGAATCACATAACATGGAACAATCTTATAAGAAAGTAATAGACTTAATAATATTAAGCGATTCGAAAATTGTTTTGAGAAAGCAGAAAAATTTACCTTGTAAAAATGTAATATTGCTTTGTGTTTTGTAATTACTGTAGATATAAACCACTTAAAATAATTAGTTAATAAATATGGTTTAATTATTGATAAATCTCTTGAAAGTAGACTTGTATTATAACTTCAAATAGACATATGCATAGGTGAATTTCTGAAGATACATGTCTTATTACTACACGCTATAGCTGAGTGCTATAATGTTTTGTAATATTAAAATATTTATATATACACATACAAAGCTCTAAATATCCACATTCTGTTATTTTGTACTGTCGCTGTAAGTTATATTTTTTTTAAATATACATTATTAAAATTTTATAACATACCATAGAGTTATAACTAAATGTAATATTCCTCTTGGTACTATTTAAAACTAATAATATTTAGAAAACGATTGTTTGCTTAATTTATTATTATCAAACTAAACTAGTGCTTTGTATTTTAAGCATCTGGAGAATAAGCTGTTTTACGTTGTTACTATGGCTGGTTGTTACTATTTGATATCGTTGTCTTTGTAATTGTTGTACTCAAGCAGTTAGACGAGTGTGTGATTAGTTTTAATGTTTTAGGGTAGGAATTGCAAAAAATAAAATAGTTGTGTCCTTCTGTATCTAAACTTATGATGTATAATTTCGTTTACAACATTGTGTCATGCTTTTATTTGTTTCCAATAGTTTCACAGATACCCAACAAAGATAGAAACGTGGATTAATACGTAAAACCTAGAGTTTTATGCTGAGTAATGTAAGGGGGTTTATTGTTCAATGACAGCTCAATGCATAATTAACAAGTCATAATTTACTTACATTTGTTTTTTACAGTAAACATGAAACGAAGATGCCAAACATTTCAATGGTACAAAAAACAGTTAGAACATTAAAATTTATCTGGTTTACATGTGAATTGTTTCCAACGATATTCTACAACTTTGAAAAACTAACTGATTAAACATTCTGTATATAATGACAGTTAAAATTCTGACACCAGTCGTGTGCTCTATTCGATTTGTGTTTAAAGAATGGAGTATGATTAACCAGATGGCTTCTTATTCCTCGTTAAATAAATGTTTCAGATGGCAATTAGTCCAGCGTGGCCAAGTGATTAAGGTAGTCGACTCCTTAATCTGAGGGTCATGAGTTCGAATTCTGGTCACACCAAACATGCTCGCCCTTTCAGCTGTAGAGGCATTATATAGTGACTGTCAATCCACCTCTTCGTTGGTAAAAAATTAGTCCAAGAGTTGTCAGTGAGTGGTGATGAGTAGCTGCCTTTTTTTTTAGTCTTACACTGCTAAATTAGGGACGGCTAGCGCAGATAGCCTTCATGTAGTTTTGCGCGAAATTCGAAACAAACCAAACAAGATAGTAATTATTAATATTGATATACGATTTTCTCCCCCTCGATAGTACAGTTGTATGTCTTAGAATTTACAACGCTAAAATCAGGGATTCGATTCCCCTCGGTGGGCTCAGCAGATAACCCGATGTGGCTTTGCTACAAGAAAACACACAAATTTCTAAAATGATTAAGTATCATCTTACATATGCTTCGACAATTCATAATTTAAACGTGTTCATAAAAAGTAATGAATATTTCAAATAATTCTTTAAATGAAAAGTTTCTACACTGATACAGAAACCGTGAATTGTTGTAAATTGATAGAATTCGCTCAGCCATTAGACACGATATATTCAAAACAAAGTGGTAAGTAGTTTTGAGTTGTCTTATAGACTTGGTTTAATAGTACTTTCGTTATTATTTCACACTGTTCTATTTACTGACATGTATATCATATAATTTATCTTTTATCACTTTCTACGATTTAGTAATTTCTTTCACTTTAAGAAAATATTGACCATGCATTGTTTTTTTTTCTAATTCAGATGGATCTACTGAAGATAGGAACAAAGAAATAATCGAAAATTATTTTACTCGTTTCTCTGAACATATACATAATTATCTATTTAATTCAATAAAAATATAAAGAAATATCAAATCGCATTTAACTCGCTCCTGTAAATACAGCGTGTAGTTGTATATGAAATCAATAGCGATTGTAAATTAAGTAAAGTAAAATGCACAGTGTTTATTTTATGCTAGAAATTTTGACATTTTTGAATGATGTTTTTTCAGCAATATAAATGATGCAAGGACATCTTGATCTCCAGTTTCCTTGATGCTACTCGCATGTAGTTGCCAGTTATGAATATTAATCAATTCTACGACAACAGAACTTCCATTAATCATGATTGCCTTGAACAAATATAATTACCCATCATACATACTCAGTGTTTGGAAAAGTATAATTTTATGCATATAATAATAGAATTATTTATTGCGAAATATTTGATAATAAGCGCTTATTTGTTTCAATAGGTTACTTTTTTTTAAACAAATATTTATACGTGAGTAATATTCAGGCTTTACATTATAGTTGGCTTTTCTGATAAAACTATAGCTTATATTAATGACACATAATCTCATGAAAGTGCAGGTTGTACCACAAAGAAACGTAATATTACTCTGTTTTGAATACTTGAAAGTAGAGTAAAATATTAATAAATCTTTTGCTTTAAAAAGTAGAATTATTTATTATTTATCAAAATTTCCAACTTTATGAGTATATTTTAATGGATTTTATAGCCTGTTATTGGAAAAGTTTATATTTTAACTAATTAATTATGTAGTTGTGTTTATACCTTGATAAGAGTCTTCTTATGGGAAAATAATATATTCTTATATATTCTGCATTTTTTATGTGCAAAAACATAAAATTCTACAGCTATCGTTTCCATTGTTAATATCTGAATTACAGTTTTATAAAGAAACAGAGGTGTGTTCGTAAGTATTCTGAACCAATAACCCTAACCCAGTGACTCAGCGGTAAGACTGGAGGTTTATAACTCTAAAACTCAAGATTCGAAATTCGTGGTGGTCAAAGCACAATCAGCTCAGTGTGTACCTTTGCGCTAAATAACAAACACCTTCGGTAGACTCAGCAGTTAGTCCGATGTGGTTTTGTTATAAGAAAAAGACCCAAACAAAAGCGATTTATTGGTTCATTTTGTTTCAAACTAAGCAGTACAATAATGTTAGTTCAAAAGGACTTATAATGGTTTTCAAACTATGCCCTTTACCAAAATATTAAATTTAGAGTATAGTTGGTTTTGAACATTGTTCTGATGGCGTTGCGGCCAAGCATGGCCAAATGATTATGTCGCTAAGCTCATATCCTGAGGGTCGCGGGTTCAAATCCTCGTCGCACTAAACATGCTCACTCTTTTAGCCGTGGAAGCATTACAACGTTACTGTCAATTCCACTTTTGTTGGGAAAGGAGTATCTCAAGAATTGGCAGAGAGTAGGCATCCCCACTCGCTGCCTTCCCTCTTGTCGTTCACTGCTAAATTAGGGGTCGCGGGAGCAGTTAACCCTCATGTAGCTTTCCAGGAAATTTCAAAACGCACAACAAGTGTCTATCAGTTTGACTACGTCTCAATTTTAAAGTCACAAAAATCGAAGTTACTTCACAATATTTCACTCAAACTATTCATATTTGGAAAATGTTGCCTTATTTTTCATACTTTTGATCGTGTCTTTAAACATTTTAAAAGCAAAACAATACAAGGCTACAATCTTACTTTGTAACTGATGTTTTTCAGTACTCCAACCCTATTTCACTCTGTTTTATAACTATTTCTGCTTCATTGCAAATAATAAAATCACAATAAATCTCAAAAGCCTAAACGATCTATGTTAACTTTAGGAGTTGGAAAACAAAAATTCACTTTCAGAATAGAAAGTTATAAAGCAAACTTAGGTTACAAAAGTACGTGCTAAGAAATATACACTTTCTAAAGAATGACACAGTTGATAAATAAATAAACGTTTGACATACAACAGAAAAGTAATGAGTCTTAAGTTTCAACAGACACCCTTCAAGCTACTTTAATACCAGGGCGAAAAAATGTACGACTTCTTTTTGTACGAGAGAATAATTTTCTACTACTGGCTTAATCAGAATAATAACTTCAGAATAGGTGAATGTTATAATCACATGACTTAACAATTTTACTGTTAAAAACGCAAAAGTTCGTTATTTTGCATTTAATAATGACATAAGAACATTTCCCAGTTAGAAAATGAGCACTGAAACTCCTGCTTATCTTTGTAGCAAATTTGTCGACTATGTTTATGTAATATATATTATTTATGCTTGATGTATTGATGTAATATATTATACGCATTCACACTGGGGAGCTTAAGGAAACAAAATTCTGACTTTTGCAACAGTTTTAATATTGATGAGAGGAAGACATTTTTCACCAAGCTTTAAACTACTTCTTATATTTTAACTTCATTAAGGAAGTGTTTCTGTGTCAAAAAACTTATTAGTCACACAAATAGTGTTTTCACATACACGGACAAATATGTGGCATTTGAAATTATAGAAACTGCAAATATGATAACATATTTACTGTACGTTTACTGTGATACAATAAATAATAATAATGCGACATAAGAAAATTGTTTGTACTCTTTTAATAAGCGAGTTTTACTAATTTAATAATCACTATAGATCCTAATATTTTTTGAAGTAATAGTTTGTGGAAATTATGTGATAAATTTGATACAAGACTTCAGCGTGAAAATAATCATTTTGCGAATGTAGCCAGAGTCACACCAGGTTCATCCTAGCTGGTATCTCTTGGATATATTTAGTGACTCTATTCATGCTATTTTGTGCAGTCCCTTTAGCTATGTCCTTTTGCTTTACTGTTGTGAAGCAGGTTTATTGCAGTCATATCTAACATGTGTATCTGTCCCATTCCTACCATGTAATTTTGACAGGTAAATTTATGATGCTTACGTTTCTGTTTAATTGCTATAATTTAATTTCAATGCAGGTATTTTAAGCACATGTTTCTACCTTACTGTTATTATTTAATTGCAATTGGTAAATTATAATTATTTATTCTATCTTGGCCTTTAATAAGGAGATTTAATTATGATAAGGGTCATTGTTTAACCCTCACAACTTAATACATACAAGGTATTTCTCTGGTAGATTTCAATATAGTTGTTGGAATATTTTTTTAGATGCACACCTACAATTAAACCGAAGCTTTTTTGTGTTATCTGCTCACCTTGTCACTAAAAGTATATTTTGTCGGTTATCTTTTTTTGATTATACGTTTGTTGAATTTAAACTAAATTTAAAGCTAAATATTTACTATTGGATATTCAAGTACCATGTATTCTTTTGTTTCGATAAATGAAACACATTACCCCACTTGTGATGTTCTTTAATCTGATTTCAACATTCACAAATAGAAAATTTTACACAAACATTGCTTGTAGTTTTCTAGAATAACACTTGAATATTGTATGAGATATTATTTCAATGCACCACTATTTTTTTATCTTGGTATGTTTGTTTGTTTGAAGATAAGCATAATAAGCTATCGGTGGGCTATCGAAACGAGGACTGTCGCGTTGTAAGTCTGCCTACATATCGCTGTATCAGTATTTGGCATCTTGGTATGTTCTTTGGCTTGTTAATCTGATAATTCTGTTTTTTTCTTTTTATATTTTTTATCAAGCTTGACTCTCAATCTGTAGATCAAGTGTTCGAATCTCCGTCCCACCAAAAATGTTCTCCATGTTAGCCGTGTAGCCGGTCAATCCCACAAATTATTATTAAAAGAGTAGCCCAACAGTTAGCGATGAGTGAGTGAGTGACCACGCTGCTTTTTCCCAAGTCCTTTGCTGTCAAATTAGAGATGGCTAGTGGAATTTTGCGTGAAATTCAAAACAAGAGATATTAAACCAATTTTCAAAAATTTTCATTACTAGACCTTAACTAATAATTGACATTACACAATGGTTTGGTAATTAATACACTTATAGTGAAAACGTTGTAATATTGTACAACTTTATTATAAGAAAAAATGCTCAAAATTTATTTCTATGTTGCTTTTTGTGACATTTCTTTTTTATGTTTTTCTGTATACTTATGTTTTAATTACTACTTTTCTGATGAAATATTTGTAAAATAATTCATGTTTTATACAACAGCAATTACAGGTGCGCAAAGACAGAAAAACATACAATGAGATTTACTCAAATAAAATGACATACTTATTTAAATATTAATGTAAAAAACTCGGACCAAAACATTTTCGTTTACGTTTGTATCAGTGCAAAGCTGTACAATGAGCTATCTTTGTGCTCTCTACCACAAGTAATCGAATCTTGTATTTTAGCTTTGTAAGTTCATAAACTTATCTCTGAGTATCTCGCCCATACATCTGTTGTTGATAATTCCATCTCTTATACTTATATGCATTGCACGATTTACATTATAGGATCTGATAAGCTATCATATGCATGAAATAAAATGAAACGAACTATCTCAATTGATTGAGCACACTATTGTTTCGCCAAAACAGTTTTAAGATATATAAGTCTGTATAATTAAAACAGTAATCTATGTGCGTGTGAATGGAAACATGATTAAACTTCATTAAATTAATAAAATATTAAATTAGAAGCAGGAAAGTATAGACAAAATCACTATATACGTAAGAGGGGAGATATAGATAGTACACTTCACTTCAAAGGTAGAGACATTTGGAGAAAGGATCTGTTATCCCTCAGAGTCCCATAAGATACAGCAATGTCTGTGTGTTAAGGTTTTTCACGTGCTTTTCTTTATTTATTTATAGACACTTAAAGGAATAGTATCGTCATCCTGTTGAGTAGAGACCTCTTAGAGATATTACGTAATTTTAACACTTGCCTCTATACCCAGGTTTCACAAACTTTGGTGTATGTAACCAGATAAGTCAGTCGATCGGTTTGTAATTTTTTATTAGAACTTTCGTTTCAAAGTGCCATTTGTGTCAGAGGTGTTTGATGGGTAACACGTATTCTGGAACTCTTGTAATTTTAACTTCGTAGTTATCAGATTCTTTCAGAGATCTACACAACTACCTCGTACATGAGATTTCCAGGCAGGTCCCTTAACTGGTTTAATTAATTTAAATACATAGCAATAAAGTCACATTTTATAAAATGTGTCTATTGAAACACAAAATACCACAATAAAAAAATTAGCATACGTTGTTTGAATTTGACCCCTTAACAGGTTGTTAAGGAAAGATGATTTTATGGTGTTTATTATGAAAGAATACTTGTTACGTGTTAATAACATGCTCATATTCTGAAATTCTTTGCATAAAATAGAAAAAATGTAAGATATTTATTAAACATTTGATTTTAAAATCAACCAATGTAGTATTTTAATTTTATGTCATATGTTATGTGTAAAAACTAACGAAGGTAATATTTGTATATTACTTAATTAGCAAAAATAACTTAAGTGAGATCTTTGTTCTATGCTATCAATTAGCTCTTACCATTAACCATGGTATGATGTTTGTTATTAATGAATAATATTAAAATCTATAATTATTAGTAACTAATATTAAACCTATTATTATTATTATTAATTAATATTAAAATTTATCTTAAGTAAAATCTTCATTTTTTCATATAACCAGTAAAGTTTTCTATATATTCTTAAAATCTTCAGGATAAATATTTTAACTTATAAAGTAACTGTTGGAGTGTGGATGATAAATCAACTGTAAATGATTTAAGAGTAGGAGATTCTATTATTTAACAAATCGTGATGTAGTTTAAAATACAGCTTGAAAAAAAAACGGTTTAGAGTAAGAAGTAGTCCCACACTACTATCTTTCGTAAACTATCTTTTACTATGTTGTTACCATATTATAGTATATATTACTACAGATGAAACTATGCTACACATGTTTTATGCAATGTACATTATCATTGTTGTAATGTATTATTTTGTTTATACATAACAGTATGGGAAGAGTTTATGAAGATATTAGAATATCTTTTAACCATTGAACGTGTGAAACTGAAATCTGGTGAACTGAAAGCATATTTTTTTCATTGCTTTTATTTTAAACCTCAGATAGATTATAGTACTAAAGCCCTCCTACATTTTACATGAGTTTTTGACCACTAAATACTCTTCATTTAACATCAGACGAATGTTCTATCCACGTGTCACAAATTACCTTCTGCTCTGCTTGAAGTGAAATATATTTGACAAATATATATATATGATGAATCGCTTGTTTAGATAACAAATTATTCTATAGTCTTTCCAGCAAAAAAACAAACAAACTAATAATCCATGATCAGTGGTAACTTGTTCAAAAGAGTAATTTATCTTGGAACTGTGTTACTCCATAAAAAACTGTCTGAATGTCAATAAGACATTTTGATAAGTTCTTGACAAACAAATAATTGTTACTTTTAAGAAATTTGAAGCTATTCTGTGTGACTTGTAATTTTCGAAGAAACAATTTATGATGTTGTACAAATAACATACTAACAAAATCAAGAGCTATTTTTATGAAGTTCAACATGACCATCGGATGTAATTATTCGTAAAAAATATCAATAACTATGTCAACATGTCATACCAAATCATCAAGTACTGTGCTTATGATGGCGTTTTCTGTATTTAAATGCAATTACGAATCAGAAAAATAAAGTTAAGATATGTTAAGACAAGATTCCGATGTATTTTAATACGCAGGTTATGTATTACTATTTCAAATAATCGAAGATTTAAATTTAGTAGTTAATTAAATGTTAATTTGTATCATATTTATGATCTTTGCTGAGCAGAACGATGCACATAATGTTCTTTTTCTTTTAACACAATTTATTTTTAATATACGAACTAAAAATGAATTCAGTTTATAATAACGGTTATTACTCATACTTATTACAAATTATGGTTTATATACAAGATTTTTACAAACTTAAAGACAATACTAATTCTTATATCCAGTCTAGAACGGAATATTTTATCGACGATCCAGGTCTACGACTAATTAATATTGTTAATACTGTCATATACCTCGCTTTAACTAGCTAGATTGATTTATTTTACACCAATGATGGCATTTAATGTTCCCGTAGAAACTGTAACGTCCGTAGTAATTCACTAAACTTGAAATGTTTGTAATGTTCGAAAACTATAATCCTTCCTAGTCAACTTTTGTAATTTTCTGATTAGTAGCTACTTTTTATACAAATTATACGAATCTCTAGAGCTTTCAACGACGTTATAGTGCGTTTTCATAAATAAATATTGTTGATTCTCACTTTCAAGAGTCTTTTACAAATTCCGAGAGCACGTGGGAATTTGCGCGAAAAACAATCAACAATCTACGTCACATGCTGTTGTTGTTTTGAATTAAGCACAAAGCTACACAATGGGGTATCTGTGCTCTGCCCACCACGGGTATCGAAACCCGGATTATAGCGTGTAAATCCGCAGACATACCGCTAGGCCACTGGGGGGCACGTCACATGCAAAAAACAAAACTGTGCACAAACAAGCATAGGCACTGAAATAAATACATAACGGTAAATGAGTTATAGAAAAATAAATATTTACTTAGAAAGTAATTTTGTGGCGTCCAGAGTTTCTTTAATATTTTATAGTGTGTCTCGCTGCTGAAGATTAGGCTAAAGCGTAATTATATATTTAATATACATTAAAAATTAAATATATAAACAAAAATACTTGACATTAAAGCTTCCAGAATGCAAGATTAATAAATACTCTGAAGTAGTTTTTAAAACATTCTGTAAAATATATGTATTATTCTTTTGTCTTTCTATCCTATATTTAAAAATATAAATTAATTATTTTAAATATAATTACCATTGCTTGAAAAAAATGTTTAAATGAGCAAATGGCTGTATTGTACAGACTAATATGATCATACAAGTCATTGCGTTAATATCGGCTTTCTCATAAACGATAATTTTTGTTGGAAGAAACGTTGATCTTATTAACTGTGCATAAATAGATGTGTTGATCCATCGTTAGGTGCGAATACAAATAAATTTAGCTAGTTTCAAATTCTGCTTGTGAATTTCTTTTCTAGTTGCGCGAGAACGGCATGAAAAATCTTTGTCGTTATGAAATTTTGTGCAACTCTCCAGAAAAGACGAATTTTCTTAGCTGTGCTATTTTGAAGTTGAATAATGTTTTTCACTGATATGTTATTTTTTCAGCTCATTATGTTAAACGTCATAGAAAAGAATAAAATTATGTTCACCCTCACGTATTTACGGTTGTGATACTCCCTTACAAAATAAATATACAAAACACAAAGTGAGAGGATTGTTTCTGATGACATACCGAAAAAAAAACACGTTTGCAAAGAACAAAAAAGTATTTTTGAATTGTTAGTTGAGACAGAAAATTACGTTATTTAAGTAAAGGACAAATGAAATAAGAACAACTGGTGATTTTTATCACTTATGGAGAACTAAACTTATTTCGACCAATATAATATTGTTATTTAACTTATTGTGTGCCTGTTCAAATTTCGCGTCCGCTGACATTATATTAAATTTTAAATTGTTTCTTGTTAAATATGTAACATTGAAATAGATTATTCACCATTTACAGAATACTTTACTTTTTATAAAATCATGGGAAACCATCTGATTTCTGGTTAATAAAATATGGCAGATCATATGGAAATAGATTAAATGGTCAGTATTTATTTAAGGTTGAAGCCAATATATTTCACTTATCCACATTATCTGAAATATTCGAAAAACTATCCTTTTTTCTTAATTAATCATTCAGTTTTATTAAGTTTGTATGTATTTTGGAAGACTATGGAAAAGTAAAAACATCCACGGAGCAAACTGTAAACAAATGTTTAAGTAATAAAATTCACTTTAAACAAAATCTGGTAATTTTCTTTCATAGTTGAAACTACTTATTTGATATTATTATATTTATCACTTTCAGCTGAAAGTGTTTTTTTTTTTATTTGTAGTTGAGCACAAACCTCGAAAACGAGCTATTTTCGCTGTACCCAGTACGGCTATGAAAACACTTACCAGCGTCATAAGGTTTCAAACTTCCTTTGGGTAGGAAAAAAAGTCCACATTCATCATATATTCTGAATGGGATGTTTTACACTTATACCGAAACAAGAATAATAATTCTAATACATAACAATCTCAATGTCATTTGTTTAGTGTGCATAAGATTTCAACTGGAAAAACAGTGACAGATGTAGGGCGGCAGTGGCTAACTATCTTAATCACACACCCTCTAAATCCGCTACTGAAATATTTCTTTTCAGGAGTAGGTTAACTTAGTGAATGAAAACGACTTACAGTTTCAGTAGTTAATACTGGTTATAAATCTTTAATATAACAATTTCTATTTAAACTTGTTTATTTATTTTTAAAAATCGTATAATTATATAAGTCAATGGTAAATGTATTCTCAAATATTTTCTGTAACTTTGACTAACACAAAAACTATTAATAAACTGTGCGTAAATTTAAATTGTTGAGATGTAAAGGAAGATAGATTATAGAAGTATGAAGGTAAATTATATTGCAAATTAAAAGCTTTAGCTTTCGTTTAGAGGAGGACCACTAACTCTTATTCAAAAATATTTATGTAATTAGGCTTAAACAGCAATAATTCATCAAGAATTTTGTTAATTAAAGATTTTGTTCCCAGTAACATGTTTATGCATTCGAAATAGATGTCAGGTATTTTATGACCGAAAAACAAATATTAAGGTATTCCAAACTCTTCATAGGTATGTGGTTCCTGTATCTAGCCAAATTGTCATATCGATTTTGAACAGATATTTGTAATTATTAAATTTCAAATATTTCGTTACGTGATGTAAACAGGGTCTTTACTGAATTCATAATTCCTTGGAGTTAACGTTAATAACTGCTTTCTAAGTATACGTACTAAGAGTGTGTGTGTGATTTTCTTATAACAAAGCCACGAAGGGCTATCTGCGCAGCCCACCGAGTGAAATCGAACCCCTGATTTTAGCGTTTTAAATCCGGAGACATACCGCTGTACTAGCGGGGGACACGAACTAAGAGAACCTAAATATTAATAAAATTATTGTATGTGATTATTTGATTTTATTTTTGTGCTTGTATTATTACTAACATCAGTATAAAACAACTTTTACTTTAACGTAACTTTAATTGATGACTTAGATTAATACTAATATAAAAATATCCATAGTTTGTTTTGAATAATTAGAAATGTATCGCTTTCGGTTACAAAAAATTTTTCTCCAGAACTTTGCGACTTTCAGTAATTTTTAGAAAAGCCTTAATATTGAATGATCGTCTGATAGATGGTTGCCTCGAACGCTTCTTAACTGTAACATCAAATCGATAGCAACCGTAACAGCAAACTTTCTTTAGACCATCAACCATAAGGAATTGCAAAAAAATTGTGGAAAAAAACAACTGTATAAAACCAAAAAACAAAAGCTAGTGATAAATTAGATGATTTCGGAAATATGCCCGAAAGTGGAAATACTTTGATTCTAATCTAATTTTCCATTTCTTCCGTTTTCAAATGGAAAATATTTGTGAATTTACAAATAGGACTGGAGACATTTTTCTGATGCAATTTTATTTGTTAAACATCATTATCATACAAAAGGGAAATCAGTTGCAAAATAAATGCTTTCAGCACTTTGACTTATTAGTACTAGAAGAGAACTTTCCCCAGTGAAGAAACTTTCCGCATCTGCAATTTGCAATTTTAACACATTCCCTTGATAGTCTTCAAGCCCTTCACCGAATACATTTTTTTTCACCAAAACGAAAATGAGATTTAGCTTGACTTTATCTAGTGGCTTGGCATAACTCGGGGGTTAAGATACTCAACTCGTAATCGGAGTGTCGCGGGTTCGAATCCCTTTCACACCCTACATGTTCACTCTTTCAGCCGCGAGGGCGTTATAATGTTACGGTCAATCTCACTATTCGTTGGCAAAATAATAACCCAAGAGTTGGCTGTGTGTGGTGATCACTAGTTACCTTCCCTCTAGTCTTACACTGCTAAATTAGGGACGGCTAGCGGAGATAGCTTTGGTGTAGCTTTGCGCGAATTTCAAAAACAAACAAACAAACTTTATGTAGATAAAAGTTAAGGTTTAAGTAAGTATTTTAGATTACATTTTACGAAGTCTCTCCCAGATAGATTTCCATGCAAAACATGCTGTATAGAAAACATCTTACAGCATTTGCAATTCCATATTTTAACAGTGTTTTCTGTTAGGTTGTGTAAAGCTGGTTATTGCCAATAAGTTACTGTGATGAAGCACTTATTGTTAACACCTGACTTAGTAGTTTGATGTTACAGAAGTTTCAGTCTACTGCATGAATTGACATTCTACAGGAACAAGTTTCTAAGTCAATTAGTTTAGAAAAATACATTATAAAATGACGTTAATAACATTTTAGTTTATTGTTTTGCAATCAGATAAATGATTAATATTCACACAATTTTGCATAATTTGTCACTTTGAAGAAAATCGCAAAGTTTTAAAGTGGTTCAAACTGTTCAAGAGCCATCGCGCAACCTTTGAAAAATATTTTGCTTATGTTGAACACTATTAAATCATTAAAATCAAAGCTATTGTAAATTGGCTGTAAAGCTTTATTAGCAAAAATTACAACCGTTTCCAAATCAATGATACAAAGCAGACCGTAATCTGTAGTATACGCAGACGACAACTATCCACCAAAGTTACGTTGCCACAGTCGTAGATTATTTGCTCCCAAACGATTGTTGTTTTGTATTAAGCACAAAGCTACACAATGGGCTATCTGTGCTCTGCCCACCACGGGCATCGAAACCCGGATTTTAGCGTACAAGTCCGCAGACATACCGCTGAGCCACTGGGGGCACTCCTAAACTACGTGATGTTAACAGACGTAACTGTACAGCATGTCAGTTGTATCGACGTTAAAAATAGACTCCTCAAGATCGGCCTATATATCAAACGCCTAATGAGGTACGTGCTGTTTACGGCAAGACATTAAACAGTCTGCCTGTATTTATGCAAAACAGGTCCCATGTGCCAATGTTGTGTGGAAAAACACTCACGCTATATTTTCAAGGCCAAATAAAGATGTGTATACTCTTTTTCAAGACAACCTGGAAGAATATCCGATTTTGTACCAAGTATAGTGATTACAGAATAAGTAGTCTGTGGGCAATAGTAAGCTTTAATGGATAAACTTTCTCCTTCATACTGTGGAAAGGTAGCATTATAAGGATCAAATCCTTTGTTTCGTACTGTTGAATAATACCATTGTAAGGACCAAATTCTATGTCTATTTGTTTTTCGATATGGTGGATTCAACCGGTCTGACTTCAGCATAATGGATGTTAATGTCTTCTCCTGTCAGGTTAAAGTGGTCGGCATGTTTCTTGAGAAAAGAGAAGAGTGAAAAATGAATTGAATTGGCATGGATTACTCTAGAGAAAAGAGTCATATCAAGTGAATTCAGACGACGAAAATGTTTGTATTTTCAAAAGCGTTATAGATAGCTTAAGACCTTATCAGTGTTGTAATTTTCAGTAATCAAAATGCCGTAGCTGTTCGGGGTGACCGAAGTCCAGTTAAAGTAAAATGTCACGAACTTCTATAGATAAAACTGTTTACACTTCAGACTTTATGCTGAATAAATACTGCGCATAAATTGCATAAAAAGATAATGATATAAAATATTTATTTATAAGAAAATTTTCACAGCTAAACCAGCATAAAAAAAAACAATTTCCAATCGTTCTTTCTTTCATAGGCCTGTCATGGTCTGGTGGTTAAGACTCTTGACTCACAACCTGTGGATCACAGGCTCGAATACCTGTCACACTGAACATGCTGGCCCTTTCAGCTATAAAGTGTAGAAGCCTTTTAATGTGACAGTCAATCCTGCTTTTCGTTGGTAAACGAGTAGCTCGAAGTTCTCTTTGGGTGATGACGATTATATGCCTTTTATCTGGTCTATCACTACTAAATTAAGGAGACACAATAAGCAAAACCTAGTGAGAAGCTGTTATGACAAGTTTTCAAAGTAATCGTTTGTTTCTTGTTCGTAGTGTTTTTATTTGTTTCTGCTCTGTGTTTTTGTACGAATGATTGTTATGGTAATACTATAAACTTAGGGGGGAAAATCTGTTTATTTAAAAATCTCACAGTATGTACAAACAAGAAACTAAAGGTTAAACTACATATCCAGCCCTCATCTAGGATTCTGATTGGGTCCTGACCTCTAGGTTATGTGATGTATACATACATCTTTCAAGTTGCATTTCACCATTTTGAGTCGGAGGTTGAGCTTTAGTAGTTAATATAAAAGTACATAAATCAGTATATATACAGTTAAGGGGGAGGAATTATCCCTCATTGTGTAGGGTGAAAATAAGTTTCTATATCTGTGATTTCTACTCCTTTAAGTGCATTAGTTACTTATATAGAAGTTTTTCTTTAATCATAGTTTACATATAATCCATAAAGTGTGGAAATTTATTCCTTTTTAAATTAGCAAATATATTACCCTCGGTCATAAACACAAGCAGACTCATATTACTTATAGTTTACATGTCGAGATTTTGCAGGTATAGTCTACTGAAGTGAGTTTACACGTTTACAAACAAGGACAGTGACTGTTTTATGGCTTTGTAGTTAGTTCCTTAATGATGTAAAGTATTAAAGCTAGTAATACAGATGTTTTGTGTAATTGTATAAAATATACTAACTTAAAGTAGTGTAATATGAAATGCCTGCTTGTGGTTTATGATGCTTATATGCGCGAATTAAAAGCTTTTCAGAATTTAACATTTAATCCCTTGTTGTAAATTACTTTGACACCTCTTATCTACAGCCATGTTACACTTGCACTTCGCTTTTCCTAGATCTTTATTTAGACTGTGGTCACTACTGTCATTAAAAGTTGCTGTTTACCATTTTAATAAACAACACATAGATTTAAAACTAACCTTTATTTTCTGTTGACAGCATATTATGTTTTCCTTTGTCTCTCTCTCTCAATGTAGTAATTTTCTCTCACAACTTATGGTTTTTCTTATTTTTGTTAAAGCTCTTGTTTTTATGTTTTTTCTCTAACCCACGATTAAGATATCTCTTTATTTTTTACTTTGTACACCTGTTTTGATTACAGCTTTTCATAGTTATAGGAGGTCCTGTTGTCTCCGTACTACTGAACAAGAAAGGCGGAGTTTTTTCTCATAATTTTCTAAGGAGTTAGTATGATATGATTCCCTGATTTGTAATCCCTGAGAGTGTAATAAAATCTGGCTTCCTTCTCACATCTCTCAATGATAATCGATGTTCATTACATCTTACTTTATAACACTCATAATTTTTCTCCTTTCTTAACTGCCTTCCTTCCTTAACATCTGAAATTTCAAACTCCTTTACAATGTGATATCTAAGCCTGAATCAAATGTATACATTTCTCATTCCTAACTCATTTTATTCCGCAACAATATGCGTTTGTTTGATTTAGATCTTAAGCACAAAGCTACACAATAGATCATCTTCATTCTGTTCATTGTGGGTATAAAAAAACAGTTTTTAGTGTTATAAGTCGTTAGGTTTATTTAGCCATGGGAGCAGCAGTATGCAACATGAAATTAAGCACACAAAAGAAAACACTTTTATCTAGAAATAACCTTGTAGTGATTGGTATTAAATTTTTCCTTAACAACATTGTCTAAATCACAACAGCAATGTTTCTCTAGAATAACAGTACCATGAGTATCATGTTTATAGCCCAAAGACGAGTACCATAAATATTAGAAAAATTTATGCATTCATTGTGTTTTCCTGTAAGATAAACCAAGAGCCTATTTTCGCTTTCTGCCGGTTGCACTCTATCAATGTACGTCGTTCATCAAGCCGATTAATCATTATGATGGCAAACTTGTCGTCCTTACCTATTAATTATAAGGTTTTGACAAAGTGCAACGTTCCCATAAGAAAAAGCAAATTTTTTTGTGATTTGTGGCGTTGAGGCTAAGTAGAAGCACAGAACTCCAGAGTATCTGATAATTGCTAAACGAAACCCGGGAATACCAGTAGAAAACGAATGACCGTATCCACCAGGGCGACCGATAACTTCACTCCCGGGAATTTTATTTCCCATGTCAAAAAAAAAAGAACACTAAAAGTGACACATATTTTTAAAAAAAATCAGCATTGAAAATGACATTCATTAAATATCATTAAAAGTGATACAGGATATCAACTATTGCTCGTGAAAAGTCAGACTTGTGATCAGAATTACATTTTCCAAGTAGAACTTGCAGCGGTTTACTCATATCTTTATATTTCTTTTTAAAGTAATGCTGATAATTTTAATATAAATTAAGATTTGATTTAAGTCATGTAAAATTGAAAATTTCATTAAAGTAGTTTAAAATCTAGTTAAAAAAAGCATTTTAATTTAAGAAGTTTAAACTTCTAGAAGATGACACCATTAGTTACATGAAGAAGTTATCACTTACAAGTGACGCTTAGCCCGTTCCAATATTTGAAAATAAGCTTCAGCTCTAAAGATTTTGTTTGTTTTGGAATTTTGCACAAAGTTACTCGAGGGCTATCTGTGCTAGCCGTCCCTAATTTTGCAGTGTAAGACTAGAGGGAAGGCACCTAGTTATCACCACCCACCGCCAACTCTTGGGCTACTCTTTTACCAACGAATAGTGGGATCGACCGTCACATTATACGCCCCCATGGCTGGGAGGGCCAGCATATTTAGCGCGACCCGCAGATTACGAGTCGCACGCCTTACGCGCTGGGCCATGCCGGGCCCCCAGCTCTAAAGAATGAAGAATGTTTTATATAACTGAGGGAAGCACAGTTTGATCGGGGTGGCAATAATGACAAAAATATGTGTTATGACATCAAAATGACTGCAGGCTTTTCTTGCTAGACATAATCCAGATATTAAGATTGACTTTTTAAGACTACTAACTCATAACCTGTATCACTTTTGATAATATTAAATAATGTCATATTTAAAATTGTTTTTAATATATATGTCACTTTTAATGGTCATACTTCTTATGGGGGGGGGTACATTTACCTGTCTGTGAATAGTCTGGGATCTCGTATCCAATAAAACGGAGAAAACATGGGGCTAAGTCCTCAAACTCTCCATGATTATGTAGAAAATTGTTTATCTATTTTTTGATTATTTTTATCTCAAAAAATTTTATCATTTTAACTTTACTGTCGACTCAGTTTTGTTTTAAATTTGTCTCTGAGGGGAAAACCTTAGCATGTGTTTATTACACATTAGAGCACATCATCCTTAAAAACCAATAACAAAAAACAAACAAATTAGAAGTTAGCGATTTATTTTCTCTCCTGACTGAATCAAAAACATACGTTTTTCTGGATATGTGATGTACGCACTTCTGTTGTTTTTATATATATATTTATTGTTGTTGTTTTGTTTTATCTGAAAACTAAAAAAAACGTTGTTTCTCTTAGTTTAAGTAAGAGAAAAGTTTCATTTTTTATGAGCTTTACCGTTACCTTCTTTGTTTATCTGTAGCCTCTATTATTTACACGGCCGTTGAGCAAGGGAGGGTAGCCCTACCTTGTGATATTTCTCCGCCAGCTGTAAACGACTCAGCAGCCCTGGTTTTATGGTACAAGAATGAATCCACTCAACCTGTCTACATGCTCGATGCTCGCAGGGGAGTCCTAGAAGAAGCTCATCAGTGGGCAAGTCCACAGCTACAATTCCGGGCTCATTTTCATATGATCAACAGGCCAGCTTTTCTTCAAATCGATCCTGTACGGAAAGGTGACGCAGGAACGTATCGGTGTAGAGTCGACTACCGTCGGGGCCGTAGTATCAACACAGTCATCAAGCTCCAAGTAGTCGGTAAGATCTACGTTTAAACACGTGTTATGTATTTTACGTCTGTGTATTTGGATCTCGAATGTTGTTTATAAGTAAAATGTATATGACTGATTTAATATATTTATCACAAAATTAGGAGGTGTGATATGCAGATGCACTCTCACTTACAGTATTGTTTTTTTTATTTTATTTATTAAGAGAATTGTCTTATAAATCTAGGTATTCGCTTTCATACTCGAAAAGTAAAGGCCCGGCATGGCCAGGTGGTTCGCATTCCCGTCACACCAAACATGTTCGCCCTTCCAGCCGTGGGGGAGTTATAAAATTACAGTTAATCCCATTATTAGTCGGTAAAAGAGTAGCCCAAGAGTTAACGTTGAGTGGTAATGACTAGCTGCCTTACCTCTAGTATAACGATGCTAGATTAGGGACGGCTAGCGCAAATAGCCCTCGTTTAGCTTTGCGTGGAATTCCAAAAGCAAACCAAAACTAAATATAATTAAGCATGATCGTCATCATTACAATTTAACACCCTTTATTTTCTTTTATTTCTTTCCAAAACAAGGGCTTCAGAGACTAAGGACTTGTTATTTTAGATACTTTAACTGGAGTATTATTAAAAATGTAAAATCCATGAAATATCATCTGTGGAAGTGTTCTAAACCAGCATACATTTTAAATAACTTCTGTTTATAAGGTACTCAAGTCGAGTGTTAATGTTTGAAAGTAACCGCTACATTTTTATTAATACACACGTTTCTTTTACAGGGTATCCGGAAATTGTGTTCATAAAAATTACTTACTTCAAAAATAGGGGTCTTGATTGTCAGACAGAATTTTCGCTAGAGTTCTGCAAAACGAGTGTTAGGTACATTACTGTTTGTAGTGAATATCACAGTAGCAAAGATGCGACCCTACAGTGTCTTAGCACTTCAAAAAATAGAACATATTTCCAAATACCCTACTGAAAAAAGATTCTTATGAATTTTTCATCGGGAAGAAAATAATGTTACGATTTCTATTAGTAGTTCATTGAACTCGCAAGTATGTTCAAGTTGGGTGTTTTCAAAGTTGTTCTTTTAAAGTCAAAGGTAGCATAGAATAAGAGGTTAATTAAGACATACTCGTATTTTATAATTATTCAAAATGTAATAGTGTGAGACTAGAGGAAAGACAATTAATCGTCACCTTTCACCCAATAGGAAAATTGACCATTACATAATAACGTTCCTACAACTAAAAGGTATAGATGGTTGTTGGTGTAAAGGGATTCGAACAAACGACCCTCATATTAGGAGTAAAGTGTCCTAGCCATCTGGGCAATTGGTAAAGTGGTGTGAATGTACAGTTGTTCATCAATATCTTAATGATTATAATATCTTAATTGTTAATCATTAATAATTTTAAAAATATCTAGACTACAAGGAATATAAGTATAGTGTTCTCTATTTATTCCCGGTATTACGTTAGACATGGTGCCTTTCTATATTGTTTGAGATATAACCAGTATTTGCTCATGAAAACAAACATCTCAACCATATCCGAAACCTTTAAATTTTTATTTGTTTACTATGACTTATTTTCAACCACTGTTTAAACTTTGGCGAGTTACTATTTTTTTCTTTGTTCATCGTAAGCACTGATAATAGTAATAGACCAGATAGAAATACCATCGGTTTATTTTCTATATAAACTTCATGTTCTTCTTTCCACCCAACTGCTGGCTTGGCATGGCCAGATGGTTAAGGCACTCGACTTCTGAGCCGAGGGTCGCGGGTTCAAATCCCCGTCATGTCAAACATGCTCGCCCTTTCGGCCACGAACTCGTTATAAAATTACGGTTAATCCCTCTATTCGTTTGTAAAAAGAGTAGCCCAATAGTTGCGGTAGGTGATGATGACTAGCTGCCTTCCCTCTAATCTTACACTGAAAATTAGGGACGACTAGCACAGATAGCCCTTGTGTAGCTTTGCGCAAATCTCAAGCCAAACCAAGCCTAAGTGCTAAATACAAAAATCTCCAAAGATTGTTTGTTTTGGAATTTCGCACAAAGCTACTCCAGGGCTATCTGTGCTAGCCGTCCCTAATTTAGCAGTGTAAGACTAGAGGGAAGGCAGCTAGTCATCACCACCCACCGCCAACTCTCAGGCTACTCTTTTACCAACAAATAGTGGGATTGATCGTGACATTATAATGCCCCAACGGCTGGGAGGGCGAGCATGTATGGCGCGACCGGGATGCGAACCCGCGACCCTCAGATTACGAGTCGCACGCTTTAACACGCTTGGCCATGGCGGGCCGAATCTCCAAAGAGCACGGAAGGTATGAAAATGCAAATTTATTCTTTATCAAGTAAAATACAATGCAAATGAGATAAGTAAGATATTATAAACGAAGAAATGTGTGGGACTTGAATATAAAATAATTTTAAAGCATAATAAAATAAATAAATGAACTAGTTAGCTCAGTATGAAGAACTAAAAGTGTTATATAAAAGTGCAATTATAAACAGCCTTTACTGAATATGCGTAATTGCACCGTACATGTTAGATTTCATGTTGAGGAAAATTATACATTATCTCAGAAGTTCGAATTTTATCTTAGGTTTATTAATACGTATCGACTTATAGGCAAAAAAAGCACCATGAATTAGGAAAGAAACCTAGTAGAAAATACATATATAATCCCCATCCGTTTGGCTTTAGCAACCTGCTTCAAAAATATAAAAGTCCCTCTTGTGACACAATGGTAGTGTGTCTGAGGACTTATGTTGACTGGGTTTAAATATTCGTAATGAGCAGAAAAGAGATCATGTAGCTTTCTGCTTAAATACAATATAGACAAAGTAAGGTTTGTTTTCAGCTAAACACAAAGCTACACAACTAGCTATCTGCATTATACTCATTACGGATATCGAAACCAAGCTTCTAGAGTTATAAGCCCGCAGGCTACTGGGAAACAACTCTTTAAGGAATATTTGTCAAGATGTTGAAAATGAAAATAAAAGCAGAAACTTAAGATTTCTCTCTTAACATATAAATATCTACTAATTATCTTAATTGGCTTTATGGATGTAATGGGGGCCCGGCATGACCAAGCGTGTTAAGGCGTTCGACTCGTAATCCGAGGGTCGCGGGTTCGAATCCCGGTCACATCAAATATGTTCGCCCTTTCAGCCGAAGGGACGTTATAATGTAACGGTCAATCCCACCATTCGTTGGTAAAAGAGAAGCTCAAAAGTTGGCGGTGGGTGGTGATGATTAGCTGCTTTTCCTCTAGTCTTACACTGCGAAATTAGGGACGGCTAGCGCAGATAACATTCGTGTAGCTTTGCGCGAAATTCAAAATACACAAACATTTGAATGTGATGAAGATGTACAATAATTATGCTCTTACATTAACTGTATTAAGTATTATTGATAAAAGATGTTTAAAAACAATTACGAAAATGAAAAAAACGTTGAAAATTTTGAAAGTGTAAATTCTTTGTTTCGTATAAAAGTTACTCTAATTTTCAGGTAAATTTAGAAAATCTCAAAACACAGGCTTCTCTTATTAAATTTTGAGTGTCTTTTTTAACAGTGCCTGTGTGGTGTTTGTATTTGGCGCCATTGCTCCAGCTAAATCGAGAAAAACTACTAATTGCAATTTTGATTTTAGCGCCATTTAGGGTGGGCATCCTTTGCAGGATTGGTTTGTTTTGCACTGAATTTCGCGCAAAACTACACGAGAGCTGTCTGCATCAGCTTTCCGTAATATGTTAGTGTAAGATTAAAGGGAAAACAGCTGGTGATCACCACCTACTGCCAAATCTTGAGCTACTATTTTATCAAAGAATAGTGGGATTGACCGTTAGGTTATATAACTATCACAGATGGAAGAGCAAACAAATTTGGAGTGATAGGGATTCGAACAAGAAAACTTCATATTTCGATTCGAGCATCCTAACCACCTTGCCAAGCCGGGTCCCACACCTCGGAGGCTGGCCTAGCACTCAAATCTCTTACTATGACCAATATGCTTCAGCTGAGATAGGTTGAAGATAATCTTATTAAAATTAAGAAGCTTTATAAATTATTAGATGTGAGAAACGCATCGGTGTAGATATAATAACTGACACCAAATAACACGTTTCGATCTACAGAATGAAAAAAGGCGAATAAAAGCAGTTACATTCAGTTACAAAAACAAAATTTTAACACTTTTTTTTATTATAAAAAATGCATGGAAGGAATTCAAATGACAAATAAAACTGTCGAGCTAATTTCAACGTTGATTATTTACTGATTTGTTACAACTTTACTGCTAAGGAGCACTCTAGTTGACGATTTTTTTTTTACTGTCGATATTTATAAGGCCGATTGGAATTCAAAAGCTTTATCCTGAACAATTTACAGTAGTCATGTATAAAAGTATAATTTTCTAAAACATTAAAGAAACACAAAGCTTTCAGATCAGTAGTATCATTTATTTAGCGGAAATCACTTTACAATTTAGAGTGAAATGCTAAACACTTTAAAAAATTTCAAGTTATTTTACGTAATACAACAATTTTTGGTTCACATTATGTAGTTGTGTTTGAGATACCTAAAGCTCATAGATCAGGCAACTACATTTTCCAGTAATTTATATATTTGTTTTTTGTTTTTTTTTGCTCCGGTCTATCTGTGTTTTGGTTCATTATCAAAATATAACAGATGGTTCTGGGTTAACTACTTCTCATTGTTTAACATCTGAATAACCAGATTTTACATTTTTTATTTTATGTGATTTAATACTAACTTGGCCTTTGACACCTATCATTGATTTATTAAATCAAGATGCTGTTATAGTAAAATTATTTTTTTTCTGAATATTTTAAAAGAAACGTTTTATATTTTACTCGAAACTTGTGGTTTTATGTTTACTAAAATTGTACAACAAAAACATAAGTTATAATAGCCTACTGAATCCTACTTTTTGTTGAGTTAATAACATATTGACAATACTTTAATTGGATTTAAAAACCGAAATAATGTGGAATAAAGTTTTACTCATTTAAATAAATACCAACCAAATATAAAACTACTACAAAAACTTTCTTTCTCTCATTCTAGCTAACAAATATGGTAATGAAAAACGTATTGGAATATCTTTTTCTCATTGTTTGTTTTACATCTATGTTATACTTTCATTATAAACTTTTATGACATTTCTTTAAATGAATTCGGCTCGAATTTAAGCATACAAAATATTCAGTTTTTACAATTTTTATTACAAAATATAAAAATTAAATCGCTAACTTTGGGAATCAATACTTAGGGAAATTCAATTTACCAATAACCCCTTTCGCTAACATCACTTATGTAAAACACTATGTGAATTAACTCGTTTTTGCTTCGTTTTTTTCTGAGTTTTGAAGTCAGATGTGCAAAAGAATAAAAGAGCGTTTATTTGCAAATAAAATTAAAACTGATAAGAAGCTATTCGATGTGAATGATAAATACAACCATCTTAAAAATTGCTGGAAGGTCTTCCAATAATTCGTATTTTGTTGTGAACAACACAGCACTGATGGTATAAAACAAAACATTATCTAAAAGTATCAAGGAACATAGCAAAGATTAGGGTTCAATTCAGTATTAAGTTCTACATCAAGCTTTAGACTCTGATTTCCTGATATAAATCTGCCTCGTAAAAGTGGATGAGGTGCTATTTAAGAACTAAAAATAAATAATAAAAATAAGTGCTAATATTAATTAGGCTTTTCTGTCATAGCAACACGTGTGTGTGAGTTTAATTTATCTCTTAAGCTATTCAGTTTAACACAAACCCTTTGCCATGGTGAGTCCAGATCGAATAAAACAAACGAAATATATGATTAATACGTAAGTTCGTAAACTTGACAAGCTTATATGATACTATGTATCTCAAGATGTTAGGAATGCTGTATGCTAACCAATCTTTCATAGAGCTTGAGTTTAGTAAGGTTCACATATTCAAACCTTAGCTTTCTAAAATATATTCACATGTGAAGCACGTGCATTGTGACATATATATTCACATTAGGAAAGATTGTATCCTAATAGATGTAATTTTTTTGAAAGAGGAGTAATTTATGCAAACTCGTAGGTAAAAAACACAAATACACATCATAAAAATAATGCATAACTTTTTTCTAGGTCTTTACTTTTTTACGCATTATTACGATGATATGTCATAACTGTTGATATTAAGATGTACAATGTTGCAGAATGTTAAACACGAGTACTAGCTACCACCCAATTAATTGGTTTAACTTATAATACAGAGTAACATATTTCATTAAATTGTGTTAACATTTTACCAGCATAATATAGAATATTAGTAGAGTATTTAAATGTACGTGCAGTAATTGTTTTATTAGCTAGTGAGACGGTGGTAAGTCTACGGATTTACAACTCTAAAATCTGCGGTTCGTTTCCATTATGTCTTTGTTCTGAACCAAACAAACAGACGGTTATTAGTTTCACTTGTAAGGAAGCGAAAGAACTATCATATTTTTTTTTTAAAAAGTTGCATTACATAGTAAGATAATGGCAGGTAGTTTGAAGCTAATCCACCTGTTAATTTTGATTTTATGTAAAAATGAAACATAAATTTAAGATACACAATATTACATTTATTGATGTTACTCGCAGTATGTAATATGTAATAACATAATGCAGTAAAATTGATTTGATACAGAAATGGAGCATAAATTTAAGATACGTAATATCATATTTATTGATATTATGAATAACACAATCATCCAGTTTAAAAACAAAAGGTTGTAGGGATTTTCTTTTATCTTATATAATTTTATACTTTTTGTTCTACTCAATTTGATAGTTAATTGCACTTTATAAGTAAAATGTCTAAATTAAAATTGCTCTAATGACTATTCCCGTATCACGACCTTAGTTTAAAGACTTCGCCTTTTGAAATTTAATGTATACGTTCCGACACGAGTTTTCCAACCTGTGAACCTATATTTTCAAGTTTACAACCAATGAAGTTGCACCTGATCTTTAACATCATTCAACACCCACTTTTTAAACTAATTTGTAAAATTACTCTTCCAATAACGTTATTCCTTTATTTTTATTCGACTCTAAAATCGATATACTCGAAGTGTATTATGCTTATATTTTATTTACACGGTGTAGACGAAAATGTATTAAGTTTTTCTGTATGTTTACTTGAGTCTTCACTTAGCCAATTCACAAACTTTATACTTTCATATTAGTCCAGCTTTAAATCATTCTTACATCACCTTGTTCGTAAGGTATTTGAACACCTGGAGATGTAACATTCTGATCCATCATCGATCATGTTCAGACTGATGGCCATGGTTACATGTTATTTCGCATTATTAGAAGCCTCTACTGTAACAAAGTTCTACAGATGACGGTAGCATCAATTTTAGACCTCTCAGTTTTACAGATGTGTCACATATCCTCTTCTATGTAGAAACATTAGTCAGGTAAAAAACACACATTTTTATTGAAGATGCACTAGAAGACTTGACATATATATGGTAGATGCACAAGAAGGCTTGACATGTATGTAATCGATTGAGGTCATAATGATTTAAGTCCCTTTACTGATTTTTAATGGACCTAATAAATGTTGATTTCTGTGCGTGGCTTATGCATTCATATTACGTTCAAAGCCTTGTTTATCATCTTGTTAATTGTATCACTTTTCTGGGATTATAGATTGGATAACTCTCTTTCTTTACTAGAAATTTCACTTTACAGTTAAGGATGTTACTCCTGATTGAACTTAAGTATTACTTCGGAGCTCATTTCTGTGCTAAATGCTCTTTTGTACAAAATATTTCCATTCTCAGGGAGAACTTTGAAAGCTCCCTTTTTTGAAAACCTTCTAAAGATATTTTTCAGTGACAACATTGCGCAGTATCAAAGAAATGAAATACAGTAGTGTATACCACCCATAGCAGTTTAAAGTACAGGTGCATCTGCAGTAACAATTTGTTAGATTAGTATACACAAATTGTTTTTACACAGTGCTATTAACAATTTGTATTAGAAAAATGTATACATCCGAGATGGAAATTGTGTTAGGTATTCGTCTCTCAAAATACTTAAAGATTCACCATCGAAGGACAAGGTCCTTATGGTTTTGTAATGTTTTAATGTCTCTGTTCAATAAATTCAACTTTAAATTTGTGAGACAAATCAGAACTAACATGAATGAATTTGCTGTTTGAATGTGTGTACAGCATCATCTCTCGGTCTTGTAAGCTTAGGACTTGAAAACTGTGGGCCATTTGCATGATTGAAACTTAACCATTGGAGTGTTCTTTTCAACATTTGACCCAGTACAGAATCATATGATCCACCAAATTGAATATGATATCAAACGCTATAAACTCCAATGCATGTTTGGAAAGAAGCGTAAATAGACAATTTGCACCATTTACACAATAAGGCCTGTCTAAGTGTGGCTATTTCAAACTGCGAGGATATCCTTGTTGCCAAATTCACTGATAATTTCCCATTACATATGGCATCAAAAAAAAAGCTGAATTGAGTAGAAAAAAATTGATGTTTAGACGTAAGATAGGACAATAACTATCCTATTACTGTAGCCGTACCACGGATGCTGCAAAATGGAAATGTCTTGATGAAAGTCAGAATATGTGATTTAGTTGTGACTGTCCTAACCACTGGAAATAGATGCACAAATCAAGGTCAAAATTACAACGTCTTTGGCAGAAACATTTAAAACCAGTGCTAAGTATCGATTATGAGACATGAGAGTTGTTAAGCTAGTCATTTAAAGGTAGGTGACTCCAGAATTGGTATGAGTAACAACTGGTGACACATACACGAACACTGTGAAGCTTCTTTGCCAGGTGTTATGACGCCCACACACCACAGCTGACTATATTAAAGATTGATGTTTATCTGTAAGTATACAAAAAGGAAAGGTTACATTTTCCGTTGATATTGAAAATGTCTAATAAGATTTGGTTCGAATTTCGCGCAAACCTACACCAGAACTATTTGCGCTAACCGTTCGTACTTTAACAATAGTAGATACAAGACAGACAGTTGATGAATACCATCCACCACCAGCTCTCTGGGTATTTTTAACCGACTAATAGTAGAATTAACCGTTGAATTATAAAGTTTCCACAGTTAAAAGGATGACATGCTCGGTAACACAGATGCGAAACGACGAACTTCAGATTGCGAGTCAAGTGCCCTAAACACCAGACCATGATCGAAAAATTCAGGACTTCGCTCTGATCTTGTGTTGTTTCGTACCCTTCCTCCATGGCGACCACACATAGCAGTGGACTCTATCCCGACTAATACAGAAAATATAGAAACGTAAAATTTAAACTACGTTTTCTAGTCCATACTCTCTAACCTAAATAAACGTTATTGTATCTTACATTGATTCTAGCCTAAACATTTTGGAAGCAGATATACTCTGGAAAGAGTAAGTAATGATAAATATCACAATATATTGTCTGTAAAATACCATTCAGCATTTGCATGTACTTTTAATATATCCGAGCAGAGTATATATTTCAATAATGATGTGTGTGTCTATGGCAGATGGCTATAAAGTTATCAGCAGAATGGTACTAAGAACAGCTAATATAAATTTAGTAGCACTGTATTTAAATACAAATGCAGTTTTTGGAATGTGACTGTTATAACAACTTCAGAGAGAGGTCACTAAGCTGCTTTGTTGGTGTGCCACTGCTCTGAACAAACACTATTCATAATCGTACAGACACTGGCAACAAGCATTTGATAACAAACCCACAATGTAGGCTTCAGTAAAACAACGAATACATGTTAAGTACTAAGATAGATCGTATACTGAAGAAATAAAATCATTCAGCTGCTAGCAATTGCATAATCATCACCTATATTGATAGTTTAAAAGAAACGATTCACTCTAAGTTTTCGTGTGCACTTCAGTTGGATAAGCAAAGAAACATAAAAAATCATACGTTTTTTTATTTTTATATACATAAATATCCAGATAATTTGGACAATTACCAGAGGTTTATTTTTACAGACTTTGTTTTTAGCTACTTATAATGAGAAATTGATTACAAAAGCACAAAAGACCACTTTCCGCACTATACGAGGCAATTTTTCAATTTGCACTGTGCTATTTGGCTGGTTTAATACTTTAACTAGTCACTTTTGAAGCGCCTATTCTTAGTAGAAAGATTATTATGGGAGAGATATCTGTACTTTTCAGACTGCTGCCGAGAATTTAAAGATAGATAGTATTTTGGTGAACGTAAAGGGTTGTACTGAATCAGAACAGGAAAATGTGTGCTTATGAATACAGTATTGGAATTTGTAAGGAAAATAATTCTTGAAGAAATTGTGTCTAATAATCCTGCTAAGATCAAATCAAACTGGTCAAAAAAGGAGTAGTAACTCTCATTTCTGTTAGATTATTAAAAGCCATATTGTCAACTTCCAGAGAATATGGAAACATGAGATAATGTAAATGGTGCAGCTGTTACAGCTATACGTTTAGTACAGTACGTGTGATTTCATTTATTAGTTGTATATGATTAAACAATTTTATACAAGTAAACAATAAAATAGAACAGCTTGTATTTATAATTTATTAAGTCTCCAACAAGAATGTGATATGCGTTACTGAAACGGTTTACGAATTCAAAGAATAATAATAAATGACAGCACTTTTTATATCAGTATTGCACGGGTACAGCTTTACTGTCCAACACTGTACTGTAGTATCTGAGCTTGTTCCAGTAACACATGAACAAACTGAGAAATTAGGTATTAAGTAGCTCCATAAAAAACACCTGAAAGACTTAGATTTAGTTTGAAATTACACATTGAAGAGAAAGTATATTACAGTGAAAATAATATAAAATCTATCTTTTTAAAACAGTGAGATGTAACATATTTTAGCCAGAAAAATAGATACATTGTGCAGATGTTGTACTGTAAGTGCTGCCTACACAAAAGACACTGCGTGCAAACTACAACTAGAGTATTTAGTATTAGAAATGGTTGTAGATATTGCTGAACCTCCAAACAGATATAAAGATAATAGTTAAGTGCTCACCTGCGTCGATTATTTTCAAAAAATGGCAAAATTTTGTCCTTCTACAAACACTAACGATAATATTGTAACTGATAAGTTAGCTGAACAGTGCGTATCTTGCTTTGATGTCTTTCCAGAAATCCATGTCTGTCGAAAAACAAAGTTTAACGGTTTGTTTGCTGATATGGTGATATGATTCTTATCTTTTATCTTCACTTTGACATTCTTACAGTATGAGGTGTAAAAAAATTAAGTGGTCGCCTTTAAAGTTTGTCTGCTTGGGATAGACAAACTTGGAAAACTATTTCTTATATTCAGCACCTTTCGTACAGAACAGTACAGCAACATTAGTAGGTGATCTCTGGTATTTTTAATATTTAGAAGAGAAGCTGTTCTTCTCACAGACATTATATATTGTTCTCAAACTGTTTCACATATTCTTGATTTTCCACATGAGATTATACACTCATATAGTGCATGTCAGAAACTGATGTATGTCTGCTAATGGACTAAACCACATCTCTCAGTTTCAGTAACTGAGTCCATCGAATTAGATACTTCGTCTGTCTAATATTTAGTGTTTTGTAGTTTCAACTGTTATAATGTCGAAGATAAAGTTAAAGTACTTTTTACTTTTCAGCTTGTTTATAAAGATTCAGATACAGATACAATTATATCTAAAGGCTAATAAACGTACCGTCAACCACCAACATAACGGCTGGAGGCTTTAAAGCCAAAAGGATGTTACAGCCCTTACACTTCAAGACATAATCCCTCCAACTGCTTAATGGTAAATTTGTTTGTTTGAACAGCGATAAAAATCGGGTTTCGATGCTTGTGACAAAAAGAGCACCAATAGTCTATTGTGCTTAACATTAACCAAACGACGATATACTGTGGAATTCCGCACTAATGCTGCACAATAAGCCACTTAATGTCAACTGCATCACAAACTTTAGGATTGTCATAAAACCAAAAGGAAGTCGTAACCTTTATTTTCTGAAATATAAAAGTAAAATCTTTTATATAAGTAAAATATAAAAAGTAAAATTATTTGATTAAACTAGACTGTGTATTGTAACAGATGGTGCCAAAGTTAGATATAAAAGTGGTCCCAGCGAAATCGATAGCAGATGGAATATTCATATTATACGTATTGAAAATAATTGTTGATAATGAAATAAATTCATAAAATTCAAGTTATTAAAGTATACATTTAACTTTTCCCATACTGCGATGCTTATTATTACGGTAAAAATTTTAGTGTTTCATTTTATAGGTGGTAAAATGTACTGCAGTTGGTTCAGCTACAGCATGTTGGACATGACATGATTTGTTACTGTGCAATATACTTCTTGTGTATTTTGAATACTTTGACTGAATTAATGTTTAAATATGTATATTGCAGAAGTAAGCATAAATGTATGTAGTTTTGAAGAAATAATCAGTATACTTTATAAAACACATAACTAACACAGTCTCTGGAAGTAAGAAAGTTATGAAGGTACAGCTGAATGTGTGCATTGAGTGTAAAATAGTCACATGTGTATCTAAATGAAGTTCACTTTAGTTCAATATGTTCCGTACGTAAAGACGGGCATGTAATTTAGGACCTAATCATATTATGTAATTTTAACATAATTTAGGTAGTACTGGTCAACAACTGCTTATTAAACTAGCTTTTGGCATTCGAGTTATATATTATTCCTATTTCACACTTTGCCACATATCTGATATTCTGAGCTATAAAAAACATGAATGAGCTGTGTTGAGCTTGGATTTACTTGAACTGAGAAGGAAAAATAATTAATATCAGATAAATTCCTTTGTTATTAAAGATTTAACATACATATAACCAATAATGCTTATAACAGTCAAGGTATGTCTTGAAGTTCATCTTAAGAAGTTGCTTCTATGATCTAAATTAAACATCTCTGAGTCAGAATCTAACTCACGAGAGCCATGTCCTAACATGCAAAGAAAAGCCACTTTAGCAATGGACTATTTTGTATGCTAAACGACACTAGGGGATACACATGCAAATGAAGTTAATTTGTTTCTTTTTTGTTGTATGTGTATATGTATGAATATGCATCTTTAGGTGTTGGGAGATATATATATATATTGAACAAGTAAAATTATGTAGGTATTGTCTGTGTTTGTATAACATGTAACACATAATTTAATGAGGACGAGAGGCCTGCTGCTCCATCTAGGCCGTCTTATTCACTAAATTTTAAAATAAAATTTAAATAATTAAATACAGTCTTTACGATTCAAATATTTAGCATGACTTCCCTTGTCCACCTTTAAAACACTGCATCCACTACATCTGAAGATAATCCATTGTTAAACAGATAGAGCTCTCTCAGAGAAAGTTTACTCTTACCTGCCAAAATGTACGCTTGTGTCCTAACAATGAGTCTTGGAGTACCTCACTTGTGAAACTTATTCAGTTTGACTGATTTTTATTGATAAGGATTTTCTGCTTTCTTCCATCTCGCCACTTTTCTATCCAATAAGCCAACCTATCTTCTATATTATCAAACGCTTTCTGAAAATCCAGGTATACCAAACCCATATATATAAGAAGTGATTTCTTCAAAAAATGACATACGATTACTAGACAAAAGCAAGATTTCCCCCAATTTGATAATCTACAAAAATTTTACACTCTGCTAAATGACACTACAAAAAGATTTTAACAGACTTTTGAAAACGTTTTTCACAACTGATATAAGATTAATATTTCTAAAAGTAAAGGAAAGATTTTTTATCACATCCCTTAAAATGAAGAGTAACATTAGCCAACTTTTCATCTTACGACATCTCCCCGCTATTTAATGACTTATCTCTTTCAAAACCTTTGGGAAAATACTATTTAGTCCAGGAGTCTTATTATTATTTAAATTTCATCTTGTTTTTACCTGGAAGCTATTTGGGATGATGAATACTGGTTAAATCTTCGTTAGACAAAATGAAGAAAAAGTGGAATTTAATTACCTGGCCACCGTTAAATATTCATTTACCATTCCGCGAAGGCCCTATTCTTATTCTAACAGTTTTTTACCTGTAATATGTCTAAATTAATCCTTACTATTATCTTTTTTTACATTTCCAGACAAGCCTTTGCATATATACTTTTCGATTTTCTAGCTTCCTATTTGATCAGCACTCCTGATCTTCCATAAGGATAAACCTCTGAATCTTTCGTCAAACAATCAAGTTGATTTTTTTAGATTTATAATATTTTACTTTAGTTGTATTTCTTATATTCTTTATTAATCAATCTGTTTCTATTTACACCTGTAACGGCCGTTTCTATGAGAAACGTGTCTGTCTTCAATATTTAATTAAAATATTATTTTTAAATGTTCCAGATTTTATACTTATATCCAATTAATTGAATTTCACAGCTTACAACAGATAATTCTTGTTGTATTTCGTCAAAATTTGCTTTTTTGAAATTCATAAAGATATTCCAAAAACTTCAAAAGTTATCATTCAGGCATTTTAATTACTTAGTGAGTTTGTTTTGTTTTGAATTTCGCGCAAAGCTACACGAGAGCTATATGCGTTAGCCGTCCCTAATTTAGCAATGTAAGACTAGAGAAAAGGCAGCTAGTCATCATCACCCACCGTCGACTCTTGAGCTACTCTTTTACCAACGAATAGTGGAATTGACCGTAATTTATAACGCGCCCATGACTGAAAGGACAAGCATGTTCAATGTGACGGGGATATGAACCTGCGACTCTCAGATTACGAGTCAATCGCCTTAACCACCTGGCCATGAGTATGATTATGTTCCCCTTTTTTATTAATTAAAGTATATATGGGTATGTTAAGTGTTAAACTAATGTTAACTTAGTATAATGTATTTTTACATTGTAGTGCATTTTAGCACGTATTTGGTCTGAAAGAAATGTTCTGTTTTATTTATCTTTGCATAATTATATTAAAATTTTCCAAAACTTTATCTAGTCCTTTACTTGAACAGCAGGAAATTGTGTAATTATAAATAAAGGTTTAAGTTTATATTCATTTACTATTAGGTTTAGATGATTTTTGTTTATTGTTGTTGTGTTTCTGTTCCGCTATTCTTAGTTTAATATTTAACCTTATTTTATTTTACCATAATCTAGTTAATTCATCATTACAGTTGCTTAACTTAATTTCAGTAAAGATTTTAATGATTTTTTAAGATTACTCTTATAGAATTTGAGTTCTGCAATGTATTGATTTATTCAATACCTGATTTATGTACACTTATACATGTCATTATTTTGATGAATTTCGTACATATCTATTGTATGAAGTAATTACAATCTTAATGCCTTTTGTAGCATACCGTTGAAATTTACCTTGCCGTTGTTTCCAAATTTTTCGTGTTTGTTATTATAAACCACATCTTTGGCGTTATTTGTAATAGTTGGCTGATGTACAAAGGTAAATTATCACCGGTTAACGGATAGTGTTACGTCGATAACAGCATGGTTTATTTTCACACTATGTTGTTACGGTAGAACATTAAAGTTCTAGGTTAATTTTCACGTGTTTCCGATAGACTGCATTTGTGTTAGCTGTAGTATTATGTATCAAAGTCTGATCTCGTTGCTTTTAGTTTCGTAAATGGTTTTGATTTCTTCTGTGTTTATTATTCTTTTTAAGGTGTTATTTCCCCATTTTGTTTTAGAGGGACATGTTTAACACTCCTACGAAAAAAATATTTACATCCACTAGAGTGATACCCTTAGTGGATGTTTTAAAAAAAATCTAAATATTATTTCGCAAATGTCTGAAAAGTCCAAATATTATTGCTCCTTAAAATATAAAGGGATAGGGTCAGTTAATGGCAATTTTATTTAAATACAAAATTATTAGCCTAATATTAATAACCTTTCAAGTTGTTCTGGGGCCTATTAGGCCCCAATTTTCGTAGGAGTGTAAAGAAATGTCTGGTTATCGTGTTTTAATTACTGTTTTCTGGATTGTGATGTCACCACTCAAAAGATTTATTATATTTATTTTAGTTACTGTTTTTAACTGTAACTTCCTGCGATACTATTTTAGCTCATTGCAAACTACTGTACTGTATAAAGTACAACATGTAAATTTTAGTCAATTTGATATGCCCCCCCGTTAGTACAGCGGTATGTTTCCGAATTTACAACGCTAAAATCTCTGGTTCGATTCCCATCGATAGGCTGAGCAGATAGCCCGATGTGGCTTTGCTATAAGAAAATAAAAAAACAATCAATTTGATATATTGTATTTTGATGTTGTTTCACTTTAACTTCAGTTAAATTGCTGGATATTTGATAATAATCAGTTTCCCTGTAAAAGTATCTTTCCTATAATATCTACAAATGGTAAAATGGAATTGTTGCACCCTTGTAACGTTAGTTATCTTTTAACATTAGTTTATTTTGTACAGCCACATAGGTAAGGTTGTTACTGCTATTTATCGTTTATGTTTTAGAGACGTCAATTCGATTCAACAGTCTTAAAGTTTGAATCTTTCAACTCCATGTGGACACCATGCCAGTTTCACTGAGCACCAAGCTTATTATGTGAGCCACAAAATAAAAGCAGAACAGTATCTCCACATTTTACAGGAAAACAAGACTTACTGAAACATAATTATTCACTATATCTTATTCTTAACTGATAAACATAAGGTAAGACTGTTATCAATAGCACCCATCGCTAACTTTTGGGCAAATTTAATTGAATGCTTGGATTTGACTGTTACTCTTATAACACAACCACGGTTGTAAATATGGGGTGCAATTTCATTATTTTTACCCTGAATAGTTTGTTTGCTTGTTTGTTGTTAAGCGCAAAGCTACAAATAGCCGATCTATGCTCTGCCCACTGTAGGTAACAAAAGTCGGTTTCTAGCGTTGCAAGTTGTAAAAGCCAAACAGAAAAAGAGTTTGTGTGTGTAGATTTTGGTTGTATCCTTTGATTCTGTTTGATTTTGTAATAAACCTCACAGTTTTACCAGATTACTATATTTGTCTTCGTGACATCATGTTTCACTTAAAAGAGTATAAAGTCACATTTTTTCAGGCTCCCAACTGCTGAATATGTTGTTGTTTTCCAAAACTGTCGATGACGGGGTGTGTTTACAACAGTTTTATTCATTTATTATATTGTGTTTGTATGTTATTTTCTTCTTAAATCAGATGTCTTCTCTGTACTTATCTACATCTAAGATTTTCATTCTAACAGGAATTTACAAAGAACAGTAAGGTTAATTTTAAATAACAAATTTTAAAACCCTAGGTCACTAATAACCGACCCATTTAGGCTTCGCGCCAAATTTTGAAATATTATGTCACAAAAGGCGCTAATTGGCTGAAATAAACTACTTCACTTTACTTTTCAAAATCTTTTATCAAATTCGAAATCCACGAAGTATGAAAAACGCTACACCTGAATACAGCAGTAATGATTTTAGAGGTTTCAGCGTTTCCATCTTATCCATAATCAATGTCATACACCCTGCTTTATTCTAATCTAATTCGATTTTGACTTCTCGGGATACTTGTTCTTTTCATTAATCATTTTTCTCCATTTCCAATATCATTTCTTCTTTTCCAGTTTATATGAATCTCTTTATTCGAATATAAATCCAAAGGTGAGAAGCATCTACAAACACCACAGGTGAACCAGTCTCCTTTCTTTCTATGTTTATGTTCCTAAAACATTTTCACTTATGATTATCTTTTTGGATCAGAAGAAGAAGCTTTTATATAGTACACTATTGAATTACAGTTACGTAATATAGTGCCTCGAATCCATTTTTGGCCTCTGACGATTTTGTCCTTAAAGTTTGATCAGTTTTTCGCAACCGGGCGTCTTAGAAAACTTTCCTCAATTCTCCAATGACATCAGCTTCCATGACCATTATTAAGTTGACTTAGGGCTAAAGTCTATTGAAGCTGCATTGGAGAGAAATGTTTGAATAAGATTACTGTACTTCCAGGTATTTAAATGGAATTACTTTGTTTCCAGATGTTTCAATCATCTTTCCAATGGAAGGAGGTTTCTGAATGTTTGTCATATTTAGCTTCTTTTTTATTTTCTCACTAGTTGTACCAGAAGGTATATACAGCTTTACCACAATGGCCTTTTGTAGTCACAGTTTCCCTCTGTGTATTACAGCGTTCTTCTTGATTACCTTGTGTTGTTGTTTTGGAGCTTTTTTCTCTCCTATGCTCTTCTGTATAGACCGTTTGTATTACTTTATTAATCTTTAAATATTTTGTCCTTGGTGTCTCAACGTTTAACAAGTTTTAATGTATGAAAAATTTCTGATGAAAACTCTGCGTATTAGTTATCTAGCCTATAAATATCTGCGTAAGTATTGCATTACTGAATAGTCGGGAACTGGAGTGAAGAAAATATCCAGTTGCTTATCATATCATCTTTAGTGTCACTAACACGATTATTGTATTAGCACGAGTGAATCGTTCTTACCAAAGGCTATTAAATTTCTGTAGATTTATAGCTGTAAAAAGCATTGAATTAAATTTGATCACCTTGGCTTTTACATCAAAATTAAACACGGATTCATCTCAACCTCCTGTAATATTTAACTTGGCACTCCGTATAGGATGACGCAGGTTATTTGTTTGTTTCTTTTCTATTTTCATTATGCAGTTGAATTAGTTTTGTATTCAAATGATAACAAAATATGAAAACGAATTACTTTATTATTTATGCAAAACATATACAGAGATCACAAAGAAAACCCTTATTGAAGAGGATTATATCTTAAGAAATACTTTTTCGAGAGGAACACAATCTCACCATAAACACACTGGAGATCAAACAACGTTTGAACATTATACAGGATGTTCTATAATGTTTTCGAAGGTTTTCATTATTCTTAATCAGAATATTAAACCTATCCCAAAATGAAATCACTGCACAGATCATCTGATTTAGTCAGCGTCCATTGATTTGAGATGAAAATATAAAACAAAGAAATAACTCTTATGCTAGTTAGAGGTTATAAGAGATTTAAATATGAAGCCCACTATTGTTTTGAAACGTGATTAAACCTTCCCGAATAAAACTCACACTAACATAATTACATTGATTTGTCAGAGTAGGTATATTTATTTTTATTCTAAGTAACTAAGTTTTGTAGTTTTGACTTTTTTGTTTCGATATCCTTTGTAATAATAAAACTTTCTATGTTACCATAGCTAGCTAGGTTATATATGTATCAATCCCTACTTTTCTTTACAAAATTTGAAATTTTTTACTGTATTTCTATTTATTAAACAAAATGTAAATGATATTTGTGTTTTTATCTGTTTTATTTTAAATCATCTTCCTCTAAATTGAAACACTTGTCTTTCACTTGACCAATCTTAGTAATTTGTCACTTGAAATCCAAATCTTTTTTTTCAGTTTTCCTTTTCTTGGCTATGCATAGCCAGGTAGTTAAGACGCTCGACTCGTAACCTTCGAGTCGAGTTTCGAATTTTCATTCTACCAAAATGCTTACATTTTTAGCTGTTTGAACGTTATAATGTGACGATCAATCTTATCATTCGTCGGTAGAAAAACAAGCTAGGAATTGGTGGAAGTAATTATGACTAGTTGCTTTTATTTTATTCTTTCACTGCTAAGTTAGGGAAAGTTAGCCAGATAGCCCTCGTGTAGCACTGTAAGAAATTAGAAAAGAACTGCGTCAAGTTACTTTACCCCAGAGTTCAAACTTGTCACAGTATGTCTACATAAAAACTACATCTGAAATATAAAAGTAAAGTGATGATGAATGTTTATCGTATATCTCAATACAAATATAAGCTTAGATAAATTTCATAAAAAAATAACTTCTCTTGGTAAAAAAGACCATAATTACATAAGATTAATGTTATACAAACAATATGTAAAGAGGTGTTACAATAGCATATAGAATCTAATAAAATTCTGGAATTCGTAACTTAGAGTTAACAGGAAATGTACGACATATGTTTAAGTCATACTTTATTTTTATTATGATTGTAATTGTATTTAATTTATTGAAAGTTAATAATCACATTCTGTGTGCTGTTTTTTATAATTTTTATTCACACTGTGCTAGCCCTATTTATGCGATAGAATTACTCTAAATTACACCTTGTTCGTAGATGATCTACATTTTTATTTTGTGCTTTATATTTGTGGCTAAATGTTTTGTGAACATGTGTGCTTGTTTCCATCACAATTAAACATTACACGTTTATGTTTGTTATCAGAACTGCAAGCTAAACTACCTATTTTTTATAATTTTCCTCTCATCAAGCTAAGGTTTGAAATACAACAGTATTACTGTTTATATATAATCTTTAATTTAAATATTTTTTTCTACATCAGTAATTAATAAATATATTTGAAGTTAAGACTTTGCTTCAATCGATGCGATTTTTAAGAGCTTAAGTTTCCAAAGCAGCTAATAAAATAATCTATGGTTTGAAATTAAGCACAAAGCTACATAATGGCTATCTGTGCTTTGCGCAACACTGGAATCGAAACCCGGATTACAGCGTTGTAAGTCCGCAGATATACCGCTGTACCACTCGGGGGGTATCATTTATAGATTAATTTGATATTATAAAGATTGATTAAAGAATTTAACTGTTCATGTAGTTAATATTTGAATATTTGTATAAAAATATTCGCTTTCCGTTCAACAAATCATAATATCTATTGTTTCTTGCAGAAAGCTCAGATTTCATATTTCTCTTTTATATCACAGTTAACAAGCACATCAGTGGCCATCTTCTGGCATCCTTCTCCTCACAATATTTTGTCTTCTTCTATTATATCCGTCATCGTGTATTTCACTAAGCACGATTATTCCAATGTGTGACGTCAGAGATAAAATTGCCTGTCTAAACTTGTTATTTTTTTTGAAAAGTGAAGTTAATAAGATCCATTAAGTCTATCTGTCAAAAACGCAGCTTGTCGAGCGTCGTACTTTCACATAGTGCTCGTTTTTGTCACATGCCAATTAACTTAATATATCGGATTATATTTTATTTACAGACCTTTTTTTTTCTTGCAAAATCTAATTGACCTAACATTACATAAACACTTGAAATTCCTTGTGAATCACATATGGTGTCCTATTAAATTTATTATTCGATACTTTATACTATCAGCGATCTTGGTGGCTGGTGGAAATATGGAAGTAAAGCGTTTTTTTTTTCTTCGGATGTTTCAATTCCTTCAAGTCCTTGCTCCTCAAAAGGAAGGCTAATGGGTATAAGTGCCCTTATATATCATTACCTTCAAAATCAGAGCATAAGGGTTTATACGTTCCAAAAGGTGATACTTTACAAAAAAAGTAGAAGAAATTGAGGTACGCAGGTGTCAAAATAACTACCAATCAGAAATGGCGGTTTAGATCCCACGTTTTCCAAAAAAAATCAGTATCTTCCATATGGGCTGGTGATTGTCTGTATAATCAAATTTCATGTGAAATGTGAGTGCTTGAATTCTGTCATGATGCTTTGGGACTGCAATTTCAGCTTTTTCATTGGACATAAAATAAATGTATGCTTATGTATACTATATATGCATCCTGGTTTGTTTTTCAAAAGGTAGCCACTTAGTTATCGAACATACGCAAAACTTTGAAACAGCTACTTGTGGGATAACAGATTTATTTCATTACAAGGTTTCTTCTTTAAGAGACAGACGTGATCGTGACAACATTATTAACTATACTTGTTAGAGACGAAACGCTGTATTGAAATAAGTCGATCATCTCACACTCATCTGTTTCAAAACTTTATAAATAAAATATATTAATGAATTCGATCTTTTGTCGCGAGAGCTCTACTCTCTGAAAACTCTACCGAAAGTTGAAGATTCTGAAGATTCAAACAGTGTTCTTCACCGTTTTTAACTCTGTTTTACTCTTTAAAATATTGAAACTTCCAGAATTTCTGGTGGTGTGTTCGAGCATGTGCCCAAAATCTATTGAGAAGCGAAAAATTAAAATATTAAACAAGCAGCAGTTAGAATTTTTACCGCTTGAATAAAGCGCTACTTTTGTAATTTAATTATGCACTCGATCTATTCAAAATGGTGGAGAACAATAATTAAGTGCCAGAAATGGTGTATAAAATCTACATTTCTTTAATTGTGATTTATTTCAAATACATTTTCGAATGTAGGGAAAATTTTCCACGTTTAATGTTACGATTTAATTAAAACAAAATAAAATATACGTGTATGACTGTACATATATGTAAGGAATACATAATAAATGGTAATAAATAAGTTTCAGTGTATCACTAGTCAACACGAAGACTTCTTTCGTAACAGCTGTTTGGTTTGTTAACCCAGATCGTAAATGAAATCTGTAAAGTTGTTGTCATAAGTGTTCATGTAGTAAATGTAAATTTTTAAGAATAGACTGTTAAGAAACTTAACTAGACGTCTATTGTTTGTATGCTTTGGCCAATGTGTGTACCTTGTCTTTGACTTTGAATGAAACAGTGGTTCTCAAACTGTGGTCCAAAGACTTCTGGTATTTCAAAAGTATTGTCCAGGTGATCCGGAGTGTGGTCCGAAATGCAATTCACTGAACACAATATCGCGGCCGAGGTCATACGAGAAAACGGAACAGGTGGGGTAAGACCGACAGCTGGTCCGTGGGATGTTTAGTCTGCGCATGAAAAAATTTGAAAATCATTGAAATAGAACAGTTTGTTTCAGTTGCGGTTCAGTGAAAGAAGTTAAGTGTTTGTACTGTTGTTAAACTGAAAAGCGTTGAAATCAAGTCTTTGTCTCTGTATCCTTTTTTTCAGTCAGAATAAAGCGAAACATGATATTATTTAGTTGATAGAACCTCAGTAAACAAAAATATATAGATGTTGAGGAAACGTATTGATTTTAGCTCTTAAAAGAATGTGTAACAAGAGATGATGAAATATTTAACTTCTATAAGAAATTAGCACATTTTTGGTGTTGAATATAGAATGTACTCCATTTTGAAATTTAGATTTTTTACATGTATATTTGACGATGTATCTGAATGAATGACTTTCCTCAACAGAACCGCCATCAGAGGTTTTGATACTGGATGAAACAAATACGACGTTATCAGGACTTATAGGTCCATACAGTGAAGGGCAGCCTTTAAAACTTACATGCATCTCTTACGGAGGTGAGTGAAATCACTCATAGATTGCAGCAAAAAATACACCTGTCGCGTATATTTTTTCTTAGAATTGGAGTCTAATCCGCGATCGATAAACTATTGGCTCAAGTATAAATGTCTATTAAATTTTTAAGAAGAGAAAACTAATCTGATTATGCGGTTAGTTCATTTAGATTTAGTGGAGTAATTATTAAGAATACCCACACTGAGAGATTTGTCATTTGAGGTACAAACAAATATGATCTAAGAGGCAAAGAGTGTGTACAGATTGTGCATTTATACAAGTTAAAAAATCTAACAATATACAAAAACATTAATTTACACTCAGAAAAAGCTATAATATATACTTAAACCCGCTGAATTTGATTTTTTACATTTTCTTTTTTATTTATATATATAAATAATGTTGAAATACTAAAAATTAATTAATTAATTCAATAAAGAAACTTCAAATAAAATTATTAAATTATTTTGTAACAAATATAAGAATGTATTAAATAAATATAAAAAATAAAAACCAGAGAAAGTTTACTTAAAATTTCTAATAACTATTTTTAGTTATGAGTACGGTCATTTAACAAGTTGGCACTACTTTATGCGGATGTACACCTTGCCGCATATAAACGTTAAGACTTCATACTAAGCATCCGAAAGAAATATTACACAATTTCAATTTCGGCATAATTTTCAGGTGTTTCATGCATAGTACTATGTGCTTCTGTAATAGTATGCTATAAAACCATTTGCTCAACTGATTATTACATAATTCAGTGAAGTCGTTTAATATTACTGTTTCAGGAATAGAAACATCCATTGGAATACAGGTATTACCAAACCGTACAATATCCATTAGTGCAAGAGCATTGTCACATAAATTCTATTAGCGCTGAAATTTACGAAGTTTTTCAATTAGTTAAATTATTAGAAAATTTATTACATTTTATTAGAATCTGCCTATTTTAGCGTAAAACTGTACAGTGAGCTCTCTACTCTGTTCACAGATCCGTAAACGTACCCCACCAGGGGACTAGGATCTGGCCACTAATCAGCTATGCATTAATTATACTGCTAGCATTTAAATTGGAATTTTAATTATTTCTTGACAGTCACCTATAAGAAAATTTTAATTAGAAAATACCGATGCACTTGATTTATTCGAGATGTTTATTATTATTATCAGACAAGAAAATATTTCAGATGCGACTTCAAGTCCATACAATTTCGTATTTACCTGCGTAATCCTTCTTTAGTTACACTTAAATGTAAGCAAGAATTTTAACACTAAAAGACGAACATCAAATTCAACGATTCTTGAAAACAATGAAAAAGAGGAAATTAATTCCACCAGTTAGTTAGGAACATCGGAAACTTATCGTACGTGTGGAATCGAATGGAATTTTATCGATTCCAGTTTTCCTGATCAACGTCATCAAAATACTCAATATGCCTAATGAAATATTGAATCGATAGTGTAGTAGCCAATATTCCATTCTGTAAATACGACATTCCATGGTTCACGTCTCGTACTTTGAGTGCGTTATAAAAGTGACAATCCATTCTCGCTATTCAATGAGAATAAGCCAAACATTTACGGTGGTTACAATCTGCCTATCCTGTAGCTTATCTAGAGGCAGCTAGTACAAATAGACCGAGAATATTTTTGCGTTGAAAACAATAAACAATCATCTAATACTAAGTCCTTGTTATCCAGCGTTTTAGTAAGTTCATAATCAATTCCTCGTATCTAACTCATACAGTGATGAAGGGTATCCCACACAACCGCCTCAGATACACTGTATGCATGTTTATGATATAGCATATCTCAAATTTTATTGAGTGTGAAAATCATTAATCATCTACAAACAGCTTTCTCTCGTAAAACTAGACTAAGTTGCAAGAAATAAATTTTTATTTATAGACAAAGAAAATTTATCTTTCGTGGAGAAACGAATATACGTACATCAGAAACGAAAAGCAACAATAACGCAAGTGTTGAAAAAGTCTATTAAACGATGATAAACATCGAGCTCCTGTTTCAGCTTTCTTAAAACAGCAGTACAATAATTTACATCGTAAAATCACTCTTTGCTGACACTTTTTAAGACAATAATTTTACGTGTTAAAAATACAAAGTATATATCAACATATTGTACTTCACTAATAAAGTTATCACACTTTATAAAAAAAAAAAATGTTCCAGGTCATATGCTACCTTTATAACTGCTTCCTCAGTTGGCAATCTTGCTCAACCTGGTAACCATAGTTATGAACTGTTTTCCGAAACCACAATTTATTAGATTACACACATCGACAAGCTTTGTATAGACGTTATGTTGAATGCGGATTTTAGATTTCAAGATCACCTGACCATTTTTATGTAAAATAAAGTTCGTTTACCAACATGTGTTAGAGTAAAGTCATAGTGATTTCATTTTCATTAAAAAATATTCGTTGATATTACTGAAAACTTGTGAACGTTTATGCCTTCATTATCACCATCAAATGCTTGTTTGGTGTTCTGTTAACTATACCAGTAGTTATGCTTGCTATATTGCAATTTGTTTTTAATCGAAGGGTTCTTTTACACACTGTTAAGTCTTAACATTTCAAATAAAAACGTTATCCTGAATTGAAGGATTTCTCCTTCGAAGCATTGTTTCTTTTGGCTCTAACTCGTGTAATAATCTTATAACGTTATTATATTTCCTATAAAACAAACACAAAAAATATCTAACATAATTATCTCGCTAAACACCTATCTGTAATGACATAGCGTTGTGAAATCATAGAGAATTCGTTATGATTCAAGTACATAGTTGCTAAACCCACTGTTAGTATATACAAATTATCCTACGAGAAATGTTTTGGTTTTCTTTATCTTAACTTATCTTAAAACTACCAATCATTATTTTAAGCACAAATTTCAAAAAATTCTGACGCTACAACATTTGGATAAATAAAGTTAAAACTTAATGTTGAGTATAAACTGAAAGGTGCCACTTTAGAAGATAACCATGTGGTCATGATTGATATAATTAAACTTTATACACGATTTTTCAGGTAAGCCAAGACCGGCAGTTTCATGGTGGAAGGGAAATACTTTGTTAGACAATAACTACTCCTTCCTTCCACAAAAAATGGTGGAGAACATCTTATATGTTCCTGTTCTGTGGAGGTATGACTTGCTAATGAACCTAACTTGTAAGTCCTCGAACAACAATGTGACTGTTCCGCTTTCCAGTACCGTAACTCTGGACCTAAATCGTGAGTTTTCTAATATAAATTCATTTCTTTTGCCACAGATCAAAATTTTGGTTATTATCTTTGTAACTTAGTTTTCTAAGAGAAATCTATATTTATTCAAACGTACAATGCACCATAAGTTAATGAGCATAACATATCTTTGTGTTATTCAAGTACACTTTTTATATTAGACTAAAAGAAACAGGTATCTTAGGGTCATGATGACTTGTCTTTTTAAATTTCTGAATACTTTATATCACATGAATTCAAAATATTATGTCGGATTACATGTCGTTTGAATTAGCTTACGTAAAATGTGTGTTATTTATTCTGAATATTTTACAGAATCCCACTGATTTTGATAGTCAATTTATCTTTTCGGTTTATAAAATCCTGACACCTTTCTTACTGCCACTTTTTTTTATCGAGATTTGGAGCTGTTTGAAATTTCCAACTCTTCTTTTGAATTCTGTATTGTGAATTACTTACAGTAGTCAGTGATCTGAACATTTGATAATCATTCGTGCTTTTAATTTTAAACATCTTAGGCCTGAGTTTTGTTTTTATAGAATATTTTGATATCTCCCGAATGTGATGTTATTTCTGTAGCCTAACATGCTAATTCCTATAATATTTCGTTTCATGCTTTCTTGTTGTGGGATTTGTAAAAGCAAGTTAAGATTTGGTAGATAATGTGTTACTTCTCACTATAACCTTCATAGTGGTTGTGGAGTAATAATTAGCAAGCCGGACCGTAAATACGAGGGTTTGTGACTCGCATCCCGTTGCTGTAATAATACGTTAATTTTGTTTGTTGGCCTAGAAATGTCATGGAATAAACTGCAACGGTCGAAGTACACAATGGAAAAACATTCCAACGATTATGTACAATAATATAAACCATGGCTTCCTGAGTTATTGTGTCCACTTATTATTGGTTTAAAGGATGGTTAAAACAATGAAAACTCTCAGTGATATGTTCGTCCTTTACAGCCGGTTCTTGCTCTAAATAATATGACGATAACTATTTCTAGCACTCACATTCTGGTCTTTAATTTTGGTTTACATTTACTTTTGAATTTAAAAAAACTTCTGTCACACAAGACTGTGTCAACAATGATGACTCCATTTTTCAGATTTCGAGAACCTTGTTCTGCTACGACTTTTTATATTATGAAATTCACAGCTGTAAATATTTGTTCAGAATGATAGAGCATTGGACTCTCTAAATTGAACAGTTACTTTCAAATTACTTTAATTTTTACATAGTACTCTCTTACTGTTTGACCCGGTATGGCCAGGTGGTTAAGGTATACGAATCGTAATCTGAGGGTCGCGAGCTCGAATCCCTGTCACACCAAATATGCTCGCCCTTTCAGCCATGGAGGCGTTAAAATGTGACGGTAAATTCTACTATTCGTTGGTAAAAGAGTAGCCCAAGAGTTGATGGTTGGTGGTGATGAATAGCTGCCTTCGCTCTTGTCTTACACTGCTAAATTAGAGACAGCTAGCACAGATATCCCTCGTGTTGTTTTGTACAAAACTCAAACCAAAACTCTCACTATTTGGTGTTAAAAATGTGAAGCTGAGACTGATTTCATTACTTCACTTGGTATTTTTCACTTTTATGTGTCTTTTTGAAGTTTTGAAAATATAAATAGAGAAGTCTGAAGTTGACTTGTCTCGTAAAACAAACTGATTAGGTTTGGAAAAATTTAATACATTGGTTCGGGTCACAAAGAAGATTAGCCGCTTTTGTCATAACACAAGCAAATTAGATATTAAAAATGGTCAAATTTCGAGAACAGTTTTATCTAGAAAGACATTCTTGGTACATAAACCTGCTATTTTCAAAGTGAACAAGTGTTCCAACCTGTTCTAAAGCATCATAAGGCAAGAATTTTTCTGTAAGTGCCTTTCTAGTTGATGTCTAATTAAGTTTATATATAACATTGTGATAGGGTTTCTTTGCATTTGTGTCAAGTTACATATTGATGTGTAAATAGTTTTAATAGAATGACATTTAAAAATACAGTAACTTCTTTCATAGCCAGTGCTTTTTGTTGTTGTTTCTTTCTGTCAATCACCAAATTTTCTCGTTCTTTTATTGATGAGAATAATTTATGGCTATGTCTGATGACCAACTTTACAGATGTCGCTGGAATTATTATTACAGTGCCGCGGTTATTATCATACTTATGATTTGTTAATATTCTCTGTAATTAATTAAGAGTCTACCTTTGAAATCATAAACAAATAAGTTTATCTTACTATAAGCCCAAAACATTAAGTAAAGGTAATAGAGTCAACGATTCATCTGTGGTTATGAGGTTTTGAATTTAACTTTAGCGACTGAAAATAGAGAAAAAAGCGTTTGTATCAATGCCGTTAAATGCTATTAAAAGTGACCAATTCGCTATTTGTAATCTTTTATGCCATTTTCTAGTCAAACCAGAAATAGTTGAAATAGAACCGTTTAAAATACCAGTTGCTGTGGAAACTGAAGTGGAGTTTCGATGTGTGGCAACAGGTGCTCGTCCTGCAGCCCTGATAACATGGTGGTTGGATGATCAGAAACTGCAATCGTCAACAACACAAAACAACAAAAGCCACAGCAGCAGCCTGCTGACTTACACACCATCTATAGAGGATGACAAGAAGTATTTTATGTGTAATGCTGAAAACCCCAAAATACAAGGAAGTAGTATCAACACTGGATGGTTTTTAATGGTAAACTGTACGTTTCAAAGAAGCAGAAAGGCGTAGCTTAAGGCTTATGTTGTGTATAATATTAAACATATTCTTAACTTTAGATTTTATATACTTATTTTAACCTCTGGAGCTTCCACTACAAGATCCAGAAAAGAGGCCCAGGTGACCTAGTGGTTAAGTGTGTTTAAAACGTGAATTAAGGATTCATAGTTTATTCTGTTTACGCAAAAATGCGCAATGTACTTTGATGTAATGAGAACGTTGCAAGAATGATGGTCAAATCCCACTATTCTATCAAACAATTGTAATCCAAAAAATGCTGCTGATTAGCTGCCTTCCACTTAATCTGTCAGTTCACAATTATGGATGGTTATGTGCAAAGAAATCATTTGCGCAGAATCCTGAAAAAAATAAAAAATTCATCAATAAGTGATAAAGTTCAAATGACTGTTAAAACAGAAGCAATATGACCTTTGTAAACGTAATTAATTAATATTATCAATGGATAAATTACAAAACAATTAAAATAGTTAATAAATTCGTCATCCTCTTAATCAGCTGAAAATGTAATATTTGATCAAATTATATAAATTTATAAGTGTTCTACTGATTATTAAATTAATTAACATGGTATTGATATATAAATCTATCATTATAGATGGTCATGCAAAGTAATAAACCAAAATGATGTACCATTCACTTTTAAAAAATGATAAAATAACATCATGTTTAATGACATTTCTCTCTTATACTGACCAGACTCACAAATAATTTATTTTACAATGCATTTTAACGTCACATAATATTTAGAGACATCAAAGAACCTTCTGCTTCATGTGTTTTTTATCCAAAAAATAAAACTCAAACTATTAATAAATTTCCAAATCAGTCCTTATAATTTATATATTTACCAATGTTTTTCTTAATCTCAGTTACATTTACTGTTTTTACAACATGCAAAGGCCAACTATCCTATTAGAAAAATAAAACTGTATTAGCTGAAAACTATTCTTTCCCTGTTAAAAGTTATATTTGTCCCCCCTAATTTTATCATTCTCACTATTAATTATGAAAAAAAAGATGATGAACCAACAGTATCAATACCCTTAACAATCTTAAACGCCGCTGTCATATCTCCTTCCCCACGTCACACCAAACATGCTCTCCCTTTCAGCCGTGGGGGCGTTATAACGTAACAATCAATCCCAGTATTCGTTGGTTAGCAAGTAACCCAAGAGTTGGCGGTGGGTGGTGGTGAATAGCTTCCTTCCCTCTAGTTTTACGCTGCTAAATGTGGGACGCCTCGCGCAGCTACCCCTCGTGTAGCTTTGCACGAAATTCAAAAACAAACAATCTCCTCTAACTCTTCATTATTCAAGAGAAAACAACTTCAGTAGTCCTAACTTCTAATGGTTTGAGTTTTCCATTCCATGTATCAGTCTATTGGCCCTTTTCTGAACTATTTCCAATAAGTCAATGTCATTTCTGAGATGAACAATTTTCTAATCATGACCTAACCAGTGACCAGTGAAAGTATAACCTATTTAAGTTTTTATTCAGTATTTCTGTACGTACAACCTAAACTCCTATTTACCCTACCAACAACAACAGCAAACACTGTTTGGATAGCCTTAGAGACTGATGAATTATTACACCAAGATCCTTTTAGTTTGTACCACTGTTAAGGTTATTAGTATTCAAAGTATGCTTATAATTCAAATTATGACAACCTGCATACATTATCTTGCATTTATCATGATTAAAACCCATATGCCGTTTATTTACCAAACTTTTTAACCTTATTGTCGTCAACAAATTCTTGTAATTTATTGACCATTCTTTCACCTATGTCATTAATGAAAATCAAAAAGATAAAGAATTTTAAGAGTGAGCCAACAGAATCCCTCTTGTAACATTAATCCAGTTTGATTAAATTTCATTTATAACAGCCTTCTGTTAGCATCAATCCAGGTACTCTTCTTTTCAATTAGCTGTCATCCACACCTATAGAGATAAATGATTTCTGAAAGTCCAGATACACCAAGTCTACATTTTCACACTAATCTACATAAGTGGTAATCTTTTTCAAATAACGTCTAAAGATATGTGAGACAATATTTTCTCTTATTAAAACCGTGTTTCTATCGAATAAGATTCTAATAATTGTGCAGTGACTTTGCAAAGCATCGTTTATCAAGCTTTTCAAAACTTTCCTACAACCGACGTCAAACTAATAGGCCTATAATTAAAGGGGAGAATTTTCATAATCCCCTTTGAAGAGAGGAGTAGCAACAGCCAATGTCCAATCTTCTGGCACCCTCCCACTATTTTAGCTCACCTGTTCAATTCTTAATATCTTTTAAAACTTTTGAGAAAATGTTATCTGACCCAAAAGGCTTATCGTTCTTTAAACTTCCCAATTTTTTAACCATTTTATTCAATCTTCATTTCATCTATCAGTGTTCAAAATGTGGAATACCGCTTCAATATTCATTAGAACAATGTGAGGAAAAGCAGAATTCAATAATTCAGTTGCTTAATAATCATCACATACGAATATTTCATTTATATCCTCTTTATGTTCTACTTTCCTGCTTGATATTCTGTTAGCTTCTAAGTCTCACGTTATATCAGTCAATTTAAATTTCGTAAATTCGTAATGCTGTTTTTAATTTCATCCCTCACACTATTTGTGAGTCATCCTGGTTTTCACTTGCAGTTACTTTTCCTCTTTATGGAAAATACATTTATTTTAATATTCAAATATGTGTCTTTAAACGTCGTCCGCATTTGGTCTGTCAGTATCTCCAAATACATCAGCTGCTTAACTCACAACAGATATTTTTTTCCATCCTTTCAAAATTTGCTTTTGTTTAACTTTGTAACCAAAATAGCATTATTCCAGAGTTTCATATGCAGTAAAACATCGAATCTAATAGAGCAATGATCACTTACACCCAGATGTTTTCTAGCTTATAACCTCTTAGCCATTTCTGGATTATAAATTACAATAAATCTAAAATAACACTGTTTCCAGCAGATTCCTTGACTAATTGATAAAAGAAACCGTTTTTTCTAAATTATTTCTCCCTCGTGGTTTTACTCTAACATTTTCTATAATTATCGTCTCATTAATAGTTAAAATCTTAATCTTACCATAATGTTTTAAATTAATTTCTTTACTGCCATCTGGTGGTTTGTAACATATTCCCTCTAAAAGCGTCTTCCCTTCATATTCAGTAATAGAAACTCAAATTTATACTATCTTCTTGCTATTATCATTGATATCCTTCTCACTTTACTCAAAAAAAACATTCCTTTACCTCTTTTTAAATACCTATAAACATGTATTTCAAAACCTTTCTGTCATCAAAATGTAGACATTATACAATGTTCTCATTATTCCTATTATATACAAATCCTCCATTCCTACTAATACTCTAAAGTAATCGATTTTATTTCTAATAATAGTAGTTACGACTACCTTTAGAACTACTTCTAACTTAGTTCTGTGCTAAACTTTTCTGTATATCTCAGTTTTCCCCAGTTACACAGCAAGAAATTTTAATACTTACAACACTAGACACCGAGTTTCAACACCCATGATGAGCAGAGTATATATAGCCCATAATGTAGCTTTGTGCTTAATTAAGAAAAAAACAAATATACGTTTTAGTTTTTTCTGCATCAAGTTATCTTGGACCTCACCACTGTCTAGTCATAGTTTTAAAGTTCCCTTACAACTTGTCTCGGCATAGCCAAGCGTGTTAAGGCGTTCGAGTCGTCATCCGAGGGTCACGGGTTTGATCTCCCGTCACACAAAACATGTTCGCTCTTTCAGCCATGGGGGCGTTATAATGTAACGGCCAATCCCACTATTCGTTGGTAAAAGAGTAGCCCAAAAGTTGGCTGTGGGTGGTGATAACTAGTTGCCTTTCATCTTGTCTCATAGTGCTAAATTAATGACGGCTAGCGCAGATAGCCCTCGAGTAGCTTTGTGCGAAATTCCAAAAATAAACAAAACAAATAAACCCTTACAACTGAATTAATATCCTTAACAAATAAGCCATCACTATCCTATTTGTAAACCATCCATTTCAAAAAGCTCTCTTTATTCACTAAATATGTCCCACAAGCCAAGTCAGCTAATCTTCTCATCCTTACATGCTGACCTGCGCCTAGCAATTCATTCTCCGCAGTATCCACGGCACAGTTAATGTATGGCCCATTTTTTTAAATATCTTCATCAAACCTGTATTTTGAAACTAGCTCCTCTGACCTACTTTTCCCAACATCAACATCTTCTACGAGTACGCCAAAGAATACATCTTTACCGATTCCTTTATCATATTTCTTGCTCTGTTTGTTATATTCTCTACTCTTACTTCGTTCTCTTTATTTACCCCATAGACTATCCTATCCACATACCTTGTCAAAGAGTCGTCTACAGCTATAACCACCTTAAGTTTATCATTCATATATATCCTTCTGTGACCCTTGTGTTTTTCTTTCTTCCGGTAGTAATTTATCTGCTAGAGGTAAAGGCTGCCCAGTTCATTACAATTAAACCCATTACTTTTAGCCCTATAGTACTCTTTTTACCTTCTTGAAAATCATTTTTATCCGCTGTATCTCTTCCATGTAATAGCTTAAGTTCGTCTTAAACTTCTGCTGCTAATTCTCACAGTATACTGTTGTTATTTCCTACAGTTTGTTTGGGCTTTGATTTATGGAACTTGTGTATCTAGGTTTTCTTGATTTTTAACGCCCACACACACACACACACACACATATATACATGTACTTGAATTTTCAACCTTCATTTATTTTCACTCGCATGACTTGCCTTAAAATAAAATAAAGCTCGACAGAATTATGAGATATACTCTTACTAGAAATATTTTTGATTTAATTTCTGATTTGTCACTTGATAAGTTCTCGCAATTTTTAGTTATTGTGAAATTGTTGATTACGCACTCCAGCTACTATGTTTAAAAAAGTGAAATAAAATATTTTATAAACTCAACTTTTAAAAAGATAATGTAATATCTAGATGTTAGGTAAAAATAACCCAATGTTTAAAATGACACTATAGTGTTCTAGTGTTGAGGTGAAAACAAGCCACCGTTGTTAGAAACCAAAGCAATTTTTAAGCATGATTGTGAATATACCTGACATAGTTAAATTCGTATTTTTTGTTTTGTTTTATATAAGCTGATAACTGCTAAAGGCGGAATTAATGCTTCTTAACGTGTTTAGTTTGAGCTTTGTGTAAAGTTACAAAAGGGCTATTTGAGCTGGCCGTCTCTCATTTAGCAGTGACAGACTAGAGAAAGGGAAACTAGTCAATACTATCCACCACTAACTTTTAGAATACTCTTTTATCGACGAACAGAGAGATTAATCATCACATAATAACGCCCCGATAGTTGAAAGGATAAGCATTTTCGACGACGGGAATTCAAAACCGCGACCGTCAGATGACGAGTCGAACGCCTTAACAACCAGATCACGCCAAACCCATAATGTATTTACGTGGAAAATAAACTCGGGAATGGTCCATGATTATTTTTATATAACTTGCATAGTATGAAAATTATTTCTTATTCTATTTTACCTCCAACTTAATATTTCATACTGTTTTTAGTTGTTAAAACAAGCCGTCTCGTAATTCAAAATTAAGTGTCTTTATTACCATAACTTTGGTCATTATAACTGATGGCCAATTAGGAAAGCTTATGGGAGGATCAAATGTTTGTTTGTTTGGCTTGAATTTCGTGCAAAGCTACACGTGGGCTATCTGCGCTAGCCGTCCATAATTTTGCAGTGTAAAACCTAGAGGGAAGGCGGGTAATCATCACCATCCACCACCAACTCTTGGGCTACTCTTTTACCAACGAATAGTGGAATTGACCGTAACGTTATAACGCCCCCACGGCTAAAAGGACTAGCATATTTGGTGTAACGAGAATTCGAACCCGCGACCCTCAGATTACAAGTTGAGTTCCTTAACTACCTGGCCATGCCGGACCAGAATCAAATGAAAAGAATAGACTTATTTTACAGTCTGCAGTTCTGAACTCGTTTGGTGTCCAAAGTATATGTTCCAATGTGTTCGTACTGAAAAATACTGCGATATTGGTTACAATCTTAACCTAGTAGCTTTATGTGATTCGACTGGATAAACATGGTGTCACCACAGTTGAGTTTTCATTATTTTAATCGTGTCAATGCAAACGCTTTAAGAAATTTCAGAATGTTTAAGCTCATACGGAAAAGCAAAAATTAATAAATGAAGTGTCACCATGTCGTACATAAATTAAATTGCGAAAGAGGAAAATACGTTAAGACTTGTTTTCCTCAAAATAACAAAACAATTTTTTCTTTATTCCACTAAACACTGCAATTTTGTAACCAGTTTAAGGAATTATTGGTTCTCCTCATCTTATGTGAACCATTCAAGATCTGCAAGGATTTTTGTACTTAGTGATTGTATTTGCAACAAACAATTTAGCTTAACATGTTTTTGCTCCAATTAATAGCACTTGCATTTAAATTGTAGTGTTGTATACGCGTTCACTCCTGTATTTTCACATGTTAACGTACATATAAATATATTAACGTGTGAAGATAATAAGTAGTATTTAAAGTATATATTATATTGATTTTTCATGAATATTTAAATAAATATTGACCAACAATGCTATAGTTTATAATATAAGTAACACTGACGCAAACAGGGAGTATATAATGAATATGTATTTTAACACGTGTAAGAGTAATACATAATTAATATGTATTTTAAAACGTGTAAAATAATAATTAAATTACTCTTCAATTTGTTTATATAATTCTATCACTTAGAGAGGTTAGGGAAGCATTTCAAGGCAACAAAGATAAAAGATCATGGAAAAAATACAACGTGATCTTTCCCATTTAACAAGTACATTAATTTCACTTTCAGTCGGAGGTATGTAGTTTTCGATTCCAAACTATGAAAAGCTGAAATTAAAATACCTTATTAAACATTTTTTGCCAAATAGATCAGGTAGAACGAGTGAACTAATTAGAACTCGTTTGGGGTTTAGTTATATACATTTCTCTCTATATATATTTACACACCCATGTGTATGTTAATTTGTAATTAGTTAATTAGTAAGTTCGACCTGCAAAATGACTGTATGCACATACGTGTATGTTGATTAGTTAGTAAGCTCAACCTACAAAAGGACTGGATGTATACATATATACATGTTTATCTTGATTATTCGTTAAATTTCACCTACAAAAGGACTATATTTATGTATACGTATATGCATGAATGTGTTGAATAGTCAGCAAGTTCCACCTAAAAGATGGCTTTATTACTTTTCAGCCATTTAAATGTCTGTTTTATAAATTCCATAAATTCTAGGGTACTAGAAAATATTTGTCAAAAACATTTTAAACACTTTTGATGTTTTTTGTGCTCTTCTAAAAATATCACAAGAGCAACACCTGCACTATAAATTTGCACTAACGCAGCAAAACTGTACTGTTGGAACAACACAACTAGAGCAAACTGCTTTGAGCAGTTTCTTCCTACTATTGATTAACCATTAGTAGAAGAAGATGTGAATCGCAACTCATCAAACAAAATCTCCTTGCCTTAAATCATTTACTGTCAACAAGTGGGATTTTAAGCCCTAATCAATCCATTATTATTATTGCGTCTGAAGTTTTCTTGGAATAGTTTTTTTCAACCATATGATAATTATTTTGATATTCGTTGTGTAACAGAACTAGGGATATAAATTCTGACCAATACGAAAGAAATCGGTCAAAATATTGTATCTGTAGTACAATAAATAATGAGATTGCCCAATCTCTACATCAGCTTTTGGCAAGAACAGTTTCCTTACTATTGGCTACTAGTTTAGTGGTCTAATGATAAATGTCTTTTTAAAATCTGACCAGAAAACTATTTAATTAACTACCCCTCTTATAGATAGACACTTTGTTAGGCATTAGAATACTCTCACTTATTAGTTGCATTTGGACTAAACGGGATATGTCTGAAGTTATATAAATAAATAATTTCAAAATTGTGTGAGAATGGTCATACTAAATGTACATGTATACGTGTGTGTTAGTACATATTTGTTGCTTGATGTTAACATTTATTGAAAACGGAGAGTAAAACAGCATCTAATTACAATTTGTTGTGTTTTAAAACAACTTACAGATAACTAAAAACAAAGGACTTTGCTCATAAAAGAGAGACAAACAAATAAAATTAGAGTGCAAACTATAACACGAGAAGGGTAAAATGTGCTTTACTGTGAGGTGCATCTACGGAAACAGAAAATCACACAAAAACAAATGTTTAAATACTTAACTTCTTAAGCTCTACAACTGGAATCAGAATAAAATTAAGAGTTTTACCGGCACTAAGCTCCACAGTTTCCCATATCCAAACTATCATTTACCGTCAGTACCCACCAGTGGGAGGTAATTACTCTTAATGGAATAGTGTTATAAAGATAGGTTGCTACAACTAAACCATTGGATAGCATAATAAAGCCTGATGAAAGGAAAATGGAATTTTTCCTTTCATTCCGGACACGTAGCATTAAATCCCAACCAATCATCCACCCTATTCTGTTTACTGTTAAAATGTGTGTTCTGCTGTATGAATGAACTTATATACCCATAAATTGTAGCTAACATGGTGATCCAATGTGACTCAGTGGTCAGCGTACTAAACTGCAAAGCTGAAGGTGGCTGGTCTTATTCCTTAATCATTCAAATATAATGCTTGTCAACATTGTTATTAAAAACCAATTAAATCAATATAATTATATGTAATTTCATGAAGAACTTCAAAAATGTATTATTGAATTGGTTCATTAATAAACTAATAGGTTTAATAGTTTAAATTAATTTTTATGAATGATTTTAAAATTAAAAATTACTACAGTAGCATTTTTTGGCTCTAATTAAATTCTCTAATTCACAAAAAAGTACTTAATTATTTTTTGTCATCTCGGTCATGAAATAAACGATCAGTACATCATATCTCTGATGTAATTTATTAGCACATTATGGAGTTGGGTTTTTAGCGCAAGGTAAGATAATGAAATAACTGGCTCTGTCCACTGGAAGAAATACAACCTTGGGTTTTAACAATGTTTGTCCGAAAACTCACTATTGATCCACCATGAAACGTGAATAAGTTTACAATATATTTCATTTAATATGGTTTTTGACAGTATTATAGCGGCCCAGCATGGCCAAGCGCGTTAAGACGTACGACTCCTAATCTGAGAGTCGCGGGTTCGCATCCCCGTCGCGCCATACATGCTCGCCCTCCCAGCCGTGAGGGTGTTATAATGTGACGATCAATCCCACTATTCGTTGGTAAAAGAGTGGCCCAAGCGTTGGCGGCGGGTGGTGATGACTAGCTGCCTTTCCTCTAGTCTTACACTGCTAAATTAGGGACGACTAGCACAGATAGCCCTCGAGTAGCTTTGTGCGAAATTCCAAAACAAACAAACATTATTATAGCAATGTTTTTTAAGTTAGCGATACAACTAACGTAAATGAATAAAAAAAGAAAATATTAACAGGTTTAAAAACTACTATCTGAAGCTTTAATAATGTTAGTTAGAACTTCTTCAGTTAATTTGTTTGTGCTGTGAATAATAATAAGTCGTCTCATTAATTACAATTTTGGCAGATGGTGTTTTACAAATAAAACGAAAATTAAGTCTTTATTTATATATTCGTTGCCCCCCAGTGGCTCAGCGGTATGTCTACGGACTTACACGCTAAAATGCGGGTTTCGATACCCGTGGTGGGCAGAGCACAGATAGCCCATTGTGTAGCTTTGTGCTTAATTCAAAACAACAACATATATTCGTATGGCCCGGCATGGCCAAGCGCGTTAAGGCGTGCGACTCGTAAACTGATGGTCGTGGGTTCGCATTCCCGTCGCTCCAAACATGCTCGCCCTTTCAGCTGTGGGGGCGTTATAATGTGATGGTCACTACCACTATTCGTCGGTAAAAGAGTGGGCAGTGGGTGGTGATGACTAGCTGCCTTCCCTCTAGTCATACACTGCTAAATTAGGGACGACTAGCACAGATAGCTCTCGAATAGCTTTGTGCGAAATTCAAAAACAAATATATTCGTGTTACAATAACTCTATTTCGAAAATATTTAATTTTATTTTTAAACTGATAAAAACGGATAATTTTTTTGGATAAATACATAAACTAATATTTTTACCTTTGTTAATTTGAATCAAAATGGATAATTGGTGAAATAACTATGATTTTATTTTTTCCAAATAGTAATTTGTGCATGTATTGTGTGTAAACAATCTATGTTTCTTTTCTACCTCTGTGTTAAAATAGAAACTTTAATATATTGTTATTTTGTGCTGTTATCACATCGCTTGGTCAAGATTGTAGCCAAATTTCTTTTATTTTAGCTATTTACAGTTCTGTGTTATTCACTTCATATCGACTGCTGACCACTTCGGCGGGCCAAAATAACCCACAGACCATAGTTTTTCAAACTATGCTTCGCGGAGCCAGTGAGCTCTCCCATATTTATCTGGGGCTCCGCGAGGAAATTTTAGAATGTAAATATCTTTTCCTGAAACTACAAAAGTAAATCAGAACACGCTGTACAAAAAAGGAAAAGGTAAAATATATCTTTTACTATAACACGTTTATCGAGTATTTGGCCTTTTAATATTTCGCAGTAAAAGTGTTAATGCAATCTCAATTAACTTTCACAGTAGCATCACTGGTCGCTATTAGACATTGCACCATCTCAAGATCGCGTGCGTCATTGGAGATGCAAGGTAGCCAAGTAATTTTCGTATGAAACATCGGTCAACCCTGGGTAGTGATGCCAACTGTTTTCTAAAAGCCAGATCTGGGTTAACGGCTAAATCTTGAAAAAATAAAACAAAACGAACCATGACGCCATCGCTGAAACTTGTCCAAATTTGAAACACTGTAATGCAGCTGCAGTATCAATTGTCTCAATTTTAAAGTATATTTATATGAAGTAGAATTATATTTAGGACTATTATAATTGGTGTTTGTTAGGTTAGTTTAGATTTATTGTAGTTTAATTAGTCAAACTTGGTATCAATGAGCTCTATGACGTCATACGTCAGCTTAATAATCTGGCTTATTATTTTGTTATTTGCTTAAAAATTATGTTAGAAACAAAAAACTGTAAAAATAATAGTTTATCCTTATCATTTAGAAAAATATATTGTTCTAGTAGCCTAGCCTTTTTTTCCACAAGTTTTTATTTTTGACTTCGTTATGGCAACGCCGATTTTAGATCAACAAGTCATTGTGTGATGATAAAACTCAAGTGCTTGAACGAGTTTTCATTAAGAAGCTATTTTATGTCCGTGAAAATACTTTTGAAGTGCCAAAGATGTAAGAATACGTTTCTAGACAAATTAATAATTAATTGTCACCTTTATAACGGATAAGTGGCTGAATATCAGTAATAAATCTGACACGAGAGAAAATCTTCCTAGGCCTAGATGACAAGGTGCTGTTTGTATGTTGTTAAAGTGTATTGCCAACAAGTCACAGACACCTACTCTAAAGAATTCTTCCTGTACATAAAACCATTACAGATCTGTTTATAATCACCAGATTATTTAAAATGAATTAGAAGTAGAAGCGACATAAATTAGAATAGTCTGTTTTTCATGCGCCCCCGCTAGTACAGCGGTAAATCTACAGATTTGCAACACTAAAATCAGGTGTTTAATTTACCTCATTAGATAGCCCGATGTGTCTTTGTTATAAGAAAACATACATACCTGTTTCTCATGCAATAGACGGAACTAAAAGGGTTTGGTCAATCTTACTTTCTGAGCTATCAAATAAGGGTTTATAATGAAAAGAAAATCCTTAAACTCTCGTGATTGATTGCTAAAATAAGACACTCCTCTGTTTGAACCAGTACTAAATAACAAGGTATAGTAGCCCTTTGTTTGCAAGTCATGTAATGTAATCATAATTTTCACTTGGTTACATGATGACTAGTGTCAATAGCTATAATGCCAAGTTCAACATACGTTTGCACAACTAAATATGTTGGCCATCTTTTCCAAACTACAATTAAAAGGTCTTTGTGACTTTACTTTTCGAACCAAATAATTAATTTTCTCTGAGCTGAAACGTCTATCCAGTTTCGCAAGAATCACTCAGTTAATTTAAAAGAGATGTGTCAGCTTTAAGGATCATATTACTATCACCATTGCTAGGTTTCCAAGTTATAAATTTATTACATAGTTTTTCACTTTATTATCTTAAGTTAAGAAGTTAGAGTGATGGAATATAATATCTAGTGCATAAACAATTTGATTAACTGTATAAAGTTTATAGAAGTTCGAAATCTTAGTTAAAAGGTTGTTAAAGCTCTTGCAGTCCAAGCTGTTAAGTCATTTTCTGGTGTGAAAGTTCGAGATGTTTCAAGGGAATTACTTGCTTGACCTTCCTGATCGTCAGAGGTTATATGTAATATACCACATTACTCTCGCTAGATTCATTTTGATATACCTTGTTGTATATATAACTTACCCTATGTAATGAAAACAATGTTTCCTTTGAGTGTATATTGAAATACAGACCCAAGAAACAGGATGAGTGTTAATTCTGACTCCAATAATCCTGTCAGAATATTCTTAGTTTAGCTGAGTTCTCCCAATATTCATTTTATTGCACCCGATATATATATGTATGAAAATATGCACATTAATATGTGCATATATTTGTATTTGTGTGTATAGTTTAATACACATATATGAATGCCAATAAAGTCATTTTAAAGTGTTGTATAACATGAATGAACCAATTAAAGGAAGCTCAACTGGCATGTAACATGTATGGCTCTGAGGGATTTAATGTGAAAGTTAAGGCTTGGTAACATGAAGTTAAATGTAATTACTAAAATAAACAGTGCTATTTTCATTAATATTGGTGAAAAAAGGTTTCAACTTTCGCATAGAAATGTTCAGCAGGTTCATCGAAGGATAAGAGTAGTAAAAGCCCCCTCTGTCCCACCGTAATAAAGCGAGCTTATTCTGCTAGAAACCGGGTTTCGATACTTGTGGTGGGCAGAGCAAGATAATCCATTGTTAGTTTTGTGCTTAACTACAAAATAGACAAGAACCTTCTATGTCCAAGGAACATAAACAGTTGTTTTCCCTGTTGTTTTTAAAATAGTGCTACACTATGTCTGAGAAAAAAATACATTTAACCTGAGGATCAATTTTGGTTAGAATAGTGCAGGATATTTTGGTTATTTAAAATTGACATATTTGAGTGAACTGAATTATCAGTAATATACGGAATTCACGAACAGTAGTTTAAATATCATAACAAGCGTAAATTTGGTGCACTAAATGTTTCATTTGATTATGATGGAATATTTTATAAGCACATAAGTTCCATGCGTTTAGTGAATATTTTATTTACATAGTTTGTTACAAAGTACAGTCAAAGATTTACCATGTGTTACAAGGTAGCAAAAAATGGCACCTTTATGGTAAAATTTTGTAAATGTACCATGATAAAATTAAAGTTGTATCTCTAAGAAATCTAAAGGAAAGACGTTATAAACGATACCTAGTTTTCCTAGTTACAAGTTCAGGGTTAGTATCTGTTAACCCAGTTGTGTGGTGTTCTCATTCTTGTATACTTAAACCAACAAATATATATTGTGTTGCATGATGAAAACATGCATGTGGTTAATGACATTGAGGAATGCCCTGAAATATGTTGAATTGACTTGACGATTTAGCAAGTTGTGGAAGGTAGTGATGTATAGATGAAAGATGACTAACGTTTTGGTAACTCTAGGCTATAAACATGACAAACCATGTGAAGTGCCTCAGACTGTTGGCCAATTTACTGGAAGTTACTCCTTTAATGTGGTTTACTATGAGAAGATCAGTCATCGTGACACTGTGAAACTGAAATGTTTTTCTTCTCAGCTGGTAAGAAGAAAGATGAAGCGTGTATCATGATGAATCACGGAAAATTAAATTATCATTTATTAAGATATTATTTAGTAAATCGTACATGTTTCAGCTGCTCCACAGTTTAGTCTACATCACTTACTCTGATATCTGGTATCAATACATCAAGTGCAAGATTCGCCTCTTTATCCTGAAGGTTATAAGGTTGCAGTGAGTAAAAATCCATGTCCTTTTTATTATTATTTTGGCCGAGATTTTTATTAAAAAAGGGTCTTTTTTTATCGAAGGTAACTAATTCATATGTGTATGTAGTACCTTTGTTTATAAGTGAATATTTTGTATGGATAGTGTTAAGTATTTTAATTTGTATGTGTAAGTGTATGTTTTATTACATGTAGTGCAGTTTTTAAATAGCCACTTTACCAGATTTGAAAGATACTGCTTCTTGTTTTGCATTTGAAAACTATTGTTTTACGATGTTCAAGTGCTTGTTTCTTGCTATTACGTTTAAAGGTTATTATTCTATTTTTGGTTGTTAATAAAATGAATTAGTAAACTGTGATCAAGTCAGAGCTAGCCCTGGCATGGCCAGGTGGTTAAAATACTCGACTCGTATTTCGAGGATCGAGGTTCAAATCCCCTCCACACCAAACATGCTTGCCCTTTCTGCCGTGGGGGCCTTATAATGTGACTGTCAATCCTTCTATTCGTTGGTAAAAAAGTATCCCAAGAGTTGGCAATGGGTGGTGATAACTAGCTGTCTTTCTTCTAGTGTTACACTGCTAAATTAGGGACGGTTAGCGCAGATAGTCCTCGTGTAGTTCTGCACAAAATTCAAAACAAATCAGAGTTATGTGTGAATATTACACATTAATCTTTGTTAAAGTTTTATTTCATTATATGGTAAGTGCCTGCATGTTATGCTTCATCTATAATTATTCTTGATACGGTATTTTTTTCTATTTGTATACTTTTGCTGGTTTTTTTATTGGACATATTTTATTTTTAAATGGTCAGTTTTACAATATCTCAAACTGTTATTTCAATGTTAAGGTTTTATGCTTATTAAATCTATTTCTTATATTTATGTTGCGTCGTGTAATTACACATTTGCTTCTACTTTCATTCAAAAAATTCTTAGAGCTGTTAAAGCATATTTTTTCTATTGTAACGTTTGCTATATTATATTCATTGTTAAAGACCATTTTAGTAATAGCAGTCTTAATTGCATTTGTTTGAAAAATTCTTTCGTATTGTATCAGTGTTAAAGGTATTTCGTTGCTATCTTGTAAATCAAGAGAATTTACCAATTGTAACACATTTTGATTCTATGTTAGAGATTGTTATTTGTTATTTTATGCTGTTGTATCATTATTTAAGTCAAGGATATCATTAAACTCCTTTCACTTTAGTTGCCCATTATTTATTGTTATTCACCTAGAATTGTAACCTTTATTTTCCTTTGGTAAAGACTGTTGCTGCTGTATGTTATTAAGCAGAAGGTACACAAAGGGCTTCCTGTGCTCTGCTTACCACGGGTATCGAATCCCAATTTTCGCAGCATAAGCCCTTAGATAGAACGCTGTATCACTGAAAGCTTTGAGAAAGATAATTGTTAGATATGTTAGGTTAGACAATTACTTTTTTTTCCCTAGTGATCAGTGACCTATGGAAGGAACAGCATCTCTTGTATTTCTTTAAAAACTAACCAATCACATGATTAGTACTAGTCGTTTTGTGGAGGCCTGTTGATATCATTTTAAGTAGCTAGCTAATTGAGATTTATTTAGTCTGTAACAAAATCGTAGCTGATTTTGTCTGAAATATACTGTCGTCCTAGTAGTCTGGAATATGATCTGGGAAGGATACAGTTTGTAACATGAATTACGGAATTTGTAATAATGTTCCAATAAATGAAATTATTCTTTGTGACGAGTGAAGTACATATTTTAACAGTGTTTGTTTTAAATTGAGGTTTTTCACTTCAATTATACATTTTCATTTAGTCTCTTTATCAGGACTTTATTAGTTAGGATGAAAGAATTACTTTACAGCAAATATCTCATCGAGTCTCCTGTTATTAGTGGATTTGCCTTGTCTCTGTAAATGAAATTAGTCTTCCATAAAAGTACCACATAATAATTTTATTTGTTTCTCTTTTATATGTGACGCATTTTGTTTCTGGCATATTGATTGATTTGTTTAAACATAATTCAAGGTAAGAACATTTTTCATGTAATTTTTCCTCTAAATGTTGAAATCAACATAAACATTAAGTAATTTTTATGAACTTGTTTGAATGGTTGTTATGAAGTGTTTTCGTCGTAATTCCTTTAATACTATTTTTATACACTTCTATTATAAGCTGTTTATACCAATTTTATCACAATGCAGCTGATTACAAATTTTGTCTCGTAACGACTGATTTACTTAGCTATCTTGTAGTTTTCCTATTTTGTTAAAAAGAGGAAAAAACGTTTTATGACCAAAGGTGCTTCAGATGTCGCAATCCTACTATGTCGATACTCCTTTCTGTAAGTTAAAAAATATATTTATTGTAAAAACTGTAATAGCAGTGATAATGTGAAAATGTCCACATGATAATCTTTCTATTATCATAGCTGAATTTACAAAGAAGGATGTTGATTTACTTCATCAAGAAGATTGTGTTTTTAACTTTACATCTACTATGTGTGGTTTAAAGATCTTCAAAATGCTGATACTGATTTATATTTTAGATTATACGCCACTAAACATTTTAGAAGGGGTAATCTTTCTCATAGAGTTTGTGAGGAATATTAGAGGTAAAGTGTTGGAAGAAATAAATACAACGAACTGATTTTTTTACACGTTATAATACTTAAGATGTTCTCTTTCAAATTGAACCTAATATTTGTAAGTTTGTTAATAAAGCATTCTATATAAATTGCATTTGTTTAGAGCAGGTTAACCTGAAAATGACCTGGGAAGGTCGAAACGTTGTTCTGTACTTTATTTTAACTAAAGTGTTAACACCTATACCAGCCGTTCTGAGACACATTTTTACTTTAAGTGGGTTTCTCGTCATAGAGAATTGTTTTGTTAATAACGCTATTATAATTTTGTATTAAATTTAAACGGTTTACAAAACGTTGAAAATATTTTAAGCAAAATTGAAAATCTTAGAATATTCTAAAGTTTAAACAAATATTTGTAGGACATAAAATTAGCAGTCATTTTATATTAAAATATAAATAAAAACATATTTCGAATTAAATATTTATACCTAATCATTAACTATAAATGCGAAATCTCGATTGGACTTTATATTTTATGGTATTTCAATTCTGAGTAATTTAAACACCAAAAATATAAATAATTTATTCTGTGGATACGGTGTTAAGGATTTTCCACATTATACCTATTGTTAGTACCTTGAAGATTGTACAAGATTATGATGTTGAAAACTGTATTCATAAAGGCCCTGCGCTGAAGAAAATATATTTTAGTTAAATTAATTAGACATTCTTCTATCACAGCCTATCCGCTTGGGTCTTTGTTAAAGCATAATACCTTATTTGTATTAAAGATTATCAAAAATTAAAAATGCCATTTTGCGTAGCTAAAGAATATATTTTTTATAATACTAACAGAGAAGCAGAATGTAAGTTTGGTTTTATTTGTGGTTGCTCTTACGTTCAATCTCTACTTAATGAGCTGAATTTTAGAAAAAAATACCTCAGATTTATAAATCAGTTAACTGAATATAAGCCCCAATTATTATTACAGAAAACTTGTTCCATCTCCAAAATTATCTTATTTCTATGCTAATCTTAAACTGCACAAAAGTCTGTTTAATTCAAGTAGCTTTATTTTCAATATAATTAAAAACTGTTGTAAAACAGTTGCCCATTAGAAAAATACAAGTTTGAATTTATAAATAAATACAGTTAAGAATGTTGATTTCTACATTCATAATGTTTGAATATTAAATAAGTTTTACACGATTTTATTTTAGAACTTATTAAAGAAAGGGTTAGACATGGTTTTGTGGTTAGTGTGGCAGAATATGTGTGCTTTTCTTATAGCAAAGCCACATTGGGCTATTTGTCCACTGAAAGGAATCAAAACAATGATTTTAGTGTTGTAAAACCAGCGGGGGACAGCAAAGTGTGGACTTAAGGGTCTGTTATCGCAACCCTTTTTGCAACTACGCATTTTATGGCAGAGACGCAATATAAGAGTCACTATTGACTCTAATTTTTCCTGAGTAGTCAAGGGTTGGCAATGGAAGCTATTGACTAGATAGAATCTATACTTTCAAAATTACACGGACAGCTAGCACAGATAGCCTGGGTATCACTTGGTGCAAATATACAAAATAGAGATAAATATATAAGAAATTTCTCGTGATAATTATCTGCAAAAAATTGTGAATCTTACTGCCTATTAATTTATTTGCATATTAGCTTAACCGCCTGTTTTGAGAAATCAACAGAAATCTTTTTTACTTTTATGATTTGTGAGAACTTTTCTGTAAACAGATTGTAAGCCTCCCCTGTGATAAGGTACTTATTAAAACATGTGTAATTGCTTTATTTTAACGTACAGATGCGTGAGATTTAATAGACTCGAAATTAATTTCATTAATTATTTGTTTCACTCTCCCAACATCATTCGATAGTTGATACCATTTCAAATTGAAATGTATTTATTTTTCAAGAAGTCAGGATATTAACTTACACTCGGACACTTACCTGTAAACATTTTTTGCGACTTGTGAAAGTGAAGTTTTAGAATTTGTTGTATTCATATTTGAAAATACGTGAATATATGTATGTATTTTAGGTGTAGAATTTGTATTTACTCATAAAAGTATTACAAGTGTTGGGTTTCGTCAGACTAGTAAAAAAATGAAAATAAAATGGGAGAGAAAGCCCACAATTTAAAAAACAGAAACAAGGAGTTTGGGAAGCTTGACATTTCATATGTTTTTGTTGCTGTCATAATGAAACAATGCTGTGGAACATTTAAATTTTGTACTTGAAAGGAAAGCTCCACCAAAGCCGTGAGCCACGTGTAAACGACGCTTGAAGGTTGGAGTTCGTAACACTGACATGTGTGGTGTGCCGTTCTTTTGTAGACGCTTTAGTTGTTCTTTGATGCATTTAAGGAAGCTCAAGAATTTCACAGAGTAAGAAACAGAACTAGTGTCAGGGGAGCATCCATGCAGATTCCAGGAAGACGCTGACCCAAGAGCTATTCTGAGATGCATTTTTTATTTCAAGTGGGTTTCTCGTAATCCAGAGTTATTCTGTCTTGGCGTTAGATTCATTGACGCAGACGTAGCAGTCTTTTATGTTCATTTCTCCGCATGACTAAATGCTAAGACATGGTTCGAAACGTATGTAAGGAATAAATTTCAGTATTCGGTTACATAATATTATATAATATCGCTACACTAAATACACTGATAGATTGTTGCAAAACCAGTGGCGTCCTGACTGTATGAAAAACATAATCTCTGAAATACATTTAGCAATATGTCGAAGACTGTCTGACACTCGCAGAACTGGAAAGCTATGTCACAAAAGGCCTGGCATGGCCGAGCGCGTTAAGGCATGCGCTCGTAATCTGAGGGTCGCGGGTTCGCATCCGAGTCGCGATAAACATGCTCGCCCTCCCAGCCGTGGGGGGTTATAATGTGACGATCAATCCCACTTTTCGTTGGTAAAAGAGTAGCCCAAGAGTCGGCGGTGAGTGGTGATATCTAGCTGCCTTACCTCTAGTGTTACACTACTAAATTATGGACGGCTAGCACAGATAGCCCTCGAGTAACTTTGTGCGAAATTCCAAAAAACAAACAAACAAAAAATGTCACATAAAGAGAAGAAATCAGAAAAACGTGCCACAAAATAATTTACAAAATGTGTTGTGCAGACTTTGTCGGGGCCGTCGTGAATAAAATGGAGTTCAAGGTCTTTTGCAGAAAAACAGGCGAAGAAGAAACACCTCCCTTCCATTGCAATCTGTCTTGATCAACATCTTAATCGATCAAATTGACAGATATTCGTCTGAGAAAAACAAAATTGCATTTTAAGCCAATTCCTCTTGTCTATCACCCATCGATAAGAAGTGGAAGTGCAAAGAGACGTAAGTAAGGCTGCATTAACGACTCAAGATTCTCCACTGAACGCACTTGAAGAAGTAAAAAAAAAAAGTTTCATTTTGTTTGAAGTTAAATACTCTCCCCACCTCGGGTATCGAAACCCAGTTTTTATAGTTGTAAGTACGCAGGCATATCAAGAAATGAAAAGCTAAAATGATAATGGTCAATATGTATAATATACGACAAAAGTTCGTGTATTATTCTTTTCTGCGCATGTGCAGAAGAGTCGTGAAATATTGCGTAAGTTGACATAATATTTATATATAAAGCGAAACGTGGTATTCAGATACTTCTCAGACATCATTCTTTCATGTGGTACCATAGATGTAATATTCTAGGGATGGAGGTCCTAAGCTAAATGTATTGTTTGTTTATAAACGAGGCGGGACACCAATGAGCTATCAGCGTCACGTACAACGAGAGTATCGAAATCATATTCGTAGCGTTATAAGCTTATCGAGGATGGGGCGCTAAAAGTATTAACAATATCACTGCTATATACTGCTCTCAAGGAATATATAGTTTGTTGTAATACACTAAACAAATGCCAGTTTTTATGTGTTTGTAAGTAAATTTCTATTTTCTGTCTTTCTGAAACTCTTGTTTCATTTACAATGTTGGTTAAATTATTTTCATTTTTGTTATTTTGTGATGTTAACTTTGTGTACTTATTTAATGCTAATTTAAATTTCTGATGTAATCCGAAGTCCCTGATATATTATTAGGATTACAGCCGTAAATACCGCTAACAATTGTGGTACCAAATTCATGAACCAGTACATTCTAATCGTTGAAAGTAAAAATGATGTATTAAGGTTACCCATATTTATTACATGGTTACCTTTCAGTCTTTACCTATGTTAGTAACTTGCTTTGATTACACGTTAAATGTAAAATTTCATAAATAAATATGTTTTTTTAAAATTAGACAAAAATAAGAAATTCGGTTGAAATAAATATTTTTGATAATAGCGGACTAATAGTAGCATTCTTTATTTCTATTCAAAATTATTATAACTTCTTAATTATTATATTTCGTACAACTTGCAATAAACGAGGTGATTTTAAATTGATTGCATTTGTTCTTGTTATAAGACTAAAGTATAACGGTTTCAGCATTATGATTTAACAAAGGTTTTAAAATATTTAATAACACGTAATATAAATTTTTGTGCAAATTAAGTAATATTGTTAAACATTAAATGATAAAACTTTCAAACTTTTGTTTCAAAATAGGTTATTTCAATTGCACTATGTTTATTTTGGTGCGAACACATTTCAAGGCTACTTTTTGTATCCAGCATATGCTGAAGTTTCTTTGTCTTTTTGAGCATTTTTTAGCAGTTATAACTTCGAGCGCATGTTTGCAGTTGAAGTGTTAACGTTTTAGGAATTTGGCAGGAAAATATCAATTTTTTAATTTGTTTCATAGTAATACACAATCTAGTTATTTTGTGTTCTACAGGGTGGCACGTAATTTTCTACCCATCCATATATCTTATGTATCCAGTGTATCTGTGTGCTGTCCCTCATTCTCGCTGCATAATATTATGCGACGCCATGTTCTGTGAGACATTTTCCTCAACATGGTCTTACATCGGCCATATTTATCTGAAAAAGAAAGAAACAAATTTATAATACATGCGTAAGTGAATATAACATAATAACATATGGATGGGTAGGGATTTACGGGCCACTCTGTATATATTTTATGCTCAGATAGATAGTAAGATGAGGTGCCATTTTTAAGACAGACAAAAACTGAGTTTTATTATTATAGATATAATTCTGAAACTTTTCTTCAATATACTTCATAAAAGATTCTCTGTGAGTAATACTGAAACTAAATTTAGAAACCATACGTTATAAGAAGATTAACTGGATAAAAACGCGTCTTAAAAAAGCGTATCGTTTATTTCATCTTTTTTTCTTTTCTTTTTCAGTTGACATTGGTTCCTTTTCCCCAAAAGTTAACCAAAGGGTGCCTGGACGGGTCACATGTTTTAACCACTTGCATCACTATGAAGTAATATGTTGTCTTTCAGTCAGTCAGTCAGTAGACACTAGTATGAAGTCGTATTAGAAACGATAAACGTTGCAATTTCAATTGCTGTGACGTTAGTAAAACGTTCGCATGCCATCAATCATGAAAAGAATTACACACTCTGTAGGCTACAACGTAGAATGAGATATGAAGTTCAAAAGCAAGAAATAAAAACATTTGTTACTTTTAAGTTGGGTTTTATTTACTCTTCAAACAGAACACTTTCGAGGACCCTGCGGAAGTACGCCCAGTACTAGATGGTACATAGATGCGGAAGACGAATTTGTATCAAAGTTGTTTTTTTAAATGTATTAGACTTTAAGATTCTCTTTAAACTTAAGGATGTGCATATTTATTATTTTCTGACTTAATGCTTTTGAAAAACGACGAATACCGTTGCATTTAAATAAATATATCTTAGCAACATTTGCAATTTTCGTCGCTCTGATAGTTTAGGATTTACTCATTTACTCACAAATTAATTCTACCTCTAAGATAGGTTATCATGTTGCAAGTAGTCTAATAATTAGTTGTTTATACAGATATGTTAAGTTTCGTGTTTCTGTCTTATAGATCCTCCGAAGTTATTACTTCAGTTAGACAAGCAAGGCAACGTTCGGGACGGGGAAGAAGTTAAATTTGAATGCAAAGTTCAAGCCAGTCCACTCGTCAAAGATGTTTCTTGGGAGTTTGATAGAAAAGAATTTTCACTTAGCCCTGCGGCTGCAGCATCTACAATGTACAATGGAACACTCGTAATACATGAAGCTAGTCGAGCTCACAGAGGGCGCTACAGATGTTCCGCTAGCAACTCCGAAGGTCTTGGTTTTAGCAACGAAATATACATGACAGTTAAGTGTAAGTTTTTACAGACTAATCTAAAAATTAAAACTGAATACGGACCGGCCTGGCCAGATGTGTAGGGCACTCGACTGGTTTGAATCCCCGTACCAAACATGCTCGCCCTTTCAGCTGTCTGGGCGTTATAACGTAACGATCAATCCACTATTTGTTGGTAAACGAGTCGCCTAAGTGTTGGCGATGGGTGTTGATGACTAGCCGCCTTCCTTCTTATCTTACAATTCTAAATTAGGAACGGCTAGTGCAGATAGCTCTCGTATAACTTTGCGAGAAATTCAAATAAACAAATAAAATTTAATACATATGTTTAATAATAATTATTGAAAATATACAAGTTACAAACGAAGTGTACCGAAAAAGATTCCAAAAATAATGTCTTAATATGTAACTTGTTACGAATTTTAAGATATTGTAATGAAAACAAAGACATCTGTTGTTTAAATGGCTCAAACCACTCTTTAGATCTAATGATTTTCCTCTATTCTTATCATACAGTTTTTGATAAGAGTGTAAAAGTGAACTGAATGTTTAATATTTTAATGACACACACAAACAGTGTAACGAAATATCGTGTCAATTAAAACAACAAAAGTATTTACGATTTGTTTACCACATATCACAAAACACTGTGGTCATTGTTGTCCGTCAATGGATATAATATTTAGCTGTCAAGTCTTACGTCATTCAATTTGTTTATTTCAACTCAGTTATTTAGATAATTATCACAAGTCAAACTAGAATTTTAAAGAAAGTACAGTCCATGTCATTTTCTTAGATAACTTCATTGTCGAGTTTTGACAATTTATCAAAATCCCTATTAGCTTTCATTGAAATCAAAGCTGTTGAACTTCAATGTGACCTTAACCTTTAATCAAAAATCACCGAAACTTAAGTAATTAGTTCTTGGAATGACATTAAACTTTTGTATGAGACTTTATTGAAATTAAATGAAAAAGAAAATCTTTGAGTTATACTGTTTTCACACATATTGGATGAACACAATGTCCCCATCGTTGTTCTGTAGTGACACAGTACTTATTGTACCGAAAATAAAATTTCCAAATGGTCTGTTTACTATGTTTTAGGTTTTGAAAGCGACTATAAAATAAAATTTAAGTACTTCGCTATAAATAATTTTTTTACAAGAAATTCGTTTATCAAATATGACAAAAAAAACAAATAGTATATAGTATCTAATGCGTGTCCAGTTACGCTTAACTGAACCTTACTTAAAAGTTGTGATTTGGTAAAAACACGCAAAAAAGCGAAATTGTTAGCACTTCTTAGCGAGACGATTCAGTTATTCTTGCTTTTGAACAATTTGAAAATCTATTTTGAAAAGTTGAGAAAACTGAATAGTTGGCCGGGATTTACGTTTCGGGCTCACAAATTAATTAACACTAAAATTCAGTAGCAATAGAAAAACCACAGTGCTGTGTTATGTTTTTTACGATGTTATCCCAGACCACTTCTCAGATTTTTCATGGAATCCAACAAAGAAATGTAAAAGAAAAAAGTATGACGTGAAATAAAATGCTTATATTTTACTTCTATTTTTTTTGTTTCGTTTTGTGTTCTCTCGAACATCAAGTTTCAAATTTCATTCGGTAGGCCGTATCAAGCGTCTTCAGTTACTACTTCGATTTCTTCTTTTTCAGATTATCGAAAATTTTGTTATAGTGATAATCTTTATATATTATTAAATTTCAAACCATTTTATTTAAGAATTTGATGGATTTTCAAAATATATTCCCCGTTTATAATTAAGAATTTGATATGTTTTCTATATATATCCCCATCCATAATTACGAATTTGGTAAGTTTTCTATATGTACCCCCTTCTATAATTAATTAATTATTTGATACACATTTCTTAAATCTTCTACACACTCCCGGAGTTAATTATTCATTGACAAGAAATCGTGTTATAACGTGTTTATATTTTCTTCTTTATCTTCTTTAGTAATATCGTTTTATATATTAAAATACTGTATACAATGTAGCCTAGGGTAAGCTATAGGCGTGTGTTAATCCATCTTTACCGTAGTTGTATGATTAAGATATCATTTTGTCCTGTTGTGACGTTGTTTCCTCCACTGCACTTGCAACTTCACTAATCTCTTGTTCAGTGCCTTAACCAAATGATAATCACATATACCAAGCTCGGGGCTTAACTACAATGAACGCAAACGACCTGAGCGAGTAAGTTGGAAGTTCTGCAGTGCAATGGAAGTGTCCACGTCAACAGCGAGCGACGCGAAGAACATTGCTTTAGGAAATTTTTTGTTGAAATAGGGTCCGTCTCCGTTTTATTTTTTCTCGTAGTGCGAGTTTTAGTTCGTTTATAATATCAGTTCATCCATAGGCTATTGCCCTTACGAACATCGAAATAATTGTTATCAAACACTATGTTTGTAATTTGGAAGTCCGTTTTTAGAACGTCTAATTAAAAGTCATGAACTTGGCCGTATATATTGAATTTCGGTATTTGGAGACATTCCCTGTTAGCATCTGGTTTAAAATAGCATCCTGCAACGTCGCTCGCATTACTCGCATCAAGTGTAAACACATTTCACATATATTGAAAACGAATACTCTGTAAGTGAGTATGGTTTGGATTACAGGAACTTTTCATCAGATATATTCCTGGTTTTCCGGCCCTTTAATTATTAAAAGAAAGTAATAAAGTGAATTCCTTTCTCGTATACAATACACTCGATTTAACTAGAATCGTCTGTACTAATTGAATAGTAGATTATTTCAGTTCAGCCTTAGGTTGCACAGCTCGGACAAGGACAAATATATTATTGATTTATTTTCATCACTGTTCTAAAGCACATTTAAAGGAAGAATTTTTGTCAGGCCTAGGGCAACACGGTTTTTCATCCAATCAATATACATATATATATATATGCATCTGAGATTTAAGAAATAAAAAGAAGAAAGGACCCACATGTGCCAAAAACAAATATAAGTTATTTGTATTTTATTTATATGCATGTTAACCATCTTAAATTAAATTTTAGAAACTGTGAGATCATATCGTGAAAGTTTCAAAACCAGATTACTTTAACACTCGAGGTATGGACTTGTTTTATGTCTCTAACTATCGAAGGAGTCTGTATATCGTCCCATTATTATGCATCTCAGGATGCCTGGTATGGGTATTAACAACTTTACTAATAAAGAAAAGAACAAAGTTTCAACCCTCTTTTTGAATAGAAAATACTTAAAGGATAACAACAGTCATTGGTGAAACTAACCACAATATTCAAGGTATTTTTTATTCAATTTTAATGTGACCATCTTCAGGTTAAGAGGATGGCCTAAGAGGGTCGAAACGTTATTCTCTGCTTTATTAATAAGCGTTAATACCCATACCAACCGATATGAGATACATTTTTACTTCAAGTGGGTTTCTCGTCATCACGGACTGCATCATATTGCTTAATTTTACGTTTTTGCTTCTTTCAATAATGAATATAACTACTTGTTCAAAAACATTTGGTGAAATCATTCTTTTTGAATAGAAAATACTTAAAGGATAACAACAGTTATTGGTGAAACTAACCACAATATTCAAGGTATTTTTTATTCAATTTTAATGTGACTCATGTGCTACTAAGGGTTCTGTAAACTCATTCACTTGAGTTTAAAATTTTAAAAACAAATGGAGAGTCAACATTTCTCCAAATAAGTTACCTGAATGAATCCAGCAAAATTTTGTGTGCATAGCATGCTGGACATGATTATAGATACAGAGGGGTAATACGCATACTGGAGCCACAAATAACGATTGTTTGATTGTTTGTTTTTGGAATTTCGCACAAAGCTACTCGAGGGCTATCTGCCCTAGCCGTCCCTAATTTAGCAGTGTAAGATTAGAGGGAAGGCAGCTAGTCATCACCACCCACCCCTCTTGGGCTACTCTTTTACCAATGGGATTAACCGCCACATTATAACGCCCCCACGGCTGAAAGGGCGAGCATGTTTGGCGCAACTGGGATGCGAACCCGCGACCCTCAGATTACAAGTCGCACGTCTTAACACGCTTGGCCATGCCGGGCCACAACAAATAAGGAGCAAATACAACCAAATTACCAGTTTGTTGTTAATCATATACATTCATTATCATGTAATGAACCAAATAAAAGCGATTAAATTGTATATTGCGTTTTTATTTCGTATTTTATTTAAACAGAGCATTACATATTGTTTCTATATAAGCTTAAATGTAACACTATAAAATTCTGAATTATTTTTCTGTGGGTTCTATATGACTTCCTACAAATTAGCTGAATTGTTTATTTCCCTTTTGTCTTTACAAATTTCATATAAGTCATACAACTTTAATAACAGACGACAACTATTCACAGTATAAACTCTGATCACGTAACTCTACTCTGGTGCAGTTCATTTACTTCCAATAGGTTGGAGTAAATAGCATGATATTTGTATTTTAAACTCTTTTTATTGACCTTTTCCGTAATACATTCTAACACTGTTTTTTCATATATTACCTAGCGATCAAACTATATAAAGTGTATAACACTGACATTCGATAAATGTTTACCCCTTTTAAACGGCAAACTACGTCACTGTGTGAATAATAATATGATTAAATACTTTATTCCCAACTATACAACAGATGTTGAGTTTCTGTAAGAAAAGGTTTGTGATGATATTTCTGCTATATTTTATGAATTGTATAAGCTGTTGATTTAACACCCAGGGTCGTCAGGTCAGAGTTCTAACATTCAAAGTTTTAAGTTAAACTTAATTTTTTAACAAATATCAACATCAGTTAGAAAGAAGAGAAAATGAAATATTCTTCTACATTTTTATTACTGGAAATCCAATATTAATCCAGTCTCATAGTGATTTGTACTTATTTTATTGTGGTCTGAAGAACTAACAAAGTAAAAATCGAAGCTTAAATAATTATGTTCTGTTTTCCATTTCGTTGTATGAACATCATACCGTACTAAACTCACAAAACTGGTGTCTTACTCTTAGATGCGCCTGTTTGTCGGAATCAAAGACGGTCGTACGGAGTAGCTATCGGTGAAACTGTGCAAGTTCGCTGTACTCTGGACGCTGATCCGCCGGACGTTGCATTTCGTTGGCGATTAATCACTTCTTCAAAGCGGTTTGAAGATATAGACTTCATTAGTAACCAATCACAGAGTTTTGCTACTTATGTTCCGAAGACGAGAAACGACTATGGCACATTGGAGTGTTGGGGAGCCAACAGCGTCGGCGTTCAGAAAGACAGTTGTTCTTTCAACATTATTCCAGCTGGTAACTAAAGTAGTTGTTCGTGTACTTTGTATCGTATCGAAGAAAAAAGTAATGTCATAAAGATAGCTAAGCCTTATTTACTTTATTTAACAAACAGGACAACTGATCATATAGAGTTAATCATTGAAACATAATAAATAGACTTGTGTTATGTGTTAATATGTGGATAATATATTACATAAATATTAATACATGCACACGACATAATTTGTATTGTTATGCAGCGTAACAATATGCTTAAGTATTTATAATCCGAGACAACATTGTACACACACGTGAACATTCCATGCTATAACATGCATATCAACATTCCTTCTTGCCACATTTAACTTCATTCACAAACCATCGCCTCCAGAGACCAACTCTATTCTCAAAGATTATAAACTCATTAAGAGCAACCAGTCTTCAGCTTGTCAGGAAATTCCGTAAATGTGTATAACATTTGTATAGAGTTACATTCCTTCTAGCCTTAACGAGGAGTCCATATTGTCGGTATACACTGCCTCTGATAATCTTATTATATTATATCTTCTTGCTTTTCTCTTAAATGTTACAAAAGAGTATTGTTAAACGTTAATGATATATTGAATAATTTCAAAATCTATTTTCTGTTTATTGTAACGATAGCAGCTATTGCTTTGTTTAGTTTTCTTATAAGACACATTTATATAAATGTATATTATCTTTCCTGTTACTATTAGCTGAAAAACAACAACTCAACATTATACAAGATTGCTGCTTGTTAATTTCGCTGTTGAAAGTTTAATTTAATCAATTTTTACCCAGATAGAATAGAATTTACTAATTTTTTTGTAAAAGATAAATAAATAAATAATACATGAAAACCCATTCCATCAACTAAGCACTCGTTTAAAAGTAGTGTAAAGTATTTTGGCGAGATGAAACAATCCCTTATGTAAATAATTTCATAACAAGATATATGAAACATTTTACACAGATGTCAAATATCTCCAAGAAAGGTTTACTTAGCAGGATTAAATTGAAAAAATAATTTATGAGATGCCTCTCACTATTTTCACCAGAGTTTATGCGAATGCAAAGACCTCAAAATGATTGTATAATTATCTCTAGTTGAAATCTGTTAAAGCACGTATCGACTAAACAAACCTTATACCATTGAAAATCTAAAGAGTCGTTTTAAACATTCAATAAACTTTGACAATACTTCTGCTTTGTATAGTGAAACATGTTATTCATCTCATACATACGCTCGTGCTCATATACTCACTAGAAACATTGTAAGCCGTCTTAATGTAATTCGCTTTGCTTCATAACTCTGCACTTTAAAAAGTTGATAGTCAATTCTCTAAGAGCACAGAATGACTTAAATAAAACGCTGTTATGAAGAAAAAAACAACAAATGAAATAAAAATAAAATATTTTAGTCACAAAAATCTTTCTGTTTTAATATTCTTTCTGTTATTTTGTATGATTTAATTAATTTTATCCAGCGAATTTTGAACAAATTTAATCAATAATACACTTACCAAAACTTAATTTATTCTGCTTAATGTATCTCAAGTCACCTATTATATTCGTTTTCATATCACAGAAAAAAGAAATTAGGTATAACAATGATCTAAAACATACAATGAAATATTTAAATATTATAGATTTTTTAATAATTATAATCTTTTATATTATTTTTGTGTTACAAGAAAACTTACTATAATAATATGTTTGAGTATATTATCTATTTACATATAGCCTAAATCTACAATCTGTCTTATTACTTAGAAGTGCTGTTAAATATTATTTTCCTTCAGTAGAAGGAAAAAAGAGTGCGAAAGACTTCTCTTTTTGAATTTGTTCTTATAGCCTAAAATCATTTAGGAAAACAACTCTTTCCTATTCTTATTGTCTGACCTAGAACCTGATAACTGTGAATTAAAACAATTTATTTGAGCTAACTGCTTGAAAACTGTTTGACTGAAACTAATTTTTAAAAACTCAATTTTTTTAATGTTTAAGCGAAACTATTTTTATGACTTAATTTTTTTTAGATCAGTGTAACCAGAACTATTTGACTAATAATGTTTTTAGAATTGTGCAACCGAAACTAATTCACTGAACTTTTTTTTCAGAAATGTGTAACCAAATCTCTTTGTCTGAGATAACATTTGGAGAATTGTGTTACTAAAACTAGTCACATGAGTTATTTTTTAAAAACTTTGTAGCCAAAACTAGTTGTTTGAGTTTGTTATTTTCAGAACTGGTTAACTGAAGCTAGTCGTCTGAGCTGTTTTGTTTTAAGTGGACGAAACCACTTATTCTGAAAATTGTTTTTTATTGTTTTATTCTTGAAAATGATTTTGGAATGAACCATATAATCTGTGTGCATCCTTATTGTTAATTTGACCGACAAAAACCTAGGTTTGAGCAATATCTATTGAAATCGACTCATGAACTTTTACAAAATATAAAGATATTGTTTATTATATGGTAGCTAATTTTTAAAATTTGTTGAAATAATCATGTAGTATCTTTCTTACACGCACCCCTGTTTGCTGAATCAGTACTTGTTCAAAAACCAACTGTACAATTTTGGAAGGGAACAATAATTGAAAACGTTAACAAACAGGAAGAAATTGAGAGGACTTTATTTAGGTTAACTTAAGATACTTTTCAAATACAATACTTTCCAAAACTTAAGTTGCTGTAATTCTATGTAGTCTGTGATAGTTCATTGATTATTTATTCATCCACAGGCCCTCCAGAGTCTGTAAAAAATTGTTCTGTGCTGAATCAGACAGAACACACTATCTTTATCCAGTGCCTTCGGGGATATGACGGTGGCTTGTCCCAAAGTTTCACAATAGAAGCTTACAGTTTAGAAAATGGAAATATGCTAGCTAACATAACTACCTCAACTGAACCACAGTTCTCCGTTTCTCAACTCCCGGGTAATACAGCTATACGCTTTCTAGTGTTAGCCTCTAACGCCAGAGGTCGAAGCGCTCCGGCAGTACTGACAGCACACACACTTCGGTCACCAGAGAAATTGACTGTACGAGGTAAGATCAAATACGGTGCTTTTTGTTTTCCAAGTTATAAAATATGTCACTAGTGAACCTTATTTGTATTTTTCAATACGATCGTCACTTTAAGGTGTAGTTCTTGCGAAATTATTCAGATTTTATTGAATAATGTTTTAGTAATTTTCACTAAGGTAGAAATGATACTTAATTTGAACTTTTGACTTCTTTAACAAAGAAGCTTTAGAACAGTGAACAATGTTATTCAATTAATGACGTTAGTTTCAAATCTACCGATTCAATAAAACTACAAAATCTGTTTTTGTTTTATGTTTTAAATTAGCGATTCATTCAATATTCATGATGGCGTGATAGGTCCAAACGGACTCCGGTGTGTTATTGTGATTTTTGCTACCTTTTGTTTATAGCTATATGATTTTATGGTAAGAGTTTTTTTGTCGCTTTTCAAGTATTGAAAACCAGCGGATGATTATTTTTTGCTGGGTACTGTAAGCTGCTGCCGGTTTATTAGTAACATCGCTTTTTATGTCTCTTTGTGGCACTTTGAAGTCATGGTGCATTATATACTCTTATTTCTTTCATCCGGCCCTTAAGTATTTTAAAATCATAATCGAAAAAAAACACCTTCCTTCTTAAAAGAAATAAATGTTCTGTTATTTGTTAGTGAGCTATAGACTGCTTAGGTGTTCTTTGTGTTTTTTCATAAAATTACCTCAAGTGTTAAAAGACACCATTGTTTTTGGGTTCTTCTTGGTTATTCGTTAAAAATAAATATAACATACAGAAGATTTATATTTAATGTAACTTATTTATTTCTTGACCATCTGAAGATGACCTAGGAAGGTCGAAACGTTGTTCTCTATTTTATTAATAAAAGTGTTAACACCCATACCAGCCGTTCTGAGAGACATTTCTATCTCAAGCGGGTTTCTCGTTATCAAGAAATATTTCTTCAGTAACATTTCACAGGATACTTTCGTTGAAAGTTCTAACGCACGGAGAAAATTAAATAATTCCGAAACATGTGAAGCAAAGTTTGCCTCACACGTTTCGTGCTTTGGTCACTTCGCTTTTCTGAATCTGGCCACTTCAAAAATCAAGTTTTTACTACAGTTTTCGATTCTATTGAAGAGGTAATTATGTTTCACCAGTTTGTCATCTACCGAATACACTCTGTATTCGGGCAAAATACGTTTATTTTAAATGGTTTAGGGACTAGTAATTTGGTTCAGTTAACATTTCTAAAAAAAAAAGTCAGTGACTTTAAAACCTACTTTTATGTTGAATGATTTAATATTCTTTTACGTCTTTTATACATTCTCTAATATAAAAGGGGCAAGCTTTCTTTCTACTAAAGATAACTACCATTTAAGGACTTATTTGTACTTAATATCGTTTTTTAGCTTTAATCAACCACTCTATTTTAAAGGATAATTTTATTATCTAAAGTATTTTCAAAATTTCGATACTTTTGAGTTAAAGGACAAGGTAAGAACTCCTAGAATTCATGTATAGCCGTTCCTAATTTCGACAAAGTAGCCATCGAGTAAACTCACCACAGTATAGGTTGTGCCTCATGGTTTCAACGAAATAATGAAAATTGCGAAGCATATTTAATGGAAGTCAATTCGGAACCCAACGCATCGACCACTAGCCTATGTAAAACTTATATTTATAGTTAAAGGCTGATATTAACAGGAATTTAGATATCCAATGTGGGTTTGTTGGATTTAAACTTCAGAAGTCAGATATATGAACTTCTGCCATTGTTAGTCTATTTGTCATGTAATAAAGATGTGTTATTGGTTACCTGTCTCGTTGAAAACTTTGTTCTCAAATACACGAATCTCGAGTTCTCTATTCCTCGTCATTTCATCATCAAACCTGATCATTAATATAACCTTGAATGAATGAGTTGAGGTAGATAGTTGTAAAGATATTTTTTTTCAAAGTGCTGGTAAAACAGTCTTCAAATATACTTCCATCTGATTAGTACTTCTTTTAATACAACTGACCATTTCAATGGTGTCAGACTTCTTGGAAGTTACGTCATGAACCTTACTTTTAAGTTAAAGATGTAAAATTGCTATAAACGTTTTATTGGGTTAAGCGGCTTAGTGATTACGGTTTCAGATTATAAATTCTGAAGTCCATGGTTTGCGTCCCATTAATGATAAAAATAATAAAATGATACGCACTTTGCGGCTATGGATACGTTATAAGAGCGACTGTCAAATTCCGTAGTTTAATTGGCGAAACCAGCGAATTAGGAGTGAATGTTGTTGACTGAGCTACATATATATAAATATTTGTTGTATTAAAATATACAAGTGGAAAATATTATTGTCCTCAACATTCTTTCAATAATACATTTGTATGTAATGCAAGTTACATGCTTCCATGGTGGTCAACTTGGTTATATTAGGCCTGGCATGGCCAAGCGCGTTAAGGCATTCGACTCGTAATTCGAGGGTGGCGGGTTCGAATCCCGGTCTCACCCAACATTCTCGCCCTTTCAGCCATGGGAGCGTTACAATGTTACGGTCACTCCCACTATTCATTGGTAAATGAGTAGCCTAAGAGTTGGCAGTGGGTGGTGATGACTAACTGCCTTCCCTCTAGTCTTACACTGCTAAATTAGGAACAGTTAGCATAGATAGCCCTCGTGTAGCTTTGCGCGAAATTCAAAATACACAAACTCTTGGTTAAATTAATTTCCTTTCAGAGTGTTTGGTGCATCCACTTTATTAACAGAACATATTATTTAAAAATGCAAAGTTTTAGTTAAAACTAACCACGTTTGAGTAAAGAAATTATCAGAGTGTAGTCAATGAGTAATATACACAATGTAAACACTCGTTATTAACTAAAAGAGAAAATATAGCGCGTGCACTTGCTTGTTGACGTTGTACGGTCGCCTTTTACCGGATTCGAAATTTCATTATACCGACTTTTTTCCCTCGAGATGTGTCCCGGCTAACAATTCACTTTAGATCCAGGACATAAATGTTTGAATCTAAAGTTTCTTACTTAATGGAAAACGTCGGATTTACCCATGACGATTAGCGCTGCTCATGTGATTGATCATTGCGACTGAAACATAGGTACAGCTATAGCCTCGAGGTGCCATCTGGCCTACTATTTTTCCACGTGGGCAGAAAAAAAACACGTTATCTTCAAAGAAGAGAGAGAGAAATAAAAAGAAACTATAACGAAATCAATTTAATGGCTTTCTTGACCACGTGCTGTGACTGCACTGACTGAGAATAAATGAATTTTTGAAATGTTTTACATTAAATTGAGAAAAGAAAAATAAGGCTTACCTGCATAACACAAAGGTTTACGTGAATATAGTTGGCTGATATCGTTTATAATATTTTTATGTATTGGTCTTTACAATACTTTATCGCTGACAATTTCATATTTTTAATGAACACATTTACAAGAAATTCATTCTTAAAGCAATATGTGATGATTTTGTTTTATACTATTTGAAGTGTATACTGCATATTAAGTTTCACAACTATATATCTTAACGTCGCTTTTTTTTTCACTCATCCATCGAATATTGTTGAGTAATGTCCGAAACTCACATCAAAAATACTGCTTCCTCGCGTGTTTCGAATTTCGCGCAAAATTTTACCAGGTCTACCTGCTCTAACCATTCCTATTTTAGTAACGTAAGACCAGTGGGGAAGCAGCTAGTCATCACCACCCACCGCCATCTCTTGGGCTACTCTTTTACCAACGAATAATGGGATTGACCGTAACTTTATAATACCTCACAGCTGAGAGAGCGAGCATGTTTGGTGAGACGAGGATTCGAACCTGTAACCTTCAGATTACAAGTCAAGAACCCTAACCACCTGGCCATGTTGAGCCAGAAATGGTGTTTAATATCATGAAAATGTTAGTAGTTTCCTGTTATGTTTAAATCATCCTCGTCATGAATCTCTTACATATTTTATTTTAGATGCAAAATCAATACGAATTGATTTACATACTTAATAAATCAGACGTATTGGTAAGTATTTAATCATAATTGCTTTTTCTCTTCAAATTATTGTTAGTTATTAATTTGTTTTATAGGCACAATATTTAATATAGAGGAAATGAGCCACAAAAATCATTCATATTTAGTGCAACAAGTCAAAGCAGCAGGGGCGTAGATCCTGGGTATGGGGTTACACATCCCCCATCATCTTAGGTGGTGGTATGGTGCATACAATCATCCCCCCTACAGTTTGGTCTGTCAAGTCAAAGCAGCAGGGGCGTAGATCCTGGGTATGGGGTTATACATCCACCATCATCTTAGGTGGGGGGTATGGTGCATACAATCATCCCCCCTACAGTTGGGTCTGTTGAATTGTTTCATTGCATCACAGGCCTACAAATTATGTGTTTGTTCTTGTGATTCTCATGTTCTTACCAATCGAATTACATAATTAGGCCTAGATTTAGACTTTTTCAGTAGCCGAAATATACTTCTTTAATATAAGCGTGCTTCTAAGCTTTTCAATCTAAACGATAGTTTGTAAGTATCAGCAAGCCTAAGAATACATGCAAGTATCGTGGCAACAAGATTACTCTGTCACTGCATGTTTACAGCTTTCAGGTTCACGTAAGTAGAGATTACCAATTTGCAAATTGAACAGTCTGCATAAGTGGTTGCAAAAATCATCCCCCCCATCGGTTGTAAAAAATCTACGCCTCTGTAAAGCAGTATAATCATCTTTTGACAGCACACGTAGTAAAGAAAGGGTTCAACAGGTATAAGAGAATCCTTTAGATAGTTTTCTTGTCTAAAACTGTCAAATTTCCATAAGGTTTGAGCTTTATTTATTACGTAATGTTGGCAATACTTCGAACTTTCATAAAATATACCTTCATATTTCATGTAAAATAGCAAATAATTGAGCTGAAAAAGATGTTATTAGTGGTACACTTAAATCTGTTTATTTGAAGGGGGATATATCAAATTTCAAATAACCTGGACGTCTTTTTGCATTAAAACCACATCTAATAGCACTTCTTAACAGACATCTGCATTTTAACAACACATTAAATGCACATGGACAAAATAACCAGGTTCGATGTCCCTAAAATTCAGGAATAGCCGTTCATAATTATGATCTAGTGGCCAGAAGGAAGGAAGGAAATCAGCAGCACCCTCCGCCACAAGGACTTTGTTGGACTATTTTATATTTTAACACAATTACGCAAATTTCCGAGTAAAGATGTTTGTATTGTGATATTAAACGACGTAGAGCTAAAAATGCATTTCGCAGATGAAAAAATCGTAATGTTCTTTGATGAAAGTTATAAATTCAGTGAGTGTGTAGAATATGCACAGTTCCAAAAACATATTTCATTTCAATACGGAGTATCTCATTTAATCACAAAGCGAAGATATTACGGCTGTGAAAATGAACTCCCTGACTCATTGCGATAAAATTTGAAATATCTCCTGGTACAGTTCGTGAGATAATAAACAGGGATTTCAAGATGATGAAAAAGTCACAAATTTTCAGCCACATCTCTGAATCAATGACGGCTGCCATGAGAAATATGATTGAAAAATCACAGCAATCTTATTCGACCATGTTATGCCGGTAAAAACTCCTGATTTGGTTCCAATAAAATTTCTTGACTACTTTTCTGTTTAAATGTAGCTTGGAAAGCTAAAATAGACATACAGAGAAGTGTGTTTATGTGGGTGGAGAATATTCAAGGTAAGTAGTCTGAGCTTATCCTTGCCGCCTTTTACAGTAATGTGTTACACATAAAACTGCAGCGTCGACAGTTGTCGTTAATACACAGACAATGGAAGTAATTGCTTCAAGGTTTTCCTTTGAATTTCGCGCAAAGCTACATAAAGATTTTCTGAACTAGCCATCTCTAATTTAGTAGTGTAAGACTACAGAGAATGTAGCTTGTCATCACCACCCACCGCCAACTTTAGGGCCACTATTTTATCAATGATTAGTGGAATTTCTACCGTAACGTTCTAATGCTTCCACGGCTTTAAGGGCGGGTCCGGCATGGCCAAGCGTGTTAAGGCGTGCGACTCGTAATCTGAGGGTCGCGGATTCGAATCCCCGTCGCGCCAAACATGCTCGCCGTTTCAGCCGTGGGTGCGTTATAATGTTACGGTCAATCCCACTATTCGTTGGTAAAACAGTAGCCCAAGAGTTGGCGGTGGGTGGTGATGACTAGCTGCCTTCCCTCTAGTCTTACACTGCTAAATTAGGGACGGTCAGCACAGATAACCCTCGAGTAGCTTTGTGCGAAATTCAAAAAACAAACAAACAAACTTTAAAGGTGAACATGTTTAGTGGGATGGAGATTGAGATTTGAACCTGCGACCATCGCATTGCAAGTCGAGCTCCCTAACCGCCTTGCCATGTGAGGCCCAATTTCAAGGGAGGCACAGAACCTTAAATTAACCTTTAATGTGACATTTTTCATATAATGGCCAATATTGTTCTCACATAGTTCTAAAGTTAAACAATGTTTAAAGAACTAACTAGCATTGATAAAGCAAAAATAATAATAATATATAAGTAAAAGAACAATTAAGAGCATATAAAACTAACATTACAAAATAACTAATATTACATTGGTCAGCAACTGCAGTAGGGTAGATTTTGTCTTATTTTTCTGACACCAAGATAAGCTTACAGCTACTCAAACTTACCTTTATAGCAGCAATTCTGTTTTAACATATAAAACTGCTTTTGTTTGTTTGGAATTTCGCACAAAGTTACTCAAGGGCTATCTGTACTAGTCGCCTCTAATTTCAAAAGACAGCAAGCTAAAATAATCACAAAATTTAAACGAATATCAAATATATTTACCTGTGATTCTCCATTAAATGATCATAGTAATAAAATCACACACAACTAAATGTAAGTTTTAGGAGTTTTGTTGATTTTGAATTTCGCACAAAGCTACTCAAGGGCTATTTGTACTAGTCGCCCCTAATTTAGCAGTGTAAGACTAGAGGGAAGGCAGTTGGTCATTGCCACTCACCGCCAATTCTTGGGCTACTCTTTTACCAACAAAAAATGGGATTGACCGTCACATTATAATGACCTCACGGCTGGGAGGGCGAACATTGACGCGACGCGGATTACGAAGCGGACGCCTTAACGCGCTTGGCCATGCCGGGCCGGTGTAAAACCGCTCCAAAAATACTAAAGAAATAAAAAAGTTCAAGCGAATAACAGAGTTGAATATTACGATTTATTTTACGAGCACAAATTATTAACTATGTGAAGTTAATGAATCTGCTTTATTGATTTTATAATGACCATCACGTCGGACAGAAGAGCTGATGATCCATGGTTCACATCTTGTTTCAGAAAAAAAAAAATGCGTTTCGCACTGGAAACGTTATAACAATGACGGTCAAGTATTACAATTCGGTATGAGATAATTAGCCTAAATTTGACGGTAGATGGTGTTAACAAATTACCATTCCTACAGTTGACTATCAAAATTAAGGACGACTAACGGAGGCAACCTTCGAGTAATTCTGCGTAAAATTAAATTTAAAAAATCTGTTCAGTTGGTGGACGACTTCATGGAATATGTTCTTCTGTTAACATGAAACAAAATGACATCACATAACGGATTAAAATATTAAAACACTCGTTTCCATATAAGTCCAACTGATATATCTCAGAGCGGCTTATATAAGTGTTAACACTTTTACTAATAAGGAAAAGGACAACGTTTCGGCCTTCCTAGGTCATCTTCAAATGAGTTTCTCATCATCAAAAAGTTTACTAATATTTTAAAGAAATGCGATTGGACGTATTTAACACAAAATAACACATGACCTCAAACTAGTCCTGACAGTAAACATTGTTCTATTTCAGAACTAGACTGGCTCGACTATACTCGAGAAATGAAACACAACTATGGTTAGAACCAAGTCTGTAAATCTGACCCTTTTAGTTACGAAGATCAATCCTTCCTTACTTTGTAAACTATATACTTCAGTTCAAAAGAACACACTTTGTCTGTTGTTTGAATGACTACAAAAATAATTTCAGTTAAATCCAACACAATCATCTAGGGTTAACCAAACAGAACACAAATATGCTTGGTGTTGTCAGTTTTTGTGTTGAATTTTATACAGTGTTCATACACATTATAATCTAAACTATGGTGTTTCAAAACGCAACTTAATCAATTTTCATTTTTCTTAATAATATTTGAAAAAGTAACTCTCTCCGAGCACGTAATAAAAGAAACATAGCTCATGAAATATCGATTTTTTTAAGTTCACTCTGATCCGCCGCTAGTACAGTGGTAAGTCTACGGATTTACAATGGTAAAATCAGTGGTTTCATTCTCCTCGATGGACTTGGTAGACTCATGTGGCTTTATTATGAGAAAAGCACACACTTCAGTTGGACTATGTTTTCCATATCATCGTACAGAGTAACTTTTTTTAAAAGTTCAGTGTATTATACTTAGAATGTTTGTTTGGTCAGCTAGGAATCTTGTATGATTATAATAATGTGTGTATGTATGTTAGTTTATTCATCTTTGTAGCTTCAATGCATAATAAGATATATGGCCAATGTGAATTACCTTAGAATTACTGGTAATTTTATAAAGAAACAAAATGATATAATTAGACAGTCAAAGGTTAATTCAGAACGTTGCTTTCAACTATGCAAGGTCATAAATTTGACCTGACAGATACAAGTATTTGAATATTTAATTACTATACTTCTTATTCGTTACTTTTAAATTACCAGACTAAATTTACCTCAGCATAATAAACATCATTAATTTCAAAAGACAGCAAGCTAAAATAATCACAAAATTTAAACGAATATCAAATATATTTACCTGTGATTCTCCATTAGATGATCATATTAATAAAATCACACACAACTAAATGTAAGTTTTAGGAGTTTTGTTGATTTTAAATTTCGCACAAAACTACTCGAGGGCTATCTGTGCTGGCTGTCCCTAATTTAGCAGTGTAACATTAGAGGGAAGGCAACTAGTAATCAACACTCACCGCCAACTCTTGGGCTACTCTTTTACCCACGAATAGTGGGATTGACCGTCACATTATAACGTCCCCACGGCTGAAAGGGCGAGTATGTTTGGCGCGACCGGGATTCGAACCCGCGACCCTCAGATTACGAGTCGCACGCCTGAACACGCTTGACCATACCGGGCTAAGTTTTAGGAGAAAGTCCTAGATTATCTAATTACATCCACTGGTAAGACAGCGGTAAGTCTTTGGACTTACAATGCTGAAATCAAGTGTTTAATTTCTCCTCAGCGAATGTTGTTGTTGTTGTTTTGAATTAAGCACAAAACTACACAATGGGCTATCTGTGCTCTGCCCACCACGGGTATCGAAACACGGATTGTAGCGTGTAAGTCCACAGACATACCGCTGAGCTACTGGGGGGTCTCCTTAGCGGTTACAACAGATAACCCGATGTGGCTTTTTTATTAAGGAACCAACATTGTCTAATTACAAAAATCAACAACAGCTTTTAAATAGTTTATAAAACTAGGAAAGTAATAATAAAATTGCCAATGGCGATAAACCTCTTTTTGTTGTTAAAGATTAGATTAGACACCGTTTTTATATATGATTTTTAAATTTCATGTTTCGTAATTTTGTATTGATAACTCAAGATATAAATATTTAATAAACAAAACATTAATGCCCGTTATTAAATAATTACCTTATAGTTGTTATGAATAAATACAAAGCTACACAAAAGGCTATCTGTGCTCTGCCCACCACGGGTATCAAAACCCGGATTTTAGCGTTGTGATTCCGCAGATATACCTCTGAGCCACTGGGGGAGCTTACCTTACGGAGATCTTATTGTTTAAAATATATTAAAGTTAAATACTGGTAGCCATAGCACCCAAGCAAGACATGGTCAGGTGGTTAATGAGCCATACTCGTAATATGAGGGTCGTGGGTTCGAATCCAGGTCAATTCAAACATGCTCGCCCTTTCAGCTGCGGAAGCATTATAATGTTACGGTCAATTATTTGTTGGTGAAAGAGTAGCCCACGAGTTTGCGATGGTTGGTGATGACTGGTTCCTTCTCTATAGTTTTACATGTTAAATAGGGATGACTAAGTCAAATAGTCCTCGAGTAGCTTTGCGTTTAATTGAAACCTAACCAAACCATGGTACTCATAGTCATTGTTATTATAGTACCTGTATTTGATTGGCAAGTTTTTGATGGTTTAAATCATATTTCGTATTTATTTTCGGCATTAAAAAATACTAAATATAACGGATTTTTCGTCTTTCGACGTACCAAATCTCCATTTGTAGAGCTTTTAAGCAGTTTCGACCAGTGGCTCTCCTGTCGTGGCAAGTGAATTTTACTGTGTTCATTTTATCTAGATCTTAACGATTATACCATGCTTTGGTAGACTAACTATTATGTGACTATATACCTGCATTTAGAAGCTTCAGACAATTACTTAACATGTTACATGATTAACCTAGTTAAATATACAAAATAGCTTCCAATAAAATTTATCAGTTAAGCACATTTTTCGTAATCAATATCTTTCCAAATTACCTTAAATCATGTTCACCAGCAGAAACGTCGCTCTACTGGCTGCTATTGCTGCTAGTAATAATTCATCTTAATATTCATACCTTTCTGAATAAAAAATTAAGTTTTTTTCTAGAAAGTACTGCACGGGAAAAATGTTCGAATTGTGCTCATTAGTCGTAAGTCTATTCAATTTACAGTGATCAAAATGTTCATATGTTTTAATGATACAAACTGTATTTTTTTATTTTAAAAGAGATTCCGTCTGTTAGAAAAATAATAGTTTTCTAAAAACTTCAGTTTCTCGGTGCTACATTTCAGTATTAAATAAATGAAAATATAATCAAACCGTCATGTACAGCCCTAGTAAAAGTCATGTTCCTGTTTTGAGAAGAGTTTTTTTATTTATATTTGTGTTTTACCGTGAAGAAATGGTTGTTGCACGTACAAGAAATATATGTTTTTTAATTGTATGAACCTAGAATACCCAAAGTGTGAATTTTTAATAGATTTCTGTTTGTGGTGCCATTTAGGAGATGACACAGGAGTTTTAGTTACATACATGGAAACTGACATGTAAGGAATGTATTTTATTGTGAAAAGATATAAACTTCACGTGACAAACATAGATACTTAACTGAGTAATTGCCAATCCCTAAAATATCATAAATTTACACATGCGAGTCATATAACATTCTTTGTCACCATACATAATTAAATTCCATTTTCAATTTGAATTCGCCATCGTATTTAAGGAATTGCTATATTGTTTTTAATAATCAAGTGCTAGTTGTTATATTCTCAAGTAATAGTAAATATTCTTGAATATCAGTTGTTTCTTTGTTTTTAATTTCGCGCAAAGCTACATGAGCCTGCCTGCCATTTGCTTCTAGTTTTGCCATCAACATAAAAACAATCTTCAAAGTTCAGTTAAAAATACCAGAGCCTTACTTATTATCAAAACTGAGGCTGTTGTATTTAACAAAATCCAAACGGACTTCTTCAGGATGAGAGAAAAGCCAATTTTCTTCATAACTAGTCCGGCATTACCAGATGACTAATGCACTCGACTCGTAAGCTGAGGGTCGTGGGTTCGAATCTCTGTCACACCAACAATGCTCGCCCTTTCAGCCGTTGGAAATTTCTAATGTTACGGTCAATCGTACTATTCGTTGGTAAAAGAGTAGCTCACGAGTTGGAGGTGGGTGGTGATAAATAACTGCCTTCCCACTAGTCTTATACTGCTAGATTAGAGATGGATAGCGCAGATAACCCTCATGTAGCTTTGCGCGAAATTAAAAACAAAGAAAAACAACTGACATTCAAGAATATTTACTATTACTTGAGGAACAGACCTTTACTTTATTGTTTTGTTATGCACAAAGGAAAACAAAAATATTTTACTCTCAAATTTATGTTCTAATTAGTTTGACTTTTGTATATCATGGTAGTGGTGATTATGGACACCAAAATTGATCTATAAATCTGAATATGCTTCAAAAAGACGTCACTTTCTCCACTGTTTCAGACACTTTACTAGTATTTTCAAGTTTCTTTGATAAAGTAAACGAATATCCTATTTTATCTAACAAAAAACAAAGTTCTCAACTAAAATAACTTATTGGCATAAGATTGTGTTGGAAAATAATTACGTTAGACTTTCTATAAATTAATATTTTTTAATATTTTTGATGAAAACCGTTTGTTAATCAATATAATATAATATTCTGTCAATAAATAATTATTTATATTTTGAAATAAAAGCGAAAGCAGAAAAGTTTGTTGTAACTTTTTGTAAATGTTTGCGGTTAATAAATTATTCCCAATATTCCAGGAAATGGAGGCAACAAAGCGGTTTTTGCTCCAGTTTTGGCGACACTAATTATTGTGGCCATTGTAATGGTGGTGGCACCAATTACAGGAATAATCGCTTTTAGAATTCAAAAACAGAAGAAAAGACAAGGTAGCTCGGATTTCTTAATTATCTGTTATTTTGAAATTACTTTATATTTAGAACTTAATCTTAGATACAACATTTTTAGAAAATTTAAAATTTTTAAAGGACTTAATTAGGTATTAAGGTCAAATTCATATAAGAGTTTACAAAGTAATGGATTGCTCATTCAAACCAGTGTGCTTTAAAATATACATTTTTATTGCACTAAACTTATAAGAGCTATAAATATCTTTATTTCAAAAGAATAATACTTCTGGTGCCATCCGTAAAATATTTACAATGAAACGCAAACGCTCTTTTCTGGCAAAAATTCTTAATTGAATATGTATGAGATACAAACACGCATAAATGTTTAAAATATATATAGGTGAAATATGACAGCTGTTTATAGCATTTCTGCCCTTATAGTTGTTCTGTGATTTATAGTTTTGATTGCTGTATTTAACGATGTAATCATTTTCACTCTTCTAGTTTCCAGACAGCGTGAGAACGATTGCGATATGTGAGTATTAGAAGCAATCGAGTTAAGGTTGTTTTTTGAGTTTTTGTTTTTATTGCAAAAATATTTTTTACAATAAATCCAGCCTCAAATTTAATAATTTATTTTATGTACCTGTTTGTTTAGTTATATTTGTGAGGTTTTTTTGTCATACTGAGTTAGAATCTGACATTTGCTAGAACTGTATTTTGTCTGTGTTAGGCACGCTATGAACTTTCAACTTATTATTACCACAATATTATGTTTTTATTTGTTATTGATAAAATAGAAAATGTTGCAATGTGTACAGCTACATTGCATTCAGTGTAATTTTGGAAATATTTAACGTAATGTTTTTAAGATCGTTGTTGTTGTTGTTTTGATTTAGCACAAAGTTACACACTGGGCTATCTATGATCACCACTGGTATCAAAACCCGGTTTTTAGCGTTGTAAGTCCGCAGACATACCGCTGAGTCAGTGGGGGACTTACGATCATACATTAGAATATAAATGTATATATATATATATACGTGACTTTCGAAATAAAAGTTAATTATCGCGTATAGTTGAGGTACTAATAAAACGCTAACATTATGATCTAAATAAATTTCGCAACTTTATTTTGATTATAGTTATAATTTCTATGTGGTAATTGGAGTTTATGTAAAATAATACTAAATTTCTCCAGTTTAACACGTTTCAGAAACATTACTGTTTATTCTTTTACCATTTCATTGATATTAATTTTGAATTGGAATAGGCACACACAAAATAAAGATATCATTATGTTTTCGTTTGTTTTTTGTTTGTTTTATACAGAAAGAAAAAAACACTAATACTTCTATATGTTCCAGGTCTGATGTCGTATGCGACAAAAGCGGTGACGTTGCTTCAGGACATAATGATAAAGGACCTGATATCATTCCAGATCAAATGTTTCGTGAAGGTAACATCATATTAATATCCTGTAAGTTAGCAAGGTGGACATAAAACTAGAATTTGAGGCCTTATTATGCTGTACATAGTCAGCTTCATACTGAGCTGAAGACACGAAGAACAATCTTTTGAGAACCGCCATACGTTTGTTCATTGTTTCTAAGCTATTTATCTTCTGACGGCTAGTGAATACAGCATAGTACATTATATTTACATATAAATGAAGAGTAAGTCATGCAAGTAACTACATACGCAACATCAGTTTTCATCTAATCAAATACAAATTCATAAAGAAAAATTATAATTGCATACATTATTCCAAATTACAATATAGTTGGACAAATAATGTTAGATGTGGTCGAACGATAGCTTCCAAAGCATCGAACAACACTTGATACACGACCTCAAAAAACTGATTCTATTTGTAAAATCGATTTTTTGGTATAGATATCACATAAATTATTCTACCTTATCATGCTAATTTGCTATAAATAATCACAAATTTTGTTGCACATATAAATATATGTTTCTCACAGATAAAATTAGCTTCGTAGTAGAAAAGCTTTCATTAAAATTTGATTATTGTTTGTGAAGAAGTGTTATTTTATTATTACTCTTATCCGATTGTTGTTGCAAGATGTATTAAGAATTTAAATTGTTACAACATGACAATAGTCTCCGTTCTTTAATCTCTGAATCTTACTTCATGCAGTTAGAAACTGATTTACAGGAAACGGTCTTCCCTCAAATTCTAAAAACTTCTCCAACTTTTTGTTCGTTCCTTTGTTTTTGTAAATTCAGCAAGTGTAACATATATATATAATCACTTCTATTACTGAAATAAATAATGCATACAAAATTTTGGTAGGTGTTATAATACTACAGGATATGTCATTCAACAGTGTTTTAGATCTTTCTTGGGGCAGCTGATTGCATATGTAGAGCAATGTGCAAGCATTGTCTAATTTTGAATGTCAAGTGTGGAAATACTATTTATTTCATATAAGATTATTTAAGCCCTTCATGATTGCACAAAAATCACCAAAATATAAATGCGAGTGCTTGTTTTAATTTCATTTTTGTAAATATTTTTACTGCTGAGATATTTTTGAAATGATTTCAGTGCTCTTTCTGTTCATTCATGTAACAGTAGTTTTGAGACGTTCGTGTACATCAGTACTTCTAAAACTTATTAGATCTTTCCCCATTCTTTCTCTCTGTAATACTGTTTGTCTCCTCCTCCAAAGAACACTTAACTCATTTAAACAGATTCCTTTCCTATTAGGAAATGAAAACAATCGAGTTTACGTCACGAGGACTAAGTGCTAGGCTTAGGTTAATATGTAAGGACGAGTAAATAGGCTGGTTGGACTTAAGGAATCAGTTCAGTGGAAGGTAAGAGCTTTCTCATGATAACGAGAAACCAGTTTGAAGAAACAATGTATCTCAAGAGAACTAGTATGGGTATTAAAACTTTTATTAACCTGAAACATTGTTAACCTGAAGATTATCTTCGAAGGTCGAAACGTTGTTCTCTACTTTATTTTAATAAAAGCTGTAATACCCATGCCAGCCGTATTGAGATACGAAAGGAGCTTTCTGTAATAGATGGTTTACTTCAAATGTGATAGGGGTGGTTAGAACACTGGCTGAAATGGAGAATTTTGATGTAATGGGAATAACGTGGTTAAATCTAAATAATTTTGATGACAGAAATATCTTTGAAATACAGGATTAAGAACTATTTAATAGGGATATAGTTTTAAAAAGATGGAATGACTTTATATGAAATATGAGAGTAACATCCTGCAGAAATTGAAGAAATTAAAGATAATAATAAGGAGACTGAATTCATTGGGTTTTTATTAGTGAATAACAAGGAAAATGCCTTTAATGGAAAATTGTTACATACTAAAAAATGATATTGATGAAATTAGAGGGAAACTTTACAATGAGACTAAGAATTTATGTATCAATGAAATCATAATTATGGGTGATTTTTAATTCAGGAATATAGATTGGGAAACGCTAGACCCAAACTATCAGAAATAAAGGTTTTTGAAACTGTTCAAGATGGTTTCTTCACTAACTACTCAAGAAACCTACTATATGCAATGCTTTCTTAGATTTATTGTTAACTTCAAATACAGAAATGATCGCGAGGGTAAAAATTGGGGAACATCAGGATACAAGTGATCAGTGCTCTATTAGGGTCTATGTTTTTTGTTATTTTACGCAAAGCTCCACGAAAGCTATTTGCACTAGTCCTTCCTAACTTAGCAGTGTAAGACGAGAGGGAAAGCAGCTTATTATAACCACCCACTGTCAACTGTGGGACTACTATTTTACCTGCGAATGGTAAGATTGAGCATCACAATTTAAACACCCACTGCTGAAAGAGTGAGCATGTTTGGTGTGACAGGGACTGGAACATTGGACCCTCAGTTTACTAGTCGAACGCCCTAATCACCTGGCCATGTTTAACTATTGATGCATATGGAAATAAGTAGTAATAGTATTTAACCCGGCATTGCTAGATGGCTAAGACATTCGATTTCTAATCCGAGGGTCACATGTTCGGATCCCCATCAAACTAAATATGCTCACCTTTTCAGCCGTGAGAGAGTTATAATGTAACGGTCAATTCCACTATTCGTTGATAAAAAAGTAGCTCAGGAGTTGACAGTGGGTGGTTATAATAAGCTGCTTTCCCTCTCGTCTTACACTGCTAAATTAGGGACAGCCAACGCAGATGGCCCTCGTGTAGCTCTGCACGGAATTCAAAACAAACCAAATAATGATATTTTACTTGGAAATTTTAAAGCGATGGAAAAAGAATTCTCTCTTTTGAGATTATTTGAAGTTATTTGGAGACGCCACCCAAATGTCGAAAATGTTTAACATTCAAGGTAAATAAATTCATTATAGGAAGAAAAAGGAAGGTGAAAATATAAAACTAGTTTGGCTCAAAATATTTTAACAGATGAAATTAAAGAAAGGCATCAAAAATTTACGGAATTTAAATTGATTGGTATGACAAGAGACCTAGACGATTATAGAGTATCTAGAAAGTTGATGAAACAGGAAATTGGGACATCAAATAGGATGTATAAAAACGTTGGATGAAAATATAAAAATTAACTATGAGGATTTATTTAAATACATTAAGAGTAAACAGAATGTTAGAATGGGGTAGGAAATTGGAACATCAAAGGTGATTTATAAAAAAAAAGTTGAATGAAAATGTAAAAAAAAATTAACTGTAAGGATTTCTTTAAATACATTAAGAGTAACCAGAATGTCAGAATTGGGTAGAATATTGGGACATCAAAAATGATGTATAAAAATGTTGGATGAAAATATAAAAATTAACTGTAAGGATTTCTTTAAATACATTAAGAGTAACCAGAATGTCAGAATTGGGTAGAATATTGGGACATCAAAAATGATGTATAAAAATGTTGAATGAAAATGTATAAATAATTAACTGTAAGGATTTCTTTAAATACATTAAGAGTAACCAGAATGTCAGAATTAGGTAGAATATCGGGACATCAAAAATGTTTAATGAAAATGTACAAATAATTAACTGTAAAGATTTCTTTAAATGCATTATGAGTAAACAGGATGTAAGAATGGGGTAGGAAATTGTGAACTCAAAAGTGATGTATAAGAAAAGGTTGTACGAGAATATAAAAATTAACTATAAGGATTTCTTTAAACACATTAGCAGTAAACAAAATTTTAGATTTGAGTAGGACACTTGGGAAAAACAAAGAAAGGCTATTATGTGACTATTACAAGAAGACTGAATTATTATATTTATCTGTTTCTTCGGCTTTTTATCAACGAAGACTTAAGCAGTAATCCACATCTTTAACAACAGAAACAAGAAAACCAGATCAAATAAGATGATTGCATTAATTCTGAGTAATTTTTAATAAAAGAAAACATTTTAAGAAACAATAAGGTACCTGAGCCAGATAATATTTCCCCAAGTGTTTAGAATGAGGTTAAAGATTTATATGTGTGAGCCACTTACTACTATTTTTTATCAGTTCTTGAATAGCGGGTAGGTACCAGAGGATGTAACTTCTCTTCTCAATGGAGGTGATAAAAACTGTAACCGTAATTGTAAACATGCGTTGTTGGAAAAGTCCGTTAAAAGATGCTTTGCAAAGTCATTTAACAAAGCTTAGAATTTTATTGGATAGACAACATGGTTTCATAAAGGGAAAATATTATCCTACAAATCTTTTAACATTCGTTTAAAAGGTTAATGCTTGTGTAGATGAGGATAATGGTGTAGATTTGCTGTACCTGGATTTTTAGAAAGCAGTTAACACGGTGCCACATAAAACAAATTGCCTCCAAGGTGTGGGGATAACAAGGAATTTTGATAAAAGAATAGCTGGACGACTTGATGGTTGTGAGAAATGAAGTTCCGTCAAACTGGATTAATGTTACAAATGGGTTACCTCAGGGTTCAGTCCTTGGACCTTTGCTCTTTTATTGATTTATATCAATGGCGTAGATGAAGAAATGGTCAATAAATTACTTACGTTTGCAAATGATATTAAGGTTTTAGGTATTACTATCTGTGAAGAGGATGCTTCTGATTTACAAAAGATTTAGATAATTTAGTAAATTAAATAAATAAATGGCAGATGGCTCTTAATCACAATAAATGCAAGATAATTCATGTGTGTTATCATAATTTGAATTATTAATATAATTTTGAAGGGAAAATCTTTAACAGTCTTATGAAAAAAATGGATCTTGATGTAACAGTCGATTAGTTTCTAAAGCCATCCAAGCAGCGAGGTATTGCTAGTGGTAAAACAAATAAGATTTTTGATAGTTCGTACAGAAATATTGAATACAAGTATAAAGATATTACAGTTTCATTCTGCAGGTTGCTGGTTAGGCCACATTTGGAATATTGTGCTTAATCTTGAACTCCTTATTTTAGGAAAGACATCGAATTGTTGGAAAGAGTTCAGGGAATGGTTATTAGAATTGTGCCTGGAATTGAGGTGTTTTCATACGTGGAAAGACTGAAATCTCTCAAGCTGTATCCTCTAGAAAATCAAAGGAGTTAAGAGTGATCTTACTGAGATATTTAAGATTGTAAAGGAATTTATGCATAATATCTTCTTTATATTTAATAGTTAGAAAATTAGAACTAGAGGACACAAGTATAAATTTTGGCAAGATAAAGTCATCATCTACTAAGCAGCTTTATTTTTCTAGCAAGGTGCTTGGACCTTGAAATGGGTTATCTTCAGATGTGGTAAAGCCAGCAAATTAAATGAGTTTAAGAAAAAACTTGATAAAAGTGTATGAATTATAAACTTTGGTTCCAGGTTTTTTTGTCTTTTTACGTGAATTTAGTTTAAAATGTGGAAGATCCAAGATGGACCAATAGATCCTATGTTGTCCCAGAATGTTACGTTAAACTTTATGAGATTGGGTGTAAGGTTGGTTCAATGTGGCTAAGTTCTTGTAATGAAATAGAAGCATCCATATATGAAAGCTAACCATATAATATCAAAGTAGTGTTTATATTATTATTTTACACCATTTCACAACTTTCACGTCTCCACCAAAACTTCTTATCTAATGTTGTAAGCTTATAATGAATGTGTGGCAGCGACCATTTATCATCAAAACAAAAATTGAAAGACGAAACGTTTTTCAAACGCTTCTCACTCCACGCTCTTCAAAGGGGGTATGCCCCCCAGGTTGAGAACCGCTATTATATAAAACGTTTGAAGTAATGTTGGTTAATCTACTTGATAAAAAAAATCAGAAGCGTGCTTTATGCGTTTATAGCTATATTTTCGAAACACTCAATTATTCAATACTGAATACATTTACTAATATAATATCGTTTTCTTCATGTATTTAACATATAACTCAAGAACAAATATAGTTTGTAATTCGTCAGTAAGTCAATAACTATCAATAAACACTTGCTTTTACTGAAAGTTAAGACATTGTTTTTCACTTCATAAAGCAAGTTACATCAGTACTTTCCTTTTACGATTATTATTATAATTTTGATCAGTGTTGTTAGATAACTCACAAATATAATTTTAATACAGTTCTTTTTCAGTTATACCTGTTAAAATTCATATACATTTCTAAACAAGAATCAATTTACATAATACTTCTAAAGTGACAAGGATACAACCAAGTAATGAATATACACAAAATAATGTATTTTAAGTTTGTGAATATTGATAATAAACTTCTTTCAGAACTTCTTTACAAAGTACTTAACACTAAATTTTGATTTACATGAAGTATTTAAATGAATTAATGTGTTCTGTTTCCTTCATCAGGACTAGCTGGTTGTGAAGAACAGTGTTTACAGCTTCTGACGTCTATTGAAGCCTCACATCGAGATATATTATGTGAAGTCACTAGACAATCTGTTTCATCTGGTGATAGGAAAATCAACGTAACAGGATGTTTTAATGAGTTTGTTCAACCTCGGAATAATAAAAAACTTACAAAGGTAGTCCTTATGAATAACATTAAAAACGTCACACGTTTAATTTATTTTAACATTCCGAAAATGTAGAACATTTCGACCAAAAACTCATCTCAGAAACCAAATATTAAAATCTTGAACATGAAGTGGGCTTATATCTGAAACGTAGCACAATATTTTTTTTTCCAAAACGTTCAAAGCAGATAAAAACATTATTAGTAACAGAACTGAGAAAAAGGAAGGACAAATCTACGTTTTGCAAATACTTCATTTATTAACGACCATGGTTTAACCAGTAAAGGAACATTAAGGTAAAGACTGAAATATTTTGTACACAGGTTTATATATGTTTAACCACATAACCTTGACAACTGAGGTAAGAACTCCTCTGTTGGATAAGAAGTATAAAAGGTAAACAATTAAGTAGCTTTTTAAATTTTAAAAGTAAATAAAAGTCTAAAAACAAATCCGGAAAAGTTCTGAATGACCAAATTATTCCTCTATTCACTTAATTCAATGTGATTCTCAAGGTTACCTCATGTTATTTGGTTAAATGCATATAAAAAAGAACTGTTTTCAAATCATTTTATTTAGTATATTATGGTCCCTTTACTGGCTAAATGATCGTTGTTAATAAATGAAGTATTTATGAAACGTATAATTGTTTTTATCTTCACTCAATTCTGTAACAATAATGTTTCACCAAGTACCAACGATTTCAAGTATCAGTTATACATTATTACTTTTTATTTATCTTTATTACCTTTTTGTTTTTCTATTTAAAGGAGAAAAAGATTCGAGTTTGAAACATTTCATTCAAAAAGATTTAGCTAGAAGGATTTAACCATCTGACCTGGATTAGATATCCATATCTGCTTTTAATTATAGCAACAAGCGTCATTCTGTAACTTAACTAACGAATATGATCGACGAAATACTTCTTAAATGGGCATTTTTGTTTTTTGACCATAAAACAAAACATCAAACAGCAAAATCCTACACTTATTCATTTTAGTAAATAGATTTTTCACGAGCAATTTAACCTTTTTACGCAGTTTTATTGGAACTGTTGTTTAGGTTCGACAAACAAAAAATCACGCAAAGAAAATGTTACAAATTTTGCATGATTAATTACAAACAGATAATATGAAATTTATCTATGAACTTGTACTTTCAGTTTGAAATTTTGTTTTAGAATTATCAAGTGATTTTGTTTGTTTCGCACAAAACTACACGAGGGCTTTTTGTTCTAGCTGTCCCTAATTTATCAGTTTAAGACTCGAGGGAAGGCAGCTAGTTATCAACACCCACCGCCAACTCTTGGGCTGATATTTACCAAGGAATAGTGGGATTGACCTTCACTTATAACGCCCCCTCGGCAGAAAGGGCGAGCATGTGTGGTGTGACAGGGATCCAAGCCCACCGATTACGAGTAGAGTATCTTAACCAACTGGCCATGCCGGGCCTAAGTGATTTTAACCATGAAAATGGTTTATTCTTAATAAATCTTCGTGAGTTTTGAATGAAAACTTCCTTTTATTTTTTTTTTCATTTTTCATTGATTTTCATGCCTTAATTACTTCTAAACGATAATTATTTTAAATAGTCATACTTTTTATCAATTATAATTAGTTACCAACTTTAAACAAAGAATTCTGAAATAAGTTTAAGGTTTAAAATGTATATTTTAAGCATTATTTTATGGTCCACATGTCTTAAACAGAAACTGACAAACACCAGTTTATAACAAAGAAAAATTCCACTAGATCATAGTGATACGTTTTAACTTGTACAATGTTTGTGATAACAAGAGAAAAATGTTATGAATATCGTTTCCTTAGAAACATCATTTAAAATTTGTATGAATTTCGTTAATCTCTACTTTGAAAGTTAAACTCTACTATAAATTCCTTATGTGATGCGAAAATTGTTTTCTATTTATAATTTACGCTATAAAGAAATTAAACGTATAAGACAATTAACTTTAAATTATGTTACAACATAAGCATTATAAATGACGCAAGGATATGCGCGTGTCCTGAAATTATGCTCAGGAGCAAAATAAATATATAACCTTTATTCCACTTTTCACATAACTGATTTGAATTAAAAAGTCAAAACTGGATAAGATGTGATGTGATGTATAACCTTGTAATGTGAAAAGAAAATTTGTAATCATGCACATAACAAGGTTATTAATGGTAGCTCGAATAACTAATAGCGTTAACTTCAGGTCTGATTATTTAAAAAATAAAAAGGTTTTCATAACTGTAACGTTACCAAGACTGTGAACTATCTGTATATGCGTAAATATACTTAAAATGCTGGTAAGAATCTCTGATATTAGGATAATGTTTACTGGTATAACATCAACCCGAACACAAAATTGTCGCATTTTCAGGTGCTTTCATCAGCTGTATAGTCGCATTTTCGGTGAAAAATTAAACACACTTTTGTGCATTATAAAGTGTTCATATAACACTTAGTATTTTCAAGCAATTTATAAAAACTCACATAATGTGTAATTTCTATTTTCTTACCAGTTTATATATATAATTTGAAAAAAGTATTGAACATACAAAAATGTTGCTATAACAAATAGCCTTTTTTTTTGTCAAAGTTTCTTAATTTTGTAAAGAAGCTAATGCTTAGTAAGAGAATTCTTTATATGAATCTCTAGTTCACAGGGTTGAATTTTCATGTTGTCATGTGTTATCAAATATTTTATACCGTATTCATATGATGCATTCTTCTATAACAGGAAGACGATTCACAGTCGATGTTGTATGTCAAGCGACACGAAGTCTCACTAGAAAGTTCATGGAGAACCACTGACCAGAAGTCACTGACAGAGTCTTCCGAGGAAACGCTAATATCTAGAAATGTACACGAGAGTACAGTTTAAACATGTCAACATGGCGAACTCAGGAACAAGTAATTTAGATTATACCTACATGTTTATAAATTGAAAAAAAAAAATCAGTTTTGTTTTATTTTTCATCTACAAGATAATTAATATTACCAGCGCTAATGTATCAGTTCTGAATTTATACATCAGTTTCTTTAATACTTTTTGTTTAACAACTCCTATCGCAATAACTGATAAAAAATACGGTTAACACGTGTATTAAAATTTTAATGGAAAGTAGAATATGATGGAAATATTTTGATTTAACGTCAACTGAATTCGTCAATAATCAGCTGTTGCGAAATATTTTCTCTGTTTATGGTTACTTAAGCGCTTTTACGTGTCTATAACTAGCTAATCAAGCATACGTCAGTTGTACGAAAATGTTACTTAATCACTATTTCAAGAAAAAAATCATTAATTAATTGACCTCATAAAAAGAATTTCTAGGTAACCTTTTTTATCTGACGTGATTTGTAATCAAAGCTTAAATAATCAGTAATAAAGAACATTGAAATAATCAAATAGATAAAAATAAACTTGCTTTAGGCCAACAACAGTTTAGTTAGATCTATCATAGCCAATTGTGCCTGACAAAAACTTCAGCAATGGAGTTGAAAACTTACAATAAATACACCCTTTAAGGACATTTGAATAAACATCTGTGTATTATCTTTTATCGTATTTATGATCCCATATTCATAACGATTTTTAAAAGTTATTTCAATGTTTAAGTAATTCTGCTCAGATAACCATGAAAGCCTTTGATTAACCAATATTCGGTCGATTTGAGCTACAACTATAACTGAAACTCTCTTCATTACTATGTGAGAATTCATTAGCAGTTACATTGACTTTCTTAAACTGTCTTTATAAAGAAGTCTTTCTCTGAGCTTTCCTTATACAACATGAGAGAGAAACGGTTACGGGCATTATTAGCAATGCCTTAATAAGAATATTTGTTTTGGAAATTGGTGCACTATTTAATAAATTAATTCTGTTGCAAGCCTATGGTAAAGTTCATTAACGACAAACAGGAATGAGGATTAACACGATTTATTTTGTTATCCAAGCACGAAGAACAAGATTCTCAGGAGAATCACTTGATCAGAGAATAATCAAGTTAAGCGACAATATTCCTAGAATTCGTGGAAATGTTTCTCCTTAGTGACAACTAAGGGACTAAAAGTTAAATAATTAAAGAAATTTACTCATTACAAATGTTTCATACTCTTTGTGTGTGTTAACAGGTTAAAACAACTAATTTTAAAATTAAAACCAGAAGACGAAACATAAGTGTTCTGATCCATCAATCGAAAACACCTATTCTAATACTTATGTTTAATTGCTTATACATTTACCGTGGACAGAAATTAACAAATCACTGTTACTTAACAAACAAAAGTTCAAAAGGATAAGCCGCTTTACCGTAATTGTTTTATATGTCTGTATCACAATTTAACCTGTGGTTAATTTTTACACTTAAGAAATGAAACATTATTTACCGCATGGTATCTAATCAAATCTTTTTAAATTACAAATACAGTCAATCGTTCCTTCATTCTGAATTTCGCGCATAACTAGACAAGGGCTATCTGCGATAGCCGAACCTAACTTAGCAGCGTAAGACTAGAAGGAAGGCAGCTAGTTATCACCATCCATCGCCAACTCTTGGGTTAGTCTTTTACCAATAAATAGTGGGATTGATCGTAACATTATAATGCTTTCATGGCTAAAAGGACAAGTTGTTTGATGCAACGAGGATTCGAACCCGCAAACCTCAGGTTAGAAGTCGAGCTTCCCTAACCACATGGGCATGTCAAGCCTATTAAATACAGTGAAAGAGAATAGCTATTTCCTTGCATAGATGTACCTAAATCACTATGTACAGGCCCGACATGGCTAGATGTGTTAAGGCGTTCGACCCGTAATCCAAAGGTTGTGGGTTCGAATCCCCGTCACACCAAAACATACTCGCCCTTTTAGCCGTGGGGGCTTTATAATGTAACAGTCAAACCCACTATTCGTTAGTAAAAGGGTAGCCCAAGAGTTGGGGGTGGATGGTGATGACTAACTGCCTTCTCTCTAGTCTTACATGTTAAATTAGGAACGGCTAGCGCAGATAGCCCTCGAGTAGCTTTGCGTAAAGTCAATCTTTACGAACAGGGAATACATTAAACCATTTTGATATATTTCTGTTTTGGAAATAAAACTATTTTTTTTTTTCATTCTAACTAAATAAAATTGCACACTGAGGCGGACGGTGATTGAGATTTTTAAAGAAATAGCTGTTCTAAATCTAAACTTGGATTCGGTTTGGATACATGAACACTACGTACCGTTGAACTGGTTTTATTTTCTTACACTAAAAATTTATCAGAAGTTTTACTTTCATACTAATTCAATCATTGTATTATTAATCAATATGAGATTTTGAAATTTTAAAAACATAAACAGATTCTGGATTATTTATAATTCAAGAATGGCAACTGTCGTACGTTTTAATGAAACACATTCATGTTCTTTGGTTCTTGTTTTTTATCTTACTAACTATAAAATACGATGATAACAACTGGTAAAAATCTAAAACAATGAAAAAACTCAACATTATTCAAAATCTGAAGATGATCATGAAATACAAGTAAACTATTTTAAAATTACTCCAAGGTTATAAACACTTAACAAGGGCAATTTCTAAACAACAAAGATAACTCAGATGTATATATTTTCTGTATTGTATTCGTAAATATATGAATTGTGAATTACTCATTTATGAACACCAAGTTGTCTTACAATAATCCGTGATGACGACAAAACCCACTTGTAGAGAAAATATATGTGTAGTAACGACTGCTATGGATAGAGAAAGCTCTAGGTAGAGGAGCGAATAATGTTTAGACCTTCTTCAGTCATCGTCGGGTTCACAAAGAAAGAAAGAGGTAACTGACCGAGAGCTGAACACATGTTTGAAGGTGATTGTGTAACTGAGTGTTGGAATGTAGAGGGCGTGCTTAGATATTTGATTATATTTATTAATATAGGTATAAAGGTGTTCTTTTCTATTGGTTTATTTTGAGCTTGAGTTGTTGTATAAATAAGGCTTATTTAATTTTGCGTTTGTTTATGTTTGTTTCTTTATTTAGTATTTGGGTGTTTTCTATGGTTATATTGTGTTTATTTGATTTGCAGTGTTCGAAAACGTGTAAAGGTGACTTTTGTGTTCTTTGAATCTAGTTTTCATTTTTCTACTTGTTTCTCCAATATAGAAGTAGTGGCAGTTATCACATTGCATTTTATAAGTAATTTTGATGTGGTGTTTTCGTGTAGTTTTTACATGGTATAGACCTTAATTTTTGTAACTGGTTTTTGAATAAATTTGGTATTAACTGGAATGTCATAATTTGTTACTAGTTTTTTGCCAAATGTTGGATATTTATCTGCTGTCGGGAGTATATGGTATGCAGCAGTTTATGGTTTCGTGATTGTTTTATTTCGTGGGATATATTTACTTTTGTTGGTTGATTTTGCTTTCTGTCTAGGTGTGTGCGTATAATGTTTTCTACGGTTTGTGGAGGAAACTTATTGATGTTGATGAAATATTGTTTTATTCTGTTTGATTAAACTCCCTACCTTTGGTCCACGGGTTCTAATCACCATAACACAAAACATAATGGTACTTTTAACTTATAAACCAGGTGAGGTCAATTTTACAATTCCTTTGTGATATAGACGTTTAAGAGTTGGCGGTAGGTGGTGTTCACTAGTTGCCTTCTAGTTTTACACTGCTAAATTAGAGACAACTAGTTAAGTTAGCACTTCTGTTGTTGTTTTATAGATACAGTTTGTTAGACTATATTTAAAGGCTTAAGTTAAAAGAATTGTAGAAATGGAATGAAAAGAGAAAAATATTTTTTTATTATTCTACTAATACCTGTACTAAATGTATAGTTCTAGATTTTTATTTAAACTAGTGTGGTTGTATTTGTGTATGTTACATACAATATGTATAGAGTACATAATATAAGTCTGTTACATATCATAATTTATCTCAAACGAGTCCACAATTTATTATGTTACGTATTAGGATCTCAAATGATCATCCTCTGGTGGCACAGCGGTAAGCCTACAGATTTACAATTTTAAAATCAGGGATTCGATTCCCTTTGGAAGAAACAGCAGGTAGTATTTCAGTGTTTTCTACGGTTATGTTGTGTTTATTTGATTTGCAGTGTTTGAAAACGTGTGAAAGTGACTTTTGTGTTCTTTGAATCCGGTTTTCATTCATCTACTTGTTTTTTCAATATTGAAGTCGTGGCAGTTATCACGTTGTATTTTATAAATAATGTTGGTGTGGTGTTTGTCACTGTAGTTTTTATATATTATAAGTTTCTTAACCTCAAAATTACAAGAACCGATACACAACTTAAAACAGAAATTCACCAAAATCACCCATACTAGACTATACATTCCTTGGGACTTATCACATGAAACAAAACAAAAACTCAACATACAAAGAAACCAAATAAACACAGCCATAAAACTATGCTCACCAGATAAAATTAACGACGAATTAGACAAAATAAAACAATACTTCATCAACATCAATAAGTTTCCTCCACAAACCGTAGAAAACATTATGCGCACACACCTAGACAGAAAGCAAAATCAACCAACAAAGGTAAATATATCTCACGAATCAAAAAATCACGAAACCATATGCTGCTGCATACCATATGTTCCCGACATCAGCAGACAAATAACCAACATTTGGCAAAAAATAGTAACAAAATATGACATTCCAGTTAATACCAAATTTATTCAAAAACCAGGTACAAAACTAAGGTATATACGATGTAAAATCTACACTGACAAACACAACACAAACATTATTTATAAAACATAATGGAATAACTGCCACTTCTATATTGGAGAAACAAGTAGAAAAAATGGAATCTAAATTCAAAGGATAAAAAAAATCACCTTCATACGTTTTCGAACACTGCAAGTCAAATAAACACAACACAGCCATAAAAAACACCCAAATACCAAATAAAGAAACAAACATAAACAAACGCAAAATTAAATAAACTTAAATAAATAAATAATATTAAATAAATTAACTTAGCAAAATTAAATGAACAACAACTCAAGCCAAAATAAACCAATAGAAAAGAACACCTTTATACCTATATTAATAAATATAATCCAACACCTAAGGACGCCCTCTACATTCCTACACCTAATTACACAACCGCCTTCAAACATGTGGTCAGCTATCGGTCAGTTATCTTTTTCTTTCTTTGTGAACTTGATGATGATCAAAGAAGGTCGAAACGTTGTTCGCTCCTCTACGTAGAGCTCTATCCATACAAGTTGTTTTTGCATTTATAAGTTGTTTTACAGTTCTTTAGTATAAAGTCAATTATTTATTTCTGCAACTCTAAACATCAATTCGCATTTTATTACAAGTAGTGGATAGACTGGATGGTAATTTCGCTTCAGGATAAACAAATACGTATAACATTATGCCGATAAAATGTATTTGAAATATTTGTTTTCATTTCTGTGATGCAGTGGATGCTTTAATCAATGAAAACAGAAAAAGGTCGCTTAAGTCTTTCTACGAATTTACTTGGAAATATTGAGTTTATTTATAACTTGTCTATTCAAGTTGCCGGTGACTAGAATAAACTTCTTATCTATTTATATAGTATGTTAACAATGGCTCTTTATAACATTTACTTCTTTTACGTTTACTATTCTTAGTTACCTGATTATATATGTCAGTAAAATAACCTTCTAGATGTTTCATTTTTCAGTGTTACCCAATCAGAGACCTGGTGTACGGCAATTTAATGAAGTGATCCATTCAACAAGTATGTTATCGGTTGAATATAAACGTGTATGCTTAAACAATACTTTCGCTTGTTGACAAGGTGATAAATTGTTCAAATCCAAGTTGTTACCATTATACAAAATCCACCATACACTGGACTCTGTCCAGAGAAAATAACGAAATGATGACATAAATATGACAATAAGTAAAATAATACATTTATTTATGACTGTGCTTATCATATATTCTCTCGTTTTCGTTGCTGTAGAATATCAATTTAATCCTGGGTCCATTATACTAAAGTGTTTAAAATATTCTTGGATGTTATTTCTTACTGTTGATGTGAATCTCTTTCAAAATAATTTAATTATTCTTTATAAAATATACGTTTGGCTACTGATTTATGTTTTCCTATATATAAGCATCATTTACGCTGTTCAGATGAACGAAAATTTAAAAAAGAGTAGGATTTCTATTGACTAATTAAATGGCTAATTACTGTTTAAATTATTAATCAGTTTAAAAAAACTAAGATATACAAACATGAACATTGTTTAAAATACGAATGTTGCAAATTAATAATACTTTGCTTCCCCGTTTCAATTGTTTAACCTAATTATCTGACTCATTATGAGCAATTACACGTGTATTCTGTAATTGTTATTAATATCAGTCGTAAGTGATTTCGTAGAAAGATAAAATTAAAGATTATCGCACAAACGTAACTTTTTTATATTTCATATAATGCTAACGATTTCAAACAATTCAATGCAAAGTTTGCTGGCTTTGTATATCAAATTCAAAACATTCTATCAGCAGGTGTAAAGAAGAAACTTTACGTAGCGTAAATCAGCAAAGAGGAGTAATAATAAATAAATTAAATAAAAATATAGCGCGACTGTAGACAAAATCTTCAGTAAATGTCAGTCATGAAAACATACTGACTTGTGACCTTTCAGTAATTTTTTTTCTTAATGACTGAAATAAAACATAAAAACTTATTATGTCAAAAATGTTACTGTGTTATCCTTGTACATTTTATAGATCCTAGCAAAACCTGCCTTTCTAAATAAGGGAATTATCGCGGCCGTTTTGTCTCATGGCTATTTGTACCATAACTCATATGTAAATGTGTATTATAATCAATTTTTCATTAACTTAATACTGACTTATTCTCTGACGATTCATCTTGATTCTATGTATTCAAAAATACATCTTTAGATGAAGTTTAACAGCTAAAAGTAAGGTATGTTTATATAAATATATACTATTGGAAATAGTTCTGGAAACATTGGATACAAATGAATAAAAAATATAAATATCAAAGAATTTCTTCACCTTTATTGTATAAAAATAAACTGCATCAAAGTCCATTCACGTTTGATGGTGGCTTTTCATATGAGGGTCTATCATTTAACTAATCACATAAGGATTTGTTTGATGAAAAAGAATATATCACGGTGACATAAACATCTCTAGTAACATCTTCAAAGAGAAGGAATATAGGTTTGTGAACTGTATACCAGCCAATGTTACTTGATATCTAGACGAAATTGTTGGCACTCTGACTGCTCACAGGAATTCATCTTCCAAGAAGAAAATTTTTCCTTCAGCAAATACTACACAACTACACAAAATTTTAAAGATGCTGACGATACACCCACAAACATTCCCTATACGAATTATTTCACGTTATATGAAACTGAGACCAAATGTTAACAAACTATATAAGCATAAATTAAAAGTATATATATTTGAAACAATAATTTATTATCATACGTTGATGAATTTAAGGTAACATAAAAACAAGACACGCTGCCATGTTTAAAGAAAAAGCAAAATACTAGTGAATCGTACGAGCTACTCACATTTGTTTTGTACCTTCTCTATTATGGAAAGTACTAGTGATAAATACTAGTGAATCGTATTAGTTACTCATATTTGTTTTGTATCTTCTCTATTATGTAGTAATAAATACTAGTGAATCGTACTATTTACTCATATTTGTTTTGTACCTTCTCCATTAAAGTAAGTACCAGTGATAAATGAACTATTTAGTTGCAAGTACTCGTGACGTGGCTTCACCATTCGTATCACAATGAAAATCTTATAGCTACTTCTAAAACTAATATAAAATTTAATAATTAACCGCCAACATCCTCTTCACTCTTGACCATCAATGTAAAATTTAGGAAAGCTCATTATCTCTCAGAGTTACCAAAGTAACATCATGAAAAAGCCCATTGTTCATGCACTTTACCAACGCACCAGCCTGAATAGTTCGCTGTCTTTCTGGTTCACCTAAGTGTCATTTTGAGAAGCTTATTAGGTCCTAGCTTAATAAATATATAGCTTTGAAAATATTTATCACCTCCTCGGTGTTTTCATAGCAGATCGGTAGTGGCTTATTAGTTGATTGGGAAGTTAACAAGTCAAAGCATTCAAGGTTTGAGCCTTGATGTTGTTGAAAATTTTCACTCTTTCCAACTGCAAAAGAGCTACAAAAGAAGCAGTCAGTCGTATTTTACTTGGTTCAAAAAACCAAATAAAAAGCTTGTAGGGACGAGCGCTACTGAGTGTTTTCCATCATCCTCGTCAATGGTTTAAAATTGAAGCTGATCTACTTAATGATCCGGTATGGTCAGATAGTTAATATGCTCAACTTGTAATTTGAGGGTCCCTGGTTTTAATCCCCGTCACACTAAACATGCTCGCTCTTTCAGCGAGGAGGGCGTTAAAACATGACGTTCAATCACACTATTCGTTAATCAAAGAGCAGCCGAAGAGTTGGAGGTGGGTGGTGATGACTAGCTGCCTTCTCTCTAGTCCAGTGGTTCTTAACCTGGGTTCAATAAAACCCCAGGGGTTCGGTGAGTTAGTCACAGGGGTTCGACGGAGGTCAAGACACACACGCTGAGTATATATCCGTTCCGTTCACCCCACTAGTATGATTCGTGACGTTATGCTCCACTTGGCCATCATTGGCTACGGCTGATCACGTCACATCACTTGACCTTAATATCTGTGCTGCATGGAACTTCGTGCGCTTAGCAGTCGACTTGTGATTGTAGTAATTGTGCGTCATTTGTGATTTTTTCCTAATCTTTCAATTCCTTCATACTAACTATGTCGAGCAAAAACAGAAAGCTGTCAGACGAATACGTACAATATGGATTAACATGTATAACGGAACATGATGGTAGTAAGCGACCTCAATGCATGCTTTGCAATGCCATGTCGAGCAATTTTAGTCCAGCACCGGCAAAAATAAGAGAATACTCCCTAAAGCTGCATAGAAATGGGAAATACAAAAACACAACTCTTGCTGAATTTAAGGTAAAAAGAGCCAGGTTCGATGAAAAGGCTACTTTGCCTGTTATCGGCTTTGTACCCATCGATAAACCGATCCTCACAGCATCGTACGAAGTGGCGTACTTGATCGCAAAGCAGGGCAAACTACACAGCATTGATGAAACACTCGTAAAAAAAACTGCGTTGAAGATGACAAATAACATGCTGGGAAAAGCTGCTGAAAATAAGTTATCCCAAATTTCTCTTTCAAATGACACCATCAGCAGAAGAATAAATGACATGAGCGATGACATCTTGACTCAAGTAGTTGTAAATCTGATTTCAAGCTCATCAAAATTCAGCCTTCAACTCGAGTAGACCACCGACGTTTTCAATCTAAACCAGTTTGTTGTATTCGTGCGGTATGTGAAGAACGACGAGATAAAAGAAGATTTTTTTATTTTGTAAGCCTCTTACAATAACAACTAAGGCAGCTGACGTGAAGAAACTTGTGGATGACTTCTTCAGAGACAACGATCTTTCGTAGGATATGGTCTCTGCAGTTCGGACGGAGCTTCAGTCATGCTGGGACGAAACTCTGGTTTTGGTGCGGTGGTGAAAGCCGATGCACCACACATCATTGTAACGCATTGTGTTCTGCACAGGCATGCACTGGCAACAAAAACCTTGACTTCAAAACTGGCAGAAGTATTAAAAATTGTATGGAATGTGTAAAATATTACCCTGAAGCACCACATGTTCAAAGAGCTTTGTAATGAAATGAGCTCTAAATTCGAGGTACTTCTGTACCATTCTAACGTTCGGTGGTTATCCCGGGGAAAGGTGCTGAATCGTGTTTTTGCCATGCGTGTGGAATTAAGTCTGTTTTTGTTGGAGCACCAACATTGTCATGCAGATTGCTTCGAAAAATCTGAGTTCATTCTCATTTTGGCGTACATGGTCGATATCTTCAATGCACTCAATCATCTCAATCAACAGATGCAGGGCGTTGTAGTCAACATCTTCGAAGCGGAAGAAAACCTGAAGGTTTTTCAAAAAAAGCTTTCGTTATGGAAAGGACGAACAGAGAATGATAACTTCACAAAGTTTCCCCTGCTGGACGACTGTATAAGTAAGATCAAAGATGTGTCTGAAATTGGAGACATTTCTGTACCCGGAGAACTGAAGCAAGCAATTGCCATGTACTTAGATGAGCACGCAAAGTCTCTCGACAGATACTTCCCCACCAGAGAGTCATATCCAGCATGGGTGAGACACCTGTTTACGTTTAGTGTTGAGACAGCAGATGTCAGTGATGAATACCTAGACGAAATCATTAAACTCCAGCAGAGCCAGGTTCAACAGCAACTTTTTAGAACAACAACTCTCTCAACGTTTTGGTGTCACCTAATTGTTGCGTACCCTCTTATTGCTAAGAAAGCCCTTGAGATACTCATACATTTGTTACAACGTATCTTTGCAAGCAATTCTTTTCGAAGATGGTAGACACAAAAACGAGGAAAAGTAACAGACTTTCTTGCGAAAATGATATGAGAGTGGTACTTGCCAAGATGAAGCTGCGCATTTCTGAACGTGTCTTTGAAAGGCAACAGCAAAAGTCTCATCGATTTGCAGTAAATATTAATTGAGTTATGTTTTTGTTTTTGTGTGAAATTCATGTTTTGTTGGTTTTATTGTGTGCAACTGATGCAGGGTTCATTTTGTGCACTAATAAAATATCTACTTATGTTTTGAAATTGAAAAAAAATCATTTCTTACTTTTTCCAATTACAAAAGGCCCCCCGCTAGTACAGCGATAGGTCTATGGATTTACAAAGCTAAAATCAGGGGTTTGATTCCCTTTGGTGAGCTCAGCACATAGCCCAATGTGACTTTGCTATAAGAAAACACACACACCAATTACGAAGGGTTCAGTGAATGCAAGTAGGAAACTTCCGGGGTTCAGTACTTTCAACAAGGTCAAGAACCTCTGCTCTAGTCTTACACTGCTAAATTGGAGACGACTATCGCAGATAGCTCTCGTGTAGCTTTGCGCAAAAAACAAAAAACAAACAATCCAGCATAAAGTATGCAATTACAAGCTTATACTTACTTAAGGGACTTTTGGGGACATAGTGATACGAAAAATTTAGAAAGGGTAGAGTCTAATTGTGGTAAACAAGTCAAAGAATTTATGAATCAAAAATGAGGGTACTGATAATAATAGTGTAAGATAAAAGTGTTACATTTCTAATCACAGCTGGCTTACCTTGCTGTCGTAATAAATATTTACACGGAGAGATAACCCTATTCAATATTTAAACTATAATTTTGAAGGCTTTCAACATCCAAAAAGCCACATATTCTAAGAGCAAAACGAAAGACATGAGATTTGAGATCTACTGTTATACGGCTGTGTTCTTGGAGCCGTTTGTCGATGTCTTATACACGAAGCTTGTACAAGATGCATTATAATTCGAACTTCGTATGTATAAAGCACATAAAACTGGAATGTGTGTGTCTAATTACGGATTACTTCAAAAGTAAGAAAGTCAACTTTTTATCTAAAACCAAATGTTTGATTGGAACATTTCAGTTTTGTGTAATTAAATGTTACTATTTCCGAAGTGAAAAAGTAATTAGCACACCGTTTGTTTCATTATAATTGCAGATATATTTAATAGTAAATCACATTGCAAGACATTGTAAGACTAGCATTATAGCTTTCGTTTATCTTCATATTATGTTTTTCTTTCATGCAAAACTTTGTTTTGTGTTTAATATGTTTTAATGTTTATAAATCTCATTATACGAATACATGGGGGTTTTCATCACATAAACATCAATTTATATGCTGAACTAAGGTACTTAGGTTTTGGACTTTGCTCATGAATAAACCAGTTCACTTTCGTAAGCCATTGGCCTTAGTAAGCATTTTGAAAATAATCTGTTTGGACAATCATGTCACACTCGCCCAAGGTGAGCTTCAATACGCACAATCTATTCGCAGTCACAAAGTCTGTAGTTTCTATCTCACGACTGCGCAGTATTTTTCCTGTAGTTTTAGCATAATCATGTTTCAATAAGGACAAGTAAATTTATAAACAGAAGTTGATATTTACAGTGGAAACATTGTGTCTTTTAATTTCAAAAAATACTGCAAAAACACCCTGTTTTAATTGTTGGAGTAAACTTTATAAAAAGGGTCATGTAGCTGTTTTTAACCCAAAAAACAATATTTACCAATACATGTAGTGTTATAAAATATCAAATATTCAAGGACTTTATACATTTTCAAGTGGAGAAGGAAATATACCCATTAAGATATATATAGTTTCAAATACTGTAGCTCATAATCATGAATTAGCGGCGTTTATGAATAATTATATTAATAATGAATATACTTTTAAGGATAGCTTACAGTTATCTAATCTCAACATATAAAGTGTGACTGTGTTTACCATGGTAGATTTTACGCTGACTCTTTGTATATTAACAGCCCTTTTGAAGAAACATTAAAATTGAAGGTGAGGAAGTTATTGGCACTTACAGTAGATTATATTCCAAAACAGTTTTAATCCTATTAGTTTCACCGCAGTACTCTTTTTTTATTATTCTTTGTTTAATGGTAATCTTTGTAATCGTATCTCAGGAAAAATACTTCAGCCATTGAGGTCGGAGATACAGAGAATGTAGAAAATATTTTACTGTTAATGAGAGCATGGACCATTTTCATTGATTCGTGAAATATCGAAGTAGTAAGTATAACAAGATTCGATTAACTGTTAAACATCTGGAAGATTATTAACTTAATGTCTTAGACACTTTGGTTCATAACTGTCATGGTAACCTTAAACCCGAGGATTATCAAGGAAGCACATATTTATTAGTTTAATCTCTAAATGATTAAGTTATATGTCCATTTTGTTCAAAGTATCTTAATACAAGATTTTAATTCATCGTGCATATAGAGTTTGAGGCATTTCCAAGTCTTAAAATTTCAATAGAATACCATGTAAAAATGGTTTCCCATTTATTTGGTAAATAAATTGATTTAAAATTATTTCAATAGAAGAGACTTTCTTGAACCACCAACGCATGACGTGTCTAACTGTTCAGTTTCCATATCTTTATCATGTTTTGGTAAACATACTTGCGTATGTCAGGCAAAATCCGTGTGCCCAGGCTTATAGAATGCTAGCACGTAGAATTTAGTGCGTTTTTTTTATTTTCTATAAATATGAAGGGAGAACTTAGTTACTGAAAATATCTATTTTAATTAATTTACTTGTAAAAAACACAAACATGGAGATTTAAAAATACTGAATAGATGATGTGGAGCACATTTCTACAAGTAAGCGTGGCATAGTCATCTATTCAATTTATTTTAAAAGCTTAACTAAAATCAAACCACCAATAACGGATAAAATCTCCATATCAAAGGAATCGTGATCATTCATAAGCAGAAGCTGCAATTCAATAAAGTTAAAGTAGGGTAAACTGCTGTCCATGTTATAAAAACATAAAAGTGCATTCATGTAAATTTTTATGAGGTTTTCATATTAAAAGTACATATCACTATTTACAATTATTTTATTAAATAAGAATAACGTTGTCTGTGGCTTTAGTGACAGTACTGAATGTATATTTATTATGTAAGTACGCGATGTATTAAAATTTTTTCTTGCTTCGCAATCGGTTCATTTTGCTTGAGGTTTTCAGGAAAATATCTTTAACGTTTATTACGCAATTTGAAAACTAGATTGCTTAATCACTATTTCACTTCACATTGGAAAACTTTTGTAATGATACTTAGTTATGACTTGTTTAGTGTTAATGGCAACTAATTTCGTATAATCAAAGGTGTTAGGGTTTTTTTTCACTTGATTGTCGTGACTGCCCATAACTTTACAAAATAACTTAATAATAAATACATTTTCAAGCGGTTAATTAAGTTTGATAAACGCTACCATTATCAATATGGAATTTTAAATACTGTTACATACAGAAGTTGAGGATATGTAATTTGTAATACAGTTCACTTCTTAGCTGTCAAAGTTTTTTATTGTGACATAATTTTTTTAACCACGTTAATTGGTATCTGCAATAAGCTATATGGTGCAAAAAGTAACAAAGTTTTTCTCTTGAATACGTTAATTCAATGGTTCTCATACTTGAGGTCGCAGCGAACATGATGAAAAAACACGTAGTTGGAATAAATGTTGAATAGAACGGTTGAAATACATTTCGAATAGATGGAGTCGGGAAGATTTTGATGTCTTTATTGGAGCTTTTTTTTTTTGCTAAAACAACGGAAACTACTTGAAAGTAAATTTGGAATCATCGATCGAGTCAATGTTCTGAAATGTTACGTATTCAGAATTACACAAACTCAAGGAAGTATTAGAACTAAACACATTCCTTAAGTTCCAGCTCAGCCTTAGGAATATTTTTCTCAAATTTTCTGTGGAGTATGATTTTGGTTTGTTTTGTTTTGAATTTCGCGCAAAGCTACTCTAGGGCTATCTGCGCTAGCCGACCCCAGTAAAGCAATATAAGACTAGAGGAAAGGCAGCTAGTCACCACCACCCACCGCCGACTCTTGGGCTACTCTTTTACCAATGAATAGTGGGATTGACCGTAATTAATAACGCCCCATGGCTGAAAGGACGAGCATATTCATTGTGACGGAGATATGAACCCACGACACTCAGATTACGAGTCGAGGAACACAACTAGTCATCACCTCCAACTAACAACTCTTGGGCTATTCTTTTACCAACGAATAGTGGGATTGAACGTCACATTATAACACCTCCACGGCTGAAAAGGCGAGCATGTTTGGTGTGACGGGGATTCAAACCTGGATCCTCAGATTACGAGTCGAGGGCCGAAACCACCTGGCCATGTTGAACCAAATGATTATGAATAAAGATACAAAAGCTGTTGTGCGACATGTAGTGTTTTGACTGTACTGATTTTACCAATCAACTCATGCAATTAAGAATTAAGCCGTCTAACTAGGATTTATCTGTTTTAAATATGTAAACACGGCTCGTTTTTACATACATATATTTTTCTCTACTAGTGGGTTTTTTCGACATCACTGATTAGAACATGTCTGTTGTTAACTTCCTCTCCAAAATCATTGCTAAGCGCAGGATGGGATGTATACTTGTTTTGTGGTTAAACACAATGAGCTAACTGTGTTCCTATCCATCACTTGTATCGAAATTCGTATTTTAACGATGTAAGCACGCAGACATACCGCTGTGTTACTATGGGTTTCCCAAGGTTGATGAATTCTGCTTATTAAATCGACTTTTCGCTTAGCCCAACTACGCAATGGCTTATTTATGTCGGAGTTAGAGGGATCTCAGCCTCAGTGCTCATGGTCCAAATATGGACCCATTGATAATTTTATTCTATGTAAATTTACATCGGATGTTGAGCTCACAAAAATTATTAGCCCCTGAGCCGATACAACCATTGATTCGTCAGTGTAACTTTGTAATTCAGTTTTAAATTATTATTATCGTTGTTACCTAACCATTATTATAGGCTATCTCTGCTTCACTCACAGTATGTAAACCTCGATTTTAGCGTAAAGCCCCCAAACTATTAAGCTACTAGGAGGGGTAGATGAAGCGATAGCAATACATATTTGTCAAAGATAATTGTGAGTAGATGAACTAAAAATTTTGAAAACGTGTTATCTTTGCTATTAACATCGTAATTAAGCAGGTTTTATCACACATTTTCTTGTTCGTGTCCTAAATGTGAGAATTTTTTTCTTACCACCGCTAGTCCTTCGATAAGTGAACTCGCAAACAAAACATTTTACCTAAAATGTGTTCCTGACCAATTTTAATTCATATTGTTATCCGTAGACTAATATTAACTTACTCCTTATTCTAGAATACTAGAGTGAGAAGCAAGTTTCAAAGTGATAATAATGAACAACTTAGTAAGTTGTGTCAATTTTGACAGTAATTGTTTGGAAAAGCAAAAAAAAAAGGATTTTTTTCTAGCCTTTTCCATAATAATTACAGCGTAGAGTATGCGTGATAATTTTGATATAAGTTTATAAAAATCTACTGTTTTGTATAACAGAAGCACTTCACTTGACATGAGTGCTAAATACAATAGGAAGGATATCTCCATTCTAAAGAAAAACCGCCCAACGACATACGGAGAAAGTATCAAACTATATTTTTCTTCCGTATACTCACTAGCTGGCATGCTGACAGATTCCAGGGCTTTGACACTAATTTACCACAGTAGAAGAGGCTGTCCAATTACTGACGTTTACACCAACACTTCCAGTTGCGAGATAAGACGTATGTCTCCAACATCTCACTCAAATACAGTAGAAAAGACATACCTTCGAGAGTCTAGTAGTTCTATCTATTTTTGTTAAGTTCAAAACAATGAGCTACGTACATGTCCAATGTTGATTAGAAGCAATCTACTAAGTTTATCATGTCAACGCTTTTGGAATGGAATAAATAATTTTAAGAAGTTGTATTAAAAGTAATACAACACAAAAAAACGTATAAAAATATAACAGTAAGAGAAAAGAAGACAAAATTCTGCATTTGAACAAGCAGTATTATCGAAGTCTTTCTTATTTCGTTGCTGTACTCAGGTATTAATATCAAGACTTGTGACACCAAAAAGTTAAAACATTGATACTTTGGTAGAGAATTTAATAAAATTGAAACATATATAGTACACATGGTGTATTGTTTGAAAACCATTCGTTATTATATGACAAAGAGTATATTTCTGGAATGTTTTATTGCTTCTCTTACCATAAAAGCCAATGTAACGGATCAGAAGTTTAGATGTACGGACGATATGAAGAAAACAAAACAAACATGCAACTAAAGCTCGTGTTTTTGACGCATTCAATATATCCCATATTTTTTGTTCAATATCACGTAAACGTCTCATAGCTTATATAGCTGTCTAAAATGGAGAACTACTGATTTTATATTAAACATTTTTAGTGATAATACGACCATTTTATTACTTCATTAAATGAAGTATTTCATAATGTTTGTCAGTATGTTCATTTCCAAAGTAGATTAATTGTTTCTCGCTTTGGTTATCTACTCCGTCAGTAAAAAAAGTGTGCAACTGTGATGATTGACCAGTTGTTTAGAAACTAAGAGCTGTTATTACTAAAATAAAATATAAATATAATATTTTAAGTTCTAATTTACCATTAACAATTTGTAACACAACAAGCAAATGATGAGAAATGTTGTCTGGACTTCAATCTTAACTACCAAATTAACTGAAGGGACATTTATGGAGTTTCTTCTACACAATTACACTATTGTATCTTCTAATGATTCCCAATTTCAGTATGATAGTTGTTTGCTTCACTTCACGTTTTTATATCAAACAATTAGTATTTCTTGCCTTTCATTTTTCAGTGTAATATTACATATTGAAACATGTAATCAAGCATCAAATCATTAAGTTTATTTTCTCTATCTGCGTAGGAAAATTCAGTTTCTTATTAAATTTAACGGGATTTGAAGTTGCTCTGTCGAATCATTACGTCAAGTTCATTTTGTGAAATATGACCACGTAAGCTCGTAAGGGTTAGGTGTTACAACGTTTGAAAATTACAGATGGATAAAAAAATGCATTTTATGTCAATCGTTTATTATGCCGATAAATTCTGTATTCCTCAGTTACAAGAAATGTTCACCTTTTGTATGTGTGTAAGTTAAAAACTCAAGTAAGTTCAACTTTGACAAAAGATGATAATTACGTTCAATATTTTGTAAGGAATCATGTGTTGACATTCTGCAAGACGTAATCACTCCTGCGGTGAAAATAGCATAACTCGATGTCTAACAAAGTTACTAAGTGTTCTACCTATTCGGATATCTTGGCCTAATTCGTGTTACCAGATGAATAAAACAACAGACTTTAATAAGTTGTTACACTTGCAAATAAACTTAAATGTGAATTGTTTTCAAATTATTGTTTGTTTTGGAATTTCGTACAAAGCTATTCGAGGACTATCTGTGCTAGCCGTCCCTAATTTACCAGTGTAAGACTAGAGGGAAAGCACCTAGTCATCACTACCCACCGCCAACTCTTGAGCTACTCTTTTACCAACGAATAGTGGGATTGACCGTCACATTATAACGTACCCGCGGCTGGGAGGGCGAGCATGTTTGGCGCGACCAGGATGCGAACCCGCGACCCTCATATGACGAGTTGCACGCCTTAACACGCTTGGCCATGCCGGGCCATTTCAAATTATGGAATTAACATCGATGAATGACAGATGATATGTTTTAGAACCATCTGGACGTTTCTGCTGAACATTTAGACGCTATATAATTGTTAGTACACTTTTCACATGTTAAGTATGTTACATTTTCATTTGCAAGCAGATAAATATAATAGTTTAAAAACTAAATGCGACATTATTAGATGTTTTACAGTGTTAATTACGTATTAGTATTTGTATATTGCATAACGTTTTTGAAAGAACAAATATATTTTTTTCGTGTTATTGAGTTTTTATTTTAATTAATCATACGGGTAGCTTGTAATATTATCCTGAAATTATTTTCGCCCATTATCCTGAATTTAATTACCGGGTGAGTTGATTCTGTAAATACGTTTAGAAACATAACGGTTGAGCTGTCAAAATGACAGTGTAGGTACAATTTACACAATTAATTAATCTAAAGGTGCAATCATGTTTTGGAAATGTTGTTTGTAGTTATTTCCAAAAGTAACTAAACTACCAGTAACTATCAGACTTCAAGTTTAATCTTTGAAACATCATGACAGTACCATGGAAAACCAATGTTGGTATTTTAATCAAGTTGTAAATTACATGGTTAAAGAAACTGAATAATGTTGAATGAAGAATTAGTTCGTTTCTACACGACTGACGAGGGCTAAACGAGCCTGTAGACAATTACTTAAAAAAACAACTTACGTGTTCCATATATTTATGAAGAAATAATATTTAAATTTATTTTTTTAATTTTGGCTGATGTCTACTACTTTATGTTCTGTAAAATTTGACAGGGTTCCAGTTCTAGAAGCAGTTAATTTCAAATTAATTTATTTTCCTATATACTTTTCATTAACACGTACACGTAATTTCCTTGCTGTAGAATTTATTCCCCCTAAAAAAAAAAAAAAACCTCGAACCGCTTGGAAATTTTTCTATTGGGCGGGAAATGCTGAGCCCCTCGTTAGTGAACCATGTTGTTAACGTGTAATTCAAAATGGATTAATTAAACTTTCTTATGCATATTGTGGTAATTTAAGATATAGACGCGTGTGTGTATGTGTTGCAAAAATTCTCGAATTTTGTTCCTTGTTTACAACGTACGTGTGTTAGGTCGATACTTATACAAGTTACCAAGTGGATCTATCCAGGTTTTCCTGATGCACTTGTACCGTGAAAAGAGCTAAAAATGATGAGCTCTCAACACTGTCAAGATAATTTGTGATGTTTACGTAGGTTACGTGTAAGCTGATTAATTCGGAATTTCAGTTATTATAAATTGCGCTTTCGTTTTAATTATTCATATTAACTGCTGTACACTCGGTACGTTTAATTCAACTTACGAGCTCCGAATAATGTATGGAATACGCGCAGTGCATGCTAACTTGGTCTCTTTAGGAGAGCATTCAAACTGTCACTGTCTAAATAACGCGGCTTTAAGTTTAGGCTTTCTGACAAGTCTCCATTAGCAAAAGCAAAAGAAAACTACAGTATTCCGGTAGCTTCATATTGTAAATTAAAGTAATACAAGAGTTACAAAATATATGTATATAAATAAATTAATATCAATTCAACGGAATAAACGCTTTCAACCTTACATTATATTGATTGAAATATTTTAGTAAAATTGTATATAATTGTTGGATTAATCACCAGAAACTTTTGCTTCGTTGTCCTGGTAATTATTGAATACAAAAGTATCCAACAAAGATGCAAAGTCAGTTTTAATACCATATTTTCGTACATGTCTTTGAAAAACGTTTTAAGTTTACTTAAAGTTATGTCTAATGCCTTGAAAAACAAATATTGTTAGAGCAAACAGAATTAAATATCCATAAATGTATTTTAAATATGCATTCATTGATGAAAATTAATCTTGAAGAAATCTAGCAACAAGAAAATTCTCTAGTGAGAAATTTAAGGTCAGTTAATTAATAACGATTTATTTTAGTTTAGTCAATGTGCATTTTTTCAACAAAATTATTCATTTACACAAATCAGATGTAAAGTCTTTATGTTACTAAAGCTTTTGTTTTTTGTTTGTTTTTTTTATTTCGCACAAAGCTACTCGAGGACTATCTGTGCTAGCCGTCCCTAATTTAGCAGTATAAGACCAGAGGGAAGGCACCTAGTCATCACCTCTTACCGCCAACTCTTGGGCTACTCTTTTATGAACGAATAGTGGGATTGACTGTCACATTATAATGCCCTCACGCCTGAAATGGCGAGCATGTTTGGCGCGACGGGGATGCGAACCCGCAACCCTCAGAATACGAGTCGCACGCCTTAACACGCTTGGCCATGCCGGGCCAGGGTGCCACGGCAATTGTCGGTTAAGAGCATTATGTCTTGATAAAACCGTCTTGTAATGGAATTTAGCAATGTCCTTCACTTACAAACAAGTTAATAAACAATAATTCAGATGCATTAAAGCTGTGATTTAGTTGCCGTTGTTTCTCTGAAAGAGATTGAAATGTTTTTTCTCTACCCCATAAGTTAACTTAACTGATACCGATCATTCTTGATATGTGTCACAGATTACGGTATCCAGTTCATAACAGCAAACTAAATCAACCTGCAAATCGTTTGTCTGTCATATACTTCTAAAGGAGAGACACCACAACTGTGTACTAGTTACAAAGTGTTGCAGAACACACCCGCATACTCAGTTAATATTGTTCAATACGACTCCGTGAAGAATATCCATGAGGGAAAAACTGTGAAAAAGATGCCTGATGGAATAGAAGGAAAACTTATTTTTCTTCGCATGACGCTTTATTATTCATGTTTGAAACTAACGTCTTACCTTCAATATTTAATTAAAACCATCTTTCTCTCACCGAGCTTAAGTTTTCCTTTCAGACAATAGTAATAGACATATAACGCCTTTAGTCTTATTTCTGAGTAAATCCTAAATTAGCCTAAAAACTGAAAATTACTGCAACATCTTATCTCTTGTGACTTTTTTAAAACAGTAACATACTATCGTTTTCAAAAGCTAACACAAATAAAATGGGGTATTTAATCTATTCGGTTTGATTTAGCTGTTAAAAACTCAAAGTGCATGCTTGGTTTTGAAGGACTAAAAATAATTTAGTTAAACAAAATTTATTTTAATAATTATGTATCGTTGGTGCCATCTATGAGCTAATTTAGTACTTTCGAAGTGATACATTTTCATTACTAAATGTAATGAGAAAACCAAGGAAAATTATCAGTCTGTTTGTTTTGTTTTGTTTTTAAAGCAGAAAAGCTACAGTTAAATGAAAAGTTGGGAAAAGTGAGTGTATCTTCTCTTGAATGACATACTTCTAAATTACAAAAAATAACATTAGTAATCTAAATCGTGCATATGCCGCATAATGAAGTCCCTACTAAACCTTTTGATTTTCAGAATCACTTCCACAGTGTGCCTGAATATTGATCTACGCATGCACAAAGAGAATGATTTAAAAGGAAATATTTACTCAAAGTTTGTGAAACCAAATGTTACTTTTCCGCTTTTTGGAACTCACTTTTAACTGTCTTAAATAAATATTTCTTTTCGCGTTTAATTCTGAACTATATCGATCAAGCAGTAGTGGGAAAATTAGACATTTCAGTACAAGTTAAATAGTATCTATTCTTCTCTGAAAATGGCCCAGTGAACTAATGTTTGTTTGTTTTGTATGTATCATACGTAACATCTGCTTTACTGATTAGTATAGTCCAAAATATGCGTTTACAAATACGCTTCTAAACGCGCCGATAGAAAGGTTGGATAGCAGAAACATAATTCTTACAACGGACTTATGTCTTTTCATGTGTAATGCTTTTAACTACTTTCTAAATTCTCAGTTACAGTCTACTAAGCACCTTTCTTAAAACAAAATATTTATCGAAAATTTGAGTTCATTTATTTTCAAGCTTTGTGCAATAATATATTATCATTAATGCTCACTAATGTAAAAAATTGCGGCCAACATTTTAAGAAAAGTGCAGTTGACCAGTAGTCGTGACGTCGCCATATATGACATAAAATTACGAATTTTTTTGTGAGCAAATATAATGTAGCGTACAATAGTGATTAGTGTTACGTATTTTTTGATGTTTTATATTCTTCGTAGATTAAACGCAACAGAAAAACACAGATAACAGCTTGTATAATTTATTACACTAAACTATTAACAAATATAACAGATATGGCATATATTGTATAATAACGGTGACAGATATTAAGTTACAACATTCGAAATTAATTACAAAACAAAATAATATTAGTTTCAAACTTCAAAATAAATCACAATACAAAACGGTACTGGCCTGTATCTAATGTAATGATCTAAAATTAAAGTCTCAAATTCCAGTCTAGGGTGTGAATTTGGTCCCACGAAGAGATTCCGAAACAGTTCCCAGTTCAATGAAATCGCCGTCTCTCAGCTCAAGCAGTAATTCAGAAGTATCGTAGAGATTGACGAAATAAAATCACGGCTTCCGTAGATCTAATTTCAATCACAAATCCAAGTTGAATATTCACGGCAAACACTTAATCTTTCTCAAATAACTAACTCTCTTCTTTTGAAATGAAACTGGTGTCTGAATCTCACTCTTTGTCTTCGAATAAAACTGGTGTCTGAATCTCACTCTTTGTCTTCGAATAAAACTAATGACTGAATCTCACTCTTTGTCTTCGAATAAAACTAATGACTGAATCTCACTCTTTGTCTTCGAATAAAACTAATGACTGAATCTCTCTCCCTCGAATAAAACTAATGACTGAATCTCTCTCCCTCGAATAAAACTAATGACTGAATCTCTCTCCCTCGAATAAAACTAATGACTGAATCTCTCTCCCTCGAATAAAACTAATGACTGAATCTCTCTCCCTCGAATAAAACTAATGACTGAATCTCTCTCCCTCGAATAAAACTAATGACTGAATCTCTCTCCCTCGAATAAAACTAATGACTGAATCTCTCTCCCTCGAATAAAACTGATGACTGAATCTATCTCTCGTCACCGTCTTTTATACCGATAGGCCTATTTCTCGAACAATCTCGTAATTTCCATACAACTCCAGAGCTATCCACGCATATCCGTTCTTGCACGAGACTACACATCTAGACAGGAAGTCACCAGCACTCATTTACAAACATGTGATTGGTCTACTTAATTCGAGAAAGTTCTAAAATGTTACCCTAAATAAATAACATATTTTAGTTTGTTTTTGTTTGTTTGTTTTTTTGGAATTTCGCACAAAGCTACTCGAGGGCTATCTGTGCTAGCCGTCCCTAATTTTGCTGTGTAAGACTAGAGGGAAGGCAGCTAGTCATCACCACCCACCGCCAACTCTTGGGCTACTCTTTTACGAATAGTGGGATTGACCGTCACATTATACACCCCCACGGCTGGGAGGGTGAGCATGTTTAGCGCGACGCGGGCGCGACATATTTTAGTTTAAACTTCGAAACAATAATATCAAGATGGAAAAATGAATAATACAAATGAAAATTCAAACACAATACGACATGTTGTCGTTTACAAAATATTTACACATATACATAACATTAGTCACTAGCCAAAGGAAGGTAAAGACAAAAGAAAGCTTGATTGTAAAAATCCTGTAATCTAAAACCAAACAAGTGTACAAGCTCAGAACATAGATACACTGTACTAACATCTCTTGTGTATTTCCAAGGTGATATTCGTACTCAGAACGTTTATGTGCTGTAATAACAACTATTGTGTATTTCCAAGTTAATGTACACGTTCAGAATGTAGATATGCTCCACGAGCGACTTTTACGTTTTTCAATATTCTTGGACTGTGAAGCTAGTTTTCAAGCAATTCCGTACCGAATTTCGTAGTATTCGTGTAAACTATTTCCAAGTTCTTAGTACAGTGAAACAATAAGACTTGATAGCTTCTGTAAAATTGTGCGAAAATATGGTATACTTGAATATCAAACTTTCTTAGGTTCATTTATCACAAAAATTTGAACATGAGAAGTTCCAAAGCATAAATTCACTTTTTTTATTTAAATATGTATGCAATTTCACGTCTTTTACTTCGAGAACAATAAATGAATAGAATAATAGTATACATTAATCTCACAAGTCCCCCTCCGTAGCTCAGTGGCGGACTTAAGGGCTTATGACTCTAAAAAACAGGATTTATTTATATGCTCTTAGCACAGCGCAGACAGTCTATTGCGTAATAACTTATCCCTTACTATAAATGTATGGACAAATATATACAAATTATCCCTCAATATCATGTTCTTGTTTTGAATTAAGCACAAAGCAACACAATGGGCTATCTGTGCTCTGCCCACCACGAGTATCGAAACCCGGATTTTAGCGTGTAAGTCCGCAGACATACCGCTGAGCCACTGGGGGGCCCCTCACTATCAATGTATGGACAAATGTATACAAATTATCCCTTACTATAAATGTATGGAGAAATGTATACAAATTATCCCTTACTATAAATGTATGGAAAATTTATACAAATTATCTCTTGCAATGAATAAAAAACTTGATTGTAAAATATTGTTCTTCTTTCATCAACAAAGAGAGAATAATTAAATAAGAGCTCATGAAAATTATACCATCAACAGGCAAGTCCAAAATACCTTTGTTTTGTGATGTTTTCAGCCAGGCGGTTAAAGCACTTGTCTCTTAATCCAAGGGTCGCGGGTTTAAATACCCGTTGCACCAAACTTGCTCCCCTTGCAGCCGTGGGAGCGTTATAAAGTGATGGTCAATCCCATTTTTTGTTGTTAAAAGAGTAGCCGAAGAGTTGGCGGGGGATGATGATGACTAGCTGCCTTCCCTCCAGTTTTACACTGATAAATTAAGAATGGGTGAAGTTGATAGTCCTCGCGTAGCTTTGCGCGAAATTTAAAACAAACCAAAACATAAAATATTTGTTTCAGATGTACTGAAAAAAGATAAATATTGTTGATGAATTGTGAAGTTGAAAGCATCAGTGAAACTTTTTATAATTATAACAAATCTTATGAACGAATGTTTACAACTTAGTGTTATCAGATGTTATACATACTTTTAAACACCTATTTTATGTGAAAAGCGAACTTTTTACTAACTAAATTGAACAATTTTATGCTTAGAGACGTGTTATAAACCAACTAGCATATTATATTTCTCTAAAGGACTTTAGTAATGTACATTATTTATTATCTTATTTATAGCTATCATCCATTAAAATTAAAACTTTATTAGATACCACAAATTAGACGTCGAAACAGCATTTGTAACGAGCGCTTTCTCCTTTAAAGTCATTTCTTAATACATCCAAGAATTTAATATGCTATTGAAGCTTTGGAGTATTGCACTCTAATTACAGTTATACATTGTATTATGAAACTTTGTTCTCAACATTTTCATAACGTTATTATGAACACAAATCTCATTATACCATTATTAATTTCTACCATTCCAACTACCCAACCATAAACCTTTACATTTAGAAAGATTTAACACATATACAGAAACAGAACCATATAATTAACACACGTCAGGAACTTAACAAATAAAAGTTGTACCATCTACTGTTTAAATCGTATCATCAGCATGTTGAAATTAATTTTTTTGGAGTGAAGTCGTGTATAGTAAATTCTAAATCGGTTCTTCTTACAGTTAGTGATTGTAATAACAATTATTATATGTTTTCTAATCAAGTCGTTATACTTGTATGCTTTACAACACAATCCTTACAGCCGTTTTAATCCAATTAATGAAATATTAACAAATCACATCACTCTGTTTGTCTTTATTAGGAAAATTATATCTCCAGTTTTGTTTTGGACCGGACTTAATCTCGTTAACGTGCTGGATTCTGAATCTGATATTCGCTATTCACGTTCCTTTCCAGCTAAATCGCACCTGTAATTTTGGAATCATGGATGCATAATGTGACTAAAATCCACTAACCGTTTTAGTCGCCCAACAATTAACAAATAACATTAATGAGTGAATAACTTGTAATGATCAATTCGCTAAAGTTTTGGAGAGTATTAATTTCTTTAAAATATTATTAAGTAATCATTTCAATTGGATCCAACAAATCACTTTTATTTAGATTAAAACCAAGAATACCAATAAATGTCAAAATAAATGTTGATAAAACCTGTTTATAAATGTCATTGGAAATCCATTATACTTCGAAGAGTTTCTATGGTACATAAGAAATGCTCTTTATTTCTTTTTATAATACTCTCTTTTAACACAATATCTGAATACCCAGTGCTAACGTCTTTGTAATCAAATAATTTTACGGAATCACCTTTTCCAAAAAACTCTTCCCTGGTCATCAAAAAACAATTTTCGTGTGTTAACGTCTAAATTTCTACATTCTTAAAACCAAGCAGTTGAACCTGTCCTTGAAATCGTTGCATCCTCATTCTAAATAGCTCAACTTTTCCACATTCTTCCGAAAGTTACATAAACAGTTTATGTTTCGGTCGAAAAGAAAACTTACGTATTTCATCAAAGCACAATTGTAACTTTTTTATTTTTTAATTAAGAGACGTTTTCACGTGATCAGCTTATGACTTAACAAACGAAACTTTTTTTCCTAAAATTTTAGAAGGGTTAGACAAATAAAGTATAAAAGACTGGTTAGGCTAAAGTAAATAATTAATCATTGAGTCTATTAATAAGGTATATTAAGTGTGAAGAAGTTATCTGGTTGCGTTTGTTAGTTAGTGTATGCTCCCACGGTTAAAATGGCAAGCATATTTGGTGTGACGGGAATTCGGACCCACAACCCTCGGATTACGAATTGAATGCCTTAACTACCATGCCATGCCGGGCCTCTAGCCGGAAAAGACCCGCGAAGATATTTTACCTGGTCCTTGTTGTTTGTTGTTTTTCTTTTTAATCGTATTTTATTTTGGCAAAACGAAATCTGACCCAGTAAACCAGTCTCGTGACGGTTATGCGAACTTTCTTCAAATATTAATTTAGCTATTCATTCAAAACCACATAATTAACTGAGGCTTTGTAGTAGATATTAAAATTCAAATTAAACCAGTATTCTAAAATTACTTACCCAAGCATATAGTTTCAACCTCCAAATTACAGTCCAGATAAAAAACTGGCTTACAAGCACAAGGAAGTTGACCGTCCTTGGTTTGGTTGTTGAATGCTGTCTAACTACTTGACTAGCCATCCCAAATTTTAAATTGTAGTGTCGGGGGATGAAAATATTCAACACTATTTTCCGCTGATGTTTAAGCTTTTTTTTTCGGATTGAATAGTAGTATGTGGTACTTACTATTATAACGCACATACAGCTTCTAAGTGCGGAGCGCAGATTTTTGAATTGTTTTATTGTTTTGAAGTAATAGACGTAAACTTTAAAACGTCTAATTTACTGTCTAGCATGCTAATCACTCGACCATAATAAAATAACATGCTATCCTTTTGCAGAGAGAAAAAATTAGCAAGTAAACGGAACTGTTGTATTTGCCTCTGTTGTAAAAATAGGCCTATTAGTGAACATTTGCCAGGTTAGCTTATGGAATCTGTAGCTGAAGAAATAAAGTGTTGTTATTATAGTTAAATGGACAGGACATTGCATTCTTCTTTTGTTCTGAATCATTCAAAATAATTGCAATGTCTTTTGCCTTAGATCTTCAAAAATTAATCATAATATTCTGAGTTTCCTCTCTTATCTCTATATTTAGAGAGCCGAATAGTTTTACTTCATCGATTTTGAATACGCAAAGCAGCAAGTCACGAGACAACCATGGCTAATAACGTTATGGTAGAACAAAATGTAACTAAAATATACCTTGGCATTCTTTAGCATTCCTTGGATAGTGAGACGTCATCGAAAACTGAATGCCTTTGGCAAAAGTATGCAATATCATTTCAGTGATGAAATATTCACACATTTAGATTATGAAGAAATGTTCAGATCGCGGATTGGAATTTTTAAAATGGGGATGTGTTTCGTATTTAATGATATTGGGGAAAAATGGATGTAGATCAAATCAGGACATTTCAAAAGAAAACCTGAAACACTTCGTATTCAAACTATTGCGAGAAAAGTGCAGCGTTTTGTAATAGTTGAGAACCACAAATACAAAGGGCATTAGACAAATCAACCTACGTGCCACAAAAAACGTAATCAAAAAAAGATCTTTGTTTTGAAAGATGACATAAGTCTCAAGTACACATGCTGCCTCTACAACATGCACATTAAACTATTGCATGCCTCGAAAAGTTTCAAAATAAAATTGGTATTCATGCTATTCTATGAAGAAAATATAGCAGTCAAGTCGATGGATGCAGTACTTACTGATATATATGTGCTCAAACTATTGAGTGGGTATGCAGAATCCATGGTTTTCATACACCAGACATATTATGAAAACCAATCATGGAAAAGTGGTTTGCTTTGGACCTAAAATCATTAATTACGACGGAGCCTTTTGAAATGAAAACTATGTTGTAAGGCTAATCTCAGGACTCACGGTCGTAAGAAAGAGAATGATTGGACATGGCAACATTGATTATAACAATGTGGTGACGTTCTAAAATCGTTTTATCATAACATATTCAACCTCTGTAATACTTAATTAAGTCTGTCTTATATATCTTCTAACCTTGCCTTATATGAATTAAATGACTAATGCTTTGAAAATATCTTCTTCCTGAAATAAGCTATATTAACGAGCCAATGACCCGAACCTTGAAAGTCATTGGTAAAACCAGAAACACATTCCAATAAAAGGTGTTTGTGAACTTTTTTGCTAGTGGACCCCTCCCACGGTATTGGAATTAGAAGGTTAAAACTTAGCAGTCGCATCTGAGGTGGGATGGTTCCTATCTACATAGCGTGGGCTCTCTTATAAAGGAGAGGTGACTAAAAGACATCCTCATGGTCACCAAACCATGACGAGGATCTATGGTTAGGATAGCATGGTTGCTGAATCCAAAGTTGCGATCTGATTTTGTGTTCCTACCCCTTTTTCGAGACCCCAGAGAAAGAATGTGTGAAATAATGCCAATACAAACTAATGAGACCAAACGAGCCACGTGTGCTCAAGCACTACGAAATGATGTCTAAATGAAATTTGTTTATGGATACGAATCCCTTTAACGTATACATAGAAGTAACTGAGAACGAAGAAGGAGTTTAATCATTACATTAGGGACTCTAAAAACCATGGAACATTTGAAACCAGAACCATTGCGTGAGCATTTTTTTACAGCATGATAAAACCTTCACACCTAAAGAATCATTGTAGTTGAAAAAACCTAATAAAATCAAATGAATTAAAAACTTTAACGTAAGATAAAGCACTGTGAAAAACATCTAGACGATGAAGTAAAGAAAATTTGTCCAACTTCTAATTTAAAACACAATTATAAATCTTCTTAATACCAGCATGGCCATGTGGTTAAGGCACTCAACTCGTAATCTGAGAGTTGCCGGTTCGAATTTCCGTCACACCAAACATGCTCGCTCTTTCAGCTGTGAGGGCGTTATAATGTGAGGGTCAATCCCACTATTCGTTGGTAAAAGAGTAGCCCAAGAGCTGGCGGTGGATGATGATGATTAGCTGCCTTACCTCTAGTCTTACACTGGTAAATTACAGACCGCTAACGCAGATAGCACTTGTGTAGCTTTGCGCGAAATTCAAAATAAAACTAAAACTGATTCGTCAGTTAAAACCACAACAAAAACTTTTTTTCTTGAAAATGTTAAAAGCATACACACAAACTATTACAAAATAAAAGTTATTAAATATAAAATTATAACCGACTAGCAGACTTCTACCCAATATTATTAGCTGAAACACTTTTTAAGTGAAATAACTCAAAGATAATATTTACTAAAATTGTCACTTTTCGTTACTCCATTCTATAAGTTTACTACAACTTAAATATCTCAGATATTTCCAAAATGTTTCCTGTAAACAAATAGCATGATAAAAATTTTCTTGAAAATAAGAAAAAACATAATTTATTTCATTAAACGTGGTCAGATGAGGCACATTTATACAAGCCAGTTTAAGTCTTCTCATTTTTATGTGGCAAAAATACTTGTTTAGTTTCATTATGGCCTTTATTTTCTCACACTTTTACTTTGTATTAAGATATTCATGTTCTAACTAAGAACATTAAAATTATATTATTAGTCACAGTTTTTAAGGGTTTTTTTCTGTCTTTTGGTTCAAGATCAATTCACAAAAATGAATCTTCGACCTTGAAATGATTTATTCTTCCTATTACCTTCAGCACATCGATGTGAAATATTCGACAATTTAACACTTATACTTGTCGCAAGCTCTTTGGTTCTATGGTTTCTCCAATCTTAGCGTAATATTACAGCATGCAATATATCAATTTTATGTAACTGATGTTACCTAAAAAAAAACTTAATTAACAAATCTTGTGCTGATTGATATGTTCTCTTTTTCTTTTTTTTTCCAAATGTGTTTAGAGATTTCCAAAGATACGTTAAAGACGACACTGTGAGAACTTCACTCTGATATGGTGGATTTCTATATGTATTGCTCCCAAAACTTTACACTCTAACATTCTAAACATTGCAATTTTTGACTAAAGTCCTACTCCGAAAGACATTCTGGAACTCTAAAAAGAGATACTCTTAACAATCTTATGCACAAGACCATAAACTTATTTAATCTTACCTATTATTTCTAAAACCATCCTTAACAGTAAATTTAACATCTGTCAGTAAAACGGAAGTGATCTCATGATTGACGTACCTCTGCCGAAATCGACTGAAAATTATGCCGTTTAAAACTTGTTAAAACAAAATTTCATGATCTCCATCATCGTTTTCAACAAAAACTACACGTGCAGCTACGTCTATAGACAAATCTCTTCCAACAATTGCCTCTTTTTATTGTTACTAATATGGCAAAAAAGAATAACTTATGGAAAGTGTACCTTTGGAAATTAAAAAGTTTCTAAAAACAACTATAAAAAATTATACAATCGCTTAGAGCAACAGCCCACATCAAGCACATACTGAGGGACTAATACCTTAACCAAACTCGTTATCGTAATTCGAGTACTTTAACTTAGTTTCACTTCGTTGGTTGTTAAAATTGGGTGTTAATAACCAAGCATGTAAAAAATTGAAATTTACGGCGTTCAAGGAACAACAGCTGTGTTGACTAAATCATCCATTCTGTTACTCTAACTGCTTTACTTTGAATTCTACTTGTATGGAAAAATAAAACGGAAACTCTGGTTTTTCAGAATTATATATATATGATGTTTTTGTTTAATACTATTCTCATAAACAAAAACATCTATAACAATATTGTGTCTTTTCATGTTCCACTTTATTATTTATGAAGTTATTACCCACTTTCAGTGATGAATCTAATTAAGGTGCTCAGTGTCGGGTCACAAATACGTAAACAAATAGCCAAAACACATTCTAATACGCAGTACCCTGGTTGTTCAACGCTGTAATGTAAACACGTGGAAACAGCGGAAAAAGTTGCAAACTTCGATTTGCAGTTTACGTTAATGTCAAATCAATCAGGACTAAAGTATTCAACCATCTTTAAAAAACAGTAGAAAATTATCAAAATTAGAAAAAAAAAATTAGTTTAATTAAAAATAAAGCTTCTCTACTGAATATTAAAGTTTTGATTAAAATATTGCTCACAAAGTGCTGTATTCAATTTGAAAAGAAAAAAGTGCAAATATATTTCACTGTGTTAAGCACTGAGTGTATGTTATCATTTTCGTTTACTAAATAATTTATTTTGATTTTTAAATGTTTAATACAAAGTTTATTTCAATAGATTTTTCTGTAAAATCAGTGAAAGAAATAAGCTTCAAATGATAATTCAACAAATGACACAAAAAGATATTTCTATACAGTTTTATAAAATCAAGGGTATAAATGTTAACATGAGATTCACGTGACCTTAACACAATTTTTCTTTATTGATCTAAAAGAGAAAGTTAAAATGATATGTGAAACTACTTTTATCTACATTCAATATTTCAAAATACATTTTGTATTTTAGAGTTTGATTTTGTTGATAGTTATCAGCATTAAAAATCGGCAAAGAAAATTTTTATAAAATTACGTTAGAGTAACAGACTGCAAAATAATGTCTGTAATACTGGTATTTCTTATAAAGTAGGTATTTCGTATTTACAGTGACCTCTAAAATCTGATCTAACGCGTAATTTTTAAAATAATTTGAAATTTTTAAGTCGATAATACGCAGGTAAAGGATCGACTTACTAAACAAAATGCATCAGTGCAGAACAAAAGTAATTGTACATTAGATAATTTTAATGATTTAATTTTTCAACTCATTAAATCTTTAAATCTTAAATTTTTAGGGTTAACAATAAACCAAGCATAAAGCGAACATTCACTACAGGTTATTAATAATTAAAAGCATTAAACTTATAGAACAAAATGAAAAATATTCAATATTTTTAACGTCTTTTCAGAGCACAGTAGTTGAAAAATTTAATTGTAAAAACTTGAAAACTATTTACGCATATCCTATAAATAGGGTAAGTCAAATTTCTACTGAAAATACTCAATATAGAATTATGTAGAATATTTGTATAATTTTATTATGTGAAAATTTAACATAGTGAATTACTTGTATATGTTGTTGTTATCGGTTCTTAGTTAGAAAGTACGATAAAATAATACTGTTTTTCGTATAAATATATAATTTATGCATATCTCTTCGTAAGATGGTATTGACATTGTCCGGTTGTCAGTGTGACAGGTTGAAAATAGAAAGGTTCGAGCCGTGATAAGCGGTTGAACTCACTTTATGCTTTCATTATAACTTCGGCAGTCAATCTTGTAATTTGGTAGCGACTAGCTATTCAACAGTTCTAAGTTAGGAATTAGAATGCCTCACCTTTATAGTATTATGAGACCTAATTAATCCATGTATCACATCAGATGTCATTCAGGTTAAAAATACCAAGAACATTCAGACTGGATACAAGTTAATTTCACGAAAATCATGTTATTAGATCAAGCGTGAACTTAATTCCTATAGTCAATATATCAGGTTAAAATCAAAAGGTTTTAAGGTTGTTAAACGAAACCCATACGCTATGTATGCTTATTACCTCACATTTTACTCGTTTTTAAGGGTTACTTATAACAAAAAGTACCTAGTACATCAGGAGTTATACCTTTACAATTATCAATAGGGCGAAAAAAAGCTGTAGACATTTCTATGTCATTCGGTTAATTTTATTATTTTTATTTATTTATCTTTGAAAAACAACAACAATAATAGTTTTCAGATTGCAAAGTTAAAATAGAGTGATTTCAAAAGACTTTAAAAGTTTAAAGCTTGGAGATCCGTGACTTACTTTCAAACTATTAAATAATTTATTTGCGTTGCGGTTTTGGTTATGTTATTACATTTTTAGTTCCTCAGCGACACAGCAGTATGTCGGCGGATTTTAGAACGCTAGAAATATGGTTTCGATACCTGTGGCAGATAGAACACGGATAACCCATTGTGTAGCCTTGTGCTCAACTGGAAACAAACATTGTTTTTTTTACTTAATCGAGAGTGTTATAAATTTATACGGTAAATATGATAGTATCTTTCAAAACCTTTATGAGTCAAGCTTGATCATCTATATTTATTCTTCATCAAATACACCAGTCAGATTGAAGAACATGCTCGCCCTCCCAACCGTGGGGGCGTTATAATGTAACGGTCAATCCCACTATTCGTTGGTAAAAGAGTAGCTCAAGAGTTGGCGGTGAGTGGTGATGACTAGCAGCCTTCCCTCTAGTCTTACACTGCTAAATTTAAGGACGGCTAGCACAGATCGCCCTCGAGTAGCTTTGTGCGAAATTCAAAACAAACAAACAAATAAAGAACAAGCTGCAAAGTTTAACTCACCCGTTTACCATTACTTGCAGGAAGCATGGCATCCAACATCTAAATGTTTAATGACAACCATAAGTATATATATAATAATTTTTTGTGTCTTTTTGTTGGGTGAAACATGCATTATCCATGAGCAGTCAGCGTTATTTAAAGTGCAGTACACGTTGTGTTGTGCAAAACGTTTGTTCAGATATTTCTAAATAATGAATGTGAGTTATATTGTTAAATTATTATGTTGATAAACAAGGTCACTACGTCTGCACTGAATCTATAGTTTTTAACTAGTAAACATCACTTACCATCATCTCTTGGACTACTCTAAATAAATAATGGACCTTGGCCCATCACTTTTACGACGCATTCACGTCCCTAAATTGAAAAATTGATTTTTATTTTTGAGATAGAGAAACACACGGCATGCGAACTACTCGGCACGCCCAGTTACAATAAACTATAGAGAAAAGCACAATCACATAATCTTTTATTCTGTAACAGCGTTACTGAAATTCTATGGCAACTGGAACAGAAATATTCAATAATCTGGACACTGACCTTACTTTTATGAAAGACAGTTATACGTATCACTAGCAATGCGTAAGATAATCTGTTAATGTAGTATTTATGAAAGACAGTTATACGTATCACTAGCAATGCGTGAGATAATCTGTTAATGTAGTATTTATGAAAGACAGTTATACGTATCACTAGCAATGCGTGAGATAATCTGTTAATGTAGTATTTATGAAAGACAGTTATACGTATCACTAGCAATGCGTGAGATAATCTGTTAATGTAGTATTTATTAAAGAGTAACACAAAGTTAAATATATATATATGTATACATCTTAAAAACAAAAATTGTTTCACTTAATAGTTGGTTTCCACTAGCACTAAACCTAAACATCTTAAACTGAATTTTCTTACCTACATTTGCATCATAAATACACATAAAATGAATTTAATGAAACAAAATATTAAAACGTATATTAGTTTATAGCAATGTCCAGTAAGTCAAAGAGAGGTTAAATATCTGTAGCTCTATTTGAAAACGGGGATCTTTGAAATTTATCGGTAATCTTGAATTAAATGAGGAAAGGGTGCGCTCTCGTTGCTTATAACTAATAAAATGTTGAGTTGAGTAGTTAGTAAGTAATGATGTTTTACACTTGTTACTAATAATCTCTTTAGTTATACTAGTAATGGGAAGATTGGACACTTATCACTTATAATATATTTAGATAAAGTAAAAACGGAAGACTCTCGACACTTGTAATTAATAATTTCTTGAGATACACTAAAAAAGGAAAGACTCTCGACACTTATCATTAATAATATCTTTAGATATACTAGAAAAGGGAAAACTCTAGATACTTATTGCTAATAACATCTTGAGATACTCTAACAAAGGAAAGACTCCCGACACTTGTCATTAATAATCTTCTATGATATGTTAACAAAGAGAAGATTCCTACACTTTTCTAATAATCTCAAAAAAACATTTAGCAAAGTAGAAGTGAGTCTTGTCATTAGTAATATCCTAATAGTTTATTAATGACAAGTGTTGATTATCTTCCTTTACTTGTGTTCTTTATTTGTGGCAAGTGTCAAACCTTGATACAGACAAGCAAAGAAGGCACTTATAACTAATAATCTCTTCAAGCGAGCTAACCACTCTAGAAGGTAAGCACTGGCCACCACCATTCTCAATACACAGGCTAGCAAAAGAAAAAGTTTGATGTTTTGTACCGATAATATCTTCAAGTAAACTCGCAAAGAAGATCTCTGCACTTTAATATCCGTTGAAGTGGACTAGTCTAGTGGAAAGTTTAATACTTTTCACTTCTCAAAATCTCTTCAGGTGAAGGAGAAAATGTGAAAAGTGTACAGTTCTTCGTAAGAACATTCATAAACTGGATCAGTGGGGAAAACCTTGACACTTATCGTTAATACTCCCTAAATACAATGTATCAAAGGAAAGGCTTTGAACACTTGTCACTAATAATCCTTAGTGGTATAATAATAATTCATCTCTAAAGGAAAGTTATACACTTGTCAATAACGATTCCTTGGGATATGCATGTGAAATTGAGGTCAAGAAATTGTTATTAATCATTTGAAACACATTAGCAAAGGCAAAGTGTTTGACATTTAACGCTTATAACATCAGTAGTTTTCAGTGGTAAGTTGTACAGGAAGTCTAGAAGGAAGATAGCTAAACTCTTGACACATATACTTTTTAGTATAGACGAGGAAAGAGAAGGTTCAAAAGTATTCAAGGAGAGGCTTTTATATTTAGTTACAATATTCACTTGAGATAGAAAAGCAAACAAGAAACTTGAAATGTGTCTCTAATGATCTATAGGTGTAGATTAAAATGAGATGAGGTTGAACAATGTTACTAATAACCTCTGACAAAGACATTAAAGAGAAAGGTCATTAATGACAAGTAAATATATGAGCTTGTCACAAATAAACTTGACTTATATCATCAAAAGAAAGGCTGAAAAGTTATAACCAATAACCTCTTGAAACAGGCTAACAAGAGCGATAGCCCATTGAATTAGAATAGAAAAGGGAAACCTTAACATTTTTACCCTTCTGAAGTAAATTGCAATAAAAGAAAGACTCAACAGTAGTCAATAATAACACCATGAGGTAGACCAACAATGATTGGAGCTCAACACTTACCACTGATATTTATTTGAGGAACTCTAATAAAAGAAAGTATTCAGCATTTGTTTCTAAAAATGTTTTGATGAAAAAACGTAAATGAGAAGGTTAATCACTTGTTACTAATAATCTCTTAAGCAAAGCTTCCAAATAGGAAAATGCAATTAGTATTTAAGATAGTTTTGGTTAGACTAAGTAAAAGAGGGAATCTTGACACTACCTGACTAATTCCTTGAGGTAGATTGGCAAAAGTGAGGTTCGTTATTTATCACTACTATTCAAAACAAACTGAAGGCTTAACATGTGTTACTTATAATATCTCAAGGTAGACTAACAAAGAGAGGATCGATGCTTGACTTCAATAGTCTATTTAGGTAGACTAGTAGGTTCTAGCAGGCTCAAAGCCAGTAATATATCGAGGTAGAATAAGTAAAGAAAAGGACCAGTTCATAGTATTAACAATCTCTTTGGAGTAGATAGCAAAGATGAATTTGACATTTGTCATTAACAATTTATTTTGTTGATTAACAAAAAAAATTGTCACACCTGTCCTTAAATAGCCACTTGAGGCAAACTACTAATGATGTTGACACTTGCCAATATCAGTCCCTTGAAGTATATTAATAAAAGGAGGACTGATGATTTGTTTTCACATTTGGAAAACAATTATATTTCATACTTTCAAAAACAAATAAAAAAACTCATCCATATTTAGGTTATTGTAGTTTTACAAGTTCTTATGCAGGTGCTGTGTATGTAGTTTAATTCACATTTTTTAAAATGATATACCAAAGTTTATAAGCTTGCCCTTATCCCTTCTCTCTCCACAACAGTCATTCTGATCTTTATATTTTAGACTTTTTCGTATCATTGATTCCCTTTGTTATGGGTCTTGCCCAGGTTGTGGAGGACTCCGGGAATTTGAACAAATAAGCTATAACTGGAAGTTATTTCTCTTGTATATATACTTATAATAAGAATAATTATTAATCTAACAGTGTGATATATCATAACATATTTAAATATTCATATCATCTAATTATCTTTCTCTCGGAAACGAACAGCCTGAGAAATTCTTTAGAACACACCTTTAATCAAGGAGAGTTTTGAGATGTGTGTGATGAATAACAATTACCAAGAGAAACTTTGGCATGTTTTAACAGAGCGACCAGTATCTCACCAACTACCGTGGAGATCTTTCAAGCAGTAAAGAGTTTTGTTGTCCAAGAAGACACAATGGAAATGTTCTGTCTCTGAGTCCTGTAGATACAGTCTATTGCAAAACAGAGATTAAATATTTATCCTTATGCGTCTTGATATTCTGCTATAGACTTCACCCAAAGATATCAAATTCATCTGTTGATATATATTTCTGGGTAGTTGGACTACGAGAAGAACGCCCTTTGTATAAAGATAATGTCAAAAACCGGAGCCTCCATTTCACACTGAATTGTCCATTCGTTGTTTAAAGGATAGCAAAGGAGATATAGACCGTTTCTTAAAAGGCGTTGAACAGTTCAAAATGCAATACATTTGTATTTATATTTAAGAATTGTATAAATATGAATTAAAAATTACTGCCAAGTCTCTTTACGATAATTTGCTCCAAGCTCTCCAAGCTAGTGCAACAACTAGCCTTTGCGATTGTTAATTGAAATTCTGTGGCGTCACTCGCGAAAAACAAGGGAAGTCTAAGTTGGTTTTCTCTCTGTGTGCCTTTTTATACGTAAAAACTATCTATTTGCTCATGTGAAAACCATTCGGTTTTTATTGACAAATTTCATTTTACAAGCGTCGTAAATACAGTTACTTGTGAGTAAGTTGTTTCAGGACATAATCAACTACGGTTTGACGCTATGTTGCTTATGGACGTGGAAATATTCCCAAGGAAAAGGAACTATATCTGCATGAGTTTCTACCTAAGTCAGACAGAAAACAGTACATGGCGTGAACAAAGTTCGTGTCAAGAACTCGTGATAAACAGAGCTCGACTAAAAGCTGCCATGTATGCAGGGAACACCCTTTGGAAACAAACTTAAAATATAAACTACAATTTGATAGGGACGAATGCAACGAAGTTCGAGGGAAATTTATAAAGCAGCGTGACTCCTGCACGTAGCACATCACGCTCTTGTTCACAGACTGATAACAGAGATGATAATCGTCTGATGAGCTGTTAAAAAAAGAGGCATACAGGATACGCTCGGGTTTTAAATGATGTTTTAAATACAATATAGAATTGTTAGCAACCATTCAAGTTTTATAAACACATCTGCATGGCCAAATGTGTAAAGGCGTTTGACTCGTAATTCGCCTGTTCGAATCCCTGTCGCACCAAACATGCTCGCCCTTTCAGCCGTGGGGGCGTTATAATGTTCGGTCAATCCCACTATTCGTTGGTAAAAGAGTAGCCCAAGAGTTGGCGGTGAGTGGTGATGACTAGCTGCTTTCCCTCTAGTCTTACACTGCTAAATTTAAGGACGGCTAGCACAGATCGCCCTCGAGTAGCTTTGTGCGAAATTCAAAACAAACAAACAAATAAAGAACAAGCTGCAAAGTTTAACTCACCCGTTTACCATTACTTGCAGGAAGCATGGCATCCAACATCTAAATGTTTAATGACAACCATAAGTATATATATAATAATTTTTTGTGTCTTTTTGTTGGGTGAAACATGCATTATCCATGAGCAGTCAGCGTTATTTAAAGTGCAGTACACGTTGTGTTGTGCAAAACGTTTGTTCAGATATTTCTAAATAATGAATGTGAGTTATATTGTTAAATTATTATGTTGATAAACAAGGTCACTACGTCTGCACTGAATCTATAGTTTTTAACTAGTAAACATCACTTACCATCATCTCTTGGACTACTCTAAATAAATAATGGACCTTGGCCAATCACTTTTACGACGCATTCACGTCCCTAAATTGAAAAATTGATTTTTATTTTTGAGATAGAGAAACACACGGCATGCGAACTACTCGGCACGCCCAGTTACAATAAACTATAGAGAAAAGCACAATCACATAATCTTTTATTCTGTAACAGCGTTACTGAAATTCTATGGCAACTGGAACAGAAATATTCAATAATCTGGACACTGACCTTACTTTTATGAAAGACAGTTATACGTATCACTAGCAATGCGTAAGATAATCTGTTAATGTAGTATTTATGAAAGACAGTTATACGTATCACTAGCAATGCGTGAGATAATCTGTTAATGTAGTATTTATGAAAGACAGTTATACGTATCACTAGCAATGCGTAAGATAATCTGTTAATGTAGTATTTATGAAAGACAGTTATACGTATCACTAGCAATGCGTGAGATAATCTGTTAATGTAGTATTTATGAAAGACAGTTATACGTATCACTAGCAATGCGTGAGATAATCTGTTAATGTAGTATTTATTAAAGAGTAACACAAAGTTAAATATATATATACGTATACATCTTAAAAACAAAAATTGTTTCACTTAATAGTTGGTTTCCACTAGCACTAAACCTAAACATCTTAAACTGAATTTTCTTACCTACATTTGCATCATAAAGACACATAAAATGAATTTAATGAAACAAAATATTAAAACGTATATTAGTTTATAGCAATGTCCAGTAAGTCAAAGAGAGGTTAAATATTTGTAGCTCTATTTGAAAACGGGGATCTTTGAAATTTATCGGTAATCTTGAATTAAATGAGGAAAGGGTGCGCTCTCGTTGCTTATAACTAATAAAATGTTGAGTTGAGTAGTTAGTAAGTAATGATGTTTTACACTTGTTACTAATAATCTCTTTAGTTATACTAGTAATGGGAAGATTGGACACTTATCACTTATAATATATTTAGATAAAGTAAAAACGGAAGACTCTCGACACTTGTAATTAATAATTTCTTGAGATACACTAAAAAAGGAAAGACTCTCGACACTTATCATTAATAATATCTTTAGATATACTAGAAAAGGGAAAACTCTAGATACTTATTGCTAATAACATCTTGAGATACTCTAACAAAGGAAAGACTCCCGACACTTGTCATTAATAATCTTCTATGATATGTTAACAAAGAGAAGATTCCTACACTTTTCTAATAATCTCAAAAAAACATTTAGCAAAGTAGAAGTGAGTCTTGTCATTAGTAATATCCTAATAGTTTATTAATGACAAGTGTTGATTATCTTCCTTTACTTGTGTTCTTTATTTGTGGCAAGTGTCAAACCTTGATACAGACAAGCAAAGAAGGCACTTATAACTAATAATCTCTTCAAGCGAGCTAACCACTCTAGAAGGTAAGCACTGGCCACCACCATTCTCAATACACAGGCTAGCAAAAGAAAAAGTTTGATGTTTTGTACCGATAATATCTTCAAGTAAACTCGCAAAGAAGATCTCTGCACTTTAATATCCGTTGAAGTGGACTAGTCTAGTGGAAAGTTTAATACTTTTCACTTCTCAAAATCTCTTCAGGTGAAGGAGAAAATGTGAAAAGTGTACAGTTCTTCGTAAGAACATTCATAAACTGGATCAGTGGGGAAAACCTTGACACTTATCGTTAATACTCCCTAAATACAATGTATCAAAGGAAAGGCTTTGAACACTTGTCACTAATAATCCTTAGTGGTATAATAATAATTCATCTCTAAAGGAAAGTTATACACTTGTCAATAACGATTCCTTGGGATATGCATGTGAAATTGAGGTCAAGAAATTGTTATTAATCATTTGAAACACATTAGCAAAGGCAAAGTGTTTGACATTTAACGCTTATAACATCAGTAGTTTTCAGTGGTAAGTTGTACAGGAAGTCTAGAAGGAAGATAGCTAAACTCTTGACACATATACTTTTTAGTATAGACGAGGAAAGAGAAGGTTCAAAAGTATTCAAGGAGAGGCTTTTATATTTAGTTACAATATTCACTTGAGATAGAAAAGCAAACAAGAAACTTGAAATGTGTCTCTAATGATCTATAGGTGTAGATTAAAATGAGATGAGGTTGAACAATGTTACTAATAACCTCTGACAAAGACATTAAAGAGAAAGGTCATTAATGACAAGTAAATATATGAGCTTGTCACAAATAAACTTGACTTATATCATCAAAAGAAAGGCTGAAAAGTTATAACCAATAACCTCTTGAAACAGGCTAACAAGAGCGATAGCCCATTGAATTAGAATAGAAAAGGGAAACCTTAACATTTTTACCCTTCTGAAGTAAATTGCAATAAAAGAAAGACTCAACAGTAGTCAATAATAACACCATGAGGTAGACCAACAATGATTGGAGCTCAACACTTACCACTGATATTTATTTGAGGAACTCTAATAAAAGAAAGTATTCAGCATTTGTTTCTAAAAATGTTTTGATGAAAAAACGTAAATGAGAAGGTTAATCACTTGTTACTAATAATCTCTTAAGCAAAGCTTCCAAATAGGAAAATGCAATTAGTATTTAAGATAGTTTTGGTTAGACTAAGTAAAAGAGGGAATCTTGACACTACCTGACTAATTCCTTGAGGTAGATTGGCAAAAGTGAGGTTCGTTATTTATCACTACTATTCAAAACAAACTGAAGGCTTAACATGTGTTACTTATAATATCTCAAGGTAGACTAACAAAGAGAGGATCGATGCTTGACTTCAATAGTCTATTTAGGTAGACTAGTAGGTTCTAGCAGGCTCAAAGCCAGTAATATATCGAGGTAGAATAAGTAAAGAAAAGGACCAGTTCATAGTATTAACAATCTCTTTGGAGTAGATAGCAAAGATGAATTTGACATTTGTCATTAACAATTTATTTTGTTGATTAACAAAAAAAATTGTCACACCTGTCCTTAAATAGCCACTTGAGGCAAACTACTAATGATGTTGACACTTGCCAATATCAGTCCCTTGAAGTATATTAATAAAAGGAGGACTGATGATTTGTTTTCACATTTGGAAAACAATTATATTTCATACTTTCAAAAACAAATAAAAAACTCATCCATATTTAGGTTATTGTAGTTTTACAAGTTCTTATGCAGGTGCTGTGTATGTAGTTTAATTCACATTTTTTAAAATGGTATACCAAAGTTTATAAGCTTGCCCTTATCCCTTCTCTCTCCACAACAGTCATTCTGATCTTTATATTTTAGACTTTTTCGTATCATTGATTCCCTTTGTTATGGGTCTTGCCCAGGTTGTGGAGGACTCCGGGAATTTGAACAAATAAGCTATAACTGGAAGTTATTTCTCTTGTATATATACTTATAATAAGAATAATTATTAATCTAACAGTGTGATATATCATAACATATTTAAATATTCATATCATCTAATTATCTTTCTCTCGGAAACGAACAGCCTGAGAAATTCTTTAGAACACACCTTTAATCAAGGAGAGTTTTGAGATGTGTGTGATGAATAACAATTACCAAGAGAAACTTTGGCATGTTTTAACAGAGCGACCAGTATCTCACCAACTACCGTGGAGATCTTTCAAGCAGTAAAGAGTTTTGTTGTCCAAGAAGACACAATGGAAATGTTCTGTCTCTGAGTCCTGTAGATACAGTCTATTGCAAAACAGAGATTAAATATTTATCCTTATGCGTCTTGATATTCTGCTATAGACTTCACCCAAAGATATCAAATTCATCTGTTGATATATATTTCTGGGTAGTTGGACTACGAGAAGAACGCCCTTTGTATAAAGATAATGTCAAAAACCGGAGCCTCCATTTCACACTGAATTGTCCATTCGTTGTTTAAAGGATGGCAAAGGAGATATAGACCGTTTCTTAAAAGGCGTTGAACAGTTCAAAATGCAATACATTTGTATTTATATTTAAGAATTGTATAAATATGAATTAAAAATTACTGCCAAGTCTCTTTACGATAATTTGCTCCAAGCTCTCCAAGCTAGTGCAACAACTAGCCTTTGCGATTGTTAATTGAAATTCTGTGGCGTCACTCGCGAAAAACAAGGGAAGTCTAAGTTGGTTTTCTCTCTGTGTGCCTTTTTATACGTAAAAACTATCTATTTGCTCATGTGAAAACCATTCGGTTTTTATTGACAAATTTCATTTTACAAGCGTCGTAAATACAGTTACTTGTGAGTAAGTTGTTTCAGGACATAATCAACTACGGTTTGACGCTATGTTGCTTATGGACGTGGAAATATTCCCAAGGAAAAGGAACTATATCTGCATGAGTTTCTACCTAAGTCAGACAGAAAACAGTACATGGCGTGAACAAAGTTCGTGTCAAGAACTCGTGATAAACAGAGCTCGACTAAAAGCTGCCATGTATGCAGGGAACACCCTTTGGAAACAAACTTAAAATATAAACTACAATTTGATAGGGACGAATGCAACGAAGTTCGAGGGAAATTTATAAAGCAGCGTGACTCCTGCACGTAGCACATCACGCTCTTGTTCACAGACTGATAACAGAGATGATAATCGTCTGATGAGCTGTTAAAAAAAGAGGCATACAGGATACGCTCGGGTTTTAAATGATGTTTTAAATACAATATAGAATTGTTAGCAACCATTCAAGTTTTATAAACACATCTGCATGGCCAAATGTGTAAAGGCGTTTGACTCGTAATTCGCCTGTTCGAATCCCTGTCGCACCAAACATGCTCGCCCTTTCAGCCGTGGGGGCGTTATAATGTTCGGTCAATCCCACTATTCGTTGGTAAAAGAGTAGCCCAAGAGTTGGCGGTGAGTGGTGATGACTAGCTGCTTTCCCTCTAGTCTTACACTGCTAAATTATGGACGGCTAGCGCAGATACCCCTCGAGTTGCTTTGCGCGAAATTCTAAATTAACAATAATAATATAAACATACTAGTAGATCTGCTAAAACAAAAAAAAAATGTTTGTGCATTTTCACTTTGAGCTGTTATTTACCACAAAAAGAATTATTTGATTCATTTATTCATCATGTTTATAACATGTTTTTAAATGGAATTCCATCAAAGATGTCAATATCCAACATAAACAAACGTTAGTTCTACAATGTGTTTGTTTGTTTTGTTTTTGTGTGATACGACATGCACTTTCAATCACAAAAAATGCTCTATTGTTTGTGTTCTTTAAATGCATTTCATGATGGTAGTTGCTTGGAAGGAAAGAATTTAAGAATGTGCAGTTCAAAATTAGTGATGAGTTTGAATTGTCCAGAGTTCAATGTCACAGAACATTTGGATGAAGAGCACTTAATAACTCTAACATGTATGTCATTCTATTGAACCACATATTTGTCTCCATAGAGAACTATGAGATCTATAGGCGGAGTTTATACTCAAAATGTAACTTGCAAAACATTAACTTCTTATGTCGATAATCTAAAGACATACATGAGAACATAAGATAATGGGGTCTCTAGGAGATTTCATCTATAACACATGGTAACTTGTTTCTAGATGTCCACATAGACTTAATGGTATAGTAGAAGATTTAACTAGCAGCCGTAGCAAGTAGAGCAATGAATTGTGTTTTAAAAAATTCCCCAGTGTCCATAACAGCTTCTAAGGCTTAACAAAAGAATCAGCCAATAACTCCACTACTGTCAGAGACACTGCAACGTCGCATGATACAGCCACCGTTGTTCCCAACGGGATGACAGGTTATTCTATTTTTCTTGAATGCATTGCTTGCACAACAGAAGTGATCTTCAAAAAAAATCCAGAAACATGATGCGTACAGTATCTATTTTAAATATTTCTTACTCGGTTACTGGTTATTAGGCTGTCAGTATCCTTTATTCTGAGACACAACTACTGAATTCATTTACTGTTCTGGCCAATTATGCAGCGGAAAAAGAAGGGTTGTAAGGAAGCTGTGGTTGCAGCTGTTTAAACTAACGAACTTTGTTTTATTCCCAATTTTCACATGATGGATAATCATAAAATTGACATAATATAGTATCTGTCAGTAATTATACATTTAGATGTAAGATTATGTTTATAGTGGATACTAAATAAACTAGGATTCTGCTCAACGTTTCTGTGTATTAAACACTTCGTTTGAACTTTTCCATAAAAAAGACCGTCATGTCTCACCTTGTTTCAGACAGAACACAGGTAGCCCATTGTGTAGCTTGTACTTAATTACAAACAAGCAAGCTAAATAACGTCTTTATGTTTGTGATCACCTCCAATTATAGTCGTTTCTGTGGTCATCAGTATTATAATAACGATAAAAATAATACGATTCAGCCTTGTAGTTAGCACTGGTACATATGCACCCTATCCTAAAGCAAACAAAGATTTTTGAACATTTGAAATGGTTGTTTGAGGCTTACTTTTACTGCTAGCAGTAACTTGTCATTCTGCAATACAAGCCACATGCATCTAGTGAACCATCTAGAACTGACTTGGAGTGGATATTAAAATATGTTTCTGAGATTGTTCGTTTTAATCGGAGGTTATTGTAAGAAATGAAATAACTCCTAAATTCAGGATGTATTTTATATAGGTGACCAAGGTAACACATTAGTAAATTTCTTCGTACCGGTCTAGATGATATTCGTTATTTGAACTGACAAGTCGAACTGGACAATAACAGTAAAATTAAAACTGCTTCAGTACAATGTTGGTCAGCATGAATTCCATCTTATGGCATTTGGGTTGTAAATTGGACTGACCATTTGTAAAAGATTAATAGAGTTTACATTTAGAAGACTGCAATACGAAATATATATCTCGTCTATGTAAATGACACGTTCATATCTGCATGTTTTAGGCCACAACTTGGACCCTGGAAATAATATTTCAGGACATCAAATTTGAGAATTTGAAAATAAAAGCAGAAAATCTCTCATTTATGCATTTTAAACGGAATTTCTCAGTCTTACTGTGAAGATAGAAGGTCCACTGATTTTACAAGGATCGTAATGATCAAGGACTAGACCGATCTTGAGATAAGATCAGAAGTTCTCAGCATTATAGGTTTTGCATCATATTATTGATAATTTGCGGTCCATTTCTCCAACACTATGACATTTTAGTCTCTAAAGTGTACCTTGAGCAGAGAAACTATAAACTAAATTATTCTTATCAAGACAGTTTATTATTTATGAATACTAACTCTATTTATAATGGAACTGGAGCAGTGATGTATTGTACTTCATATGTTATCATGTTTCTAAGCTATATGTTAACAGTCGTGAATGATATTGTATAGCAAAGATGGAATTACTCTTAATCGTAGCATTTGTCTGTAGCATTTACAATGTAGTTTTTTGGAAGTTTTACACACAAATAGCGCCTCTTACTCTACTTTATACACATAACTATACACTTGTTCAATTGTTTATCGACTGCCCAATGTTGATCTCAGTGGAATTTTATATAAAAACCTTTAATGATCAGATTATCATTTATTTTTCATTCTAGAACTTTTGCTAATATGAGCAAAGACTTTTTTTAGGACTAATAATTATTGTATAAATAATGAGGGTTCTAATAATTCAATGTTCAAAAAATCTAAATCCTTCTTTGCCCTACAGTCCATCCATTCATCTAAGTGAACGAAATTATTAAATAAAAGGTACTTAATACCACGTATGTTCTCTGCACACTTCATCAAACAAGATATTAAGTACAGTTGTACGATCCGCAATATAAAATCAAACGATTGATCATTATTTTGGCTCAGCTAAAGGCAAAACTTTTATTATCTAATAAAATTAAACTAGAATATATAAAGTTTAAGTTCTCTTTTATACCAGAAACCCCAAAACTGAATAGTTGAGGATAAACATACACAGATAACTGCTGAATTCCTTGTACTTACTGACAATTCAGGTAAAAGTTTGTGCCACTTTTATTACTTTAACCCTCCTTACTTATAAAAAGTGTTAAGACAATACTTTATGTAAATACGCAGCCTCTTAATACCTGAGTAAGGAATGTTAGAGTTTCAGAGTTTGTATCCTCCCTGAACCTAAAGCCTGTACTATATATAATATTTCTGTATAACCTGATTTGCTTAAGGAAGTTTTACTGGTATTACTGTTACATTTCTTGACTTCCCCACTGTACAAGCATAATTATGAACGCTTTCGTTTAACCAGTTCAGAGAATTGGGTCAAACAACATTACAACTAACTTACGCATATGAAGTTCGGAGCATCATAGATTGGTGTGAGAAAATACTAAAAACACTAAGTAACTTACAACATATCAGACTTCTAGCATCCATCAACGTGGTCGTTCTCTTACAACGTAAAAACTTCTGTTAATTCAGTAGTGCTGCGTCATTTTATTTCCTAGACAACTATTTTCACTGTGGATAACTAAACAGATAGGTTTGGAATTCAAGCCTTCGTAGTGTAACAAATTTTCCGTTATATATTTCTTTTAGTGCCTATATTTGTTTCTGTATAGTCTTCTTTTTTGCAAGTGGCGTATATTATTAACTGTATTGTGCAACTCCCTCCTGTTATCGAAACTTGTAGAGATTCTTGAAAGTTAAAAGCAACAATAATTGTCTGACGAAAGCGCGCTAGAACGTTGTCAAAATTTCTACAAGCTCGAATGATTCCTACAAAAAGCAGCTAGCGGAATAACAGAAGAGAATAATATTATCGGACAGCTACAATCAGTACTTTATAAGCCTAGGAAGCTATGATTGTGATTAACGCACTATTAATCGAAGAACTACAGAATTGGACCAGAAATGTTTATATATTTCTAATATTACAAACCTTTCATATTCAATGAAATACTTTGGACGTTATCATTTCTATGAGGACATTAAATATCTTCGCTGGAAGAAGTCAGCTTGTGCCCGGTGTGAAGCTATTCAAAAACAGACATCGTTAGCTTAGTTGAAGTGTAAAAAAAATCAACCAAAAATTAATTTGCTCGTCGTGGACCTAGATATTCGATAAAATATTCAATTCTAGACTGGATATAAGACTCGTTATTGTCTGTAAGTTTGTAAAACTCTTATATATAAACCATCATCTGTAATAATTATTAGTAACAACCGTTATTATAAATTATATTTTTCTTTGTATGTATATTAAAATATATTTGTATTAAAAATTTTGTGTATCTATCTTATTGGCAAATATCATATTAAGATTTAACTAACTTCGAAATTCGAATTCAAATTTCCAGTTATTTGAAATAATGATAATACGCAACATAATAAGCTAGGGAAGAAGTTCTTGTCCGATCTAAATCATGAATAGAATTCGAAATAAATCAAAATTCAAATAATAATTCGATTTATATTTATTATTTTCAACAAGATTTGATCATGCCTGATTATCAAGGTTTTCTTGAATTACCTTTCTCAAGAACTAAAAAATATAACAAAAGTGAATTGCTTAAAATTGACAAAAATAATTTAGAAAAGAGATTAAAAATCAACGAGAAAAAATCAACAAAAAGAGTATTGTTATAATATTAGTCGATTATAATTTGTTTTCTGAGGAAGCATTAGGAAAATTCGCCAATGTCTCCACCAGCCAATCAGAGTTGAGTGATAATTATAAGTTAGTAATCAAGTTTAAACTCAAACAAATTAAGCTTAAAGAAGCGCGTATCAAAGCATACAGAAGACGTAGACGTCCCAAGGCCGAGCAAGCCCGTATCGAAACCGAGAAAGAAATTAATCTCAGCTTTGATCTCTCAAAGCAAATTTATAATTTTGAACTCAATCGAAATATTAAGGTACCACCATTTAACATTTTGAGAAAGTTACCCAAACCATGAAACAGTCCACAAAAAAAATGGTAATTATTATTACAGAGTGTTTTGACTGGTAAAGCCCAAAAAGTGTACACTGCTCTCTCCCAAGAAGATTGTACCAATCATAATAGGGTTAAGCAGTCCTCAAAGCATACGAATTAGTACCAGAGGCTTATCGCCAAAAGTGTCGAAGTTATCGCAAGCAAAATAAAAATAAAATCTTTCCATCTCACCGAAAACCAATATCCGTCCAATTCACTAAAGTTGAGAATTCTTCTGGAAGATCCAGCTCTTCCGGTTGAAATTCTTCAGACAGTCATGATAAAACTGTCGAAACAATAAAAGCCTCTCTGTTATTTTTCTAAAAAGTCTGGTCACGTTATGTTCTATTGTTAGAGTTTGAAAAAGAAAAGGAGGTAACACCCGGTGTGTTCGTGTCCACATGTAGAAGTAGTTTCACCATATCACCTGATGTTGTTGGAAAACGACATTTTTGGGAGAAGAGTTGTTGCTGGACCCAAGATGGTTAGTGAAACAATTATTGTTTCGTCTGAGGATGATGCTATTGTTGAGGAGAAGCTCGACTGTTTCCCTCGTATGCTGCAACTCGAGCTCAGGTTAAGAAGTTAAGCCCAAAAGAATGTTAGACACATGTTCAGAGGACGATATTATAGATTTGCTACTTAGTAGATATGGATCTTGTGACAACTGTCCTACTGGCAATTCATTGGTAAGTGACAATGATGTACGTGAGAGATATGGTTCATCTGTTAGAGTTCCGTTTATGAGAACTTACCTGATCACCAAGCGAGAAAAGGATTCAATGATCTTATCAATATTTAAATATGCACTCTCAAAATCGAGCTGAAAAAAGTTAAAAACTGCTACTTTTGTAAAAATGGTCTATTCATGAGAAATTGGAGATTACTAAATGTACCAGTTTCAAAGGACGTTTATCAAATCGTTGTTCCCAAAGCATATCATTCTGAAATATCAAAAGTTGCTCATGAGCTTCCCATGGAATATCATTTATGTGTGAACAAGATATGTGACAAAATTATGAGACATTTCTTTTGAAAAAAAAGTTTGCAAGATGTTTTCAGATTTTCTAAAACTTGTCACAGCTATCATTTGGTTGGAAAACATAACAAGAAAACTTCTGTTGTTCCTTTCGAACCAGGCCCAGCATGGCCAAGCGTGTTAAAACATTCGACTCGTAATCTGAAGGTCGCGGGTTCACATCCCTGTCGAGCCAAATATGCTCGCCCTCCCAGCCGTGGGGGCGTTATAATGTGACGGTCAATCCCATTATTCGTTGGTAAAAGAGTAGTCCAAGAGTTGGCGGTGGGTGGTGATGACTAGCTGCCTTCCCTCTAGTCTTACACTACTAAATTAGGAACGGCTAGCACAGATAGCCCTCGAGTAGCTTTGTGCGAAATTCAAAAACAAACAAACAAATCCTTTGGAACCTATCAAGCTTTCGAAACCCCTTCAGTCATGTGATTGTTATCTATATTCGCTTTTACTAAAAACTCGATCAGGGAACCAATATTTGTTGAGATCATGTATGCATCACTCGTTTCCTTGAAGCAATTCCCTTGAGAAAGATTTCAGCCAGAAAAAAGTCTAAGGCTTTGATTAATTTCTTTACTTTTGTTGGCTTGCTTAAATAAATTCAGTTTAATCATGAACGAAATTTTATGTCAGAGTTGTTTCAACAAATTGTTAATCAGTTCGGTGCTAAACAGATTAAATCTAGCGCGTACCATCTCGAATCACAAGGTGCTCTTATAAGATTCCATTCTACCTTGAAGAATATGATTCGGACTTGCTGTCTCGATAATAAGAATGATTGGAATGAAAGAGTTAATTTATTATTATTTACTGTTCCCGAGTCAGCTCAGGAGTCGTTTGAGTTTAGCCCATTCGAATTGGTGTTTTGCCGTTCAATGTGTGTTCCTTTGAAGTTGCTGAAAGAAAAGTGGTTGGAAGATTACCCGAAAGAAATACACTTACTGAGTTATGTTTCCAAGTTTCGGCCTAGACTGTAAGGTGCTTGTGAATCTCGAAGAAATTTGAAGTCATTCCAAACTGGAATGAAAAAATTTATTATCACAAGCAGACGAGCCTAAGTTTCACCCTGCTGACATGGTCTTAATATTGTTACCCACTAGGGAGCATGAATCAAAGCGAGGTACCATGGTCCGTATGAGGTTGTTTAAGAAGTCAATGAGAAAGACTATGTTGTAGAAACATTTGATCGTCCAGAGGCTACCAGCTGTGTCATATCAATATCTTGAAACCCTATTACGTCCGAGATGCATCTGAAAACATTTTAGCTGTTGAGTGTTCTCCTGATATTGAGGACAGTCTCTTTGACGCAGACACTCCTAAATTTGAAAATACTGGAAATGAACGCAACACCATACTGAGTATTTCCGACATCTTGGCCATTCTTAATTCAAAACTCTATCACTAATTCTTGAAGAGAAAAAAACAACTTGCTAATTTATTTATTGAATATGGGTGTATCTTTCTGAACATTCCTAACCAAACCAATATGGCAGTTCATGATATTGATGTAGATGATGCTTCTCCTGCGAAATAACATCCCCATCGCGTGAACCAATTATGGCTGTTAAAATACGTAAATAAATATCTTGTACGCTGAAGAATGGCATTATATAACTCAGTAAAATTGATTGTTCTTCACCTTCTGTACTGGTTCCTAAATCTAGATGTTCAGATGGAGTTTGTACAGACTTTCGCAAAGTGAATGCTTTGACAAAGACAGATTCTTATTCCATTTTGCAAATGGAGGATTGTATTGAAAAAATTGGAAAAGCTAGATATATCATAAAATGTGATCTGCTGAAGAGATATTGAGCTGTTCTTCTAACTGAGAGAGTAAAACAAATCTCTGGTTTTGTTACTCCTGATGGATTATACCACTATAGTGTGATGCCGTTGGGGATCAAAAATTCTCAAAAAACGTTTCTTTGAGTGATGGATCAACGTCTTAACAATCTGTTAGTACTGGAATTTATGTTGATGATATTGTAAGTGGGAAGAACGCTTGTGATTTTGAGGGGCTAAAGAAAGTCAATTTCACTGTAAATGTGACAAACAGTGATTTTTGTAAGGTTAAAGTAATTTATTTAGGTCATGGGGCAGGTCGCGGTCAAGTTCCTCCAATTCAAGCCAAAGTTGATTACATTGTGAATTATCCTACCCCTACAAACAAGAAAGGTTTGATGATATTTTTGGGAGCGACTGCTTATTAAAAAAAGTTTTCTAAACGTTTTACTGACATCACTGTGCCATTAACAAAACTAAGAAAAAAAGTTAAAATATTCAATTGGTCTGAAACATGCCAATCTGATTTTGAAAAGGTCATATCTTTATTGTGTATTCACCCTGTATTGATTGCACCTGACTTTGATAAGCATTTCACATTAGCGTTTGATATCAACGATTGTGGTGCGGGTACCATTCTATAACAATCACACAACGTAACTATTGAGCACCCTGTTTGTTATTTTTATGAAAAAGTTAACTCTCACTAAAAGAACTACTTAGCTGTGGAAAACGAAACTTTGGTTTTAGTGTTAGCTTTAAAACATTTTAATGTGAATGTATCTGCATATCATTAACACTGATCACAACTCTCTGACATTTTTTAAAATAGAAGGCTGTTGAATTGAAGTTTAACATTAAGTATGATTTGAAGATAATTCATGTCAAAAGAGTTAATAGCATCTATGCTGATGCACTTTCACATGCTGTGTAATTTTATTATCATAAAGTTATTTGACCTGAGTTATATATATTGTCATGATTTTTGAAGTTGTATAGTTTTTGACAATGTATGCTATTTAATATATTGGCCGCAATATATATATATAACATCTCAGTTTGAAATTGTCTAAAGCCAGATTTTAGTTCTCTATCGAGAGAGGTGTAACAGAGTTACTGTTATATATTTATTTTAGTGCTCACGCTTGCTTTTGTACAGTCATCTTTTTTGTATTGACGTATTCTTAACTATATTGCGTTAGACCCGCTTGTTCCAGAAATTTTTAGAACATTCGTAAGTGTAAATACCAACAATGCTTGTTTGACGAAAGCGCGCTAGAACATTGTCGAAGTTTCTACAAATTCGCATGATTCCTACAAAAAGCGGCTAGCGGAATGACAGAAGTGAATAATATTATCAGACAGCTACAGTCAGTGGCTATAAGACTATAATTGTAATTAACACACCCATTAAACGCAGAACTACACAATTAAACAAGGAACGTTTCAAAGTAAAATTGGTTGATTGTTTTATTTTTGAAGTAGTCGATACAGTGTTTCTTTGTTTAAAAGCAAGAAAATACAATAACTTGCTTAGCATACCAGCCTATGAATTTCAGATATTATGGTTCATGTTATCATAGCTAACTTATTATTTCATTTCTGTAGTTTTTATTTGTTCATTGCACACGGCACTGTTTTACTTACAATTTTTAGTAAATGATAACTTGAAAAATTATTGCACATAACATCTTGAGGGATTAGCTAAGGAAATAATTGTTTAAAAGCCCACGCAAAGTATGGCAAGAGAAATGTCCATTTGGCTAACGTTTAGGCATTGAAGTATAACTTACAAAGTCTAGATTTGAGTATATTACAAACTACCAACGAATGTGAAGTCATCAGCTAAAACAGTGCAATGTTTATATACAAGACTTCGCTTGTTCGTTTTCCAGCTGTTAATATATCGTTTGACTGTGATGAGCCAAGGCTTCACCGTAAATGTATTATTAAGCCTATCGTCTGTTCCTCTTTGAATACGTTGTGAAACAACATCTCGCCTGACCTATTTTATATACTTATTTCACTTTCTTTGACCTTAGATAAAAATATTTGATTTTACCATATCGCTTCGAAAGAAGTTAAATATTTGTGTTTCAGGTTTAACTGACAAAGTACAGTCATGCCAGTGCTCATGCATATTTATTGAAGGACGAATATACTCAACCGCCATCTATAGGTTGATTTTCTAGCTAGTATACCTACTAGATTGAAATAATGTGTGATTAGTGCACAATAAAATACACTTGAATCCTTCATCTACAATCATCAATATCAAAATCTATTTGTAGACGATGAACTTGAATCCATACACATCAACAAATATTCACATAAGTCATATGAAACGTTTAGTTTATTTTCTTGGAATTAATAAATTTTAACTTTAGTTACTTATAATTAAATAAATATTAAAATCAGCCACTTTTCATTGTCACTTCGTATAGTGTTTTTAATAGAAATATTATCATCTAATTTTTACTAAAGCTAACACTATCACTCCAATAATAAGTTTACAATTATAAATATACTTATCCATAATTTCAGGGCAGAATTCGTTCATACTTCGTTTTTCTTTTAATTCTGATTGCAGTCCTCAAATTGTTTTGTTTTGTATTTCGCGCAAAGCTACACAAAAGCTCCTTGCGCTAGCCGTCCCTAATTTAGCAGTATAAGACTAGAGGGAAAGTAGCTAGTCATCACCATCCACCACTAACTCTTGGGCTACTCTTTTACCAACGAATAGTGGGATTGACTGTTACCTTGTAACACCCCCACAGCTGAAAGGACGAGCATGTTTGGTGCGATGGGGATTTGAACCCGCGACCCTCAGATGATGAGTCGAACACCTTAACCCACCTTGCCAACCCTCAAATTTACGACTACTTTCTATATTGTTTACTAATGATGAGGTTCCACATATTGCCTCATACTGGGTAATTTTATGTTTTTTACCTATTATAACACTTAGTGCAAGGAACATGCCACAAAAACAGAGGTGAAATCACTCAATTTGTGTGTAAAACACATGAGTACTTTAGTAATAATTACTAGCATATTGATGTTTTTTCTCATTATTTCTTATTGCAATTCATATGTTGTACTAGAGTTCGTATAACAAACACAATCATGTAGTACATAAATAGTTTAGAAACGTATAAGATAACCTACAAAATTATATAAAACAGCAGTTTTGAAAACGCAGGGTTTCTAAACAATTTAGAATCAGGAATTGCCTAATAATTGGAATGTCAAGCTACAGATTGAAGGAGCTCGAATGTTTACGGCGCGACTGCAATGAACACGCTCTGTGCTTTTGATTGTGGGCATGGGCGTCCGCAGAAATTTTTACAGGGAGGGTGCAAAGTTTACCAGACAGAGGGGGACCAAAGTGGGGTAAAATTGTGAATTGAATAAAAAATCATATGCTGAATGAATAAAGAAAGAAGTATGTTTCTCAATTTCCAGGTAGGACACGCCCCCACTTTTCGAACGCCCATGCTTGTGGGTGCTTTATAGAAGTAGCAGTTAATTAAATTGTTAGCTACAAAAAGTCGGACACAGCTCTGGTGGTGGTGGATGCTTCGAGCTAGCTGCCTCTTCTCTGATCGGGAATTAAAAATTAGGGACAGCTATATCCGAATCATGAGGTCCCTACCCTGTCTAACCTAGTAACGGAAACATGCATAAGACGTTGGTCAGGTTTAAGTTACCAAGTTATAAGTTATGTTTAAATACATTAAAGTTTTCAACGTAGTATAACAAATGATGCAAAATTATGTAAAATACAGATATGGTTAATCGCTAAATTAAAAAATTAGCAGGAAAGAGGTTTGTATAAGTATTCAAATGTATCTTCATTTTACATTATATGTTTACCATCTGACAAATTATATCATACAATTATTAAAATCAACTCAAATAATAACGTAGATTATTACATTCAGAATTATTTCAGGCGGAAGTCACAAATTTAGCAGAGACGTGATTGGTGGCCACCTCTGCTATAAAGAAGAACTTGTGTTTTGATAATAATGGCCTTATTTAAAGATTGTTAGAACTTCTTTCTATAGTTTATTCATAAATAAAATATAGTTGTTGTTGTTTTTTAAATTTAGTAGCAAGTCTGTAGGCTCACAAAACTAAAAATCAGATTTTGATATCTGTGGTGGACATAGCATAAAAGATTTACAGCGTACCTTTCATAACAACCAAGCAAGCAACTTACCGAAGAAGATGCTAAAATGTTTACGTTTGACATCCTAAGAGATCTATGAAGTAACTTATTGGAACAAGCGACTCCTGATATGATACATGCTCTAAAAATTGCACTCAGAAAAATCGTGTGTTAAAATGGCTCATTAGCCTTATGTTTGATTTTTGCTTATAACTCTAATATTATTTTAGACGTTAGGAGGAAAGAAGCTACCCATCTTCACAATCAATGCGTTTTAAAGGCGTCAGGTGCAGCTGAGCCACTCGGAGAAAACTCTTTAAAACCTCTCATATTCAAAAAGTGCGGTCGTCCAATAAATATCTTGCTCGCACTCGAATGCACATTTAAATAATAGAAATAAATAAATAATAAATCTAAATAATACACGTCTGATGTCTATTATTTCTCGACCCTTATCAGAATTAAAATTACCTTCTTCATACTTAAAAAAATATTGTAGAATTGTTTTCATAGATTTTGGTTATATTGAAATATTGATTAGATATTATCTTATTATTGTTAAGCAGAGTCATAACTTGTAATACACCAACTTATTGTTTTTTTACGTTCTAGACCTCCGATGTGTATGATATACTGACTACTGTGTAATTATTACCTTTTGAAATTCGACGTCTGGTAAAGAGCGACAGTTTATTTTCAAAATAATTTTGTTAATTGACAATAAAAGTTGTTATGCACATGAAACTTTATGTAATTAAATCCCAAACAAACTGTTACTGACATCGGCAGTGACAATAAAGGTTCCACACTGATGTAAAATAATTCGTATCATACAATGGATGATGAATTTATTTTTTAAAACACAGATGGCGCTATGTCCTCGTTAGTGTTTGTATATTGTTTAGCGCAAACTACAAAATGGACTGCTTGTACTCTGTTCATCGCAGGAAGGAGGAAGAGGTCAAAGTGAACCTGACCCTCCAGGGCAAATACCCAAACACCATCGGAAGAAAAAGTTTACTTTTTTTATGCCACCAGCAAGCTTGACTACTGTGAATAAAAGACTATAAATGGACATTGCCCTGAAAAGGACCTAACATAACATCACGAGTTAGGGAAAATATGTTAAGGAAGGAGGAAGAGGTCAAAGTGAACCTGACCCTTCAGGGCAAATACCCAAACACCATCGGAGAAAAAAAAAATCATCGCAGGAAATCAATCCCTGAAAATACTGTTGATCCCTTTGAGAAAGGGAGGAAGAAATGTATGCAGAACCTGGCTCTCCTACGACGAAACACCGACCCAAATAGACGTATTTGCTTCTAAAAAAAAAATCTTTAATGTGAGAGAATTATTTAACGAAACGTTATGAGCCAGTAAACAGATATACAGGTGTTTATAACAATTGGTGATAAAATGTACAAAAATACAATTTGTTATAAAGTTGCTCCCCAGTGGCTCAGCAGTAAGTCACCTGGCGTACGACGCTAAAATTCGAATTTCAATATCATTCATTGGCAGAATATAAATGGTCTATTCTGTAGCTTTATGCTAAATAGCAAACAAAACTGTATAAAGTTTTAACGTTTACTTATCATCTCAAGTAATGCTTGTTTGGCCAACATCTTAACGAGTAAACATAGGTGTAAATCACCAAATTTAAACTAATAAATACAAAAGAGAAATCCATATGTATTACATTTCAATATATATTTAGTATGATAACAATAGCTTTTGTAGAAATGATATTTGAAATGTCAATAGTAGTTCACTAATATGTCTGAGAACTGTAAAAAATATTAGATAAACAGATGCACAGAATAAGCTTTAGTGAGCCCCGGCATGGCCAGATGGTTAGGATGCTCGATGTGCAATTTGAGAGTCGCGGGTTCGAATCCCCATCACACCAATCGTGCTCGCCCTTTCAACCACGGGGAGGTATTATATGACGACCAATCCAACTGTTATTTGGTAAAAGAGTAGCCGAAGAGTTAGCGGTGGCTGTTGATGACTAGCTGCCTACCCTCTAGTCTTACACTGCTAAACTGGGAACAGCTAGCGCAGATAGCCCCTGTTCAAAATGAACAAACAAACGTTTTAGTGATAATTTGGAGGTAGGTGGATAATCGCTGGCTTGCAACAATTTTGTGAGCACGGAATTATTTTTTTGTATGTACTATGACAAATAAGTTACTTGCTTGTAAGAATTATATTTCTACAGTTTGAATGAATCGTGTATTTGTTAGTCTGACTTCTTAGTCAGAGAAAAAAAACTTTGTCCAGGCAGCATGGTTAATTATATTGATAAACGAATGTTTCTGTATTACCTGATAGATTGTTAGAATTTTTATTTACAGTTTATTCATAATTACAAAATAGTTTGTTTTTTACAGAATGTTCATGATGAAATTTGTATGAATCGGCGACAACTGCCTGTTAAAGAGATACCAGTACAATGGACGGCATTTTAAAACGTCGTCTGCAACAGGCAGTTGCCGTACATTCAACCAGATTTCTCGAATATTCTTCTGTTGGTTTTTTTCTTACTTTAAAGCCAGAAATATCGCTGTAGTAGGAAGAAGAAATACTACATCTAAAGAATACAGAGTTAAAGAAAAACAACTGTTGGCGAAATGCTTAACTAGGTGGGACTGAAGTATCCCAGACTTTGTTTCAAAACAAACATTACGACCATAAAGACAACAGTGGTAACAAAAGTGCCTGTTTTTGTTGAGTCTATGGTTAGTTTGGTTTCAGTTTTGTTGAAGGTGGCAGGTGTTTGGATGTACAGGTTATTTTGAGAACAGTGAAAACGACTAACGTGATGTACTAAAGGCAACAGAAGACGTGTTGGACAGTAAAGATTCAAATAGAATCGCCGCTGTTTCAGAACAAAACAAGTACTTAAATATCACGAAACTATAAAGTTGTTGACCAGACAGTAGTTTATCTACACCTGTACATTCGGTGATTGACACTAGTCGTTAGAGAGGCTGTATATAAACAAATGCTGCTTTTGTGTGTAGTGAGACGTGAAGCTATTGTGTAACTCACAAACATGAGAAGTTCAACACCTCAGGTATCGTGTTAACAACCAAGTGATATCCATGTATGGTCTGCTGTTCTTAATCATCAAAATGTTACGTTGCACTTGTTCAACATTCAATGGTAATTTAAAATATTAAGAGGAATTAGTTAACTAAAATTTACGAATTACTATCGCAAACTGCATTTAGATAGAAAGGATACAAAACAATTTGGCAATACCGATTTTAATGTACATATTTACTGGGATTGATACAAGAGAAAGAAACGATGAAAAGTGATTTGGGTAAAACTCAATATTATGAGCATCGGTCATTGGAAAAAAACAACAACACATATTTCTCAAATTTTGTATTTTAGTTCTTAACTTTAAAAAAAAAATTAATAACTTTAGAAAGCCAGAACATTTACACTTCAATTAATTAATTATCAAGTATATCTTCTCATGCTGTAAACCTCAGGACAATAAGATTCTATTAAAATACGCCAACGATTTCAGATGGATGTGGGAAGACACGTGGACTTTTAAATAAACCAATATCAATAACACAGTCTTCCATCGAGTATGTAGCGCGTATTCTTTTGTTTGTTTCACAGCTCTCATGAAGTGGCACAGGTGACATCCATCTGCCGAGTGTAAAATGTTTAACAAAATATTTTTGCCGTTATATTTTTGTTGTGATTTCTTAAAAAAATAACATCGAATCAATTTCCTATGTTAAACAAACCTTGACGTAACACCCGCGCGATAACTAACGTGTCTGTAAATCTTACTAAGAGGTCTTTTGTTTAAAAAAAATATATGCATAAAACACGATATTTACCGAAATAATCAACAGGAAATACTGGATGACTCCAAAAATATTCAAAGAAAAGTATTTTCCTTCATCTTTGTTAATCTAGTAATCATTTTAACAAACAAAGATATTTTTCTCTTTGATGGTGAATTTATTTTAATTTTTATAGTTTTGTACGTGCGTATGGTAATTTACGTTGAATGAATTATGTTGAATTCTTTGATGTTTGTTTGTTTGTTTGTTTTTGGAATTTCGCACAAAGCTACTCGAGGGCTATCCGTGCTAGCCGTCCCTCATTTAGCAGTGTAAGACTAGAGGGAAGGTAGCTAGTCATCACCACCCGCCGCCAACTCTTGGGCTACTCTTTTACCAACGAATAGTGGGATTGACCGTCACATTATAACGCCCCCACGGCTGGAAGGGCGAGCATGTTTGGCGTGACTCGGGCGCGAACCCGCGACCCTCAGATTACGAGTCGCACGTCTTAACACGCTTGACCATGCCGGGCCTTCTTTGATGTTAGGAATACAAAATAGTATCAAAACATTATTATTACTGGAAATATGTGAGCTGTGATTTTTTGGCCTGATATGACTCTGAGAATCGCTGGTTCGAATCCTCTTCACACCAAATATGCTCGCCCTTTCAGCCGTGGAGGCATTATAACGTGACGCTCAATCCCATTATTCATTTGTAAAAGTGTAGCCCAAAAGTTAACTAACTTCCTACCCTCTAGTCTTACACTGCTAAATTAGGAACAGATAGCGCAGATAGCCCTGTTATAGCTTTTCATGAAATTCAAAACAAATAAAGAAATGTGATTTTTGTTACCCACAAAGCACATTTACACAATTCATGGCAACATGACTGTACTTTTATCTTATGTCAAAATATTTTGTTGAAGTGGATGATACTTTTATTGTCATTAATTTATATAGACCGTGGTATGTTCTGCTTTATCTGTTTCATTTTTTAAATTTCGCGCAAAACTACATGAGAGCTATTTGTCATCGCTGTTCTTAATTAGGTAGTGAAAGACGAGAAGGAAAGCAGCTAATCACAACTACTCACCGTCGGCCATCCTTTTATCAACAAAGCGTGGGATTGACTTAGCATAATAATGGCTCCACAGCTGAAAAGACAAGTACTTTAAACGCACCGATTATTCGATCTCGTTTCCCTTAGATTGCGAGACAAGCACCCTAACAACTTAGCCATATCGAATCATAAGCCATGAATTAGATCAACTAAATATTCAAGTGGTTTTCACACTTTAATTTCATCTGTGATGTACGTTCTTTCTTGATTTTTTCTTTTCGAATAAATGTTATTTTAGTTGGCCTTGAAACTAGGAAATTTGGTATTATTCAGGGATCATACCCAGAATTTCTCTGTAATATTTCGTGCATACTCATTAATAGAGTTCTAAAAATACTTTTGTTTGTGAAGACTTATTTCTTTATGAAGTTAATTCATCTGTTACAGAAATAGTTACACATGGTATTCAGTAGTTTGTTTTGTAGGGAGTACCTAAATCGTGTTGCATGAATTTCAACCAACGTTTCTTGAGATAGCTACTTTGATTGTTCCTTGTCCATATAGCGTGTCCTAATTTACTGGTCTCCGCTGCAAGGTAATCTCTAGCAAGTAGCAACATAGTTTCATTTATTTTATAAGCTTACCTATTTTTTTATTTTGATTAAAATGTTGTGTTTGATGTATGACAGAGCGTCATGTTTTCTAGCAGCATCCTGCCAAGTGTGGTAGCTTGCATCATTCTTACTCTTCAAGGTGATTTTTACCTGTGTTTCCTGTACGACGTGTACATGATTCACCACAAGAACTCGTGAATGCGCAATTAAGATTCTTCCTCTGTGTGTTTTTTTCTTTAGTTTGGGTGATTTTAGAAAGTTTGCATTATTTCACGTGTTGAATTTTAAGTAAAGTTTCGATATCGTTTGGAAATATTTGTCCTTATGTTATTGTTTGTGAAGATATTTCTTTCATGTATATATTATTGGATGTAAACGTGTGTGACCACTGATTAAAAAATATTATTTCATTTACTTTTAGCTTCTTTTTTTAACCCTTTTTACCCGAATGCAAAACTGTTTTAATTCTGTACGGTAAAAATTAAAATATTTTCCTGGTCACGGTCTTGGTTTTACACATCATTAACTAGTATCATGTCAGAATCCAGTCTCAAAATATCAAAACTTCTTTTTTTCGATAATATTTCATATTTTAAATGGAAGCAAAAGATTTGTTTTGTTTGAATTTCGCGCAAAGCTTCTTGAGAGCTATCTACGCTAGCCGTCTCCAATTTAGCAGTGTAAGACAAGAGAGAAGGCAGCTAGTCATTACCACCCATCGTCAGCTCTTGGGCTACTCTTTCACCAACGGTGCAACCGAGATTCGAACCCGTGACTCTCGGATTACGAGTCGAACGCCTTAACGCTCGTGGCTATGCCGGGCCGGCAATAGATGAAGATAACCGGCTTACGTCGAATTAAATATAATGGGAAATATAACAGAAAATAGTTACATACGGATTTATTAACACTACAAAGGAATTAATTTGTACAATTTATCATTTGTAAATATGTACCTCTTGCATACCTTAATATTTTATTGAAAGCAAATACAAATAACTATTTATTTTCGGCTAAATTGTACGTGCGATTATATTTCGGTGTATCTTATGTGCTCCTTAATTTATTTAAAAATATTTTAAAAACCCTAAACTGAATTAAAAAATTAAATTTACTATTTCAAAAAACAGTAAGGGGTAAATAGTCATGAATTTTTAATATGAAAGAGTCGCATTTTTTCGTACAAAAAAGAATTAAGATATTGATAATTAACACAACATGGCCTATAGGAATTTCATAACCTATAGACTACGAAATTTTATTAATATTTTAACTTGTGTTATTTCAACAACACACAATATTTTCTATATCATATTTGGTTTGTGTGTTTTTTTATTTCGCGCAAAGCCACACGAGAACCGTCTGCGATACAGTCCCTAAGTTAACAGTGTAAGACTAGAAGGAAGGTAGTTAGTCATCACCACCCACCACCAACTCTTGGGCTACTCTTTTATCAACGAATAGTGGCATTGACCGTCATGTAACAACGCCCCAACCGCTGAAAGAACATGTGTGACGGGGATTCGAACCCTATCAACGTGACCATGTCGACCTGCAAGGTTTGTTTGTTTTTTAAATTAAGCACAAAGCTTCACAATGAGCTATCTATGTTCTGTCCACCACAGATATCGAAACCCGGTTTCTAACAGCGTGAGGCAGCAGGATAACGTTCAGAGAGGAAAGTGTGAAAGAAATTGATATTGGAAAACTCTAAATTCTTTCCTCCTGGTATTAGTTGTCCATATTCACACTAAATCAGTAGTTAGGTAAGAAATGTTACAGAGGCCTAGATAACATTGTAACATTCAAGACATTATGAATAACAGCTGAAAAAAAAAATACTTATTAAGTATATTCAAACTGTAGAACTTCTAAAAGATATAATTGTGGTATTCTGGTCATTCTGATGTAAGTGCAGAAATGATAAAGGTATGTTTATCGATAGAAAATGTGACAGAAATAATAAATATCCAAAATAAATATAAAACCCAAACATCAAAATCACCTACAAGTTTCTCCGAAACTATAAAAATAATTTGGCTGAAACTAAAAATAAACAATACTCAACTGAGTATTAAGAAATATTATTAAATAAATAAAAAACTAAAATGGTAGATTGTCATGAGATAAACAGCAAGGCAATCAGGTTGCAGTATCTCCAAGAAAAATCAACTTTGCTGTAGCTTTGTTTGGTTTGGTAATTTGGAACACTGAACACACGCGACCTGCTCGAGACATTTGACCGCAGGCTTAAGCCGCAGACACCGAGCACGAACAACAACTTTGCTTAAAAGTCACAAAAAAAAAGTAAAAATTATACTTGGAATTCATTGGTTTCGACCAGTTTTGTATCAGTTCGCTTGATGAAATTAAGTTAAAGGTACGTAACCCACTTTAAGGAAAGACTACTTCCTAGTAATACAATTCAGAGCATCAGTGAAAGATATCGATCATACTGAGACACGTGGAACCACGTAGGTTAATTAAATACAAGTCAATTGATGCAGTTGAACTTACAATTAACAGCATTTCCTATGGTATGTTAAACAAAACATCATATTCGTATGTTCACTCATTTCAAATAAATAAACGAAATAGGAAATCGTTCGTGTAAAAGACAAAACAGAAAAACTCCTAATTGGAAGTGAATATTGAATACTTTAATATCTCTTTATATTTTAGAAAATACTACAATAGTTTCTTGGTTATTTTTGCATGAGATACATTTATTTGATGTGTAAATCAGTTATGGTTGAAAAAAATCAGATTTGATGCCTATGTTACCGACAAATAATAACCATTCTTCACGTAGAAGGCAAACTACAGAAATGTTTTTAAAAGGGAATATAAAGAAACTGAGACCCTCAGTTTATCTTGAAGGGGGCTAAAGAGAAACTAGAGTTCACATACAAGTAATTTTAAGGGGGAAAAATATTTTTTATCAGTTTGGTTTGAATCTCGCTGTTTTCACAGCCACCTCATGCTGTCTGCTGAGTCCACCGAGAGTAATCCAGCCCCTGATTTTAACGTTGTAAATCCGTAGACTTACCTTTGTACTAGCTGGGGACTGCGCAAAGCTATTCAAGGGCTATCTGCGTTAGCTATCCCTAATTTAGCAGTGTAAAGCAGCTAGCCATCTTAACCCACCACCAAAGAATAGTGGGATTGACCGGCATATTATAATGCCTCCACGGCTGAAAGGGCCAGCATGTTTGGTGCGACGGGGATTCGAACCAGCGACCTTCACATTACGAGTCGATCGTTTTAACCCACCTGGCCATGCCGGGCCTATTTTTTCTATTGAGATAAAAGTATGTAGTTTATTAAAGTAGCATAATAAGATGCCGAGATAAACATAGTTGTACTACGCCAGTGAAAGATGGTCACACGTTTCTTATGTATTAGAGTATTTTTAAGACGATTAGTTTCTACTATAAGACTATTTATTTCTTTTAATCCTTATTCATTTGACCGACACAACAAATTTCAATAGACATTTTTTCTCATGAGTTAACAGCGTATTGTAATGTTTTTTAGCCAAGACTCAAAACTTAATGGCTTTTAAAAAGCCATCCTGAAGAAGCATTGTGGGATGTTCAAAAGCGCTCGAGTTTTGGGTCTAGTTTGAAAACAATTACAACTTCTCTATGCGATCCTGTTACTAGCTTCTTAATCGTAATTCAACAACATATTATTAACATTAAATCTCAAATATTAAAATAATTGTTTCAATTTAAGTGGGGCCTGGCATAGCCAAGCGCGTAAGGCGTGCGACTCGTAATCCGAGGGTCGCGCTAAACATGCTCGCCCTCCCAGCCGTGAGGGTGTATAATGTGCCTTCCCTCTAGTCTTACACTGCTAGATTAGGGACGGCTAGCACAGATAGCCCTCGAGTAGCTTTGTGCGAAATTCCAAAACAAACAAACAATTCAATTTCTGTGAATGTCAACCTTAATCACGTAACACCAACAATCGGTGAGTTTTGTAACAACATTGTCGTATCTGATGCTAAAGTTACGTTACTAAGAAATTGGAATCGATATTATCAAACTTTAAAATTTTACATTCCAATTACGAATCTAAATTACATTTAATTTATTTAATCCACTAATAAAGCTGTTATTTAGTCAATTTAAGTTGTTAGTGTTTCACATTTTTTTGAATGCGAATGTTTAATCACTAACCCTGATACGGCCTGATAGCTAGGAAGATCAACTCCCTGATGACGAGGAGACCCACTTGTAGAGAAAAATATATATGTAAAAACAGCTGGAATGGTTAGAGAAAATTCAATGTAAAGGAACGAACAACGTTTTGACCTCCTTTGGTCATCAACAGGTAACTGACCGATAGCTGACCACATGTTTGAAGGCGGTTGTGTAATTAAGTGTAGGAATGTAGAGGGTGTGCTTATGTTTGATTATATTTATTAATATAGGTATAAATGTGTTCCTTTATATTGGTTTATTTTGGGCTTGAGTTGTATAAGTAAGGCTTCTTTAATTTTGCGTTTGTTTATGTTTGTTTCTATATTTAGTATTTGGGTGTTTTTATGGTTATATTGTATTTATTTGATTTGCAGTGTTCGAAAACGTGTGAGGGTGAATTTTGTGTTCTTTGAATCTAATTTCCATTTTTCTACTTGTTTCTCCAATATAGAAGTCGTGACAGTTATCACATTGTATTTTATAAATAATTTTGGTGTGGTGTTTGTCGTGTAGTTTTTACATAGTATAGACCTTAGTTTTGTGCTTGGTTTTTGAATAAATTTGGTATTAACTGGAATGTCATATTTTGTTACCAGTTTTTGCCAAATAGTGGTTATTTTTCTGCTGATGTCGGAAATATATGGTATGCAGCAGTATATGATTTCGTGATTTTTTTTTATTTCGTGGGATATATTTACTTTTTTTAGTTGACTTTGCTTTTTGTCCAGGTGTGTGCGTATAATGTTTTCTACGGTTTGTGGAGAAAACTTATTGATGTTGATGAAGTGTTGTTTTATTTTGTCTAATTGGACTCCTTATATTTTATCGACGGGTTTTAATCACCATCACACGGGACATGATGATACTTTTAACTCATAACACAGTTGAGGTCAATTTCACAAATCTTTGATGATAGAGTAGTTTAAGAATTGGCGGTGGGTGGTGTTGACTAGCTGCCTTTTAGTTTTACACGATATCTTTCGCTGCTCGCACGTGGGTTTTTTAAAGACGAAGATACGTAATGTCCTTTAAGAAATATTAATGTCCAAAGTTAATTCACTGAAGTTAAATGATTTATGATGTATGAAACTCATAAGATTTCAAAGCTTATTGTATATTAACTGTTTGAAACCAATAATATTAATTTGTCTCCCCGCTTTGAGTTTGTTACCTTTTATATGTTTAAAAGGATATTTTCTAGAAATATCAGGTAAGACATCGCTACTGGTGTTTTATATACACACATCGTACATTGTTTATTCGTACACTCTAGAATCTTCTACAGATTTAAAGAATAGGTGGGACTTCGCAATTTGCATTAAACAATATAAGTTACATATATATTTAAATAAAACAAACATTGATATTAAAATAAATACGTAAGAGTAAATCCATTACAAGTCTTCTGGTTACTAACGTAAATAACACTGTCACCTAAATTTATAATCTAACACCACAATCAATCTTTCAAATACAAGTAACCCTTTTTCGTTCTTTTATGAGTTAAAATGAATTAAGACCCATTAGTTACCTCTCTGATTTTCATCCCTTTTTAAATACGATGGTCCTCAATGGCTCGGCTGTAAGTCATGCAAGCTTAAGACGCTAAAAATCAAACTTCGATACCAGTGAGGGTTTAAGCTTAACAACAATTAAATCAATAAAATACAATAATCAGAAAGTGCCTATTTTTATTATAGTTTTAAACAATCAACAGTAAATAATATTTCCTACAAAGCTTGACTCTTGACAACTATACCTTCCGCCATAAAATCTCCAAGTGTTGCGCATAACTTTTTATTATGTTTCCTTAGTGGGATTACGCTAAGTTTACAGACTTGCAACGCCAAATTCTGGTATTTGGTTCTTTGATGTGGAAAGAAGAGATTGCCTAGTGTGGCTTTACTTTAAAATACCCATCTTCTTTGTTTGTTTGTTTTAGAATTAAGCACAAAGCTACACAACGGGCTATTTATGCTCTGCCCATCACGGATATCAAAATCCAGTTTTTCGCGGTGTAAGTCTGTAAGACATGCCACTGTGCTAGTGGAGAACAATAACCATCTTCTCACTATCTAAATGCATTGTTCTGGAACCAATAGAAAAGTAAGTAATTTAAAACAGAGTATTTTCTAATTATGAATATCAAAGGAATTTAATTGTACAAACTACATTAAAGAGACTATTGCTGTTTATATGTTTCACGACATAATTTAGTTACAAATTAAAAAATTCTGGTATTATATGAAAGACTGGAAACCTTTAAATAAGTACGAAAACTAAAGTAATTTAACTTAATATAATCTTCATTTGTGTATTTATTGATACACAAAAACATTTACAAGTTACGATTGTGTGAAAATTATTCTTTCTTTATCTGAAACCAATGACATTCTACAATAATAAAACTTTAATCATTGTAAATTTATAAAATAACAGTGCATTTTTAATGTATATGTGTAACGTAAGTAGGGTATCATACCATTAGATAATGAACACTGTAAATGTATTTTGTTATTAAAAATTACGAAGTCATATTGAACAAACTATGCAGTTTAGTCACCAAAGGAATAAAACAAATATCCTGCAGGATATTATAGCGCTTTTAATTTAATGTTGATATTTCATGTTTAGCCATGAAAATGTAACATACCTTACTTTTAACTATATAACGTGGTTGTGATATCCTTTATTCATATTCTTACTGTTACGTATTATAATTTATTTCGGACGGTCCTCAGATTTACTATGTTATGTATTTTAACATATTACTCTTTCAAATAACCGGAAAGCTAACTTTAATTTAGAAGTTAATTAACTGTTAGTATATGTCAAATGTATGGTATTTATCAGCAAGATTGATATACACAATTTTCATTTTAACGAAAAAATATTTGAATATGCAAACAAAGAAATAAATAAAATTAAGTTGTTGTTGTTTTGAATTAAGCACAAAGCTACACAAGAGGCTATCTCTGCTCTGCCCACCACGGGTATCGAACGCCGGATTTTAGCGTATAAGCCCGCAGACATACCGCTGAGCCACTGGGGGGGGGGCCATCCAATTAACAATTTTAGAAACTTACAGACAACACAGAATCTTATATTTTTTTCTAGAACTAAATATTTTGTCGACGATTCAGATTCACGACGAGCAAATTAATTCTGAGTTAATATTTTCACATCTCGCTTGAGCTAGCTAGCTTGATTGGCCTCACACGGCTTACGTTTACCGATGATGATATTCAATGTCCTCGTAGAAATTCTAATGTCCACAAATATTTACTGAAGTTAAACAATTTGTAATGTTCGAAATCTTTAAACGCTCCAATTTGAATTATGTAATTTTCCGATTAATAAACGTTAATCACAATTAGAGCTTCCGTGGCCTACAGCACTATGAATGCAGCTGGCGAATAATTATCTTTTTGTATTACTGATTCTCTTCTTTGACACGAATCATACGACTCTCTCGTAGTTTCAACAGTGTTCTAGCGCGTTTTTGCGTTTTTGTTGGACATTTTTTTTTTTTACTCTCAAGAATCTTCTGCAAATTTTGAGAACAGGCGGGACTTGCGCAATATACTGGCAAAAAAGAAAACTATAATGAAATAAACGTGATTACTAAAATAAATGTATAAGGTTAAATTTGCTACATTAATATGCATCAAACTACTTTAGCTTAGTTCTCAGTAAAGAACGCAAAATGAAATCCATTGCTAATGTTTATATGTTGTTCTTGCGCTTATGAAATTTAACAGTTACATTGATTATAAGAATAACCGACAGATGGCGCAAAGCTCTTATTAACTGTCGTTGTGTGTGAAAAGACTTATGTTACTAAGTTTTAAAAATATGTCAATATGTGCAATGCTTTAATCAAATAGTTTTGATTACAAGAAATCCTTTTTGTTCTAGTTCATAAGTGCTCGAAAAATAACTGTCATAACTACCAAATGTCAAATTAAACGTGTTTATGTTTAAAATGTAAATGATAAGCATGTAACCCAAGTTTCCTTAGTCATAGATTGTTTTTGAGTTTCGTACAAAGCTACGCGAGGGCTATCTGTGCTCACCATCCCTAATTTAGCAGTGTAAGACTAGAGGGCAGGCAGCTAGTCAACATCACCCACCGCCGACTCTTGGGCTACTCTTTTACCAACAAATAGTGGGATTGACCGAACGTTATAATGCTCCCATTGCTGAAAGGGCGAGCATGTTTGGTGCGACGGGGATGCGAACCCCCGACCCTCAGATTACGAGTCGCACGCCTCAACACTCATGACAATGCTGGGCCTAATCGTAGATATAAGAAGTAAACGTAAGCTTTTAACTCCCAACTGACTACCGACTAAACCTGAACAAACATTATAGTATTCTCCAGGCCTAATATTTAGAGTTAAGTTACAGGTCAGACTAGCTATAATAATGTTCTATTATCTGAATAGTTTTCCTCTTTTGTTTTAAACATTTCCATAATAACTCGACTTATCTGTTTTGCTTGTGCAGTATATTTCTTTATGAGGCATTACCTTTCTTGTTTTGTTTTTATATGTAAATTATGTGAGTGACGAAATCAAAATGTTATATTTTATATAATCAATTTTGACATACACAAAGATTTTACTATTTGAGGTATGATCCCATGGTGATAGAATTCAATGGTGAGAATGAATCAAAAAAAAGAGTACGTCTGCTAACTACAATAACATAAAATGGAATGTTCTTTACCGAAGAAAGTATACGTCTAGCTTTCACAGTTGCAATGACATATAATTTAGGCTTAAAATACATCTGATTTCAATTGATTTTCATTTGATTCTAAAATACGTGTGTTTGGTTACAGACCTAGTTTATTTAGGCTTAAGATATGCCTAACTGCTATGGTTACAAACCTAGTTCATTTAGGCACAAAAAATATCTGACTACCATGGTTAAGGAACTAGCTCATTTTTGGATTAAAATGGGTTGTATTTCTATGGTAAAAGCCCTAATTCATTTAGAATTGAAACACTGAAAGAAATCCATCTACCGTGGGACAGTCCTGTTTAAGAAGTATTAAAGTTCCTGAATACATCATTCAGTTGATTGTAACTTAGTAAATCATGATGGACAGCATGGTAAGCTGAGAAACAAATACATTAATGTAACACATTATTTACTTTTTTTCAAAAAAATTTCATTCGTTTAAAAAAAAACGTTTCATAAAGGTGAGGACTACTTAAATTAATTTCTACTCTGTTGATGATGCGTGAGCTCGCGTTTCTCAACGAATTCTTAATAAAGTGATAAGATACATTTAGATTTATCAGAAAATAATTTGTGTTTCAAATTTGTTCTTTCTTTTCTCAAACTAGACTAATGTTAGTTTCGTACTCTCGCCGCAGACGCGCCTCATCATCCCGTGCTTTTCATTGTTTATCGCGGGAAACTTTTTCCAGCAGTTTTGTATGTTGCCAGCATAATGAGATTCATATTATCGGTCAAGCCACTTTCTCAGTCACGTACACTGCTCAGTGAAAAAACAACTGCGTCAAGGTGACCGCGTCGACGTCTTTTTATCTATTTCTTTTTAATTCTTAACTATAGTAAAAGCATAAAAACGAACAAAAACGTTTTATGTAAAATTCTAACGCACAATTACTCTAATAAGTAAGTATTGCCTTTCTTTGAAAAGTCCGCCATAGTTTAACTTTGAAGTAGGGTTTACGACAACAACAAAGCTTGCGTATTAGACGTGTTATCGTAATATCATATTTTCAGAATTGTTTATGCTTTTTAGTATGGAAGAAGTGACATATTTCATGCGATCTGTAGACTCACAATCTTGGCTGATAATGTACAATTCAGACCGAAAAATTTGGCGCACTGGTGTTCGCTAGCTTGTGCATGCAGTACGTACTGGACAATGGTCACGTGGCAGATATGCGTGAATAAGGTGTTGCATGTAACGTCGTTTAATTACATGATTTTTGCTCTACATGTGTATACGTATATTTGTGTTTAAAGGCACGTTATTTCGCCAGATATTTTCTTCAGACGCATATACTTAATACATAACATAGCAAACATAAAGATGGTAAATGTTAAGTGTATGCATAAAACCTGCGGCGCTGTAAACTGCAAGCTGAGTACAAGGCAGGATAAAGATTTTATGTTTACTCAAAACGTCGCAAAAATTTCAGCGAGGTGATTTTTACGCAATTTTGTTTCTTGCGTCTATTCGTATGTTAAGAGTTATATTTTTCATCAGAATTTAATTTAACATACATAGATATAACTGCACAAAACAAGAACCTACATCTTATACATCGATGACTGTTAACAGAGTTTGGTGTTACGGATCGCATTTTAAGTATTTTCAAACATTGTAGTTCTTTGAAAATGTATTTTAAAAACTGCCAATATTAAAGCGATTTATAACAGCAATGCTCAAATATAAGATACATAACACTATCATTTTGCATATTTACTGATGTGTATGTGTTAAAATTTCAGGTGAATATTATTCATAAAAATAACAGTGTGAAATCTTTTACAGTCCGTTTACGTACCGTCTGTGTCTGTTATTACGTTTGAACACCAACTACAGAATATCAGTGAATATTTATTTGACTTTTAGTTGTTTATATCTTTAGTAAAGTAAACAGAACGCCATGCTTATTGATATCAACTTTATAAATACGACAATCAGTTCAGTCAGACAAGCTACCCCTTGAAAAATGTTCCTTAAAAATATTGAAAAAACTTTATGGACTTTGCAATTTTATTGCTGGAAGTTGTCTTTAATATTGGCAAGTACCATTGTATTCAGAGGAAATAATAGTTACATGGAGTATCGATTAAAGAAGCAGTTAAGCTTTATTTAGTATTTATTATAAAAGTTTAATTATATGTATAAACTTACATCATTACTTGTTTTGACATTATAAACTGCATACAAACAACCAAAGAGCAAAGCTTGAGACGAATTATAACTCTTACTCTGTCTCGTTTCTTCTATTGTTGTTGGATTAATTCATAGTTCTTGATAAATACTGGAGAATAAGATAATACTCTGGCGTTTAATTTATTAAACAACAGAAAAAGGGACATTTGAAACCTGAACAATATCAAGCATTCAAAGTTCTTTTAGTTTTATTGTACAGAATTTTACTGTTTAGACAATAAGCCGTCCAATGCTTCGTTATTTGTCATATCAGGTCAGTTTGTATTTTATCCTCATCTTTTGGTTCGAGTTAGCTAGATTAAGTCTATATGTGATTTCTTTTTATTTTAAGAAGTTGTCTATCATTACAAAAAAATATTTATTGTTGTTGTTTTGTTTTAAACTCAAAACACATGAACTTTACATTGAAAATCGTTTTCTATCTCTTTTTTTTAGGATATTGCTTTTGTTAGCTGTCGGATATTCACGCTAAACCACTAAGTGTTATCTATACCAGCAGTTCCTAATTTTGAAATGGTAGACTAGAGGGAAGGTAGCTGGTACATAGTAGCCCTCTAGTGGCATAGCAATATGTCTGCGGGCTTACAACGCTAGAAACCGGTTTTTGATATCTGCACAGACAGCAGATTTGCAGATTTGTACTTTACTTCAAATGAGCAAAAGCAAATAGCACCTTCCAATTCTTGTGCTGTATATAGTGAGATTTGACAGTTATCTTTACAACACAACCACGGCTCCAAAGTGCTGAGCACAATTCTAATCTCTTTTTATTTAGTGCGGTAAACGGACGGGAGTGTGGAACCCACAGACCTACAATTCAGCACGCTAACCATAGAACCACCTCAATCCTACGTAGCATATAGAGACAAGGTTCTGGTTGTGCTGTTTTATGAAACCTTGTATTGATATCTATGATATCAATATATTATCTCGGTTATGGTTAAGCATTTTTTTGTCATTCTTATCTTTGCTTTAACGTTTTGGTTATAATTATCTAACTTAAATGTGGTTCGAGGAATGTTAGATTCTATGGTAAAAACTTGACTGTGAGATTTCTCGCAGATGGCAGGTAATGTCATGAAGAAATTAAAGAATATTGTAATGAATAGGAACATATTTAACTATTTAACGCCCCCAGTGGTATAGGGGTATGTCTGCGGGTATGTCTCGTGGTGAGCAGTGTGCAGATTGTGTAACTTCAAACAACAACACTGTTGAACATTTATAATCAGTGCTGTTATTTGGCATAGACATCACCCCTCCAAGCTTGAGAAAAGGTCCCACATGACAGTTTTCGTTAGCCATTTCTAGTAAGGCCAGTCTAACATATACAGCAAACTATGCCTTAACATTGGACCAACAGTTAATTTGGAAGGCCCACCGAAACCAATTTTCTTTACCCCAAACGATACTTCTGTTTATAAGATTTCGTTATAAATTCTGGGTGACTGAAATAAGCTACAACATTAATGTGGACGAACGATACAATATTTGTTTTATGTTACTGGAAACAAACTTGAAACGATTTGGCTCACCTACCAAAGTGCCTCCCCACATTGGCTCATGTCAACACTCATGTAATCAGATTTGTTATTCTGAACTTACTGGCTATTTCTATAAAATTACTAGCGAAACATGAACTGAAATCTCAAAGCTACTTGAGTTATTTGGTATGAGAAAGTAATGTAAAGTAGTGAGCTTGCTACGTGTCTCACGGGGCCCGGCATGGCCAAGTGTGTTAAGGCGTTCGACTCGTAATCAGAAGGTCGAGGGTTTGAATCCCAGTCGCATCAAACATGCTCGCCCTTTCAGCCGTGGGGGCGTTGTAATGTGACGGTCAATCCAACTCTTGGTAAAAGAGTAGCCCAAGAGTTGGCGGTAGGTGGTGATGACTAGCTGCCTTCCCTCTAGTTTTACACTACTAAATTAGGAACAGCTATCGCAGATAGCCCTCGATTAGCTTTGCGCGAAATTAACAAAAACAAACTTGTCTCACGTGTCACGCATGTCTGGCGTTTTACATAAACGTTTTATCACGATGCTAGATATATATATGTGAGAATTTACATTCACGCAGTTTACTTGAATAAACTCTGTGGATATAGAATAGCAGCATATCCAAATATATTTTTCAAACACCCAATACAAATAAACACTAATATTAGACGGATGTTTATGCATGGATATAAAACTTCCCAGGAGTAGAGTTGAGCTGTTTGTACGCAGAGTTGCCTTTCGCCATCGGCAGTATAGGCTTAGTTTAAAAGTTCGGTTCAGGACAGAGTGACGTTCCTGTCTATTCTGTAAATATCTCAAAGCCCTTAATACGATTAGTTTGAACCTATTATCTAATATAAGTACTTTTTATTCATTTTTAAATTAATGTTTATATTTATATGTGGGCTGAACAAACGCGTGATAATTCAGGTCGTGTTTTTCCAAACGTTTCCGTTCAGTCTCAACTTGGATCATTTGCTAAACTTCAGTTCGTTTTTGTTAAAACTCAAGTGAACATGAGTGTTAAAGACGTTTGTTACAAAACCAACGCATATGATAACAGCGTAATCATAAGATGTGTTATGAATTTCGTCTTAATATTATTTGTATTATAGAGTATTAGGGCGGATTATAGTGACGTGGGCATATTAGAGTTAAAGAGAAACGTCACTTATCATTTATATAATGTAGAACATTGTTCTGTCAAATAATCTGAGTTTTATTACATCTTGAGATCCATAAGAGAGGTACAAAAAACAGGGTTTGAACAGGTAATTAAAAGGTCAAGGAGTGATACGTTACGTTGGTTTTTATCTTAGACGAATAACAGAGTAATTATATATTCATCCTTGTAAAAATGTAAGGAAATGTTTTATTTTAGATGAGTGAAACACAGGTTCCCCACCATAGACTAACTAAAAAAACAGCTATAACAGGATTTATATATTTCTATTGCACATACGTGCAATCATCGTACGATAAAAGAAAAACATAGCAACGACCCAGTACGGTAGTACCTGGTTGGTCTTAATGTATCGTTTTTTACTCATTACAAGCAACGTAAAAGTCCGAAGAACGGATTAGGCCTTTACTGTATAGACTGTCGTTTCTTCACTTAAATTCGTGTTTTGAGGAATACAAACATATGACTTTTCGCAACATATAACTATAGAGAAATAGAAGTATGTGGCCTTTTATTACATATTGATATAGAAAAATACAAACATGTAGCCTTTCATAGCCTATACATACAGTGAAATACTGTGGCCTTTTGTAAAGTACAGATATAGAGACATACAAACATGTGGCCTTTCATAGCCTATACATACAGTGAAATACTGTGGCCTTTTGTAAAGTACAGATATAGAGACATACAAACATGTGGCCTTTCATAGCCTATACATACAGTGAAATACTGTGGCCTTTTGTAAAGTACAGATGTAGAGACATACAAACATGTGGCCTTTCATAGCCTATACATACAGTGAAATACTGTGGCCTTTTGTAAAGTACAGATATAGAGACATACAAACATGTGGCCTTTTGTAAAGTACAGATATAGAGACATACAAACATGTGGCCTTTCATAGCCTATACATACAGTGAAATACTGTGGCCTTTCATAGCCTATACATACAGTGAAATACTGTGGCCTTTTGTAAAGTACAGATATAGAGACATACAAACATGTGGCCTTTCATAGCCTATACATACAGTGAAATACTGTGGCCTTTTGTAAAGTACAGATATAGAGACATACAAACATGTGGCCTTTCGTTACATATAAATATAAAGAGATGCAAAATCGTGTCTTTTTGTGCACATATACATGTACAGATGTAATGAAATAAACAGAAATATTTTGAAATAGATATAAATAGGTTATGGTGCATAATTATCATAATACGCTCTTAAAAATGTAATTGTTTATTAAAATATTAAGTTAATGTTCAGAGCTGTTTTCACTTAATAATGGAATTTCTTACTTAGTGTTAACTAGGCGAATCATAACCTCTTTTTATTTCTTAGATGAATAAATTTAATTAAATGAACCGGTGAATTTCCTTTGGTCTTACAATATCTATATAACGATCTATGTATACTCGAATTATTGGTATTACTCTTATAACCAATATTCGTTAATTACATGCAATCCACACTGAATATAATAATGCACACCTTGTTAATAGAGTATTTTTTTTCACTATTAAATAAATACAATGAAGTTAGTACATCATCACAGATTATATATAGTGAGTTTCTTTATGTTGCCCCCCAGTGGCTCAGCGGTATGTCTGGGGACTTACACGCTAAAATCCGGGTTTCGATACCCGTGGTGGGCAGAGCACAGATAGCCCATTGTGTAGCTTTGTGCTTAATTCAAAACAACAACAACAACTTCTTTATGTTACGAATAAAAACAATAATACGATTATGCGAAAGGGTATTACAATAAAATATATAGTTGATCCTCCAAAAATACAATAGTCATTTAACGTAAATAATAGATATTCAAGTACAAACTATATTCAAACGAGTATATCCGACTATAAATTAGTGTTGTAAATAAAAATGTGAATCGGTAATATTTTTGCGTTAAACTAAAGAGACTGTCATGTTTGTTTTTGCACTATTTAAGTCTAACACATCCTTCTCACACAGTACACGTTGTTATCAAACTTGTATCACACATTTCATGCACATAATTAACAATAAACTTCTGATATTGTCGAACATGTCGTAATTAATAAAAAATGTACGACGTTGTGGAACATGTCATACTTAATAACAAACTTACCATGTTGAGAAACATGTCATAATTAATAAGAAACTTACGATGTTGTGGAAATGTCAAAATTAACAACAAACTTGCGATAATGTGGAGCATGTGATAATTAATAACAAACTTATGATGTTGTGAAACATGTCATAATTAATAATAAACATATGATATTGTTAAACGTTATAATTAATATTAAACTTGCGATATTGTGTAATATGTTATAATTAGTAAAAACTTATAATATTGTGGAACACGTCATAATTAATAACAAACTTACGATGTTGTGGAACTGTCATAATTAATAAACTTACGATGATATGGAACATTTTATAACTAATAACAAACTTATGATGATATGGAACATTTCATAACTAATAACAAACTTACAATTTTGTGGAACATGTCATAATTAATAACAAACTAATGATATTGTGAAACATATTATACACATGCCTAAAACGTTATCAGAATTAATACACTGCGATATCTTTCTTTTCGTAACAAAGAAAAATTTACCATTGAACTTGCAGGAGTGTGATTACGCATTAAGCACATAGTTAACACATGTTACCATTAAATTAGAGTATATTATACGTATTAAACACATTGCTAGCACACGTTGGTACTTAAACTTGCGGTAGTTTGACTGTTATTATATATATAACTTACATATCTTATTATTAAATTTACAGAGGTATATTGCATATTATACACCTGATTAATATGTTATTAAGTTACAGTATTCTAGAATAAACAGATAAAATAGATGTTATCAAACTCCTATTTTCTTATACACTCCTCTTGTAACTAACATGTATTATTATTAAGCTTATAGTACTATGAAACACATTATAAACATAAGTAACACATTATTAGCTTAAAATATTGTGGAATACGTTTTACTTATATGTGTATATATATATATCATTGATATTACGGCTAAATACATGGTTAGCAGCGAAACAATGCATTTTAATCATAAGTAAGAACTGTATCTTTAATTAACTGAACACAGCACTAGGTTTTTTCAGTTCAGATCTAAGTAGCTTGCTTTGATTAAAGGTCAATAAATGCAGTTCATTTACTGACATATTTTAAAACTGTGATAAAATGGCTAAGTATCAAAACTTTCCATTTAATATACGATCTTTATCTTCAAAGTTAAAATACATTGTGGAAGTTTTCAGTTTAGTTGTAAGCGTGGTCAACCAAAAGCGAAAAATTGTAAATATGTGCAACGTATAAACCATAAACTCTTCCGACGGATCAACAGTAAGGATAAGTACTTGTAAGGGTAAAAATCGGATTTTGATATTGTATGTCGGAGAGCACGGTTGTTCAGTTTAGTATCTTTGTGCTTAATAACAAACAAAAAACGCAAAAGTATCTATTCACACGTAAACCAGGAAAACATCATGTTAACACTCAATGAATAAAAGCGTTAAAATTGCTTAACAAGCAAGCCAAATAAGTTTATAAATATTTGTTTCAAATACATATACATTTCATGTTAAGTATCAGTTTTATTTTGATTATTTAAAGCAAGGTATTACCTGTAAGATTTATCAGGTACACTAATACAATATTTTATTGTGAGGTTTCCTGTTTGTTTAGATACATTTATTTTCACTAAGAGGTTTTTTAACTGTCTAAAGCTCAAACGACAGTTTACAGTAGTGAAGTCTTAATATTTATATATTTATCATAATAAATCATTAAGAGAATGGTGTGAGAATATTTGCTTTTACAAGAAGATCTTAACAGTTTGATCTGATTTAGTTCACTAATATAACAGTGTCCAATTAAATGTACATAACCAAGATTAGGAATGATTTGACTTCGGTGCTAACTGGACTTATGGGTTTAAGGAACAAGTGTATCTAACATAACATGATAAACCATTGTTATAACGTTAATCTGGATATCTGTGATTGGAGTTACTAAATTTACTGTGCATTTTATTGTTACAAGAGTTACTCTGTATATTAGTAATGGTGCAATAAATTAAGAAGATTTAAAATTTTAGAAACTTCATTAGTTTTGAATAATTAGCTATTCTTCTTGAGAAGAAAGAATAGAGCCTACATAATTTATTTTATCCTTGAGTACTTGAATATCCAGTTTATTACGTAATTAAAAACTGATATTTCTCATGTTTATTCTGTATTTATATAGCTTCTAATACTTATGTTTATTAATTGAATATTTAGTTTGATAAATCTGAGAGCCAGTGTTAGTAAATTCACTCTAAATGTTACCAAAATTACTTTATATTTGAATTGCTACTGCTATTAAATTTCTACTGTATCTGAGTGCTTAATGTTGCAAATTTTACACTGTATAGGAAAGATCAGTGTTACCGTGTTGAACCTGTGCTTAAATGATTGGAATTAATGAAATTACTCTGTATCTAAGAGGTTATTGTAACTGAATTTATGTTGTATCTAAAATGTAAGTGTCACAGAGTTTACCCACTGTTTAAGTGGCTAGTGTTACTAAATTTGCCATGTATTTGACTGGGGCGTTAATATGTTTATCCTATAACCCATACTCCCAGTTGCACAGCGCCGTATATATGCAGACTTACACCAGTAGAAACCGGATTTCGATACCCATGATGGGCAGAGCACAGATAGCCCATTGTAGAATTTTGTACTTATCCAAACAAACAAAACAAATAACCTATAATGCAAATGAATTTCCTTACACCTGAAAGGCTAGTGGTAATGAAATTACTTTTTATCTCAACGACCACTGTATCTGAATTTACCTTCTATATGAATTACTGCTGTACCTGAATTTACCATCTGTATGAATGGCTGGTGTTATTCAATTTACCATCTGTTTGAGTGGCTAGTTTATGCTGTATCCAATTGACCAGTGTTACTAAATTTAGCCTGTATCTGAGAGTTTAGTGTTATCAAGTTTACCCTGTATCTGAATTGTATGTGTTACTGAAAGTACCCTGATTTTTCAATGTCTAGTTTTATTCAGTTTACATTCCATCAGTGTAGTTAGCTTTACTGAGTATCTGGATGACTAATGTTACCAAATGTTTCCCTTATCTGAGTGCCTAATGTTACGAAGTTTACAATTCGAGTAAGCAATAAATGTTACTGAGTTTATCCTGTACCTGAATTACTAATGTTAATGAAATAACATTATATCTAATTGCTATTAATTTACTTTATATGTCATGGGTTTGTCCTGCTATGTCTACCTTTCATTTGAATAGTTACTCTTACTAACTTTATCCCATATCTGAATCTTCCCACGTTTACATTTATCTAAATGATTAGTGTTATTGAGTTTACTCTGTAACTGAAAGATTTATGTTACATCTGAGTTGCTAGAGTTATCAAGGTTACTTTTCATCTTGGAAGATACTGTTATCAACTTCATCTGAGCGTGTAGTGTTACTAAATTAACACTATTTGTATGTGACTGATGTTACCGAGTTTATTCTATGCCTGAAAACTATTGTAACTGGAGTTATGAATAGTTAGTTTTACCATGGTTGTTCTCTATTTGAGAGACGTTGATAAAAATACCCTGTACCTCAAAAGCTAATGTTACCACATTTTCGTTATATTTGAATGACTAAAGATATTTTATCTGGGTGATTAATGTTACTCAGATTACTGTGTACTTGGACGTGTATTATGGCTGAACGGAATTCACCTGGTATCTGAATGGCTAGCATTACCAAGTTTACCAATATGAGCGAACAGTGTAGCCAAGTTTACTCTTTATTTAACTGGTTCATATTACTGAGCTTACCTTGTACCACGATGGCAAACGTTATGTGATTTACTCTGTACTTCAATGACTAGTGTTACTAAGTCTACCTTTTATTTTAGCATCCACTGTTACTAAGTTTACCTTGTACCTGAGAGACTAGTTTTATTACATCTATAACTGATTAATTTTACTGAATTTACTTTGTAACTGAAAGGCTATTACAGAAGTTATTCTCTATCTGAGAATCTAATGTTACTGAGTTTACCTTCTTTAAAAATGCTTTATGTTACTAAGTTTAATCACTATTTGAGTGTTAAGTATCCTATATGTCAGTGGTTAGTGTCACTAAATATTCCTTGTATCTTATTAGCTAATGTGGATGAGTTTAGCATCCACCTAAGAGATTACTGTTAGCGAAACTTCTAACTTCTATCTAAACGGCTGAAGTTTTTACTGTACGAAAGTGATCATTATTACTCTACCTGAATGGTTAATGTTACTAATTTTACTCTCTCTTTGCCCAGCATCTGAATCGCTAGTATCACTTATATCATTATTTTAATGTTTAATGTTACTGACTTTGTAAGTTAGTTGCAAGTCTTTTTAATTCAATATCCCTGGAAGGCAGAACACAGATAGCCCACTGTGTCACTTTGTGCTTAACTTCAAAAAAACTTTCTAAGTCCTCTTTTATTTGAGTAGCTAGGATTACTACATTTACCATCTAAGTGATTAATGTTATAGAGTTTAACCTGTATATTTAAAATTAGTGCAACTGAATTTACTTCGTATTTGAATTTGGAGTAGATAATATTACTAAATTTATCCTGTGCCTAACATTCTAGCGTTGTAGTATTTAACATATAGCAGCTTAGGTTTTCTATGTTTATCATGTACCTGAATGGCTAAAGTAATTGAAATTGCCTATTATATGAACACCTAGTGTTACTGATGCTACCATCTAATTGTATGGTAACTGTTAGTAAAGTTGCCCAGTAGCTCAACAGTTAATATTGCTAGATTTACATAATATGCGAGTGATTAGTGTTAGTGAGTGTTCTTTCTGTATAAATAACTAAAGTTATACTGAATGCCTAGTGTGACTAATATTACCCTGTACCTGATAATTGCCCCACAGTGGCTCAGCGGTATGTCTGCGGACTTACACGCTAAAATCTGGGTTTCGATACCCGTGCTGGGCAGAGCACAGATAGCCCATGGTGTAGCTTTGTGCTTAATTCAAAACAACAACAACCTGATAATCTAATATTAGTAAAATAAATTTACGTTGTATCTGAGAGTTTAATGTTACTCAGTTTACGCTGTATTTGAGATAATAGTGTTCCTATGTTTACCTTGTATCTGAGTTTATGCTTTGTTTGAATGGCTATTTTTCTGAAATTTTGTCTCAATGGTTAGAGCTGCCAAATATGCCCTCTATTTAAGTGGAGGGTGTTATTAATCTTACCCTCTGTTTAAGGGATCAGCGTTACTGGCTATGAAAGACGCCTGAATATCTCATATTACTGAAATTTAAATGCCTTTTGAGAATGAGTTTACTATCCTCCATATCGGAATGACTGTTACTGAAACTAGATTGTATCTGAGTAGCTTGTCTTATTTAATTTGCACTGTATGTGAATAGTTTGTCTTATTAAATTTATGTGTTCTCTGTATTACTAAGTTTCGCTTATGAGTTGCGTCCCCCCTGTTACAGTAGTAATTCTACGGAATGACAAAGCTAAAATCAGGGGTTCGATTTCCCTGAGTGAGCACAGCAGATAGCCCTATGTGGCTTTGCTCTACGAAAACACAAACACCCTTGCAGATTGCATTTAATTTACGCCTGGTGTTAATCGGTTTCCTCGGCATTTCAATTTTGAATGTTCTTAATCGTATATACAGCACATAATCACATAGCTTTAAATATTATCTCAGTCATTTAGTACTTTCAATCTGCCTTGTATGTGAATGTAAGATATACATATCTAAAAATATATACATAACAACGAATGTTCTAACACTTGCAATATCAAATTAATTTAAGAGATTCAGTACGCATGCGTTATCAGTGACTTACGCTCATGTTGAGGAAGATTTGTTGAAAAGAACCCTTTTAAGCCATAAATATATGTGGCAGTTGAAATATTCATTTTTAGATAGTTTTATGTATTATCCATAGATGGCAATAGTGTGCTACAACTAACAATTCCGCTCAGAGTATATTCCAGTTTATGGCCTGGCATGGCTGAGCGCGTTAAAACACGCGCTCGTAATCTGAGGGTCGCGGGTTTGCATCCGAGCCGTGCTAAACATGCTCGCCCTCCCAGCCGTGGGGGCGTTATAATGTGACGGTCAATTCCACTATTCGTTGGTAAAAGAGTAGCTCAAGAGTTGGCGGTGGGTGGTGATGACTAGTTGCCTTCCCTCTAGTCTTACACTACTAAATTAGGGACGGCTAGCACAGATAGCCCTCGAGTAGCTTCGTGCGACTTTCAAAAACAAACAAATATTCCAGTTTTAAATTTATGCCGAACATAATAACGACCTAGAAATTTAATTATGTTTAATTTGCTGAATGAGACTTCTTTTCTATTGGTGGAAATATTCCGATAGTTTAAATTCGCCCAATTGTGATCTAAAGTATAGGTAGTTATGTTATTTAGCGGCGAGTAGCGCCATGAAGCATAACTGGTGTAGTGTGTAAATTTATACATATATTTCTTTCTCTCATTATATAATTAAGACACACCTACACACTATGCCGTAAACGTTTTTGAAACAACAGCCTCTGCGAAGGAAGAAGGCGTGTTTTGTAGTAACGTCTTATAGTAGAGCATAACGTAACAGTTAAGTCTTATATTATATTCAGTGGGCCATTTACTGGGATGAATTTGAGCTTGCAATCTGTTTCTTACAGTTGCCACAGTTCCTCTAGGAAAGAAGAATCCGGTATAAAGATGTTTTGTAGCCTGATATTGTATTTCCTCGCATAGCGCTTTGAAACATTTTCGAGTTGTTCATTTGAATTAATATCAAGAATTTGGGGTGGCTAAAACGGATTCTGGACGTCGTTTAATCCAGCAAAAAGATTTATCAGAACGTAATAATACAACAAGACATTCATGAATAACCATAATTATGTCACCCTTCGCAGTTGTAACAACAATTTCGTGTGCAAAGTTCTTCAGATTTCTATAAAACCGAGATAAATATATTTAAATCGTGAATTAAGAGCAACACGAGGTTCAGCGCTACTCTCAGTGAACGTTCTAGGCCTAACATTTAGCAACCATTACTGGAGTTTTCGATAATGGATTTATTGCAGAAAATGTGTAGTTTCAGTTTCGTAACACATATCAAAGCTTGCATAAACGGAAGAATGGTTAATGTCAGATACCCCGTTCGATGTTTCATATGAACACGTATGTATTTGACTGAGTAGCTTGTTTTCTGTTTGTTTGTTTTTTCAATTTCGCGCAAAGCTATTCAAGGGTTATCTGCGCTAGCCGTCCCTAATTTAGCAGTGTAAGACTAGAGGGAAGGCAGCTAGTCATCACCACCCACCGCCAACCTTTAGGCCACTCTTTTACCAACTAATAGTGGGATTGACCATCACTTCATAACGCCCCCACGGCTGAAACGGCGAGCATGTTTGGTGCGACCGAGATTCGAACTCGCGACTCTCAGATTACGAGTCAAACGCCTTAACCCACCTGGCCATGTTGGGCCTCTGAATAGCTTAGATTACATTTTTCATTGCATTACCGACATTGGATTTGAATTAAAGAAACAAACTAAAAATTTTGTATCATTCATATCGTCACTGTTGCATAAAGTGACCACTCCAGTTAGAAGATCCGCGAGCTACTTGTCCTGTAACTTGTGTACTACAACTGGAGAACAGCTTAGCGTGAGAAATAGAATAGCTGAGAAGGTGACTAAAAGGCTGAATGGCGAATATAATTTCCTTCCACTTTTTTACATTCCGACGTGATAATGACATTTTTAAACAAACTGTTTATTTTCCAAATAAAATTTGTCACTTAGAACTTTAAGAGCTTTCCAGTTCTTAAATTTACGAGGAATGACTGGTACCTTCGTGAACTATAAGTAACATGTAATTTAAATCCAAATTAATGCGGAGCATATATACATTTTAGAATAGTAATTTTATAACACATATATACATATATACGATTTGGAAAATAATTTCTGAAAACCAGCTCTTGTAAAGATGAGCTGCTCAGAATGACGTAAAATGTTGAATTTGCTAAAAGATTAATAGTCTTACAACCAATCAAAAAATACCACAACAGTTTAGAGCCTAAAAGACATATAGGTAGCAATACTCTGTCCAGTAGTATTAGTTATACGAGTCCTCTGATAATCCTTGTAATAACAAATTTGCAGTTAGTTTCCATGTTTCAGTAGAAGCTGTATGAAAGACTCCAAATATAGTTCGTAAAACTCGCAATGTTAAAATTAGAAGTGCCTTAGTGTTATGTAAACGACAACCATGTCATGTCGTGTTTGGATTTCCATATCTATTATTTATATTTCCATATTTATATTATTGTTTCGAAGTTCAGATCAATAGAATATGTTGTTATTCATTTAAAATAACATTTAGAAATTTCTAGAATTGGGTGGATCAATCATGTGTTTGTAAATAGAGTGTATGTCGGCCTGGTGTCAAGACGACGAGTCTCGTGCAAAAACAGACATGCGCAGATTACTCTGGAATTCTGGGGAAGTTACGCGATTGTTGGAGAACACAGTAAGCCTACTAGTATAAAAACAGACGGTTACGCGAGGAGAAAGAAGAGATCAGTCAGTCATTAGTTTTTATTTGATTCAAGAGGTTGACTTCGTTTGAGAAAGTTTAAACGTTTGCTGTGTGTTTATTCAACTTGGATTTGTGACTAGAGCTAGATCTACAGAAGCTGTGATTTTATTTCGTCAATCTTTACGATTCATTTGAATTACTGGTTATACTGAAGGTTAACACGTACAGGACTGTTTAGGGGAGACTGGAAAAGTTGGAAAACGACAAATCTGAGACATTAATCAAAAACATCGTAAAAAGAACTTCGTCAAATTTATTGGACTGTGAATTGTTTCTGGACTTCTCCATTCAAACTTCGGAATTTCTTCGTATGACCAAATTCACTCCCTAGACTGGAATTTTGGATTTCTGATCTAGACTTTTGGACTTTCATTCTAGATCATTATATTGGACACAGGCCAGTACCATTTTGTATTGTAATTAATTTTAAACTGAATATCTGTCATTGTTATTATATAATTTACGTTATATCTGTTTGTTTGTTTTGGAATTTCGCACAAAGCTACTCGAGGGCTATTTGTGCTAGCCGTCCCTAATTTAGCAGTGTAAGACTAGAGGGAAGGCAGCTAGTCATCACCACCCACCGTCAACTCTTGGGCTACTCTTTACCAACAAAAAGTGGGATTGACCGTCACATTATACACCCCCACGGCTGGGACGGCGAGCATGTTTAGCGCGACGCGGGCGCGAACCCCACGACCCTCGGATTACGAGCGCACGCTTTAACGCGCTCGGCCATGCCAGGTCCCGTTATATCTGTTATGTATATAATAGTTTATTGTAAAAAATTATATAAGCTGTTATCTGTGTCTTTCTGTTGCGTTCAGTCCACATACATAAAAAAAAACGTAACACTTAGATAGGAAGCCAAAGCTCTTGTGATAGACAACGATCGGGGGTACAGACAGTGGAATGGACAAAGTTTGAAACCTGTGCTCTCTAGAAACGACTCTAAGTTCAAATTGTTCAGCGAAATGAACAATACAACAGTTAATAAACAACATTTATAGAGTCCGAGCCACCATAATACTTCCTCAGGGACTTGACTTTTCGAAAAGGAATTCATCTTCCAACAAGTTATTCATCTTAAGCATATGGCAAATCTTAACAATATAGAAGCCGTTGAAATCGTCATAGCATTGGTACAATCTGTAATAAATGCTCGCTCTTTCAGCCATGGGGACGTTATAATGTTACGGCTAATCCCATTATTCGTTGCTGAAATAATAGCCTAAAAATTGGCGGTGGGTGGTGATGACTAGTCTTAAGTTGCTGAATTACAAACGATTAGCGTAGATGGCCCTCGAGTAGCTATGCGCGAAATTCAAAACAAACAAATAAATATAAAACATTTGGATTAATGCTGTGCAACAGAACGTCGAAAAAAAGTATGAGGTTATTGGGCATATAAAGTAAAGGGACCACATGCTAAATACCAGTGCAATGCTGTTTAACTTCTTTTTTTTCTGTTATAATGATTTGTAATATTAATAACGTCAACATTACTAGCGATTTGTCACTCCATTATATACGTAAATGCGTGTAGCAATAAGAAAACCAAAGCATCTTAACACATTTAACATCATAAAAGAGAGCGTATAAATAGCACTTCCAAATGGGTGATGATTATACTCAATTGTGCACGTTAGGCTTGGTGGTTAGGGCCCTCAGTTTGCACCTCGCTATCGCGTGTTCGAATCCCACCACCAAACATGCCCGTCCTTTTAGCCATAAGATTGTTAAAAAGTAATAGCCAATCCCACTATTCGTTGGTGAAACAGTCCAAGAGTTGATTGTAGGTGGTGTTGACTAGTTGCCTTTCCTCTAGTCTGTTACTGCCAGATTAGAGACAGCTAGCGTAGATATCCTCTGAAAAATTTTGTGCGTAATTCAAAAGAAACCGAACCGAAACTACTTATGTTTCCCTGTCAAAAATGTCCAGACACGCTTGGTGCGTGCGGCATGGCCAACCCAAACGCTGCTCTGGAAAGAAAGTCAGTAGAAATAAACACAAACTGTGTTTATTGAAAACGCTAGTGAATTATGTATTAGGTAATCATAAATTAGTTTCCTGAGTATGAAACCATTCACTACGTTCAGAATATTTTATAATCACACATTTAAAAAGTTCCAGTTGTCAAAAGGGCTGTGAAACTGATAAAATAACGCATTTGGTGATTATAAACATGAGCTGAAAATTTTCTTGGTTACACAGTCTCATTGACTTTATTGCATCCGATGAGGTCAAATATAAATGCTGTATCTATGCGTTACGTATTCCTCATGGACATGGGTACGTTCCTTGGAAGATCTAAGGCACGTGAACTTTACGTCACCTCTAAGAATGTTAGGCACCGTTTTGCTTGGTATATACCACAGTACCGGTCACCTTTGGTTTCCTCTATGGCCATCACCTTCAAACTAAGTAGAGACACTCTCATTTATTCGCGAAATTCGTGCATAATGGGCAAGATTTCAGTAATACGGGATATAGCAAACAAAACGGTGTCAAGCATTTTTAGGGGTGGTGTACAATTCACATGTTTCAGATCTTCCAAGGTGCGTTGACGTTAAAAAGTAATCATATAACAAATATGGAGACTGGAGAACAAGGAAAGTGAAAAAAAAACAAAAATAAGTTAAATTACAGCGTGATGTCTACTTCTATTTGAATCACTTTATCTTAAACTAACAGTTCATATCATTAGATAGAAATTTGTAAATTACGTCTCGTGTGTGGTAAACCTCTATCACACGACACTTGTGAGAAAATAAATGCATTAGAGAATTGGTAGAAATGAGGTGGGTCGATAACAATCACATGTTTAAAATATTTGCATTTTTAATAAAAACAATTGCACAGTTAAAATTTATGGTTTTGTCATTAGAGTGAAGCTATTGGTTAAGTTTATTTCTTTTAAAATATATGGTTTTATATGTGGTTTCATTATATCACAGTATCTTTTGTATTTTCGAAACAGTATGCAAATAAAAACTTTTAATTTAACTTACGTATATGTCTGTTTAGTGTGTTGATTTGATTTAAATATACAAACTAGAAGTTTGGTAAAAATTATATTTTATCGACAACTTTTGTAACTGTTATTTATATGGAGTAATCAAATTGTATTGCTTACCACAGGTATCACAAACCATTGCTATTAAACGAAATGTTCGAATCATTACTGATTATTACAATTCAGTTTTTATGCAAGCAAATGATTGCATGATGTTAGGTTCATTGTAAATCATTTATTTGTAATGGCTTCTCTTATAAACCACTGTTTAATATTCCAATCACTATTATTGGTAATAGTCTACGTATATGTGGAGCTGTTTAGCTAATTAATCTCTGGTTGATATTGTAATCATCACTGTTAATTGATGTTATACATATATATGCGTAGTTATGTATGTGTGGAGCTATTTAGTAGATTAATCGCTGGTTCATATTCTAAGCACTCCTACTGGTTACTATTAATCCCCGCTGCAACAGCAGTAAGTCTCCGGATTTACAACCCCAAAATAGGGGTTCGATTTCCATCGTGGACAAAAAAGATAGCCAGATGTGGCTTTATTGCAAGAAAGCACACACACACAGCTTACTGTTATATGTACCTGTGGATCTATTTAGCAGATGAATCACAAGGCGATATTCTAATCACTATTATTAGATAATATTATATTTACCTGTGGATCTATTTAATGGATGAATCAATCACAGAACAATATTCAAAACACTCCTAGTGAATACTATTATATATACCTGTAGATCTATTTAGTAGATGAATTATTGGTCAATATTCCATTTATGCCTAAGTTATATAACAAATTATGTGATTGCATTGCAGATTAAGTCACTCTGTGTATCTTAATATATAATTTCTTATTTCTCTCATGAGAACAGGAAGTCTTACTGTTGAATACATTTTGTAACATGAGGCCAAATAGCAGGTTAAATATTTGTTGTTTAAAAGTTACTTGCTTGTTTAAGGTTTATTGAAATAAGGTCTATCCCAATAATTCAATTTTTAAAAATTCTCCATACTTCTACAAAAATAGAAACATGTCTATATGTTAACTGATGCATTATAAACATTGTGTCATAAAGTTAAATTTTATATATTCTTTACACGGTAATATGGTGATATGTCTGTGGAATTAGAACTCTATAAACAAGGTTTCGATACCCATAGTGCGTAGGTTCGTGTTTAATTTCAAACAAACGTATCAGTATAAAGTGTTTAATTTGAAGTGTTTTTTTAATTTTTATGTTATTGATAATGTAATTAATTACATGTTTTCTTTTTTAACTATAATACGATCTTAAAGTTCTCTTATTACCGTAAACTGTGCAAGGTACTTTAAAGATTATATGTTAATAAACTTTGAAAACATGTGGGATGGGCATAAAATAAGATATTAATAATTAAAGAGAAATTAATTAGCTGCTACGTACGTAACGCAGTAGTACCAAAAGTTAAACAGCTTTGTAAGTTTTCAACCTTACTCTGAATATGCAGATTAGTGTTACAAATTTTAATGCACAACACTGATGATAATTGTGACTACATGTGTAGAGATTAAAGTGTAGAGATTTCAAGTAAAAGATGTGAAAGTCTAAATATCGTGCATTAACATGACGTTTGACAAGACGAAACGGTATAAACACACAAATTGTTCAGTAAAATATAAAAGTCGACACTTTCTTCACCAAACTAAGAGTTTATTTTACCGTTTTCTTACCACAAACTTTCAATCTCTTTCGTTACCAGATAAGATTCTAAGCTAAACTGATCTAGTCCCCTAATGGGACAGCAGTGAATCTATCAACTTACAAATTTTTGGTTCAATTCCTCTCAGTAGACACAACAGATAGATCAATTGACTTTGTTCTAAAAAACAAACAATTAACTGATCGGGAAAAAAGAAAGGAACAACTTATACTGGTTTAGATTAACAAATATACAGGTGAACAAGACAGACTGGTCAGGTTATAGTAATGTAGTTGACAAAACATAAGTGTGGCAAAATATAAAATGAGGACAACAGAGAATTAAGCTTACACAAGCTTAACGTTAAAACAGCAATCGTTCTGTAACAATTCTTAAAACTTGAAACTGTGTACAAAAATTACAGATTCCATGATCTGTACAACAATGGATTTTATTAAAAAATAACACATTTGATCTTCATTAACATTTTGATGCACTAAAATGTTGCAGTAAAGTTTTGGTAGAGTGATAAAGACGAGATTATTTTGTATATTTTTAGCAGTGGATCAAACAAACAACTTATTTTAGCCTTAGTCGCTCTTGGAGCCAAGGTTTGGAGAGCATTAGCATTGGCATTGGCTAGCTTCATTTAGATTTTGGGATCATAGTTTTTTAGGGATTTTTTTCTACTGAATGAATTGTATTAGTTTTTATGTTTACTTAGTCACAGACCTTAATAAGATGTTATGTTTGTTGAAAATGAAGTAGCAACTTCAGTTAGCAAAGCAAGACCAAAAAAACTGAAAGAAATTTCACTTATATCTTGTTTAATTAAATGTATAAGTAAGCAAAAGCATTTTACTGTTATATATATATATATTATACATACACGCCCCGATATGGTAAGATTTAATGACCTTTTAATATACAAAATCTTTTATGATTTAAAGCGAGACCTTAATACGCATATAGATTCATATAAAACACTGTAGTCTAGCATGTATGGCGGAATTTTAGCAATAAAGATCAGTTGTTAGTACAACGAATGGCTGTATTTTATTAGGGACTAGTAAAGTATTGTATTTTATTATGCATTTATAAAGTTTGTTTTTGTCAGCTATACAACGTTGTTTTTAATATTTTATTCACTACTGAAGGCCCCCAGTAGTATGTCTACAGACACACACCGCCAAAAATGGGGTTTTGATACCCGTGGAGGACTGAACACAGACAGCTCATTGTGTAGCTTTGTGCTTATCTGTAAAAACACTACTGCAATAAATTCCGTAGATTTACTTACTTTTACAATGGCAGTTGTAGGTTTCAAAAATATATTTCAGTTGTTACCTTTCTGCTATACATATATTTTTTCAAACAATGTCGTCTATGATAATTAAAAACCATCCTTCAAAAGTGAAAAAATAATAATTTCAAGACGCATAAAATAAGTTTGAAAACCGTATTCTATTAATCGCTATCAATCTGAAAATGGTTCTGATAATAGTTCTTGACTTTAGATGGTACTGTTAACTCCTTAAGTTTGGCCCAGTAAACTGATTCAGATGTTTTCATGTCTAGAGTCAGTAATTAGTACTGTTTATCCTTATAATTCATGTATAATAAACACAACTAGAACGTCTTTAGATTCACCCAATGAACATTAAATCGTATCAAATGAATAACTCCTCATACATTTTGCATGTAGCTGTTCTCAAACTAGAACACGGGATATAGTCAGTGCGTGTCTGACTGTATATGGTATAGTTTGGCTCTATAAGCAGGTATTTCGTTATAGCTATTGCGTTGCAATGTATATGTATAGTTCGGTTCAATAATTAATAGTTAAGGTATATCTTGAATGAGAAACTAATACTTAGAGCATAGTTTAACTTCTAAGTAACTACATGCAAATACGAGACTTGAACCTAAGGACGGTTTTGCGACTTACTTAACTTGTACTGTGCATTCAAATTGCCACAGTATGTAACAATATAGTTTGACTCAAAAAGTGAAACCTGTTGTGAGGCTATAAGTATTGACTACACACTATCTTTATAATAATATAATAATTGCGCTTATTGCTCGATACAGAATGAATTGAGAAGATGTACTGTAGTTATGTTTTGATTTGTTAAGTATTGTTTGGATAGTTTCATTGTGTAAGTAATACAACGTATGCACGTTGATTGTGCAAGTATGGTTGTGTTTATACTAATTAAATAATAATATAATAAGTATTTTTATGCTATATATCAGCTGAATATTATCAATGAGTATACGGTTTGACTCGGTAAGTAGATCTGTAAGTTTAATTCAGTAAACGACTTAGTGCATGTACTTTTAATCTACTAAACAGCGCAAATACATAGTTCGGCTCGGTAAGTATTAATACGTAAATGGTTTTAGTGTAGAACCATTGTTTCTTGTGCTGCGTGTATACTCTGACCCTGCAATTTTTTTTACTCATTGTTTGATTAGTTGTGAGCAGCACTTTATGCACTGTTGAAATAGATATAAAAAATAACTTATGTACAGCTTGACTCCGCAAAAGCACTAAAGTTATAGATTTACTCGGAAAATAGCATTTTGTTTATAGTTTGACATAAAAAGTAGAGTTGTGTGTGGGATTGTAAATAGCATTGTGTATACAGTTTGACATAAAAAGTAGAGTTGTGTGTGGGATTGTAAATAGCATTGTGTATACAGTTTGACATAAAAAGTAGAGTTGTGTGTGGGATTGTAAATAGCATTGTGTATACAGTTTCATTACATAAATAACATTATTTGTATGGACTGACATTATGTTTACTACTTTGTTTATAATATAGCTCGGTAACTAGTACTGTTCATACAGTTTGACGTTATGTATATTACTTTGTTATAATACGACTTGTTAAATATCACTGTGTAGAGTTTGACTTTATAAATAGGACTTTGTTTATAATATAGCTTCAAATAGCCCTGTTGGTATAAACTGATGTGTTTATGATATGACTCGTTAAATAACACTGTTTTGTAAATTGACTTAATGAATAGTACCTTGTTTAAAGCATGGCTCATTAAATATCACTGGTTGTACAGTTGACTCAGTAAATAGCAGTACTCTGTATTTTGTCTCGGAATGAATCTCTGTGGATAAAGTTTAAGTCAGTACTATGTTTATAGTTTACTTGAGTACGAATAGTGTTTTTTGTATTTTTGCTTTGACTCGTTACAGTTATTATAGTGAACATATTTTCAACTTACAAACTAAACGACATAACAGAGAAAGTAATATTGAAATCATACTATGACTCAGTAAGCACTACACTTAAAGTAGTGTTTGTATGAGAAATTATATGGTGTGTATAGTTCGACTTATAGATGTGATAAATAACAAGCACTGTGGGCGTAGTACATAGTTTTACTCTGCATAAGCTATGACATGTGTACGTGTATAGTTTGATTCTGCAGATAATCGCCTTTGTGTGTTGTTTTTTCATTAGAAGTAGAACTTCACGTACAGTTTAATTTCCTATAATGTGTTACTGTGTGTAGTAGCTACGAGTAACTGAACCCGTAAGGTGTGTTTAAGGTACAATTTTAACACTAAGTAGCACTATATACATAACGTTACTTAAAAATTAATATTGTAATGTATAAAGTTTGACTTTGCACCTAACTTTCTATGTATAGTCTGTGTGTGAGTAAAATCATGAGTACTGTCGATACTGTTTGTAACAGGCTTGCTATGTATATAGTTTAACTCAGTCAATGATACCGTGAGTAATGTTCGAGTCAGTTACAAGTACTGTTAAATTACGAGTTAACTGAGTAGTTAGCACTTATATAGCATTCATCTGTAAATAGCAATTTTATGTGTATTAAGTAATACAGATGAAAGCTTGACATAATAAAAAGTATTGTTTGTATACTTTGTCTTTATAATTAGTGCTGTATATAGAAGATTCCTTAGTAAGTAGCATCGTGTTATAGTTTGACCTTCAAGATAATGACTGTTGTTTGACTCATTAGCTTTATTCTTTGTAAACTTTGCTTAATTAGCTCTGTATGTAAAGTTTGACTCTGTAAGTCCTCATTTATGTATTTTTAGACAAAATACACAGAGTATGATGTTATTTATGTAGTTGCAGTCAGTATGTGTATAGTTTGACTAAATAAATATTACTGATCCATATTTAGTTTGGCCTCCTAGATAGTACCGTTTATACAGCTTGATTTGGTAAATATTTCTATAAGCAGTGCGCATAACTTGACTATTATCACTTATGTTTTAATATTGGTTATTGTATTACCCCATATGTATTAAGATCATATTGTGAATTAAATTGGATTTAAAATGTATATTTTGAGAGTATTTGCTATGTTGAATATTACGGAGATAAAGAAAAAAATCAACTATTAATATAACTTAAAGTTTGATTCCACAATTTAAAACCATAAGTTTTATTAGAATAAAACAAAGTTTAGTAAACTCAAACAATCTTTGATGAACGTTTTCAGCATCATTCTTTATCTGACAACAGTAATACAATACGTGACCCAAAGGTATCTGAAAAAAATGAAAACTTACATTTTCAGTTAAGAATTCTCAAGAAACTTTAAGTCTGTCGGTCGTTTATTTAGTTCAAATGAAAAACCAACATGAAGAATGAAGAAGAAATGTAAACTTACAGGTTAACACCACTTCACTTGTCAAGTGAAATGTAAACTTACAGGTTAACACCACTTCACTTGTCAAGTGAAATGTAAACTTACAGGTTAACACCACTTCACTTGTCAAGTGAAATGTAAACTTACAGGTTAACACCACTTCACTTGTCAAGTGAAATGAAAACTTACAAGTTAACACCACTTCACTTGTCAAGTGAAATGTAAACTTACAGGTTAACACCACTTCACTTGTCAAGTGATTTTTAAAATTAGAAATTCAAAAAGCCTGCTGAGTTTGTACGACGTTCTGACTTATTCCCAAGTTTAAAATGACATAAAAAGAAATAAAACAGAACAATTATTATAACTTTTTTAAATTTCTAACAAGAGCTAAAATTTTATAATACGAACGTGTTTTTCCGTACGAAGGTTTCTGCCTACTATGAGCCATAAGCTGTTTAAGATACAATTTTAACACTAAGTAGCACTATATACATAACGTTACTTAAATATTAATATTGTACTACCCCATAGTAGTACATATGCAATATGTCATATATTTAAATAGAATGATATCGTTCTTACGTGTATTTCATTTGCCCTAAAATATTCTCTATTTGTGTTTTCTGAATATCACGTTACGAGACTCTCACTGATCTCCTGACGCCCTGAACTTTATGATTTATAATATTAATCGTGTTTGCAAAAAAACAACAACAAAATGCTATATAACTCAATAAAGTTATTTATTTTATGATATGTTTCTTAGAATTTAGTATGAAAGAGAAAATAAAGCTTTTTCAGTTGCAATATATTGATATTTCGAACTTCTTACAGTGACCAATATCAGTACAACTTTGTGTTTTCAAAATTAATATATGCACAAGTAAAACATTAATAATTTTTTTCAAATAAGCTTAACAATATTTTTACTATTGTTCAGTGTATCTTTATCCAGTTTTCAAACGTTTGACTGATCTTGGAAGAATGTCACGTTGACCGATATAAACCTTACAATTATTAGTGCTTCGACCGAGAAATGTTACACACTTTTCTAACTCTTAAGTATTGTCAATTACACGAGATAACGGTTCGTTTCTTATTTCTCTATGACAATTCTATTGATTTGTAGATGTATGTGTAAGAAAAGCTGTACTTATCTCTCCTAACTTTGTAACTGTGGTTACAAAATAGATCAAGAAATTTGTTGAATATGCAACATAATATTAAAATTATTTCCATGAGTAGCGTGTTAATCTGAAATTGACCAAAAATCCCATATTTTTACCGAGTTCAACTAATCGGAAAGTCATAAACTAAACGAGTGATTGATTAAAAACTATTTTCGAACCAAAATCGTGAAATAAATATCATTGTCTTTTGAATTAACTGTTTGGCACGTGAATGTGACCACTGCACACCAGTTATTCTATACCACGTGTAAATGTTGGTGAAGGAACATAGCAACTAAAACGAAAATAACTACATTCGTCGATTCACAATAAAATAACTCATATATTCTTGTTTTTGTTCCCGTCGTAGTTCTTTTACTACAACTGATCGTTTTCCGGAGGCGCACTTTCTCTTTGACTGTGGAACGAACTATGGTTCACCCGTTATCTCGGCTTTCTGCTTTGCTTGAGGACAAGACATAATTGACGAGCCGATAATAGTAGTGAATGTCATCCGTACTTGAAAGAGTTATCTCGTTCGCTGATAGTTTAGCTACATTCATCTGTCTAGTACTTGACTAATGAGATACATCATTAAGACGACAGATTTGTTGGTTGTAGTTTTCTTTTTTTAGATTTATTCTGATGATCTTTTCGAAGAAATGGAGGTGGTTTATAGCGATATGCAAGCAATCTTTTGATTACAAACTAGCTTGTTTGTAAGGGACAAACTGTATTTTAACTAAGAAAGAGTGCAGTGAGTACGAATCATCAGTGATAAGAAAAGCACGAACCAGCTCGACGTTTTCTCAGGCTTATTAGTATATATGATGTACCTGAGAAAACGCCTGCGAAACTCTGTATATCAATTGTAATGCTGAACTAATTAAGCATACGCATAGCCATAAGAGTGAAAACAAAGAACACTTTCCAGCCATATGAGTCTTAAAAACCAAGATAAACGCTGATTTTTAACCTTATATACACAAATCAGAGATGCGCCTTCTGGTTAAATTACAATGTGCATAATTAGATCTATAAAGAAACTTTTAAAATATAGTTAAGGTTATAGAACTAAGGAATTAATTTATCGATGTTAAGTCAATAAATAATAAGTTTTACGTGTACTATTGTAGTAAAAGCAATGATCCATCTGTTTATAACACACTCCATATGAAATGGTATCAACAATATTAGCTTAAGTTTATGTGTAACATCAAAGATTCATACTGTTTATTTGTTATAATAGCAGGTTTTACGACTTCCGTCTTTATTTAACAGTAGAAATGTAATCTTATGTTGGTTACGTTTGAAAACCAACAAATAATGCAGCTTTTTGTTTCCAAAAGTGGCGCTTTAATCCACGTTCTTATTGAAACATTATGTCTCATTTATACCTTAGAAAAATATAGTTAAACAAAGCACTCAATCTACCTGTTTTATTCATTTAATAAACACATTCTGTAAATATTACTAATTCCAAAGAAGTAGCCCCCCAGTGGCTAAGCGGTATGTCTGCGGACTTACACGCTAAAATCCGGGTTTCGATACCCGTGGTGGGCAGAGCACAGATAGCTCATTGTGTAGCTTTGTGCTTAATTCAAAACATCAACAACAACATCCAAAGAAGTAATTGCACGTTGTTTGAATAAATATTATACGTCCAAAGGGAGCAACTCTGAATTAGCTGATTCAAGTTAATTTAGGAGATTGAAAAGCTGTGATCATAAATGTCTGATGAGTAATTTTCCTGGAATTACATTGAATTAGTCCCACATTTAAAATAGCACACAACACTTATTATAAAACACATCCACAATATTCTAAAAAAATGATTTAAATGTTTACGAGAGCACATGACTCTGAAGGTCTTTACTGAATTGGAAATGTTTCCAGGTAAGAACAATATGGCTAATATAATTCGACGTCGGTCGATATAATTACCTTTGAAGCTGAAACACCTTTTACAATTAAAGACGATAAATCGTTTGTACACGACGAGATAAATAGCTTTTTTTTTTAAATTCTGTATATTTTTTAAATAAATGTCCAGAAATCTCTCTGAACATTTGACAGTAAAGAATGTAAAAACTATTATAAAAATATACTCTATTTCCTCTTTGAAATTAATAAATTAAAGTATCAACGTTCATTAGCCTAAAGTAAGATTAAAATGTATTATATATATGCGTAAGAATGTACTCCCAGGAGAACAAATTTAATTATATATAGCTTTAATACTATATTAAAGCCCTCCAGTGGCACAGTGGTATGTCTGCGGACCTACACACTAAAAACCAGGTTTCGATACCCGTGGTGGGCAGAGCACAGATAGCCCATTGAGTAGCTTTGTGCTTAATTTTAAACAAACAAAACTGTGTTAAAAGTAAAGATTTTATTTGTCCGTAGGTCAGGATGTACTAGTTTAACGCTTAATCGGTTTGTTACATTAATTGTTACTGTCTTAACTTCATGTTGGTAATGTTTTGGATGGCATTTCAGATAAAAACAAATGCTAAATAAACTAAATTTCCTTGTAGTGATTATTAAACACAAGCTCAGTTGGTGTTTAATTACATTCTTGGTTATAAAGCTTTAAAGATTAGTATTAATTAGACGTTTATCTTAAACTGCTGTTGGACAAGTGCAGTGAAACGAGTAGTAATATTCAAACTGCATTTCTCCTTTATCGCTGTATTCGTCTAATGTTACGTCTTGTTTTAGAAAAAAAGACGACTTGATACCAAAGATGGTATGAATATTAGACGTAAATAGAAAACGTAGCAATAAATAGCAAATAATAAGTTAAAGAGAAATCTTGAAATCCCTTTTCAATCCTCGGGAGTAAGTTACGCTCTAGCAATTAATTAGTTTCTTTGGGTTTCTTTTTTAGCTTTTATTTACACATATACAAATAGGGACTTGCTACAGCCATCAATCTGATTGCAGCATTTGTGTTAATATAATAACAGGATGAATTTGTGAAACATGATCAAAGTATCAACGAGTATATACAGTCTCGTATTATTTATTTTCAAGACTATGCAGACCATAAAAACAAAGTTCTATTAAGCAGATCTAAGTTATATTATTTTGTACATGTGAAGAAAGAGTGTTCAAAGATTCCTTTAAGAGTCGCACATGCAGCTAGCTGTTTCTAATATTGAAGTGATAGACCAATGAAAAGATAGCTATTCAACACAACTCACTGTGAACACTCGAAGTTATTTTCAGAACAAATAGTTGCATATGAGTATCACTCTTATTACACTCCCATGTGAAACGATTATTTTTCCTTTCTTTTTCGGTAACAGAGTGAAAATCACGGAACCTCAGAAGTAAAGCCCAGCACGATTACTTTGGTTCTAATCAACCTTGGAAATAAGATTAAAGGTCCAACCAAAAAGTTCATTACCTTCAACACGTTGTTCTCAATTTAATTCAAAAGTCTGTGGGAAAATTGAAATAACTTTAAATTCATGCAACATGTGTTCTTTTGAAACTCTGGCGTGCATAATATACACACAAACAATAGCAGCGCGTGTCTGTTTATTGAAGAAAACGCTTGTAAAACCTTTTCATATTTACCAAGGACTTAAACTTTTTCCAGGTAAACTACACTTCTTTGCCAAACAAAATAAGATATTTCAGGTTTGACCCTATTATATAGAAGTGTTGCTGTGGCAATTATTACACGTATTTTACACTGGGATTGATTTCTGAAATACATTGATGTTTCGGTTTCTAGGCTACTTAAACATGGTATATTGTTAACTTTCTGAAGTGGTATCAACCTTGTTAACATCTTTTCAGTGTTAAATAGCTCTACAAAAGAAATTGTGGTATAAGCTGATTTTAAATTTCTTTTTTTCGGGGTGGTCAATATTCATCAACTGCATGGTTTTGTTGCTTTAAAACGTAACATATATGCAACATCTAGTTAACTCCTGTAACCAACAGTTATTAACTACATACTCCTATAATTTAAACTATCTAATGCATCCTACGCCTAGTTAAATACGTGATAAATTCATAAATATGATTTTTATAAAACATTTTTGTATTTTGAAGTTATGTTCACAAACTTATGTTTATATATAACAATTTATAACATATAAACCTATTTTTATTTATTAAATATGTAACTGCAGTTAAACACATTTCGTAATGCTGCTACTATATGCAAGACACACGTATTTCATATTTGTCAATCATTCATGTTTCAAAGTCACAATGTTCAGAAATGTGTGTGTAATATATACGGAGGTTGGCTCAATTTCGCATAAAAAATAAACATTTTCTCCTTTCACAGTTTGTTTTTAAAGCGATTTATTTTATGTCGCCGAATTTTGTCAAAACTATCTACAAATGCGCTGATGTCATTCGTTAGCCAGGTTCTCAAGACTTTGCTCAGGTTTGATATGTAATGGAATAGCAATCTAATAGACTACATACTCTTTAGTAACTTGCTGTGCTAGTTTCTAGTAAAATGATATAATAAAAATAACTCAAAGTGACATATAAATATAACAGAAGCGTTATTTAGTGGAACGGATAAGTAAAAAAGACCATTGTTAAACCTGCTACCCGGATCTTGTAGACTGCTAGACAGCTAAACCTTAATCCTTCATCACAACAAGTAGCCACATTGTATGCACCAAACAGTATGTTCTCTGTTATTACACATGCACGTCTTCTATGATCTAGTGCATTAAATCTCTTGCAACGTGATGTCATCACTTACGTTCCTGTCGTAATCGGGCGTTGCTTTTGTTGTTGTTTTGTTTTTTTGTTCTGTCTCTTAATGTGCTTTTTGGAATTTTCTATATGTTCACTCATTATTCGTGATAACAAACTTTTGTTATTCTTTGGTGTTCGTGTGTGCATTTTTCGACTTTTCAGTTTGTTTTCTATAGATCGAAAATTTTACTTTGTCACCAACATTATTACATTGTTGAAGTGGATCTCCTTAACATTACGTGCCTTCGATGGAACGTTTTGAATTACTTGATGTGATACGGTACATTGAATTATATCATGTTGTCTGTGTACGCATTCTTTTTTCTCGATCTCTATTTAATTGGCAGCTAAACGTATGTTTGAAAAGAACTGATAGACTCATGTTGTGGTGGTAAAAAAAAAAACATTATACAGTATGTCGTAAAATTTTATTTCTGAATTTAACACTTATTAACAAAAGATGGCAGCACATGCGCAATAGCCGTCTGCAAGCATTTTCAAAGTATTTTCTGCGGAAAGCGATTAAGGTATTCAGTTTCATTAATTTTAGCTTTTCCGAGTACATCGCTCACAAAAACATTATTTAAGGACATCAAAAAAAACTCTTCACAGTTTAATCGTGCCATGTGTGAAAACTGGTGAACTTTTTATATTAACCTTGACATTCAGGAAGTTTCATTTTGCCTAATTTTGAACATGTGAAAAAATAAAACTAAATTCTTGTTACTTGTTAATTTTGTTACTAAGCTGCATATCTGCTTTATTAAACTCTTCTTATTTAATGTAGCTTTTCAGCCCTAATGTTGAATTCGGTCATACGTAAATTAGTGGCTGTTTATTCATCATAGTAAAATCGTCTTTCAACAAAAAAATGTTGATATTGAATATACCGAATAACAGAGCACTTGTGCTCATTGGTTAAGTTCACAGGGAGAAGTCCTGAGTTTAGAAAAATATAGACGATCATGAAAGCTGATCAATCAGGAAAAAATGACTGAAAACATAAAATTAACAGTAAGGATGTTTTAAGTACATTAAAGGTAACAAAATGTGAGGATGGAGACAGGACCATTGAAGAGATGGATGATAAAGGAAGGCTTGTTTCTAATGATTTTGGAATGGTTAGGTTATTAAATTTTGTTATTTTTTTCAATTTTTACTAATGAAGACTTAAGCAGTATTCATCATCTTGACCAACTGATAGATTAAAACAAAGTTGAACAAGACAATTACATAAATTCTGAACTTGTTAAAATAAAATTGGGAAGTTGAAGAATAATAAGTTTCCCCAGGACTTTAGAGAAGGTCAAGGGGACTGGATATTTGGGCTACTTGCCAGAATTTTGTAAGTCCGTGAATAGTGGACGTGAACCAACATATGGGAAATCAGTTAATGTCGCTTCTTTCTTCAAGGGAAATAATAAAATTTATTCAAATAATTATAGACCTATTAATCTTACGTCATTTATGAGAAAGTTTTGTAAAATCTGACAAAAGATACCTTACAAAACCAATAAACAAAGTTTAAAATTCTATTTGATGGTCAACATGGTTTCACTAAGGGAAAAATATTGCATTACAAATATTTTGACATACTTTGGAAATTTTACTGCATATATAAATGACGATAATGGTGTAGACTTGGTATATTCGAAGTTTCAGAAAGCATTTAACAAAGTGACGCATAAACAGCTTGTATAGGTGTGGGAGATAAGTTAACTAATTAGGTAGAAGATATCTTGATGGAAGAAAACAGAAGGTCATTATAAATGGAATTCAGTTAAATTAAATTATTGTTGCAAGTGTTGTACCAAAATTCCAGTCTTAGGACCATTGTTCTTTTTAAGTTACATTAATGACATAGTTGAAGGAAAGGTCAATAAGTTAATTAAATTTGCTGATGATATTAAAGTCTTGAGTGTTGCTAGCTATGAAGAGGATGCTGCTGCTTTACAAAAGGGTTTAGAGTGAGTTGGGCAAATAAATGGCAGATAGATTTTAATTATGATAAATGCCAGATGTTGCATGTGGATTATTATAATTTTAATTATAATCATAACTTGGATGGGAATAACCTTTGACGTATCATGGCATGAAAGGATCTTGGAGTAACAGTTGTTCAGTCTCTTAAGCCATCCAAGTAGTGTGCTGTTGCTAGTGGTTTGGCCAATAAGTTGTATTTACAGAAATATTGAATACAAGTCCAAAGAAGTTATAATTTTATTGTGTAGGTAATTGGTTAAGCCACGTTTGGAGTACTGTGTTCAGTCTTGGGTTCTTTACTTTAAGAAAGACATTGAATTGTTAGAAAAGGATTAGAGGAGGGTTACTAAAATGTTACTTTTGTCGCCACATGAGGAGAGATTGGCATTCTTAAAATTGTTTTCTCTTGAAAAAAAAAGAGTTAGAGAGGATCTGACGAAAGTTTTTTTTAAAATTGTTAAATAAATTGATAATATTAATGCACCAAAAATTTTCAGACTTCACATTAAGAATTATAGAACAAGGGGACACAAATATAGACTTCAGCTAAGATAATTTTACTTTTCAAATAAGATGGTTGGCCTATGGAATGTGTTGCCTTCGAATGTTGTAGATGCAGCAATTTTAGTGAGTTTTAAAAAAAGCTTGATTTATATGTACAAAAAAGGCCTGACTTTTTTTTAATTTAACGGTTTTTAGTTTGGCATAGACGACAAGACAGCCGAAATGGACTAATTTTGTCTTTAAATATTATGTTGTATTTTGTTTGTTTTATTTATTTTGGTGAAAGCTCATTTCGTTTTGCAAAGTAATGTGCTTGAAGGAAACATGTTTTCAGTATAAAACCAATGAATGTGCAATGGGAAAATATATTTAACTCAGTTTCATGTCCAAGCTCTGTAGATGCCATCACGATAGGATTCCTGTTGAAGTTAAGTAGATAAAAAAAAGAGGTCGACCAAAATGTCAGTATCCACTCAAAAGTGAACAAGTGTTTATGCGTGTTTTTCTTAAGCAAAGCCACATCGGGCTATCTCCTGAGCCCACGAAGAGAAAGCGAATCCCTTATTTTAGCTTTGCAAATCCATAGACATACCGCTGTACTAGGAGGAGGCAAAAAGTAGACAACGAAAACTAAGAAGCAAAAGGAATAGTAAGAATGAAATACTTTGTCATTTTCATTCTAATCATTTCATTGTCTTAAAAAGTTCAACAATTGAAAGTCTTAAATATAATTGATTAGACTCCAATAATGCAATTTGTAACATATAAACAGTTGAAGAATATTTATTAAGTTCACATAATATCCCAGATGCTATGAATATGTTGATAAACATTTTATAAGTGTAAATCAAGGCCAAAATGAAATAATCTTGATCAAAAATAGCTTTGCCTTGGAAAGACGTTTTAATACCAAAAGAAACGTTTGGGAGTTTTTACGCTTTCTTGAAAAATGAACAAACTTAATATTTATGTTATGTCGGATTTACTCTTTTTCTGAAATATGTCACCACACTAACAAAATTTCTGTAAATTTCTTTTTGTTTTGAATTTCGCGTGAAGCTTCACAAGGGCTATCTGCAATAGCCATCCCTAATTTAGCAATGTTTATAAAGCTAGAGAGAAGGCAACTAGTCATCACCACCCACCACCAACTCTTGAGCTACTCTTTTACCAACGAATAATGGGATTAACCGTTACATTATAACACCTCCACGACTGAAATGGCAAGCATGTTTGGTGTGACAGTAATTCGAACCCACGACCTTCAGATTACTAGTTAAAGCACTTTAACCACATTAAATACGAACAAATTCGTCCAGAATTATAGTAACTGTACTTTGAATTTAATCATATGATAATGATCTGAAGTTTGTACTAAGAACCTAAAAGGTTTATTTAAATGCCTAAAGAAAACATAATTTAATGTTATACGTTATCAACCTATTTGCGTCAGTAAATAATATTTCAAAAGAAATTTAAACAAGAAAACATTTACCTAAAATCCACTCTTGAATTTGACTTGATATCACGATTTAACAACCTTTATTTACTTAATTGTGAAAGAGTAGATCATAGGACGTGAAGGCCTATGTTACCCCACAAAACAGGTATTTAAGATACAAGTCCAAGGAAGCCATACTGTTATTTTATTTGACAATTGCTCTACATTATGTCTCACATAGCTTGCTTATTGTCCTTTGAGTTTCATTGGAAAGTAGGTACAATCATTCTGTTGCCTAAGTGAGCTCACAGCTAATACCCTTTCTCATCAGTTAGAGTAAATAATGTATGTACGATATACAGCTTGTTTGTTTACAGTTTATGCTTGTGTTTTCCTTTCAGTCTGGTCTTATTACCTCAATGGCGGACAAAACGAGAAAATTTAAAACATTAAAATTAATCCAGGTGTTGGTTTAGTGATCTGAATTAGGCGACAGATTTCATGATGCAATAGTCCTACTACTTATCTTGTTTAAGTGGCTAATTATTAACTTTACGTTTCTGAGCCTTATTATTCCACCTTATTCTGAATTACTCATGTCTTTGCTAATAACTGGCGTCTTTTAAAGTGATAATAAGGGTCTCTCTTTTTCACAGTTTGAGTTCTTAGAACTGTCACGAGTTCCCAAGATCGAAAGGAAAGAACAAATGAAACTCCATTCAAACAACGAATACTATAGAGTGAGAAGTGGAAAAAGGTTATCATAGCTGAAAAGTTTTGATAAACAGAATTAATATTGTAGCATTTTAAAAGCTATAACGACATTTTTAAACGAGCTAATGCTTCCATGTAACTAAACGTTTAGTTAGTTAAACGAAGAAGTAATGGAATATCAGGACAATTGTAATAAGACGGACTTCAATATTAATTACTACATTTGCCAGGTGGCTAGTTATGCAAATGGCTGTAAATGTGTAGTGTCTATTACAAATATAAACACTCAGATTTTCATTGAAGAAAAACGTTGTTAAGGAAACGTGTTGCTTGGATTATTAATTATACTTACAATACACTATTATAATATAAGATATAAAAAGCACATTTTGAAACATAAACTCATTTCTCAATATTTAGTTCGTGAGTCCTCATCTAGTTTTAAAATATATAACAGTATCTTTGAGGTATGGATTTTTTTTTCTTGAGACTACCAAACATATATTCTTCCGCTTTTGTCTTTACGACGTCTCAGAATTGAAGTGTATTTTAACGTAAATTTTCAGCTCGTGCTGTGCTTTCTCCACAAGGCTAGAATCGAGATTGGGCTTCCATTTCATAACGCTCATATAACCAGGTTTTTCCTTACGCTCTAAATACCTCTTGTTCAGGAGCGCAATATGTTCTGGTTGGCAATCATGCTAAAATTCCAAGCCAGGTCCAATTAACCACTATCCAGTGAGTATTACATGATGAAATATAACTATATATATTATAATAATATAATATTGCTCCATATGTGTAATGTAGTTACTTCAAACAAATAAACTCCACAACCACAGAGTTATGAAAACATCATTATGTTTCACTTTTGTTTTGCTTTGACTGTTTCGAGTAGGGGCATGATCAAACACTGAACATTTTCAGTATTATGTGAAATAAAAATTTAAGATGGAGCTGTTTTTAAAGCTAGAAATTTCTGTACGAAAACGTGAGTCATATAAAAATAAATATAAATCTCGAAGAACACGGTGGTTAATTTTTCGTATGCATCACCTCTGCCAATCTGACTTATTTGATCTCTAGAGCTCATTAGGAATCTATACTGAAATAAATATTTAAACTCGTGTTTACTATATTATAAAACTTGTGCTCTTATCAAACTTATCTCTAAGATTAAAGAAAAATAGTTGGCATTCATGTCTTATTTAGGCTTCCGTCTGTAATTTGTTGGTTTTATCGATGAATGATACAAAATGGATTGAGATGTTCATTGTTTCATGTTTAAGTGAAAGTGACATAAAATTAATTGCATATCATTTAATTATAATTAATGGCATAATATTGCAGCTCGAAACTTGAAAAAAACAGAAAACAGAATTTAAAACAATTAGAAGTATTTAATTTTCTCACCGAACGTAACCAGTCAAAATTAATTCGTTTAATTTTTGTTTTTCAAAAACTAATATTTCAAAATATAATTAGTTTGAATTAGTCTCTAACTTAAAACTGTACATAACTTGTTAGACATTATTTTTTTCAAATAACAATATTAATGTTGTTCAGTTGCTTTTTCATGAATAGGTATAAAATGAGTATCTCATTTGTCTATGGATTTTCAACACTAAAATCAGTGGATCAATTACCTTCAGTGAACTCAGCAGGTGTGGATTCACTATTAAACACACACTCACTAATTTGTCTGGTTATTTATCACAGTGAAGATAAAATGCGATCATATCTATCAAAATGTTTTATGGTTCTGGGAAATCAGTATCTACAAATATGTTTGTATGAAATTAATTACGTCGTATTAAATTGCACTACTCAAAATTTTGTCTTTCCTATTATTATGTTGAAGAGTATTGTATATGTTAGCCTAATATTGATGTTTTGTAGCCCTTGTATTCCAGCACCCACACAGAAAATGGAACAACACAGAGATTGTGTTTCCCAAAGTCAAGTTGTCAACCTGTTATTTTTTATTCACGTCACAAGCACTATTTTGTTTTCAACTCATCTTCGTGTGTGACACTGTATTATAAAGTAGAATTATCAATTACTTACCTTTGATAGAAAAGTAAATACCATTCAGCAGAATAGCGTGCTTATTTGGAAGTTATAACAATGTGTTGATCATAACTGAACAAATTAAGTTAGATAATTGCTTCATTCAAAGTGTGATCCGTGTGTTAACACATCACAGAGCTATTTAACGTAACTAGCAATCTACATATTAATAAATTAAGAAATATTTAACGTGAAGGGTGGTCTCTAAATTAACAAATTAGAGAACTAGTTTACACAAAAAGAACTCTGTATAATGAGTTAGAAATTAACTTACGTGAAGAATAGTCTGTATTTTATACATTGGAGTACCTACACTACGACTAAGTGATAACTAGACCGAAACGTCTTTCCTAAACAGCTTATTTAGTGACATTCTGATAAGTGACAAACTTATTGAACTTTCATAACAACTTTAAAAGTAGATACTTAAGATGTTGGCCTTTGATCTTAATACAGTAACTGTTAAAGCTGTTAGTTATTAGTCCAAATACAGAAAATGAGCAAGACATAACTGTGGCATTCTGTTTCATATCATTTGTATAATATCTGATAAAAAAGATGTAGAAATTAATTATATATGTATTACACGGATACATAAATTTTCATACAATACATACAAAGAATAAAAACAACTATTTCGACATGTGTTTTATTGGATCACCAATATTACACACGAAGAATTCAAGACTGCGTATAATGATTTAGCTAAATAATTATTTTATACAAATGCCTTCGTGTATTACTAAACAAGAGTATCAAGTTATACTCTAACTGCTCATATAACAAAACCACCAGAGAAATACATCGTAAAGACAGTGGGAACTGATTGTTCTATAAATAAGGCACTTTAATCTTATTGTTTTCTTTTTGAAGTGAAATAAATTAATACAACTGTATATTCCATTATGTTTTAAACATACCTATAGAAGTACAAAATTAATTTTTTAATTCTATGTTTCAGCTTTCTTCAGGAGAAATATACAAATAAAAGTCAAAAGATGTTTACTCTCTGAGTAGAAATTGCTTGTTAGAGTCAAAGTAGTGAAGCTTTGAAAGAAGAAGTTATGAGACACAAATATTCAAGAAATTAAAAACATGTTCACGCACTGTATATTGAAATACTGACAGAAGGAATGGTGATACTGATGCATCATGACTGGATAAATTTAGAAGCTAAAGTCATAGCAATGATAAACATATTTAGGCGAAAGATAAACAGAGAACATTAAATAGCTTTAAAATGTCAATTAGATAAATAGCAGATAATTAACAATAACTTTCTTTAACAGTGTTATTTCATAAGTACAATTTTAAGGAAAAGTTACTGAGAAGTAAATACTAAGTAAGTGTGAACTATAATGCATAGTGTAGATTTACAATGAAGATCAACTGTGTAAAGAGCTCGGAAGCCATTTAAAGGTGAGTGGAAAACGAAGAGTTATTTAATGTTGTATAAGTTGTTTGGTGTTATGCTAATTGCTTCACAGAATTGAAACATGTAAATAGATAAATTATACTATAAATAGGTAATTATGAAAATATACATCTGTATTGAATATAATGTAATTTTTAAGTGCTTCTTTTATAAAGTAAACACTTAAATAATTAACGATTTTATTCTAATGAATATCAAAAATGATGGATTGTTATATTTTGAGAAAGTGAAATCTGCAAATTTCCTAAGGAAAATCAGAGAATTATTTCTGTGTATTCTTTATTAACAACAATGGTATATATATTAAATTTAAGATGACCACAATAAAGTGAAATAATAGAATTGTGGAAATGTTCTTTCAGCTTTTGACAATCCCCTTTCCTTAGCTCTGGTAAAAAGAAACTATTGTTAATTTTGAAATGGTTAATTTTAATGAAATTAACTTATGAATTATAGGAATTGTTGAAAGAGCAAATTAATGAACACTATTTGTTACTTGAGTTTAAATTTCTTTGATAGATATAACGTATAATATCATTGTATTTGTTCGTTTTTAAATTCCCGTAAATTCCCATGGTCATCTGCGATAGCCATGCCTATTTTAGCAGTGATAGATTAGAAGGAAATCAGCTATTCAAACCATCTCTTGGGTCACTCTTTCGCCAAAGAAGTGAACTTCGCACTATAACGTCCCCACAGCTGAAAGAGCGAGCATGTTTGATATGATGGAATGGCCAATTAGGAAATGGATGGCAACAACCTCTAGAGTTGAATAGCTGTATAATGTATAAATAAATTAAAACTTTATGACCACTGTCCACACTTGCTATGGAGTCTCACAAGGTGGCGTGCTATATTATAGCAAACTCGATACCATGAGGATAACATAGCAATTCCAAGGTTTTGTAACCACTATATCCAAACATAAGTGCCTTTGAGGACATCTAATACTGGCACTCCCGTATACAATACATCAATACGAAAATGGTGAATTGCAGTGCCTCAGGAGCTACTCAGCTGCCAAATCCGTTCACAATGGTAAACACGTGAATATATATTACGATCCCAAAGAAGATAAGCCCCACAGACATATCTTACTGAGGGAGGTCCGATCATCACGAACAGAAATCCATGTCGAGGGGAGCAGGGAACGGAAAATATTTGTGATATAACGTATTTTGTTTTGATAACTTTCAATCTTTATTGCTAAACAGTATAAATGCACTGTGATTTATGGATTTGTTCTCTTTCAGAAAGAAATAGAGAAACTCAAATCTTGAAAGTAAGTAATTTGAATGAAAAATGACAAACAGTCAAAATTAAGGAATGTCCAAATTATTAAAATACAAGAGGTAGAACAAAAAACAGTTGTTAAATTCCATACGGGGCCCGGCATGGCCAAGCGTGTTAAGGCGTGCGACTCGTAATCTGAGGGTCATGGGTTCACATCCCGGTCGCGCCAAACATGCTCGCCCTTTCAGCCGTGGGGGCGTTATAATGTGACGATCAATCCCACTATTCGCTGGTAAAAGAGTAGCCCAAGAGTTGGTGGGGGGTGGTAATGATTAGCTGCCTTCCCTTTAGTCTTACACTGATAAATTAGAGACGACTAGCACAAATAGCCCTCGAGTAGCTTTGTGCAAAATTCAAAAACAAACAAACAAAACTTCATACGGTTGTCGTCAAATAAAAAATATAAGTTAAGAAAAAAGATAAATTGGGGTTGAAAAACCAATAAAACACTAATTGAATTATGACATCAAAATGACGCAATCATAAGAGTTACTGATTAGTGTACCAACTGACTGGTGTTTAATTGTTACGGTCCCGAAATTTATAGTTTAGTTTCCATTTTTCAAAAATGTAACTCTAGAAAGCAGATAATTCGTAACTAGTTTTGTTGTTGTTGTTGTTTAACGTTAAGCACGAAACTATAACATGGGTTATTTGTGTTGTGCTGCTTACTATGGGTAACGAAACTCAATATTTAGCGTAATAAGCTCATACACTTACCGTTGAACCACGAAGGGTTACTTTTCAGCCATTTAATTAAGATTATAATTCAATTGAAAGATTCTCAATAATTCTTCCGGTTTGTGTTTTTGACTGACATCTAGTAAATAAAAATATTATAACTAATGAATGTGGCCTGCCATGGAAAGGTGGTTGGGGTGCCCGACTTGCAATCTGTGGGTCGCGGGTTCCAATTCCCATCACATCAGACTCCCCCTTTCCCCGGTGGGGCGTTAAAATGGCACAATCCATCCCACTATTCGTTGGAAAAAGAGTAGCCCAAGAGTTGGCAGCTAGTAGTGATGACTAGCTGCTTTCCCTCTCGTCTTACATTGCTAAATTAGAGACGGCTAGTACAGATAGCTCTCGTGTAGCTGTGCGCGCAATTCGAAAAGAAAGAAACAAACTAATGAATACAGTGTTTATGTGTAAACACAAGACGAGCTAATTATTAAAATTTTACTTTAGCTAAAATTAAATTGATAGTCAACATTTTTTACTTGTGAAGTTAGAGAAGACATGGTGTGAAATATATTTAATGATTTTAGTGTTAGAACAGCTAATAACCAAAACATAAGATGTGTTTCTCTAATAATTAGAAAACGTACTTCACTCATGAGTAGAGAAGTTTGCACACGAAGAATTAATACAAAAAACTTGCTTATTAGCTCATTAAAAAAACGAACACTTTTCAAGGGTAAAGTGAATTTCTTTATTATTAAACTGCTGTTTGTTTTAGAAGTTTCTTGCAAAGTTTCACAAATGTGAATCACAACTTTGAACTGACAAACTATAAGTAAATTAGTTAGTAAACAGTACTTACTACAAACCACTGGATTATTTTTATCTGCTCTTTTATTTATTCCAATATTCTAAACTGCGGAGCACATTTTTGAAACAATTGGACATAAACCATGGCTTTCAAACACTAGGGATATGTGATAGTCTCTGTGAATCTGTTTTCTTATAAGTATATTAGGATTGAAGATAAGGAACCTACAGCATTCATATACACCAAAAGGTGTTCGAATGGGTACTTAAATTAAGCTGATTTTAGATAATAATTTGTTATTTCGGTACTCGTTTACAGTATTGAATGGGAAAAAGTTAATAACGTTTAAACATTTTACTTATCAAAAACACTCGTGACTAAGTCCTTATGATTTAACAAATCTGCTGAACACTTTCATTGTACAGTTTCATATTCAAGTAGGTGTAAATTAAACCTAAAGTGTACGTGATGTTTGCCTTTTTTAAATCATTCCTAACACAAATGTGTTTATACTTTAACATTAACTAATTAAAAACATATTTTTATAGATTTACTTGAGACGATGCTTTATTTCTTTATCAGAATGGCAACAATGTGAAGCAAACATGAAGCCTCTCTTAAAAGACAAAAACAATTTTCATGTGAAATACATCATTTGTCAAGATAACAAAAACTGTTGTTACAGTGAACAAACGGTGTTCATATTGAACGAAGTAGTGCATGCAAGACTTAAACTTAGAGAGACCCAAAATAGAATTGTCATTATTTGCTGCAGAGGAAGAACAGTCTCTACTATGAGGCGAGTACTGCTGCTCGAGCTTCACTAGTAAAACAAGTTACATAAAACAGGAAAGATGGCAAGATGCAGTGTGAGATCCACTGACTAGGATGATGTGCCAAGTAGAATCTTTTCCAGACTAAAAAACGCAACACAGATAATAAGTTGAAAAGCTTGTGCGCTCCTACAGAATATAGTTGCAGGAAGCAAGCTATCATCAATGACCTCTTTGAAGATAAGTGAACAAATTTTAAAAGAATCTCGGTATGACCACATTTTCAGTGTACGTGTTTTCAGTGTTAATGTTCTCATAGCTTCTGGAGATAAATTTTGTGGTTTGTGCTATAGAAAATTCACCACAATTTCGTCAAGAACAATCTGCTCAAACAAATCTAGCAATTTATTGCTTGTTCTTGAACTAAGGCAAGAAATGGGGAAAATCCCACATGCTAGAACGTTCAAAGGTTCGGTTGAGATACTGTGACATAGTGTAGCAACCCAGTGTTTGATTTACCTTCGCCCTTCATTATTGATAATAAAAAGCTCGAGTTATGTATAAATTATGTGTTTAAGTGTATGATCATGTAAAATAACCAATCACTGCTTCGGTCAATCAAGTTTCAACATTAATTACTTTCCAAACTAGTGTTTGAAGACTATAAATCCATATTAATGCCTCTTTATTAGCCTATTAAAGAAGGATTCCTAGAGATGAAGTAATCAGATATTATATTTCAACTTGTTTGTAAAGGATTTATCTTTAATGAAAATTCCTCCAGTGCCAGAGGTACGTCTGCGGAAACCTTGTTTCAACACCTGTGGTGAACATAGCACAGGTAACATATTGTGTAGCTTTATATGAAATTTCAAACAAACAACCACTAATAAAAATTATGCAGCATTCTGCGTTCCTGACAGCCACGTACACGTTTCTCTATCTGATAGTTGGTGGCCAAATTCATTTCGAAGACAAGCCAGAAAAACAGAGTTAATGTAAAACTCAATCCAAGATTCTCAAAATCAAATAAGATTTGATGTACAATGCCAATGAGGAAAAGCATTGTGTCCCCAACCACTTAAATCTGTCGAGTACTTTATAGCAAATCACTCGATCCAAAGAGCTTTATGAGTTACTTGATTTCTTTTCCAGGGAGTACTTTGGAGTTCATGGATCTTGCAACAGGAGCAGCGACATCTCTTAATTTTGTGGATGGAAGATTTGTGCCCTTCACCTAACAAACATTATTCTCAATAGGAAAAATAGCTTACTTGTAACACAGGCGGCAGGGTAACAGAAAGGTATACAATCAACCTCGAAACTACAGAGCTGGGTGGAAAAGTTACATTTATCTTTTATGAATGAGCATTGAAGATTGTCATAGGTGAATCACATACATTTGGATATATTGCATATGCATTTTCAGAATTATTTTGAAAGGAGAAACAATATCCACCCAAATTAATGTAGTATTTGTTTTAATTTTAATCAAAAATTAAGCGAGAGAAAAACATGACTAGGGCTTTTGAACAATCAGGGGGATGAAAGAGAAACCTAAGTGTACTTTTGCCATTCGAGTAAAAAAAATAATCCAGACTTGATAAATTTCCTGTCCTAGCAACGGATCTTGCGAGCAACAAGCAAAAGTATTATTATTGTTGCTCATTATTGAAGAAGGGGTGAAATCACCTCAACTAGAAATGGCATGAAGACATTAACACAAGAATTATACTCCACTGGTTGAGAGTCAAACAATGAATATTGGGGTTGCTGCACAGGATACTGATGTCATAGTGCTATTCTAGACTCACTTTCACAAAATGTCATTTATCAAACTCTGACTCAACCCTGGAACAACCAAAAAAGAAAGTATATACCAGTTCACACCATTCTGAAACAGCTTTATTACAATCGGATTTGTTGGATTCCATCAAAGTATTTCGTCTCTTATTGTAGTGAAACCATTGTCTATATTTCATGGCACAGAAAGAAAGCAAATTTAAATGTGTTCCTTCAACACCAGTTTCTTCAAAAACTAGGATGACGTGACCTGAAAGATAAGGTTACAAATAATGGAGAATTTATCATCTGAAAAGTGTAAAATGTATCAAATATTGACACTGTCGATCAATCATGCTTGTAAAGTTCCATGAATTCGAGACCCTTTATCTACAAGTTATACCTTTCCTCCATATCAAATGCTCACATTACTAGACAGCAGGGTCAACACAAACACATATAATATACCAGAACTTCCATCATTTGAATCCATGAGTTTGAGATTTGCATACACCTTGCTTTTGCTAGTTCTCATGTCTCTGTCTTTTCTCCTTGAGTTCCAGATGGTTTCTTCTGGTTCATAAAGGTTCATAAATGTATGATGCAAATGCAAAAAAATTGTTTTCTCTACAAAGCAGCCTGCAAATGCAGAGTTGTTCGCTACATATGTAGTTATGATTAAGCCACTGTTCAGTGGTAGAGCTATTTAACGTTGTTTATGATTTGGATAAAGCATTTTGTATGGTTACTTCCTGTATAAGTATGTGTCAAGTGCAGTCTATTTTCTTATCATCCATCCATTTTAACTGTATCTAGTGGTAAAAAGAATCGTGCCACTTTTTCTCCTGTTTATTAGATAATAAAAATGATAATCATAAACACTAATGTTTTAACAATTATTTGTACGTTCATTTTTTAAGGTTACATACCAAGCAAAATTTTCCAGTACTTTGTATTAAAAGATTAAAACATAGACAAATAAAAAGTTTATATGCTTACAAGCTGTCATGTTGAGGACAAAGTTCTATTAAAGTAGCAAATCGCTTTTGAATTTATAACAGTGTTTTTTCTTTACAGAATTTTTCGGTAATGTAGGTGTTTGATCTCTTTGTTGGCAGCCATGTTGTATGCTAATTTGTATTCCAATGGTTAAAAACAAAAATTGGAACTAGACAGACGTGAAATTAATTGTCCCCAAATCATGTGATACACAGTGTATAACAAACTTAATTAGCTACATTTTCTTAAAAGATTAGTGTTGGCCCTGTTGTTGTTTTTCTGTCATCTGTTTTTTTCTGTATTTTGAAAGTCAAAATCAAAAAGGAAGAGGTTGACACACAGCAGATTTGAATCCAATACCAAAATCGTGTAAGAGAAAGTGTATGTCAATATTTCTTCGGATAATACTTGAAGGATTTTTTATTGCTGCATTTCTCGTATTTCCGATTGCTCTAATACTTCCCTCAATATTATTGCAAAAAGAGTTTTCCCTCTATAAATTCATATTCCTTCTATGAAAAGAAATAAAACAGAAAGCTTATAAAAATAATGTAAAGGTGTCAAAACTAAAAGGGATAATATTTTTTGTCTAAAAATACAAAACCATTTTCTATATGTTATTCTTTGGTCAGAAGTTTTAATTTGATTATAGCGCTTGAAAAATCCTATTTCAATCAAAAACTCAAAGGCCTGGTGTCCTTAGTTGAAATAATTTCTTTTATATTTGATATTTATTTACACTCGATTACGTCATATCAAAAAATACAGTATCTGTACAAAGTTGCAACGTGTCAGTAATTATTTGCTTGTTTGTATTTTAAAAAGAATACAATCTTTTTTCTTCTGACATAAAAGTTACTTCAAACCCTGGTGTATCAAAAGTTCCATTACTTTATCAAAAATTTAAAGGTTTAAAAATATACGAACTCATTTTCAGTCTTTCAATAAATACATAATTTCACCATAAATTGAAAAGATTAAATCCCTGATGTTTTAAACAAAACATCGGAAACATATTTTATTCATGTCTTTCTTTTACTAGAAGGAATAACACTGATAACATGGATGATAAATTCTTTACCTCATCAAAAATACATAACGTCAGGGCATTGTTTTTCTAACACTAACTGAAACTTTGCTTTTTGGCAACAAATTTAGTAATTTGTTGCAGTATATCGAAACATTCATTATATTACAAACACCCACAGGTGTTTTAGTGAAAATATTGATGAGTTTTAGATTTCTCTAACTTTTGACGGAATTGTAAAGTTATTTGGGCTGTTCAAAAAACAAAAGAAAAAGCATTATCTTATCCGGTACGGATTTCTCTTCTCACTAAAAGGATTAAAACAGACAAAACATATGAACAATTTATTGCACTATTAAATACAAAATCGAAAATATAAAAATCTAACGTTTGTGTTTTAATCCCAATATTTACATTTTTGGCAAAAAAGTGTGCCATATATGAAAAATTCATTATCACACCTGAAACATTAGGTCAAATCTCGTTGTTTTAATTTTTTATTGCATTAAAATTTACATTGGGTCGAAGGTTCGAATCGTCGTCACACCATACATGCTCGTCCTTTTTAGCGGTGGGGTGTTATAATATGACGATCTTACTCGTAAACGTGCCATTGAGAAAAATAAATTCTTTTGTTAGAAATCCAAAGAATAAATCCGTTGTTGTTTTTAATTAAAACTTTTCACATATTTGAAATTTATCTTTCTTGCCTTAAACAAAAATATCTAGAATGGCGTTTATTAAATTCTCTACTATTACAGCAAAGAGGAAAGTTTTTTGTGTTTTTGGTAAAGTGTTGAACAATTTCTTTTGGCTAAACTTTTAATTCCACTACTCATAAAAATTACTAAGGTATTTTTCGTAACAGTTAACCAAATAAAAAGCGTCCGACCCCCCAGTGGCTCAGCGGTATGTCTGCAGACTTGCATGCTAAAATCCGTGTTTCGATACTTGTGGTGGGCAGAGCACAGATAGCCCATTGTGTAGCTTTGTGCTTAATTCAAAACAACAACAAAAGCGTCCGAGTAATTCATCACTAAAAAATTTTGACGTTTCGCTTGAGAAATTCTATGGAAATCGAAAGCGCATTTCCAAGACCAAAGTAAAGATAATTATCAAAAAGTTCATAAACAGAACATGTTGTTAACGGTGTTAAAATAAAGGGTGTTATTATTTACTGCATGGAATCACGAGTTAAACTGCAAGATAGAAACTTAATCGTGAAATTCTTACACACATTCAAAATGTGTGCAGTTAAAACAATTAATACATCTAATAAAATATTTGAGCATTATTATACAGGGTAAGCGCAAAATAAAATGGAGAATAAACACGTAGGTAATGGGAAAATCATAAAATCAACAATTCTGTTTCTTGGTGTAAGTTTAAAAAAAAAGCATTTTGGAACACATTTGTAAAAAACCTCCATAGGGTGGCGCTGCATGATGACTTTTAAACAGAAAATATTATTCTAACTTACGGAAAGAGAAGTATCGTTGTAAGTTATTTCAGAATGGCCGTGTCCATTTTAAAAACTGAAGAGATAGAATATCAGGCATATTTTTTAATGATTTATTTCACTTACTAAGCGTCATTTTTTGCTAGGATTTTATCATTAAATATTTGTTACACTTATTAAACAATAAGTAAACAAATGATTTCTTACATCAAACTCATATTTTAAACTGCGATTCCTAATGACGTTATGTGGTAAGCAAATACAGTTTCAAGGTCATCTTGAAACACCACCTATTTTTCCTTTAAAAACAAAACACATTCTGCATATGTTTTATACACCTGTACTAACTGACAAACTATAGATTATACTGTTCTCTCACTAGCTACAGGTTTATACCTAATCTTATTTTGTGCTAGTTCTGTATGACTTATCACACGAGATCAAAAACAAATATTTTAATCATTTAAATAAAAATCAAGTATTTATGATCACATGGTAAAATGTTTGATAATATTTTCTTAATATACAGATTAATACCATAACTTTCATATAGAGAGAAAAACTACAAGTATTTTAATCAAAACATATGACACAGTATGGTATATTGAAATCGTTCCGTCGGGTTTATCATTGTAACATTCTTCTTTACTCCATGACGTCACATGACACTTCTAACACTTAAATAGCTTGTAAGTTTATATACCCTAAGTATTCACGTGAGTTGAAACAAGAAGGTATTATAGAACCAAATCTATGTTAGACTACCACATGTGTTTTGAAACAATAAAATATCATATGCCCACATGTAGAATATCTTTTAAACAATATAGGGCCATCTGTGCATTAGAATAATACAGTGTAGTAGAACTACATAGACATTAAAATAAAACATATTGTAGGATCTTATGTGTATCTGAAAATAGCTGAAAAATTAGATCGTACGTGTATTAGAACAAAGTGATGCTGTAAAATTCTTATTATAATGAAGATGAATTTGCAGGAGAAACATGAGCGAACGGAAGTTAATTGAAGATTAAAATATTTTAACGAGAAAAACTGCTACTAACTCTGAATTTTAAAGTAAATCATTGATATCTCGTTTCATTAAAGCATGTCTAGCTTGAACGAAATCTTACCTTGGATCGTGAGAAGAACAACAAAAAGTAACTTTGATTGTTAAATATGCTTCTCAGTTGTACCCATTAGACGAAAAATGTTACTGTCTAATGTATATTGAATGCACAATTAGACTGAGTTGATGTTTCGAGAAATTCTCTATCGATTTAAATGACTGCTTTTTTTTCAGCATCCTTTTTCAGTATGAAAAATATTCGCAATAGTTAAAACCCGATTATATGAAAACAGGCTTGCAGTTAACTCGATATGAAACTAAATGTATAGTTTTGCTACTAATTTAAAATAAGTCTTACATCACTACGAGCTAAAGAAGAACCACTAGTGTAATCTAAGACAAGAATACGAAATATCCACAAAGTAATGGTATTTTAAAGAAGATAACAAATGGAGTCTTGTCAGACTCTGAAATGAGCTTACATTCGTTTGATTTATTACCTGAAATCGAGACCGAAACATTCAAGGCTTTATTCCAAGATTTTAAGTACCAGAACAGCTGTTGCTGGTAGACCACAGTAATTTGATACTGAAATGCCTATAAGAATATTCAGGTGGCTAAAATCGAAATCTGTCACATATTAGTCCATGCTTGAAAATAAAATAAAATAGATTCCGACTTTTAGATTAACGATGTATTCTGCTGGATTTTCTTTTCTTATTTCTAGAAAACAAGCAAATAAAATAATTCTTTTATTTAACTTTTTTCCCACATGATTCCAAGTAAATTTAATGCTTAAACACTTTCTATAAATTAATTAGAAGAGAGTTCTCAACACATGCGTATATTACCTCATGATAAAACTACCTGAACTTTTCAGTTAAACGTAAGAACTTAGTCGTATTCTTAAGTCATAAAAGTACTTGATATGTGATAAGCTTCCCAATCTGGAACCTGCTCAATTTTTCAACGACTAAAAATATGAACAGATATTTTAGTACATATTATTCCTTTTTTGTCTATTTTGAATTCGAAATTGTGTCAAATAAAAAATATTCCGTTTGAAACTAATATATTTTCAAATTTAACTACACTATTCAGTTGAAGCTATTAAAACTGAACAATTCTAAATCTACTTGTATTCCTTGGATGATCGTTTTCGTAACTATACAATTACACTACTGCAATAAACCCGAAATGTTTCATCAGATCTAACAGAATAATAATAAAAGGAATTATTTGCGTCAGAACTATAGTTACACACATTTATAACAAATACAGATATTTCATGCATCTAAGATGTCAGTAAACTCTAAGTTATGACAAGAACTCAAAATTCTGTGAAAAGTATTTAATATAATAATAGCATGGTTCAAATATCGCTGTAGGAAATAATCTTACGTTCCTGAGATTTATTTTACTCCTGAAAAACTTATAGCCATATATTTCTGATTTTATTGATATAGAAGTTAACCTAAAAATGATAAAAACTGATTGTAATCAGTGTGAGCTAAATTTATTATTGATGTATTGCTTGAATTATTTAACTACGATAAGAAAAAGTGCTTGAATACATCTACTAATGTTCATAACCCACAGTAAATTATCAGTTCTCTTTAGTGTGTTATTTTATTTACTACAAGATGTTCTAGATATCTCTCATTGTATCACATTGTGATGGATGTCGTTTGTTCTAATGCACTACAAAAGTAGACCTTGAAAATCTAATACGCTAAACTCTGCAAATAATGTAAATATAACGATCTATACTGTGTCTCTGCTGAGCGGATAAAAATACTTTTAGACGTCATTTTGAAACAGTGCATCGCCCATAGCTCGTAAACACATAAATCATGTGATAGCACAGCAGAGCTTTATTTCATGATCAAAATATATCAGGACTGAGCATATCTCATGTTTTAGCGCTAATAGCGACAAAAACGATTATGTTGCTCAATATCAAAAAAGTTAAACCTGGATTGTCTTTTTGCATGTGCATAGAGAGACTACATTGCCCTACTCTTAATTCTTATTACTATGTATTAGGATGGGTTGATATAACTTTGGATCATCCTACCTCAAATGAAAACAAAGGCGGGAATGTCTGATGTAATTTTAAGCGACAGTTTTAGTTCTTGACTGCAAATAAGCGTTGAATTATTTAAGTTTCTATATACGCTTCTAATAAACAATTATTTGCCGATTTAATATTCGTCTTTACTGAAATCAATTATGAAGCACACACACACACACACACACAAATATATATATATATATATATATATATATATTCAGTTTTCAATTCGTTCAAATAATCTATAATAATGCTTGTAAAACTAAATAATATTAATAAAATCACGTTAGTATATTTTCAGTGGACTGTGAACCAAATCAGAAAGGTTAAAGCTCTGGCAATTGATCTTTAAATATTTTTAACTGGATTGTTTCTAAAGTGAACATCCTGACTATACTCTCTCTGGAGAAAACATTTTCCAGAGATAGAATATTTTATTTCAATACGCAGTGTTTTGTTTCTTATGTTATAATACTGTGTGTTTGTGTTTGTGCCTCCTAGTGGCTCAGCAGTAAGTCTGAAGATTTGTTAATTTGAACATCGGGTACAGCAAATTTCTCCCATTTTGTATCTTTATTCCTAACAGCAAACAAACAAACTGTGTATGAGTGTACTTTACATCACGTATCAGCTGATAACATGCAGTTAAAAACAGTTATTAGATCTTGTAACGATGTTTCTCTCTTCGTGCTCTTTGTTAAGATATCAAGACAGTGGGGTGAAAATATTCATAAACATTTCTCATTATACCTGTTTAATTTCATTTTTGATCACTATTATTTACAATTAGAAGATTTTAATATGTTACAGATTGTCAAAACTTAATGTTAGTGAAAAGTTATATTCATGAAAGTGGTTGCAATTTAAAATGTGAAAAGTAAACTGAAAAAAAAAGAAAACGTAGAAAGTGTTTATGTATTTTATTGTTTAATATGAAATCCTATGTAATAACATATCATAACAGTTGTGAATCACAAATTTCCCAAGAAAAGCTAGAAACAATGACAATAGACAGTCTACTGAGCTATTAATTAGTGTCTTGCCCCCATAATGGAGGATGGAATGTTAACTACAGGAGGTAAATTTATCATACTTACCCCCCAAGTGGTAATACCTTAATTTTTCTTTATTTTTATTTTTCTTCACTTTGGAGAGTATTCACCTTCCCACAACATTCCGCGTAAAGTGAAGGGTGATATGGATGTGAGACGCTGCGGACTTGAACACCTCATGTAACCCTCCAAATTTCTATTTCATCTGATTATTTTATTATTCAATTTTGATATGTTATTGTTTAAGAATTTCTTTATGTGAGACTGGTGAACGTAAATTAAAACGGATAGACGGTGTATCCCCACCTCATTTTTGGTCCTACTTTTTAACCAACTACAAAATCTTGTAAACATTTTATATCCCGCATTATAGTTTGTACCCTAGAAGTTCTTATGATTTGTGCAACGTTTTAGATTTTCTTTTGGACTTCTTTTTGACATTGGAATATACACTGCTGGCCAAAATCTTAAGGCCAATGAACATAAAAAAAACAAATATGCATTTTGCGTTGTTAGACTCAATCATTTATTTGAGTAGAGCTTCGAAATATGATATTAAGAAAAGGGGAAAAAAATTAGCATTTAATAGGGAAAATGTGAACACTACGAAATTAGCCTAAATACTAACTAGTCAAATGTTTAATACCATACCAAACAGAAGTCCTAAACAGGGTATGAAATGCCCAACAAGAGGTCTCAGTAGTGAAATGCACGGCCGTCATTGCCAATAACTGCAAACATTTGCTTTGGCATGGTCGATATAAGCGTTTGCAGAAGGTTGGCTGGAATGGTATTCCAAGTAGTGAAGTCCTTTGTCCTGCGGGAATTGTGGATTCCAGCGTTGTCCTGCTGAAAGATCTAGTCATTTCCATACAAGCGAGGGCCTTCAGTCAATAAGGATGCTCTTGCCAACATACTAATGTAACCAGCTGCTGTTTGACGCCCCTGTATAACCTGAAGTTCCATTGTTCCATGGAAAGAGAAAACACCCCAGATCAGGATGGAACCTTCTCCACTGTGTCGTGTCTCCAGTTGGATATTCTTATTGTGCCAATAACGTAAAAGCCATCTGGGTCATTCAAGTTAAATCGTTTGTCATCAGAGAACAAAACCATCGTCCACTTTTCTACGTTCTATGTTTGGTGCTTCTCAGCAAAATTTAACCGAACTGTTTCGTGGTGTGGAAGAAGGCATGGCCTTTGAAGACATTTATGAATTTTAAAGCCTTTCTATCGTAGATGCCGGATTATTGTTCTTGAGCTGCATTCTGCGTCCGTGAGAGCCTTAATCTAGTTCGACGATTCGCTGGTGTCTTGCTGGAAAACTCGTCGAAACCTCCTGCTCAACGCCGGCAAAATTTTCTAAGGCCGACCACTTGAAATTCTCGTTCCGTATCCCTCAGGTTCTTTTAAGAAATTTCCAATAGCAGTTTTACTACGCCAAATCTCACCATCGATGACACGTTGAGAGAGACCTTGCTTTTGGAGCTCGACAATTCTGCCATATTCAAACTCTGTCAACATTTTAGCCTTTGCCATGTTTTTACCCAATATAACACAGGATATGTCAGTGAAAGATGTTGGCAACGCTAATGCTTTGACACAAATGACTAAATTACGTTACATGTTTACCGATTAACGCTTCGTTTCAATATGGTCTTAAACTTTTGACCAGCTAGTATTTAGGCTAATTTTATAGTGTTCACACTTTCCCTTTTATTTTTATTTTCCCTTTTCTTATTTTCATATTTCGAAGCTCTACTCAAATAAGTGGTTGAGTCTTACAACGTAAAATGCATATTTTTTCTCCATGTTTATTGGCCTTTAGATTTTGGTCAGTAGTATATATACATATATACAAGTAATATTAAATTGTAACATTAAGAACAATTACGTGAGAGAAATCGCATTCATTTAAGTAGTGATATATACCAAATACTTCAAATTATTGAATCAAGATGCCAAACCGATGAAAAACGTCCAAGTTCCAGGAACAATCATTTTTAACTGCGTCAAATACAATATACATGAAAACATTGTTATTACATGCTTTCATCTTTCTCTCAAATCATTACATCTTATACCTTGAATTAACGGAGAAGCCTTATTGAAATTACTAATCAATATAAAAATATAATTATTAATAAAAGTTAAAATATATCCGACTCTAATACTTTAGCATTGATTATGTTCTATAGGATATATCAAGTATTCAAATAATACTCGTTTCTATATTTCCTATTCACGACTCAACTGAACTAAATTATTTAAATATCTGTATCAAAAAACAGGTATTTTGTTAACACTGGAATCTTTACATGTTATATTGTGCAAAACATAGTCAGTTGACACAAATGCCTTTATATTCTATACCACATAATACATATTCAATTGTCACCCAACTCTCTATATTCTGTATCATATAGCATACCTATAGTTGACAACTAATATTCTGTGCCATATGATATATATTTAGTTAACATTCAAGTCTTCATATTGTATGGCTCATAAAAAATATTCAACTGACGTTTAAGCCCTTATATCATTTATGATAATACATTTTAACTGTCATGAAACTCTACAGCATGTAGTATATACAGTGACTATGAAATAAAACCTTACAGTAATCATATCTGGAAGGTTACTTATCTTTAAGGAATATAATTTCTCCAAAGCAGAGTCACACTCAGTAGCCACAAGGTTTTTTCGGACGTGGTACAGGGTCTTTTAAATCATACTCTGTAAAACCAAATCAATGCTTTTAGCTCTTCTTTTCTTTCACTGTTTTTCTTCCTGCAGTACTAGATTGGTGATTTGGATAAGATGTGTTTGAGAATGTAGGATGCTGTGAGGATCAATGGAAATATTCCAGAAAGACGATGCTTGCAGTAGCTTCGTTTGAAGGCAGACTTAGTAGGTTGACCGAGAATAGCCATAAACACATTAAACGCCTTCTGTAACGGTTTTTAAAACACACTTTTTGCGTCGAACTTTTCTGAGTGGAACTTACGAATCCCGATGTGCATTTAATAAAATGTAGGTCTTCTAGAACAAGTATTTATCAAGATCTGATAACTTACATTACAAAATTTTCATTAAAATCATTATCCTATATGCCTAACAGCCTCTCAGTTTCTTGCAACCTGTGTATTAGTACACGTTCAACCAAAATTCAGGCCGTTATATACGGTAGTATGTATACTATATTCAACTGACGATAAAGTCCGTAAACGCTTTAGTATGCACTACATTCTTAAAGAAATTTCTTGTGAGTTGACTGCTTAATGTTAAATTATTGTTTGCATTCATACGACTGGAGCTAATGCGTGTGTGTTACAGTCTTTCTGTATCATATGTTCATCTATTAGTTTCATTGTACATCGTTATTGTATATAACTGTAACTTAATAAAGGATACAACAGCCTTTCTTGCTCTAGTGCTTACCCCTATTTTTGTTGTTACTCATGACAAACAAACCAAAATCATAACCTGACAAAAAATTGTTATCTTGGAATATAATTAAGTCGAATATGACAAATGTTTCAATGAATTATGTCCAACATAAATCCAATATATTACGTAATATTGTTATTAATACTTTTACTAGTTTCGTTTGTTGGTAGTAAAAGAATCACAGAGTTAATCCATGGACCTTTTGAAATAAAAAATTTAACACACAGTAAGTTCATAAGGAATTATACTTGGAAAATATGATTGTAAGTCTAATATTACCTTTCAGTTTACGGTTATTAATATAATTTCCAACAATTCATATATCTCTGCTTCTGAATAAAGAGTAACGAAACTTTGGAATATTTGTTTTCCATTTCCTTCCTCTTCTGCTGTGTGTTACTAAACATAAACGTATGTTTAAATACCTAATTTAGGTAACATTAACGTAGAAGAAGATGTACGAGTTGGTAGGTGTCCTATGTATGAAGCATGGATTTTAGTACATAAGAATCCTCTGATATTTTGCTTCTGTTATCAATAAACACAGATAAAATAAGTTAGAAACGATAATCTAACACACCACGAATCAAAGGTGTGTGGACAATTTAGTGAAAATTGAATTTTTTTTACGATGGATTATGTGAAAACTAAATGCTACGAAGACAATACTTGTAATAAAAGAGCATAAACCAAACGGATCTGTCTGTATATTTATGTCATAATTTAACACTCATAAATATCTTGGTGTTTTCATCTCTCACTGGTGACGTAAGATAAGATGTCTGTCTTATTAATTCAACATGAATTTTGTTAATTATAGTTCTCAATCTAAAGCTTTGAAAAGCTTAATATTGGTCAAATGTTCTCAAAAAACTTTTAGAAGAAAAAGTAGTTTTCAACTTAAGAAACATATTACATTATAGGATAAATAACACTATAGGTAAAGAGTTTAGAAACATACAAATTCATAATGATTTAATACACGTTAGGATCTTTACTGTTACATAAAATACAATGCTGGTTCTATACATTTATTGTTCAAAATTATTCTAAACTGTTATTAAAATACATTGTATAATTCAGTTCTAGAAATGATTTGTTTTGTTTGCTTTTGTATATCAGTGCAATCTCTGGTTTAAATACTCCTGACCACACAACCCACGGATCACCACCACTCTCTTTCCCAGAGCATAGTCAACAGTGCCACAGGTATTTATATAGCATCGTTGCGGTAACAGCGCTGAGTCCTAGGAGACGTGTTTGTAGTTGGGATTTCCACACAAACTTCTTTCGACGACGCAAAACTGTAGAGGAATAATGTTCTTATAAGTTTTAGGCGTGAAGCAGAACAACTTGAATAAAGTTGTTTAAAACACATCTATCAGTTTTACATAGAACATTCCCGTCCACAGACTACTTTATATATAATATTATTTATTTGAAACAGACTATAGTTTTACCTTATTTTATCATAAAACAACTCCATGACCCTTAGTTCCAAAACTCGAATAACAAACAAATAAATAATATTATTTAAATAGAAATGTTTGGAAAAAATTCTAATCTTCATTTGAGAAGCATGGCCGTTTCATGTTATACAGTATTTTTAATTCGATATTTTTTGTGAGGTAACACAATGCTTACGTTAACACGACAGAGTAAATATCTTTTTTATCAAATCGATAAGACACAGGTTACACTAAAGCGTATAAAATTTAGTGTCACACCATAAACATAAAATAACTCTTTGCATCGCGTATAATTCAAAAACAATTTGATTGTAAGCATCAAATGATCGTTATTTTTGAGTACGCATGCAGTGTAGAATGAATGTTGTTGATTCGTAAATCAAATATATTTCTAAGCAAAAAAAACTACAAAAATATTTCAATAAAAAGTCAAAAAAGCAATAGTATATGTAATTTTTAAAAACACCTCATTAGTAGCAATATAACACAATTTAATAATAATTAGATTTGCAAAATTCCATCAGACATCTATTAAAGAACACAATGCTGGAAATATGTTCTTAGAAAATGACCGGATACTTTATAAGAAATATGTTTTTGCAATCCATTTCCTTTCACTTATGCCTCTAAAATAATGCTTGGAATTATAGTTAGAAAAACAAAAATCTTCACATCTATAGTTTCTCATACGCCTTTGGAGCACGTATAACTATCACGTTTTGAAGATAACTTACAAGCATAGTATAAGAAACTGAAAATTTTCAAACGTGTAGTTTCTCATATGTGTTTGGAGCCCAAATAGCTCTCAGTATTTTTAAGAAAGGTTACAACTTATTTGATACAAGTGTTAAAAAAACAAGTCAAATATTTTGCAGAAAATATGTCTCTGGTATACTTGACATAGTTGGAAAGAATAAGTACCCAGTTTACCAAATCCTTCCATAAAAGTCGGTTTTTCGTTGGTGATCGGGGATTAATTCATAAATCTTAAATTTTATTTGAAATGATGTCTTACATTTATTATGTATACATCTATTTTGTGAACTTATAGAAGGTATTCAAACATCATAGGTTTGAAGACTTGTTTGTTTTCGAATATTTGCTCAAAGCTATTCAAGGACAGTATATGATAGCTGTCCTTAATTTTCAAATAACAGCTTATAAGAAAAGAAGCTCGCTGACAGCAGACACCGCCAACTCGTAGACTACTGATGTCTGTCCGAATTTAGAGATTTGACTATCACCCTTATAATGTACCAAACATACCCACGGCCCCAAACTACGGATGGCGTTTTTTGCGGCAAAGGTAAACGAAAATGTAACCACATATTCACATGAACTACCGGGCTGCACCGAGACCTGTTTTAAAGCGCATTGTTTACAAATATATTGCTTTATCTCTACTTTATACTTGATATATAGAATAGCTAAAACCAGCTATTGAAGTATAGAAGTGATTTAAATTCAACAACAACTTACTAGTTCATATTAGACATCATGAGTTTGTTAAACATAAAATGCTGAATGTAGCAAAATTAAGCCACAAGCCAATTTTATTACTTCACACTTTTAGTTATCCTATTAACCGAAGTGGAAGATTCAGTAAAGCGTTAAACGAATTGTTGAGTTGTAGTAAACATATAATACTGAGTGAAAATACAGGTACTTGGAAGTATTTATACAGATATAATGTAAGCATAAATATCATTTAAGCAATTACGTTAGTGTTTGGATCAACAAGGAAGGATTGCTTTACAAACAGCAAGTCGAAACCAATGATCAAATAAAACATATTTATTTATAGTACAAAACAAGCATTAAATTAAAAAGAACTTAACATAGTAAAACACAGTTAAAGTTACCGTGACACAGGCTTTAATGTGGAATATAAGATATGTCCTGGTTTTTTATAGATAACTGCGGAAGAAGGGCCCATATAGTAGCGTGGATACACCGTCTATCTTTCCTAACCTCCTCTCACAAAGCCACGTATGTAAAGAGAAACATAATAAGAGTAAAATAAAAGTTAAAAAAAATACAAAGCAGCAAAATGTGGGTGGTTAGGCCCACATTTTCCTATATTTATATCATTCATTATTGTGTATGAGAATATAACAGCTCTCAGAATAAAAGAAGTGAAAGATATAAACACAGTCCTATCACTGGAGTAGCGAGTGAGAAAACCTTATCTCCTACAACACCAGCTTTCAGTATTTTTCTCTTTACGTGTGAAGTTTTGCTAAAGGAGGTTACAACTGCTATACAGTGTATCACCACCGCTATGTAGGTCCTAATCCACAATCAGCACCAAAAAACAAGGATACGTTTTACACTCCACATTGCAGCTTCTGTCCTGGTAATATTAACTGTGTTTTGTTGAGCAACTTTTTTGTTTTAGGCTTATTTTATATTATATATATTTTTTTAGGTAAAGTTGAAAACTATTATGTGCAACTAAAATAATATTCTTCGTGAGCTTAAATTTGCACAAAACTCTGTGACTTCACAATGATAGTTTTTAACTTTCGTACTGTTCATTGTTAATGCGTAAGTATTTCAAAAAAAGAGCAAAGTATTGTCCTTACGTTCGACTGAAAGCTTATATATTTTAGTTTGATAGTTATGCATATTAAATGTTTTAAAATAGTTAACCTAAATACTTTTTATAGTCAGTTTTACTTTAAAATATAATTTCTACCTTCTGAAATTTGTATGTTTTACTATTTCAATTCAATTCAGACTCTACTAGGTTTTAATTAAATACGTATTGTCAAATATATTTTGTGACGTATGTCATCTCCCAGAATAGAAAAAATGATTTTATATACAATTTATAAGGCCTTAGAAGGACACCACTGCCTGTGGTGCCTCACGTTCTATCGGAAATGTTATTTTAATTCACCTTCTGTGTAATATAAGTTAATAACACAGTTTCAGCAGTGATATGACGAAAATATCCTTGGTGATTTTATAAAATTGTAACATTTCCCATACGTTAATTCTATGTTATTACTTTTACGTACCCTTTTTATTTTCTATAAGTATACTCGTGTTCTTACACGTAGAATAACTTTTCATTTGTTAAATATAAGGCAAAATATTTGGTTTCAAAGGCAAAAAAAAATATTTGAATTCTTAAATATTTTACCAATATGTTGCAATTTCATTTTAAAAAGATATTTTATTCCAAGAAGGCACTGAATATCTCAGATCTAGCCAAACATTCGTCTTGTGGTTAATATTTAGATAAAATACGTAATAACGTTTAAAATTTGGTATATCTTATCATTCTCAGTAAAGTATTCTTTTTTTTTATTTTAAAGATAATGTTTTTCTAGCAATGCATTTTGTTGCAAGGTTTTTACAGATACATGTTTTGATATTAGATTTTTACAGATATGTCCTAGATGTTCTTACAGTAAACATCTACTCTGTTCTCTCCACATTAGTTTGTTTAAATATTAGCAACTTGTCTCAGGTCGGAAACAAAAAAAACTAGCATTTTGAGTTTTAAACATAATTAAACTTATATATTCTCACAGTATTAACATTAATAGTTAATATTTTTTCTTCAAAATTGATTCTGGTTCATTAAGAACTAGAAAAAAAAGTAACAAATTTTGATAAGCATGTTGTTTAGATGTCATTTAAGTATGTTTAATTTATGCCATTAAAAGCTGAATTCGTGATAAATTATTGTAAATTGCAAAGTTACAGATGTAACAAAAAGAAACGTTAACATGGATCAAAATACGGAAAACCCCAATAACTGAAAATAGACTAAGAAACCATACGATATAAGTAAATTATTTACATCAGAGCGGCAAACAAATGTTTTATATGGAACCATACATCTTAAACATAGAATCAAAACTTGAAAATAAGAGAAATGCAGATATGTGTGTAATAAACCAATCAACAAAACACAAAATGTCCTGTTATATTTCATTACAGTGTTATTACGTTTGTACAATGATTATTAATATACTCTGCTGTAAATTTTAAATCAAACAATTTAAAGTTTGGAGACGGTTGAATGGGTAACGACAGAAACTTTATCATAAATGTACCACAAATTGACAAACTTATGTCATTATCGTCTTCAGACTAAAGAATTATTAAATACATAGATTTTTCTTAGATTTACGTCCTGGCATTAAATTCGTATTTATTTCGTAACACAGTTCAATAAACCCAATTAATGAGTCATTTTCATCAAAAATATTTATTTAAAATATAACTTTGTGCAATTTACAAGCCAAATAAATGGATGTCAAGTACTCATAACGTTCACTTTGCTGTATTGAATATCTACTCGAGCACAGAGTCATACATTGGTCAAAGCTCTAACATTTAGGAAAAAAAATGTAATTAGATAGCACTAATTTGATATCAATTAAAAATCTATGTTTATGTCATACGAGAGGAAAAAACGTGATAAGTTAGTAGCTTACATAATATTTTATTTCATGCATTAACTTTGCTCTCTTACTTACGTTATAATACTATTTTATTTAATAGACAACATAAAATCGGATTGTTGTTTACTTTTCAATAAATCAGGAATTATTCTAAGTAAATATTTGCGGTTTGTGCAGTTTCAAGTCACACAAATACAAAATATCATAAACTTTACCGGCACAAACATCTCGCTTTATATTATAGACAAACTATAGTACCTGTTCTTTGGATGGGTGAAATAAAAATTTGTAACAAAGGATAAGAAACTGTGTTTCTATATTTTTTTGGCACAATAAACATTACATTAAAATTGCAATTCAAATACATTAAAACACTAATACTGAAAAGAAAGACTGTAATTTGATACCAAGCAAAAACTGCACAAACATATATTCGTGCTTTGCTAGCAACGTGTATCGAAACCTGGTTTTTAATGTTATGATGAAAAAGACATACTGTTTTTAGTAATTCTGTCAACATGATATTAGATGGGGTGGTCTAATATCCCTTCATAACCTTCCTCAAGTCATCCTGTGTCAGGTTTGGAACTGACTGAACAAGAAATGTGGAAACGTATAAGGAATAGATACACACATATATTGACGTATTTTACATGGAGATTCATATTGGTTTCTGGCTGAACTAGACAGTAACTAAATATATTTTCCACTACAAATTCTATGCAAGTTACAAGAGCGGAAATAAGAATAATTGGAAATTATTAGTTCTTTCTATATACATATACTAATTAAATGATTTAAGCTCTTCACGTTTTTCATAAAAACCAACTGTTGGAAATGTTTAGAACTAAATTTGTAAATGTTTGTTTTTCGCATGCTGTAAGATCTGCTTATCGGTGGTTGGTTATTATGTATACATAACGAGAATGCCTTCTGTGTAGAAAATGTAAACCTTAGTAGAATACCAGTTACTGAAATTATTAGGTCTTTATTTTAAAATGTGAGAAACTGAGTGTAAAAACCACCACTGAATAGAATAAGTCTTACTTAAAGATAGTGGGAAAAGTTATGGTACAACACGTACTGTACAAGACATTCTTGTAGAATAAGGTATGCTTAATACAATAATATTTATTGAATAATAACAAACACAGCAGTGTCTTTCTACAAAACGTGGCAAACCAAATAACGTGTTTCTCAAATGTTTAACTTTCTATATTTCTTAAAATTACTTTTCTGCAGACGTTAATACCCTGAACTCCTAGATGAGATAATAGTTAATAATTTGTAGCACTTATGATTTTCTAATGGTTCTACCTTTGCACATAGAAATTCTAAGAACAGTTGGACTATTCCCACTGAAATGTGATCATAAGTGTTCTAAGAACAGTAACTGTAGTGTATGAAAACAAATATAGAAAGGATTTCGCTCGTTAATATCACTGATTTTTATCACACGTACATGAAATATAAACTGATTATTCACGTAATAGTGCTTTACGTCCCTAATCTCATACAAATGTATAAAAATTTAGTTATTAAATCTCCTATGACATACAGACCTTTTTATAGCGAGCATTTATATTTGATCTCTAAATATAATCTCAATGTTCCAAAACCAAACATGGTCTATCTGAAGGACAATCAGTTAATTACATAACTCATAGTGAGATCATCATAAAAAACGAATGACATAACGTGCCGTAACAGTTCTGGTCATCATTGAAACATATACAAACATTTCTCCCTCCCAAACATCGTTTTGCTTCATTCTTAGCTATCTTTTCAGATAGTTTTGTATCATGTTTTTATCAGATAACATTGCCCTTGCATGAAATAGTACTCGAAAGATAAGATACTGGGAGAACTATACAACTGGAACAGTAGACATGGGTAACAACACAAGAAGAAAGAGATAGCCTTTGATAAGCCTGTTTCCGCTACTTATACCATGTGTTTGTAGTCGAAATAAAAGCTGATTTAGCACATTTTAAGTATAATCTGTAAACTGTACAAGATTCTTCAGTTTCCAGATCTTTTATTCACGGTACTTTGTGTTCATCACTTCAGCTCTGTTGAAGTATGTCGGGCTGCAATTTTCAGATTAAATCATAATGCTCATGTATTGTACATTGAAAGAAACAATGTTATAATTGTATATAGTTGTAGTACATACCCTAAATGACGGGTTTTAAACCTCGACAGCATGATTAGTATTGCGGCCTACCTTTATTTCACTTTTGCCCTCGGTTATTAAACCTGAATCTGACTGATCCTCATAAAATTTTAACCGCTGAATGTTTTAAAAGCATAATAACACTGTATTACAGATCAATTATGTACGTTGTTTTAAATAATAAAAATATTCAGTAGAATACGACTCAATATACACTTTGCATGACAGCCTCATTTTTTAAGAATTAGGTAAACCCTGCAATTGTACAAGTGCCTGAGAAATATTAGTCATTTTTCCTGCTAGTTTCGCTTCTAACTTAATCTTACTAAATATGTGGATCTATTCCTCCCTATATAAAACAAAATCCACGAAACATGAAGAAATTCATATAACATAGAAACTAATCTCCCAGTAAGACAGAGTGAACGAAAGCAAGAAAATCACGCATTCGAAATAAAACTCGCAAGACTGAAAAATATTAAATCATAATAAGTAAGTGAAAAAAGAACTAATGCCTGGACCAGTTTTCTAGAAACTTGTGTCCATAATTCTTCCACCTGACATTTACAAAAACGAAATATCACATGTTTAGACCATTTGAGTGGAAGGTCATGTGTTACACGCGAAATGCATAAATGTTCTCAAAGTAATATACTAAGGAGCAAAGTAATACTTTACAAATATAATTCGGTATGACCAGGTGGTTAAGGCACTCGACTCGTAATCTGAGGATCCTCGTTACACCAAATATGCTGTATCCTTTCAGCCGTAAGGTCATTATTATGTAACTGTCAATCCTATTATTCTTTGATAAAGAATTGTCCCAAGAGTTGGCAGTGGGTGGTTATGACCAGTTGTTTTCCCTCTAATCTTACACCTCTATTATTACGGATGGCTAACGCAGATAGCCGTCGTGTAGCTTTGCGCGAAAATCAAAATCAAGCAAACATAAAGTTAACTGAGCATGTGTGTAAACAAAATCTTCTTCTTACAAGCAAAAACTGAACCTCAAATTATTCCCTAATTAAAAATACTAAAGTTCTACTGTTAAAAAAACACCTGGAAAAACAGAGTTAGTCTGTGTAATTCATAGCAGCTAAATAAAACACAATAATGAATAATAACATGTAAAAATAAGATATATTTTAATGTGGTAATAAAGGAAAGTATATGAAAATCAATGCACAAAAAAAATTAATATACGTTTTACCTTTGAAATGAGCTTGTTAGCATTTTAATGAAAAGCATCTGTCTTGATAATCAAGAAAGACAAAGATAACTAGAGTAATCTATGCATGTTACAGCGTTTAACATAAATTTGTAACTCTAACTATTTCTCTGTATGTATGTTCTAAATTGTTTCCAGCTATCCTTACATATCCCTCCAGCGGCGAAATGGCAAGTTTGTGGATTTATAACACTAAAGGCCGAGTTTCGATACCAGTGGTGGATGCAACACAGACAGACCAGTGTATGGCTTTGTGTTGAACTATGAACAAGTACAATTACACACCACGCGTATAATTTGTTTATCTTGTTGTCTCATGTCGGATTTCTCAGGTTTAGTGTAAACATACACAAATATGTGTTTCGAAGCTCTTAAGATATATGTAGTATTACCGGCTTAATAATCCATTTCTTGTTATTTTAGTGGCCGTTTTTAAAGGTAAAGTTTTATCCTAATATTAAAGTTAAGCTCCTTTAGCTCTTTAATTACCCATGAAATCGATTATTTCTATTCTAATTTTAAATAGATTGTTCTAAACAAGCAATGCACTAAGTTGCTTGTGGATCTATGACTTTGTTAGTTACAGAACTCACAAAGACGTACGAGCTACACACAAAAAACATGAAAAACAAAAAACATTGACATTAAATCACTTTTAAGGTTGCTTTTGTGTGTCATATAGAAAATAAGTACGTTAACCAATTTTTGGATCAGTTTCTTCTTTACATTGAATGTAGTAACAGTCAGAAATATAGAATCACTCAATCTGATGAAATATTGGGATCCAGTATTTAAACAGACTAGTAACGTAAAAGGTTTAAAATTGCATACTATTCTATTTTACTTGATTTAGCTTTTGTAAAACATCTTAAACTATTTTTACATTATATAGAACTTTAAAGTTGTTGTAAATGATTTTATAACATGATGTAACATTCGGAAAATAAATGAGCTATTTGGTCTTTCAAGGCTACCTTATTACTACAACCCTTTATAAGAGCAAAAATTAAAGTCACTTGTTCAGGAAATCAACGATTTCCTTCTTAAACCCTTATACGGTAACAGCTTCCATAAACTAATTGTATTGTTACAAAAAAATAAGAATGTCTCAGCTGAAGCCTGATCAATTTTCTCCGATTGTTAAAGTTGTACCGTCCCATCCTATTGTCTTTACACGGCCCGGCATGGCCAAGCGCGTAAGGCGTGAGACTCGTAATCAGAGGGTCGCGGGTTCGCGCCCGCGTCGCGCCAAACATACTCGCCCTCCCAGCCATGGGGGGTGTTATAATGTGATGGTCAATCCCACTTTTCGTTGGTAAAAGAGTAGCCCAAGACTTGGCGGTGGGTGGTGATGACCAACTGCCTTCCCTTTAGTCTTACACTGCTAAATCAGGGACGGCTAGCACAGATAGCCCTCGAGTAGCTTTGTGCGAAATTCCAAAACAAACAAACAAAACAAAATTGTCTTTAAAATATAACACATACTTCAGCCCTTTGTTAAAAATGTACCCTCCCGCTCTATTGTGTTTAGAATGTAACACACATAAACTAGAGGCCCTTCTGCTATCGATCTATCAAACTATTTTTAGTAACATTAGTAGAATACAATAATTATATAATTAGTCAAAATACAATTTCAATAAAATGACCTTTCATTCTTCTCCTCTGAAGATCTGGGTGGTTACGGCGCTCGGCTCGTAACTCGAGGGTCGCGAGCTCGAATCCCCGTTTCACCAGGCATGCTCACTTTTTCAATCGTGAAGGCATTTTAATGTTACGGTCAATCACACTATTCGTTGGTAAAAGAGTAGCCCAAAAGTTGACGGTGGATGGTTATGACTAGCTGGCTTCCTTCTAGTCTTACATTGCTAAGTTAAGGAAAACTAGCACAGATAGCCCTCGTGAAACTTTGCGCGAAAGTAAAAAAAAAAATCTCTTTTGAAGGAAATACAAGTTAAGAAATATTAATCTATCTCCATAAGATAAACCATATATCCCTGAGGTCATCCGAGTATTTCATTTCTGAACCTTATCAAGTAAACTAATGCCTTCTATTCGATAAGGAAATAACTACAGTGATATAATTACCTACTTTGACCTATAACAAATTTCGCTTTGATACTAACAACAGAACAGTGCATTGATGATTTCAATGAATTATTCACCACTATGCCAAGATCATTTTCTTCAGTAGTACTATTGAATGTATTTCTATCTATATTTATATTTCCGTATAATTCATATTTTGATAGCAAAATGTATTATATTTCACTTATTAAAATTAAAAGTGATGTGTCAAATACTTGTCTATTCTGTAGTACTTGGAATTTTTTGATACATATACGTTTAGTATCACCAGCAAAATTAGCTAATTATGGTCCCATCAGTATTACAGAATTTACGGTCGGAAATTATAAAACAATAGATTCTTATCATTATAAATAAAAATGGAGAAACATTATATCAAATCATTTATATTTATTAACAGTCTCAGTGAATTTTAATCTGATCTATGTAGACTACTTGTTTGATTAGAAGTTAATCGTAATTATCAGAAAAGGAAAAACTTCATCAGTGACCCCTGAAGTACTCCACTAATAATGAAAGTCCACTTCGATTAACTCCACTGATAAACAATCTTTTGTTTTCTCTCATCCAGTGATCTTGTTTTTATTCAACCCTAACTGACGTGATTTTTTTAACTAATATTCTCAGTAGCACCTTTTCAAAAGGTTTTGTAGAATATAATTACGTCAAATTAACACATTTTCTTTTGTCCAGATAAAAGCAGCAATACCGAACACTCTATTAAGGTATGATTCTTTTGGTATCATATTTCACTAGATGATTTTTGAAAGTTGTTTTTTATCGCACCCTGTCATTTATCCAGCTAAGAAAGAACGATTAGCTGACCCATAATTTTCAGACAACTTCAAAAAGAACAATAGCAGTTCTCCAATATTCAGGCACAGTTACTTGATGTACGAAAAAGGTTCGTTTCTCTAACTCTTCACCTCCTTCAAAACTCTGAGAAAAACCTTGTCTGATACTAGCGTTTGATTTTTTTTATCTCTCAGTCTTCCTATTTATAAACAACAAAATAGTATCTGCATTATTTAAACAATTTCGTCTTATATAAAATTTCCAGACTTATTAATATTGTTATGTTAACTTCTATTGTGAAAACAGAAGAGAATAAAAATATCTATAAACTCATCCATAGTGTTAAACAAAAGTCTTGCCCAGCATCCTTTACAAGATAGATTCGAATTTAACATTTTGTTTACCTTTAGCATACTTAAATACTTGCTATTAGGTTAAACACTATGAGGAAACTTTCGCACAAACCTTTTTTATTTTTACTTTTTATAGTTCTCTTATCTCTTAAAGTAAACTGTTTATACTCTGGAACTTATTGCTGGTTTTCTCTTTTACGTCTTTAGTAAGCCGATTAAGTTTAATATTTCCTGCTATATTTTTCGTCTTTATTGAGCCGTGCCTATCTTGAATCAAAATAAAGTATTTTTTAATCCCAGATTTTTCCCATATTAAATCATTATTCCAATTAATTAATATCGAAACTTAACATAAAGTTTCAAAATAGCTTTTTTTTTAAATTAGAATTTTTTTTTCTTTTTCTTTTCAACATATAGCAAAAAAATAAACCTAATTATGCGATGTTCACTGTTTCTTAAACGTTCTCCCATTTAAACATTTCCAGAACACTTGACTCAATACAACCATAATCAATGTGCCTAAAATAAAGTTTCCCATAATTATTGCATTAGTATTCTTATAAGCAACGACCCTGATGTCGTTATACAATTTCTCATTGACATTATCAGTCTGGTCAGGTGGCCTGTCACAGTTCCAATCATAAATATTCTTCCCTTTAACTACTGATTGTTATCTACGCAAACTAAATATATTTACTGCGCATTTTAATGTCTTCATTCTGTAATTATAGAATTACTATGCTTACATAAAATGATGAGTTCTGTTCGTTTATTAGGTGATTATTTTAAAGCGCACCTCTGTTTCAATTCGAACCTTTAGATGGTTTATTGTCGTACAAATTTAAACGGTGACTAATGGTATGAACAGTATCTGTTTAAAATGCGCATAAATAGTTTACTCTGCCAAATTTTAACAATATTTAACTTCATTTATCATTAAGTGACAAGCTGTTTGTAGATTTCTTAATTAATCCAAAGCTATATAGTGAACAATCTACACATTCTATACTATAGAAAAGGGACTCTCGTTCTAAATCCGTAGGCTGACCACTGACAAGTCAAGTACATATTTAGGTACAAATACACGACATTCGTGGTGTGTATAGCGATACAGAACGAAATGTTTAAGAAGGTATTTATTTGGCGTCATTCTTTTTTCGTAACTGAGATCTCTTCACAAATTTTTGTTTAATAAGACTAAAAATACTTGGATAACGCACCTCAGGATGAAATGTGTCCTGATTTGCTGTTTACATCTGTTGACTTTTATAAATCTGATCTTGCAGGACATCATACATTTCTCAAATAATTTTACTGGAAATGACTGAACTATTTATTATCTATGGTGTATACTCGTAGAGTCACAATAACTCGCAGACTTTATTATAGGAACTATTTATTGACCTTTCAAGCAGAAAAGTTCAGATATATCCTTATGTTTGGATGTTCGTATTCGCGAGCTTCGAGCGTAAGGTCTATACAGAGCAACCCTTCCATTATCAAAACGTTGTTGCTGTATTTCTGTTATCCATGTTTCATTCCATATGTTAACTATACTGTAATGATCTAATAATTACAAGGAATTCAAGGAATCAAACTGATGCTACGCCATACTACTAAAAGTACTGAAAGTGAACCAACTCCATCTAATAAAGAAGCAGTCCCGAAAAATTTTTACCAAGTGAATGAGGTATTCGACTCTTAATGCTGAGGGTGGCTGGTTCCAATCTCCGTCATATCAAACATGCTAGCCCTTTTAGCCGTTGGTAAAAGAGTAGTCCAAGAGATGGCGGTGGGTGATGATGACTAGCTGCCTTCCCTCTAGTCTTACACTGCAAAATTAGGAATGGCTAGCGCAGATAGCCATCGTATAGCGAAATTCGAAACAAACCAATCTTTTTTAAGGAAAGCGCCCTCTTTGAAAATGCTTGGATTATTTATATTATCTTTTGATATTAACTTTTCATCTTTTGTCGTGCGTGCTTTTTAAATGTCATGTATATGATTTATATGCTATTTATTAGTCGTGTACGTCCATTTAACGTGCATGATAAAGGTGATAAGATAATAGTTAAATCATTTCTCTGCACATTAACCTTTAACAATTGACTTATCCATTCGAAAAAAGAAAATAATGAATAATAGTATGATTCTCCAATCTACATGACAGTTTTCGTTTGTTTAATCTTGGACAAAAAAATCAACAAAAAGGACAAAAGGGCTTACCCTCACAAACAGGGTTAGTTATTTATGAAGTTGAATAGTGGATGGGCTAACTTGCAGTCCTGAATTGTGGATTTAATGTATTATATAAAGTTACATTTCGAACTAAAGAGATTATACAGTTGAACATACCATTCAATATTTCATATTAGTATGTTCAGAGACTTTCTTGATTATATAACCAGAGTGGATTTATAAATGAATGGAATAAAATCATATTTCTAGTGTTTATTATTGTTGTTTTTTAATAACCGCCATATTTCTAGTGTTTATTATTGTTGGTTTTTAATAACCGCATTGGATTGATTTTGAATTTAATGTAAGGTGTAAGTAGCATTTCATATGAACCAAGAAGAGATTATATCGTTCGACATCTTTACCATATTGTAAATATTTACCATATCTCTTATTCTTTGCATTGTGGTATTTTTGTAGGTCTGAAACGTCTCGAACACTCATTATGCCAAAACTCCGTTCAATCATCATTCATGTTCAAAGGCTTATGTTTATTTTTGCTGTGATATTTTGACTCCAACGAATAATCTATGAATCAGTGATTTTTGTAAGCCCTATGCTACAGTGCATGATGGGACTCGAATGCAAATTATTTGAGGACAGCTCCATAATTAGCTAAGATATGTGATTTTGCAATGCGTTTAGTAATATATTATGAAGATTTCACGTCTTTAACTAAAACAATCACATATTTGATACCAAATAATAATATGGTATACCTAATTTGAAATCTCTTACATATCTCTTGTCGGCAGTACATAAATTAGCAGTAAGGTTAAAGTATTTACGATACCAAGATAATATGGTATTTAATAACATGATTTATCACATGAATGAGTTATTGACTTTCATAACTGTTGATAAATCTTGAACGGCAATATTTCACATGTTTGTTTACAAGAGGAAGTTCATCTTCACGACGTACAAGTTTACAGTTTATAGAGAGTTACTGTCACTTATGATAATTTTGGGCTGTATTTCTACCATGTAAAAAATAATCCGTATAGTAACTGTACTATAGTGGCATTACATTAATCAAAAAGTAAAAAATATCAAAGCCCTAATCATCATTCAGGGCAAGAGGATTTATTTTTGGTCAAAATATCTTTTCAGGTTATTTTTCCCCACATTTAAAATATGAAAAAAACTCTTACGTTGCTATCTGCTTAAGTAGAGTAGCGTAGATTGTTATTCAAAAACAAAACAAAATTCTTAGGACTACTATTTTAATAAGTAAATAACAAGTCTGATAATAAGAACAGAGAATTTATCATAGAAATATCTGAGGTATAATGATCAATGACGGCCCGGACGTGGCTTGATGGTTAACACGCTTGGACTATAAATTCATAGTTCGTGTTCTGTTGCTGCAAAACAAATTTATTTTAAGAGTGACGATCAAAACTCATTATTTGGTCAAGGAAAAGTTGGCGGTGGATGGTGTTGACGAGTTGCCGCCCCCAAGACTATCAGTTCAAAACGAGAAACGGTTATCGTATATGTATATGTATATATTTAGCCAAAAATTATAAAAAATAACAAACAATGATTACTTACTTTAAGAGGTAGTTTTAGGAAAGAATTTATTAAATTTATCTCTTTATTTTCCAAACTATGGTTAGTTTAGTGCAATATAAAATAGTTTATTAAATCAAAAACCATTTTTCCATTAAAATACACATGATGGCCATTTAGCTCGTGTAACTGCAACATAATACGTTGGAAACTGGGTAACTGACATTTCAACATTTTCTAGAAAATTAATGGTATACTTTTCAGAGTTCATGTCATTACTTTTATGTTGAGGGTTATTAAACCAATTTTGTTCCTTTTTATTGAAATAAAGTTACTTCCTCAAGTTTCATATGATCACTAAGATACCAAAGAAGGTCTTTTAACAGGACATTTATCATTTACCTTATACGGTGAATACAATCCCATATTTCATGCCTTTACTGGTAATGTGTAGGAATGTCGTTGACACTGTATTTTAAAATTTTCTTCAACAGAACTAAAAGTATTTCATAACTCCTGCCACTTTTGTTATATTTAAGGTAGTTTAGCTTAAAATTACCACGGAAAGATGAAACCTTTACAGATTTCCAAATGTTGCTCTTGTAATTTTAAAAATCGTCACTTAAATGAAATTTCAATATATTCTAAACGTAATTAACACTTATTATTTTGTTACTTTTATCCTGATAATTGGTACTATCCCGCATATTATTCCATTGTTATATTACTGGATAAGAAGTCATCTTTAGCAGCTTTTTTCCGCCTGGACTGGATTGTTCTCCACATTTTGTGTCACTTTTAACAAACATTTTAAAATTGTCACCTGTAACTTTACGTACAGTCCGTATTGTTGGTGGAACTATGCGCAAAGTTACATGACGGACTACCTGCATTTGCCCACCACGGGTATCGAAACCCTGTTTCTAGCGTTGTAAGTCCGCAGGCATTAAGACGTGCCACCGAATCGGTGTACTTCTGTGAAGTAAGTACAGATGTTCAGTCTTGAATACAAACAAACCTTCGTGAATCTTGTGTATATGAAACTGCTAGAAGAATCAAACCTTGTGGTAAGGACAAACATTTATTTAATATATGTTACAAGGTTTTAAACAATCATGATGTCGATATGTGTGAAATTAAAAACTTACTGCAACTTTTTTCTGTCATTATTTCAATTTATATAATTCATTTAGAAACTAACTTATAAACCATGTTTGTCTTTCTTGACGTGTCTCTTCTCTGTTGCTTGTAGGTTTGTGTAGGTCATGTTTTGAATAAACCGTCACGTTTCGTGTGTCCTCCATACAACAGAGAGACACGGAGTTCTTGTTTGTGACGAGCTATCTATCACCTATGTAGTTACTGATTGGATATGGTATCGGGATTGCTAAAATGTTCCTTCACCACGTCTACAACGAACGTCTGAATATCAGCCTACATCCACTACATGTATAGTTTACAGATATAATTAAATGTATGTTTTACGATCTGGGTGCATTTTCTACACTTTTTATCTACGTTCTTTTTTATTCAATATGCGATTCTGTCAAAACAGAAAACTTGTTCTTTTTGCCCTCTTTTTTACCACAAAAGCTACTTTCTAACTTCAAATGTGACTGGTGTGTTTCATTTGTTTAATTCATGTTTGATTCTGCACCTTATTATGTTAGATTAATTAATTTCAATAAGAAAAATAAGTCGCACTACACAGTATAGTGATCAACGGCAGTTGACATTCGATCAAAGAACAATGCTCAACTGACACTCCCCCATACTACTAACATCAATAAGTATTCTATGAACTTTCACTTCTCGTAGCGCTTTCTGTTTGAGTAGTTGTGTCTTTTTGTATGAATATATTTGCATCTTGAAAGAAAAAAAACGTTTTTACTGTAACATGAGCAATATATAAATATGACTTGGTTTTTGGACATCTAAAATCTGAAAAATTACAAACATCTTAAAAACTGAACTTTTAGAAAAATATTAATTTTTTTTATACAAATTAAAAAGAAAGGGGCCTCATAAAGGTTAAATTTTTCTGAACATAATATGTTCAGATCCTTTTTTAAATGTTCTATCAACAGTTACGTTTAAAACAAATAGAATTTTAATAACGTTCACTAACCGCAAAATAAATCAAGTACGGTTATAACAGAGCCAAACGTGGCCCAGTAACTGATTAGCAAACAAGTAGAGTTGTGGATCTGAGAGTACAAGGTCTTGTCTTGCAACCATGAAAAAAATCATACCTTAGCCTTTAGGGTCGTGTATGTGTTAAAGTAGTGGTCAAATCCCACTATTTGGTAAGAGTATCTCATGAGTTGGTGGTTGGTTTATCAGTTCTAATTTATGAATGGTTAGTGTAGGTAACACTTACACTTTTTTTTCGAGTTATATGATACTCCGATACTCCAGTCTTTCTATCTGGGTAACTAATATCTTCATTTCATTTTAACACTTTTTTGTATGTTTATTTGAATTTTGTGTAAAACTGTACGAGGTCTATCTACTTTCGTCGTCTCTAATTTAGTACTGAAAGAGAAGAGGGAAGGCAGTTAGTCATCACCACCCACCACCAATTCTTGGGCTGCTCTTTTATCAAAGAATAGTGGGATTGACTTCTAATTTCTAATGCCCCCACGGCTATTTAGTGTGACGGGGATTCGAATCCACGGCCCGCATATTAAGTCGAGCGCCCTAACCTTCTAGCCATTTTTGTATTTTTAATTTTTTTATATGTGAATAAAGAACTACATACCGTAATATACAATCTTTCTTATATAATATTTACTACAATGGAATGTTTGAAAAAATTACGAATTTCTTTATATACGCCTTACAGTCATCCATGTGAGACATTATCAAACATCTATGAAACACCTTTTAACGTCTAAAATGTTTGAGATGACTCATTGCTTTTATGTACACCTTACGATCATCCGTATGAGATATTGTTATAAAAACAGTTATAAAACACCTTAACATCTCATTGCCTTCACAGTTTGCGATGAAAGCTGTTATTGCTGTTCAGAATTTCTTAGCTTAAATCAGTACTTTTTATTCCTTACGAAATTATATGTTAAATATGTTTTTAACGTATTACACTTGTTAACATTTCTGAATTTTATTTGATTCTGAACTAATTTCCTCTCTCTGTATTAATCTATTTATTTTTTGTTGCATATAGTTTTGTTATTTCATTATCTAAACATCTATTCCTTACTGTTGTATAGTTGTATTTGATCTAATCATTCTGTATTAATCTATTTATTTTTTGTTGTATACAGTTTTGTTATTTCATTATCTAAACATCTATTCCTTACTGTTGTATAGTTGTATTTGATCTAATCATTCTGTATTAATATATATTTTAATGCCATAAATCGTTATTATTCTCTTCACCTATTTTAAATTGGACTCTATTATTCAGTGTGCCATTCTTATTATTCCATTCCGTTCTAACTGTTCTAATCTCTACATTCTTTATTGTAATGCATTTCTATTATTTCATTTCTTCATTTTTGACAAGCATATTTGTTTATGATTCAGTTCGATTAATAATTATTAATTTCTCTCTTCTTTACTGTCGTACAAAGTTTTAAGTACTTTGTTTTTTATCATATATGTTAAACATTTATTATGTATAAACTTTGTCATCTAAAGGTACTGCGGTATCTATGGATCTATAATATTAAAACCCGGAGTTTGATTTCCTGAGGTGGACACAATGGATGAACCCCCCCCCCCACGTGGCAAAATAGTAGGTTTGCAGAAGTGGGAATGGAGCAGATAATCCACTGTGTAGTTTTGTGCTGACTTATAAACAAACAAAACATAAATTACTGTTTAATTATTTTATTCTATAATTGTTACTTCGTTTTTATTTCTGCGTGATACTTAAGAAGGTATAAAGTTTGTTTGTTTTTTAATTCGAGATTCTACCGTCTCTTATTTTACCTTCTTTAAACATCAGTTTAATAACTTTAAACCAAAGACATATAAAAGTATCACCTTATGACCCATTAATTTTTGTCAATAGGAGAGACTATATGTCTATGCATGATAGCAAAGAAATCGTACAGATGAATACCACTTGATTAAACAGCACTAAAAGCGCTTCGTAAAAATGGAAGCCTACATTTGGTACAAACATGCTGTAAGGGGTTCGAATGAAATTATAATCTCTAACAAATTATCTGTCTGTGCGCTCTCGTGTGATAACGACATCCAATATCAAGAAGAGAAGTTGCTTATGACGTAATTAAATAATATTTCTTTATATTTAGCAGTTCTAGACCTCAATGTGATGGAGAATTTACTAAAAAAGGTTTGAGTGGAATGGTTGTTTTACGCAAACAAAATTAAAAGAGAACTTATCAGTGTCAAATTTGAAAGATGAAATCGAGAATGTACACAGGATTTTTCAGTGTCTCACGACTGTAAAACTTCAAAGCTTCAAAAATGTCATATAGTTGAACAGTTGAGAGAGATAATTTCAAACGCCCCCCAGTGGCTCAGCGGTATGTCTGCGGACTTACACGCTAAAATCCGGGTTTCGATACCCGTGGTGGGCAGAGCACAGATAACCCATTGTGTAGCTTTGTGCTTAATTCTAAACAACAACAAATAATTTCAAACATATCCATTTTGTGTAACTTTAATCCATACAGCGTATTAGATTGCACACACCTTCCGATAACATCCAATAGGATGAATTTTCGACTTCTTATATCACCAGAGTTTTATATTTTAGAATACTGATTTATATGCTACATTATGCCCCAAAATTGTCTTTATATCAACCCGATCCTAATTAAAATTCCGCTTAAAAATAATTATTAATGCATCCTGAACACAGCGGGTATATTTAAAGCAGCCCTTAGAATTGTTTCTAGCTAACAAACCACAATTTCACAAAATCCTTACTTTGCTGTTTAAGTTAAACATAAAGTTCAATTTGAAGACTGTATTATGGCAGGGTAATTTTAATTGCGTGTGATTTTTATTTCCACGTATTTAATAGCATCTCCTGTTTGTCCATTGTCTACAGCGTCGTCTGAAATCGTGTTTATCTAATCGTCATATGTAAAGTTAAATCGAACAAAAACAAAAGAGTTCCTCTTCAGCTGTCAAACTTGTCTGTTGGCATAGATTAGTTTTTTGGTTGTTGTTTTTTTTTGCTTACTTATGAAATCCAAGCCTCTGATAATAAGTACTGGAATCACGTGGAATAAAAGCTTTTTTTATAGACACTAGATGGCAGCCTAAGACAATTATAAAGACTTCACATCAGACGCTGTACAACCACATAAGGTAATAAGAGTGCTTTTTTTTTTTGTTATCACGCCACGTTCTAAACTTATTATTATTTTTAATGCGTAGAAGTAGTTGAACTATCCTAATATGCAACATTACTATGCGTGGTACGTCACTGTATAGGCAATCAGTTTCAACTCGTGACGCGCCTTTTTGCGCAGACGCGGAGATATCACGTCACGCCCGAAATAATATGCACACAAGGGCGGTCACGCGCAGGCATAAGCTCCGCCCTTCGGTGTCAAAGGGTATCCAAGCCAGACAGTTTTTTATAAACCTTTGTCTAGACTGCTTTTTTTTTCCTCGAGATTCGAGCGCCAAGTATTCAACTATCGAGCGTCCTCAGAGCATGGCAGCGGTCATGGACCCATGCTAGCAGCAGAACTGAAGACTTATCGAAATGAGGGTTGAAGACGTAGCTTGGCATAGTGACGGCTGCTGGCTGATGAGATAACAGCTTGGCACGTTTACTTCCCCCATCCCCTTTTGTCCCTTACCCTTTAGTGCTTCAGTGTTTAAGTATACCACAAAATAGTTTTATCCTAAGAAATGGTAAATGATAATTGTTTATGTTTGGATGGGAAGTTTGAGGATACAATAAATAATGTGAGAGATGGAAATTTAAGACACTTTTCTTAGTTTAATATACAATCTTCGGTATTTCAAATATTTTATTCAAAAAGTTTGCATAGGCATTAGAACATTATGTTGAGTTTTAAAATATAGGTGGTGTAAATCAGAGCGAAGTCTTAGAATAATTGTTATTTAGTGGTAACGTGATCAGTACATTACAGCACAAGTGCCTTTAGGAATGTTGTTTTGGATTAAGCACAAGGGTACACAAAAGGCTATCTATGCGCTGCTTATCACACGTATCGAAACCCGGTTTTTGGAGTTGTTAGTCCGCAGATATACCGCTGAGGCACTTGGGAGCCCTTTGGGAATGATAAAGATGCAGCATTACGTCTACTGTTGTTTTTTGTTGTTGTTTTGAATTAAGCACAAAGCTACACAATGGGCTATCTGTGCTCTGCCCACCACGGGTATCGAAACCCGGATTTTAGCGTGTAAGTCCGCAGACATACCGCTGAGACGTCTACTAAACAAACCTTGCTATAAATAGTTTCAAAAAACAATATTTCAGTTGATAATAGGTTTTGTTGTCAGTAAAAATTTTAACAACGTAAAAATAATTCACATCTACGATACACGTACAAAAACATGCCCAAATTTAACATATAAATAAATTGAATTTCGACAACGTTGAAGAAAATTCACGTTTTTTGATGAGAATTTTCAAGAAACATTAAAAAAATATATTATTGTAAGTGTTATACAACACATTACTTCAGAACGTACTGAACAGACAGCAATAACGTCAGGTTATTACAAATGTCACTTGATTAAGTGAATTAAATAGTGGAGTAAATTATTTAAATTTATTATCAGTACAAGCATAAGCCTACACATGTTTGTTCTTAGCCAATGTGGTTTTTCGAAGTTAAGGATTTTTTTTTTGCTGATTCTACCTCACTCTTAGTTATTTCTTTCTCAAAAGCAACTAGTGATTTCATGACTGTTAACATTGAGTGTCTGATACATATTTTGTATCGCCTATTATATTTGAAGGCCACAAAAAACAGTGTGAAATTAGAAAAAAAAATGGCGTTAAAACTGTATTTGATAAGCATACACACACACTCAAAAAACTATGAGCCTTGTAGGCTCATTTGTTCATGGAGGAAAATTATCATGTTCACAACACTAGCACAGTTACTCAACCAACGATTCAGCATAGGAAAGTTAATGGGGTTGTTTGACATTAGTTGCGATAAAGGTTATCAGTCTGTTTTTCCATTTAGTGTGCAAATTAAAAGAAACAACATTGTAGCATTTACGTAATTTCATTTTTTGAGATTATATTATGATCATTTACGGTTACTTTAATTGGTAACCGCTACATTTTATTGAATATTTTTAACCAAACATTCTAAATAAAATTATTCTATTTCAATGTTATATTTAACTCTGTCCATTTTTACCGATAATTGCCTCTTTCGAAATGTTCAACCCATCCAACAGTTACCTCGAGACTTACAGAAATCTCCCAGTTTAAACTAGCGTATTCATTTTAGATCTGTATTTGTTAAACTACATTAGAGCTTATATTTCGACAGTAAATCCTCGAAAGAGAGGTGGATAGGATTCGAAGTTTACTAATACTACTGTGATAAAAAGATATATTTTGCAATGCCTTCGCTCAAACATGGCAGTATTATTTTCAAATGGTACTCATGAAACCTCTTAGATACTATAAATTAAAGAAAGCGTATTTCGTATGAAAATAAGAAACAGCTACCATGAGATAAAATTTTAAAATAGCATTTTAATTCCTGCTCAAATGTCTGTGTGAATCAATGCAGTTTTTGAGGTAGCCCTATATTACTGTGCGCTACTCACAGTATCGCAGTACGTTATACGAAAGCTACTTTATCTACCTATGTAAGCGTAACTGTTAATACGTATGGCTGTACGAAACAATGTAGTTCTTGATCTAATCTTACGGTACTGAATGCCATAGTGTCACTAGCATATTGCGCTATGTGTAAATTTCATTAGTTATTTATGTAAGCTGAACCTGTACTGTATATGAGAGAATATGGTTTCAGTATATTATTGTACTTTTGAGAACCATATAAAAACGTTTTTGTTGTTGACGATCTTATTTTCCGATCAAGTTGTTATAGACATATTTACCTGGTCTTATATCACTAGAATAACATATTGATAGAGTCAGTTCTTACATTTCGTTTAGGTTTTGGTTTTTAGACTTTCAGAACACAGTTAAATTTAACAATTACTAAAAGTATCATAAAGTTAACAAACCAGAGGTGTCGAAACCGGTGTTTCTGAAGAACAATCACGTTTACATATTTGACTTGCATAGCAACTGCACACTATATTAATTTTCTGGGGAACATTTTCCCAGACCCTCCCCCTCTAGATTGAGCTGTCTTGTATTTTAATCACCCCACGTAAAAGTTGTATGTCAAGCAAATATATTTGCTTTGCTACTCCTTCCTGTGCACATTACCATTGTTAATACTGTCAAGTGATAAATTAATATTATCATCCAAAATAATAATAATTAAAACACCTTGAGAATTAATATATTCAACCTTTCATGACTCACTGGTGTTATAATAACATCTTGTACTACAAAGTTAAACAAACTTGTTCATTTTAATTACTGCATTTTTACCAATTTATCGTTATCTCTAACTCTTATATTTTTGACATATTTATTATATTTACACCACAACTCCAAGGTGAAAAACATTAAAATATCAGGTAGCAACATTTAAAGAATATTGAAGTTACTTCTTACTTGGTACAACAATGTATTTAATATAATGATTAACTTTAAAAGTTGAATTATTACCAAAACATACTTGTAGTTCCAGGAATGTATTTACTAAAGTTATAGCATATATGGAAAGAATCACTGAATTATCTCACATTTTCAGATACAAAAATTTGTGTGCAGAAGTTAGCATAGATATCAGATAATTGTCTTACAACAACGTAAATTTTAAGATAGAGAATCGTAAGGTCCTAACTCGAGTGGCCTGAATGTGTACATTGTTATAGGGTAGAATACATAGTATCTACAGTAGCATCAAAATTATTGATTATAGGTTATAGCACAAATTTGAGATATCTTGCAAATACAGTCAGTTTCTAAGCATATTGTAACGATATATTAATGGCTAGTCAATGTATTGGTAAATTCTTATACTAAAAACATCTCAAAAATATTATTACACATGAATTTATCAAATCTTACAGACTTCAATTTTTTTTCAAAATTAGTACAATATTTACAACGCGATTTAAATTTTGTCACAGCATAAAAACAAAAGTTGTTAATAATAATATGTCGTAGCTTAGAGAAAAGGGATTCTTTATAATAATTTGTTATAGCTTATAGGAAAGGGATTCTTTATAATAATTTGTTATATCTTAGAGAAAAGGGATTCTTAGTAATAGTTTGGCAAAGTTTAGAGAAAAAAAATCTTAATAATAGGTTGTTATAGTTTAGAGAAAAGGAATTTTTAATAACTGTTTGTCTCAACATAAAAGCAAGAGTTCTCAATAATAGTTTGTCAGAGATGAGAGAAAAGAAATTCTTAATAACGGTTTGTCTCAACATTGAAGCAAGAGTTCTCAATGATAGTTTGTCATAGCAAAAAGAAAAGGAATTCTTAATAATAGTTTGTTTGTTATAGCGTAGGAACAAGAATTTTTAATAACAGTTTGTTGCAGATACAAACAAGGATTATTAATAACTCTATGTGAGACTTTATGTACAACATTACATCGTACTTTATATTTATTTACAAATGATAGAGACGTATTTAGTGTCATCACAATATTTGTACCCACTTTCTCATTGGTTGTACGATACATGAACAATTAGGACAAATAATATTTGAAAATTAACATACTCTTAAAAATCATAATATATTGTCGTATACACAGATATTTATGCTGTATTACAACAGCAAATATCATGTTATATTGTTGTATACACAAGTATGTATGCTGTATTAGAAAAACAACTGTCACATTATAAGAAAGAAATAGACTAAAAATTTAAACATAATAAAACGTGACGTTATGTGAAATACAAAAAAAGTTCCATTTCATTATTTTTGTTCACAATTTAAACGCATATAATAACACTGAAAATTAAAAATCTTACAATGTATCATATTTTTGAAGATATTTACCACAAGCTTGTAGTTTAATTATAAACTGTATTAGAAGATATTTTTGCAATGTGATAAAAGATATTAAACTCTAAGCTTGAAATAGTTATCTTAACAAATTAAATCAGACAGTTTTGTCTGGTGTTTGCAAAAAGAAAACATAATTTTTACGTAATGATGTACTTAATTATACTTCTCACAAGGCACTAATGTTATTCCTTTTATATTTTTTTACCGCTGCAGGAATGTTATGTTAAAAATATAATAGGCCTAATATTAATGCTTTATAACAATTGTTATTAACTTTAATCAAGCTTCAACAGCTTAGAAAATTTTAAAAAACCGTTCACACATAATAACTATTGAATACTTTTTACCAGGAAAAATTCTTAAATCAATTAAAACCTAATCCGATAAGGTATTAACTTATATTGATCGCTAAATATGAACTGTAGAAGTTCAAATAAATAAGTTAGCAATACAGATAGATGATGGTTAGTTAAACTAACTTTGACGTGTTGGGACGAAGAAAGAAATTAGTTGTCTCTGATATTAACGAAACTTTGCAATAACTTGTTCTTTGTAAATAGTTGTACTATTACAAAGTTACATTAAAATATTGCAAATAGTCTGTTTTATCACTACAAGAGCGTATTGTCGATATGAACATGTCACCGTGTTATGCCTTTCTATAGGCTAGGCCTACTAATAAATAGCGTTATGTTTGTATTCGGTTGAATACAAGTAAACAAGCGTCAGCAATATTCCAATTCCATATGTTTTAAGCTGAAGATAAATTCGAGATGTATTTATATTTGATACTAACAGTAAAACCGAAGAAAGAGGCTCCGGTTCAGAGGTCTTCCTTCACTAAGAAACTCGTCTGCAAAAACCGCTATGCTTTTTTAAAAAAAGAAAAAGAAAAATGAGCAGCGACAATACGACGAAAGTGAATTTCAAATAAAAATTCTTGGGTTCACTGATATCCTACTTTTTTAGATCAGGTAATTCAAAGCATTATGACTTACGATAATATTTAGTTTAAATAAGATATACATTACTTTTCCGATATCATTTACAATAAAATAAGATTTAAGAATTAAAGATGAGATACTGAACAGTTTCCTTACCAAAGATATTTTTGAAACTATTTTAGTTTCTCATAAACTCTAAGGCACTTAACGGTTACTGAACCTAAGTTTTGTGTATGTGTTTTTCTTATAGCAAAGCCACATCGTGGCTATCTGCTCAGCCAACCGAGGGGATTCGAACCCCTGATTTTAGGGTTGTAATCCGGAGACATACCGCTGTACGAGCGAGGGCAAATGAACCTACGATTTGTGCATATAAACAGTTGGAGTCTGAATAAAATCAAATATGGATCTTGTAAAAAAATGTGGATTGCCTGAGCTCTCAACATAGACGCGAGATTTTATGTATATTTCAATCGTTTTTACAATTACAAGAAATATATTACTACAAATACTAAACTACTAGCTTTTCGTTTATTGGCCGTAGTAGTGGTAAGAAACCATAAATTATATTTCAAATTCATTTTATTACAAAAAAATAAATAGGGACACAAAATATCTTTCAATCGTTTTTGAAAGTCTTGGCTCAAGTACTTTCGAAAGATAATTTTTTTTCGCTAAGATAGGAATGGTTTGAGACAAAATAAACAAATGGGTTGGCGAGATAGCCATAAATAACCTCATTATTATTATTTGTTTACAAATTAATTATGAATTGTGACAAAAATATTAATGTTTTCCAAAATAATCATGGATTAAACTCTTCTTTTCTACAAAGAGAAATATGATATACGTGATCATTATCATTTAATTTAAAGAAAGATATGATATACGTGATCATTATCATTTAATTTAAAGAAAGATATGATATACGTGATCATTATCCTTTAATTTAAAGCAAACCTTGACTTTAGCCATTGTTATTTTTTTACTACAGAGATATCAAAGAATTGGAACCAATTAAATATGTTAGATTTTGAATTTATTTGTTAATAAAGTAAATAAAACAGCCAAAAGCAAATTTGAACTAATAATATAATAGTTTGTCATTTGTTTTTTACAGTAGTAAAGTACTTTGCACAATATATGTATATACTGTAAATTATTTATGTCTGGAAAAATATGTTTTTGATTTTAAATGGTAAAAACAAATTGCCTTTCAAGTAAACATGGAAGGTTATTGATTAGATTTAACTTTAATTTTCCGATATGAGAGTTTTTCAACGACATTGTTTCTGGTTTTTCTCCTTAATGTTTAAGAGACGTAGGATGTTATACAAGCATCAACTACGCAATTTCTCAAGAAAATTAAAAAAAAATCTTGATATATTGGTTTTTAAGGCTAAGATACACATCTGTTTATATTACGTTATATTATAATACTATATAATACATTATAATAAAATAATCGCTTATTTTATTGTTTAACAAACGCATTTATCTGGTCACGTGATTTGAAATATAATCATACAGATCTACACATCCAGTAATAAATATTATTTACATAAAATCTGTGTTCCGTTTTAAACAACATTCTCAAATACCAATCACTTGCAAAGACAAGTAGCATTCATGTGTGTGTGCATGTTAAAGTAGTTTATCAGAGTGTCCGTGTTAAATTAGTATTCCAGTGTGTTCGAGTCAATCCTGAAGAGTTGACACCATCTTGGATTACTGCAAATCAAAGATTACGTGGTGTTTGAAAGTAAACTTATAAGTTATTCCATTCGATTCTTTTTAAATATTAACCTATTGGTTATTATTCTGATCCCACCTGAAATGCAAGACGAACTTTTAATTATTGTTATTATTATTTTGAATAATAAACGTTATGATGGATTTTATTTTTTCATTTAAGCGAGTCGTCCAAACCTGGCTTATTACAAATATTTTCTGAAGAAAAGATATGTTATCTCAATAAAATAATGTTCGAACAACAAATAATTTATCGATCTTGTTGAATGTAGTTAACAAAAACGTTTATTAGTTGCAAAGACTTCACCTACACCTAAAGAGTCATTATTATGTGCAACGAACCAGTAACTTCTATTATTTGTCTTTTATTACAGACGTGAAAAATTAGCAATCTTCATTCTTACGAGTTTTAGTTTGTTTCTCGTTTATCATCATAATGATAAACCAAAGCTTGATTCGTCAAAATACAATGATGGATGTGCTTAGGTTTCGTAGTGATTTATATTTGAACAATCGAACACGTGCAGTTAGTCAATTTCACTTGAAACAGGTAAGTTTCAAGATATGTACAGGCGTTTATACGCATTTAATTTAAAGTGACTCACTGTTTTTATGTAACTAGTTTTTAAACGACCTTGTATTTTAGTTTTATCAGGTTATAAGGTCACGTATGCAATTATGGTGGTTCTTTAGGTTCAGACTTCGTTCGATATCTTGGGATATAGTATGCGTTTCATTCAAAATTTAAGTGAACGCAGTAGTGCACGCCATGAGATTCAGTTTACATTTTTGCATTGCTATTCGTGATGCTGATAGATAAACTCAGCGATTCCCTTGTAAACGGTGATAATGGTAAAGGCATTAGAGCCAAGCATATACAGCTACTGCAAAGTATGTGTGTTTAAACAGTGTTAAATATAGACCTAGCGTTCCATTTGTAACAGTAATAACAGTGAAAATATTAGAGCCAAGCATACATAACTACTGCAAAGTATGTGTTTGAACAAACTGTTAGATATAGAGCTAGCGTGCCCTTAGTAATAAAAGTAAAGATAATAGAGCCAAACATATACAGCTATTGCAAATCCCAGGGTATGTGTGTTTAAACACAGTGTACGATGTGGGCCTCCTCGATCCTCTTGTAAATGAAACAAGAATATGAAAGTCTCGACATAAACCCCCTTAGATATCCTGTAGCTACGAACTACATTGTATAAGCCCTGATGGAACCAGCCTTCCTGATGAGACAACAAAATATAATGTTATATTAAGAGAGATAAGTTCAACGAGTTTACATGTGAAAAAATTTTGTTTGAATTGTTTATATGTTGTTTATTTTTAGTTCAGAGAAGTTAGATTGCCAATGATTAAAGTATTTGACTTTCTTAAAAACAAAAACGAATGCATCGAGACATCAACAAAAGGTACATTACTGTAGTTTAAAGGAAATAAAACTTTGCTAAAGATTAATATATCATGTCATACATTTATCCTATTCATAAACTGATGAGTTTATAGGAAACTTTACCCTCTAATATGATCATTTTTTACTCATCTCCTGAGTCCAGATTTATCATAACTCATTCTTTTTTAACCCAAACTTTAAGTTATACTGGACATTTAATTTAAATGCCGTACCTGAGAAATATTCAATAATGTAATCAAATTACAACCAGATCGATAACTTCTGCGTTTGTAGGAATATTCACGTGCCTGTTTCTCATATTCCGTCTGTAAACAAAATTCGAAGTTCCTAATGAATTGCTCCCCAGTGGCTCAGCGGTATGTCTGCGGACTTACACGCTAAAATCCGGATTTCGATACCCGTGGTGGGCAGAGCACAGACAGCCCATTGTGCAGCTTTGTGCTTAATTCAAAACAACAATCCTATTGAATTATTTATCCTAATCGTAAATTTCAGAATGTGTCAAGTCCGTCTACAAAACGACAAAAAGTTTTTTTAAGTGTTTAAATTTTACTGACTACATAAAAACAACGTAAAGTTTCGAAATAGTATACAAAATAGCCCATTATTGAAGAAATATGACATTATGTACTTTAATATAATATAATATATGAAATCTTAACAAGGAAGTTAATTTTACGATAAGGTGATCTCAAAGAGAGAATTTCAACGTTTGAACGCTGTTGAATTTTGTTCCAAAAAGTGTTAATATCCACGTGCTAGTTACCTGAAGCAAAAGAAAGTGTATTAAAATATTTTAAGGATCGTTTTCACAATTTTTTGTGGTTTTGTTTTTATACCATGTAATTAAAGACTCGCTTTTCTGAATTATAACGATTTCTTAGAAGTTCACACTTCACCAGTTATACTGGACTGAAATATAAATCAAAATTTATCTTAATCCCTTACGTATTATATCTTACTCGTGAGAAATGAGGTTTTCGTTTATGGTTTACAATTACTCCATTGCATTACAGGATCTTATGGGATCAAGACAGTTGTTTCATCATTAACGTTCACAAATCATTACTATCCACAATGGTTGAGCTTCATTCTCTACTTGTGGCAAGAAACATTCTTCTGATGTTTGTATTTGTTCGTTTTGAAGAAGAGAAATGGTTGACTGTTGTATTGACAAGCTCTGTATTGCACAATGTGCAATTGTTCACAATTGTTAGTAAAAATTATATAAGGTTTTTACATGTGAAAAATAAGGGTTTTCTTAACTTCATTGATCATTCACTTAACATACGTTTTTTTTTCTTGTATACTGAAAAGATAAGGTAAAAACTGACTGAAATAAAATTACGTAATGAACCTTTAACTTAACGAGAAATATATTCATGATTACATGTAATCCAAACCCTTTGATTTTACAAAATATCTTACAGAAGCAGCCTTATGATGTATCGTATGAATTCTTTGAAGTAAACAAAAGATTATAAAGACACCAAGGAACAGGAATCACGTTAATGTTTGGGAAATACGCGTGTACTTCACGAAGCTGGAACTAATCGCGAAAAGGCTGAGACAGAAGACACCCAAAACTAGCTGGCTCTACTCATCTAACAGTAAGTTTAAACTATGATTGGTTAAAGTTTTCCAGAAGGTATATTTTTATGACATTTGTCAGTAAATACAAAAATACACAATGAACAATTTGTACTCTGCCCATAGTGGGTATAAAAACACGATTGTTAGAGTTATAAACCTTCAGGCTTTCCGTTAAGCCAACGAGGGAAATTTTGTATAAACAAACGTGATGTTAAACATAAAATAGGTATGTGTTGGATCGCAAAAGGGATTTCATAAACATAAAAGATTTGCAAAACGAATACCAAAATAACTACAACACTAATGATTAACTACAATAATGCTACCTCTACAAATTGTTTGGTTTGAATTTCGCGCAAAGCTAATCGAGGGCTATTTGCGCTAGCCATTACTAATTTTGTCGTGTAAGACTAGAGGGAAGGCAGCTAGTCATCACCACCAACCGCTAACTCTTGGGCTACTCTTTTACCAACGAATAGTGAGATTGACTGTCACATTATAACACCTCCACGGCTGAAAGGGCGAGCGGGATTTGAACTCGTGACCCTCGGGTTACGCTTGGCCATGCCGAGCCCACCTCTACAGATTGTAAAACCTGTACCAAGTTTTTAGAAGTCTATAATTCTATAGCTCATGCTTATTTAATTGGCCATAGATGAAGTCCTTTGGCTAAGTTCGACATCTTAAGGATACGAAAACAGCTTAGACAACACAAAGAACAAGAAAATGATTACGAAATAGAAATGTTTGCCTCCTTCTTATAACTACAAGGAATTAAAATATAACATAAATAGATGTATATATAGGTAGCTAGAGAAATCTCACGGTATTACTTCAAAGTGTTAAACATGAACTAATATAGCTCACTACAGCTGTAATAGTGTTAAATACAAATTCACGTTCAAAGCTGTGATGAAAATAAAAATATATATCAACAATACAAATACATTTTGATAAAAACTAATCCAAGTTGTCCTTCTATTACTCTAGGGCATTAAACACAAATACACATCACAAACTTTTAATTAAACATAAACACCTATTAACAAGTTATTAGTGAAAAACTGAATAACCAATTTTTTCGCTAAAATTAAACACTGACTACAAATAAGATCACAATTTTAGATAAAGTAGACATATCCAATAGAAATTTTTTTTAGAAATCCCAAGCTATTGAATTGTAAGTTTGGAGTAAGTTTGAGCTTTCTAATAAAATTTCAAAAAGAGCTTTTAGGTATTATGAGAAAGTAATAACAACACAAAAAAGGCAATATAACGTTTCGGCTGTACTTGTTCTTTAAGTAACGACTTACGAAAGTCTTGAGCCAGTTCAACGGAAACAGAAACTCAACGCAGCAGTTAAAAAATGTTTTTTTACTTCTGTAACACTGATGCATAATTAATACCATTTTATAATTTAATCTATAGCAGAATAATATAAACGATGAGAAACATTATACCCACTGAATATTAAAGTAATATTCTATTGACAATTTCTTTTCTGTTATACTTCATATTTTTATAATGTAAGGCTTTCCTATAGTTTTTCAGGGTATAAAAACTAAGTTTCATTGAAAAAGAAACTATTATTTAATTAATCAAACAGTCTATACTTAGAATCTCAAACACATATGTATCCCATGTTTCTGATTAATGTGCTAAAAATAACAAGAAACTAAGAAAGTACCAAAACAGATTGAACCTTGATAAAGCCGTTATGATTAACAGTAGATATTTTCAATAACATAACGAAAAAAGCAAAAAGTATGTGAACGGAGTTATTTGTGTAATCGTATTATGAGTCACTACTTTCTAATAGAATTTCAATAGTTATGAAAACGAAAAAAAATTAATACGTCTGTTGATAAATATATCTTTCTCTATAAGACAGAATTATTCTCTATAAGTTACCCTTGACAACAGTTACGCATGCAACAGTAATATGAACAAAATTGAAGCCACCTTTTAGCTGAAAGTTTAATTCACATGTAAGTCATGAACCTTCCCCACTGATTATCTTTTAATGGTAGGTTTATACCTGCAGTCCAACATATCATGAAACATGTGGGTCCATACTTTGATCCCTAATTGGAGTCAACGACTCTTAAAAGGTTCACTCAGTTTGTTTTTGCAAAAGTATTTTGGCTAATGCGATATCTAATACCACGTAGAGAAAGTAAGTTGAAAAGATATTTGTAACTAATAAAGACGTGCATTATTGCAAATGGTGATAGTTCACATTATATATTCTGTAATTTAATTACGACAGTTTATTTTACTTTTAGAAAGTTAAATTGCGTACTGCAAGATATTTTACTTCTATCTCCCGATGAATTATTTCTAAATTAATATGCATTGAAAGATGTTTTGATTTTCTTTGAATATTAAAGATTTAATGTTCTATGTGTGAACTTTGATATTGTGGAACGAAGAATATGCAATTTTTTACTGATTTTTTTTTTCGTTTTTAGAATGAGAGCCTTTAATGTTGTCAGAAGAAATGTTTGAAAGAAAACAAAAACAATAAACCATAAAACATACCATATCTGCTACGATATTGTGTGAAGGAACGTTACAAACATTTTAATGGATGTGGGAAATTGTTCTTTAATGAAGTAGACTATCTTATAGTCTCTGTTTGGTTTGTCAGTGCGAATCTGCACTAATATTTAAAGCGTATATGGTCTATGATTTGTATTCTGACTTCATTTGAGTTATATGTAAACGAGCTGATATCTCTTATTATAATGCAAAAGGGTATAGAGACAATTTTGAACACATTACTACAGTAAAACCTTAAAATTAAACGCATTGGGAGTCTATTTCTACGGTACATCTGTTGTGAGATTTGAATAAATATTATCTGTGTATTGCTGTTCCATCTCAACTCGTCTCAAATAGCTGAAAATCATGACCTTTGTCAGTATCAGTTTTGCAAAATCTATACAAAAATTGTTATAAAAAAGTTGAAACTGAGTTTAACAGATATAATCACACAGTCTAGCATGTACTGTCAATGATGCGTCAAGCTGTTCACCCACTTAACACTGCTTTGTACACAAATTTCAAGAATATCATTCTAAATCGATACAAACTTGAAAGAGAATTTCAGGTTTAACAAAAACAACGCTTCAGTACCGATATTCAGGGCTTGAAGCATAGCTTTTAACTTAAAGTTGCTTTTGAATTCCTAAGGATAACTATTTCTTTCTCCCCGAAAAGATGTTTTCCTTAATAAGTAAATTATGCTGATATCCACAATAATATAATTGTTGTATTGTTTCAAAGAAATATTCTTATTTTAAGTGGCTCTAATATTGCAACAAATAACCCAACAGTAACGTAAGTCTATGCGATTTTGGTAATGCTTTAGTTAATAAACCATAAACTAATGAAACTTCCAGAGAACCAAATTTGTGAACAACAATGGGAAAAAAAATAATAATGTACATGTTTTCTCGTTCTTCAACCCACACATTGACTAAATCATTTTTCTATGTTTCAAAGGCTAGCTTATATTCTTCAAGTCTTTAAGATAATATTAGTTCAATATCGACCATTAAAATTCAACTTTGTTGTCTACTTATAGCCACGTTTAAACAATGTCTATGGTAGATTCAATTTGAGAAATGTGAATATTAATTAGAAACTAATTTATTGTTTATTAACGACTATTGTATTTACTTGTTACTTGTCAACTGTTAGATATATATATACAAGTAAGTAAATATTCGACAAACACTAGTATTAATTAGTATAGAGAAAACAGCGTGTCAAGCAAAATGCGGATATATCAAAAACTTATCAAACGCTCTTAGGAAGTAACGTTGCTATAAATAACTTGTTTTACAGTGCTTATTTTTACTTTAAGCCTTACAAAACAGTATTATAGATAGGTAAGTGAAGTATTTTGGCATCAATAAATATCTTCCAATAAAGATTCCTGTATGTTTCACAAACTCTTACAAAAATAACATTTCATTTAGTTTTCTAGTGTTAACAAACTAATAATATCAGCTAGCTGATAAAATGTTAATTGTAGACCTTGAAGACTGTGAATTTGCTGTCTTAACTTTAATATAAAAATACATTGAAAGTTGGTTAAAAACACCTTAGATGCCAACCATTAAAAACTAGTGAGAAGCCATGGTGTCTTTTTTCACAAAATTATGGTTTAAACTTCGATCTTAGTGTGAATGAAATAACACAGACAAAAAACGAACTATGACATTTTTATTTGTCTACGTTTGAAAGTTTGGCGACTTTAATGTCTGTATAAAAAGCTATCATTTCAAACATACACACATTGCTTAAAACAAAAACGAAATTACAAAAATAACTGAAGCTCATAGAATAAGGCGAAGTTTATATCCTAGGATATGAAGATAGTGGTGGTGACAATATGGCAACTCGATGTTGTCAAATGCATATTCTGTAAGTTTACATTTTACCTAATTCTATTAGTCAGACCTATCAAAAAGTCTCGTATGCTATATAAAATATTTAATTTTTCAGTTATTCTAGTTGTTATTTTTCACATGAAAATAACACAGTTAAAACACAATCAATTTTTCTGCACATATATCAAAACCGTTGTATTCTTATTGTGTTATGGTAAGTTAAGGAAAAACGTTATAGGCAGGTAAGTATTTCAGCTTAGTCATTTTCAACTGGAATTTATGGTTTCTATAACTAGCCTCAATGGCTGCTTTTAGCTAGAAGAATTTGGCATTTCACGAACTACGACCAACTTACTGCATACGTCACATATCTCAAGCATTCATCACGTTCACTTTGCTGAACACAAATATTTCGTCAATTTCCTCTTGCTATTTTTCTTTATTGATCTAAGCTGCAGAGCAGTAATTTGAGCCTTATCTTTTTTGTAATTATAGACAGTCATCCAAATGTGAAGATCTACAATAACAGCAACAATAATACTTGTTTCCGTCAGTTAAGTAAGAGATTGAAGTAATAAGTATTGGTATGTAAATAAATGTCCAACAAGTTTTCGTTAAAAAAAAAAATTAATATCTTCAGAGGCAAAACGTTGAATTGTCCTTATTAGTTAATTTTAATTTAAAGAGCAAAACAGGATCAGGTAATAACCAACTTTCGGAGAATAAACAGCTACTTGCATCGCTAGGGACCGTTGTTATATTAATTACACTTTTTATCTTGGTGAACCAGAAAACAATCTCAACAGAGATTGAGCAAGCATTGACTGAGCAAACGTAAATCGAGTTTAAACATTTTTTTTGTGTTTTTTTTTTTCGTATGGGAAGCATTAAATTTCCCTGTCAGTAACATTATACGATCGTGATTTGGTGTGATTAAACTTATTTGCCAGACACAGGGTCCGGCATGGCCAAGCGTATTAAGGCGTTCGACTCGTTATCCGAAGGAGCGGGTTCGAATCCTGGTCACACTAAACATGCTCGCCCTTTCAGTCGCGGGGGCTTTATAACGTTACGATCAATCCCACTAATGGTTGGTAAAAGAGTAGCCCAAGAGTTGGCGGTGGGTGGTGATGACTAGCTGCCTTTCCTCTAGTCTTACACTGCTAAATTAGGGACGGCTGGCGCAGATAGCCTTCGAGTACCTTTGAGCGAAATTAAAAAAACAAAAACAAGCCAGACACAGTTTACAAACAATTTATATAAATTTTGATTATCTTACTCAATCCTTTCTTTCATACATTAATAGTTTTTTTACATTAATAAAACTAAATAAGTTGGTAATTCTCTGAAAGCTTTATGAAACCAAAGTAACAGTTATGCTGTTTATTTTAAATTTTAATGAAATGAAAGAGAAAGATTGTTCGAAAAAAATGTGTCGAGTTGCAGAGAGCCGTCCGTCATATTGGTATTTTTATAAATGTTTGTTTTTTGAATTTCACGCAAAGCCACACGAAAGCTGTCTGCGCTAGCTGCCCCCAATTTAGCAGTGTAAGACTAGAGAGAAGGTAGCAAGACATTACCACTCGCTGCAAATTCTTGGGCTACTCTTTTACCAATGAATAGTGAGATTACTTGTCACATAATAACGCCCCCGTGGCTGAAAGGGCGAGCATGTTTGGTGTGATGGGGATTCGAACCCACGGCCTTCGAATCACGAGTCCAATGCCTTAACCACCTGGTCATGTGGGGCATTTTATAAATGTCAATTTATATAAATTTGTTTACTTATATATATTTATATTTGTTTAATCTTCTTTTATTGCTTTCGAGTAAATACATTGTATGCCATTGCTAGTTTCAATAATACAAATTCGTTGCAAGTATTGTTTTTAAATACGTATTACGCATGGAAGTGTTGATTTCAACCGCACTCAGTTCTCACCAGTGTTGATTTTAACTAAACACATCACATGAAAGTATATAAAAAATCAGTGGCTAATGAGAACTGTTTTGGCTATAAGTTAAAGGTTGTAGTGATTTTTGCCTTTACTATGCTTGCAATTTCATATTTCAAATGCTAGATAGTTATTTCAATACATAACTTTTTTATAAACTAAGATATGTTATAGTTGTTGTTTTGTATTTCCTAATCACGAGGTTAGAAATATAAATATAGCTGAGAAACATGTTTATTGATTATAAAATATTAGTCACGATGAGTTTTTCTATATTCTGTTTTCTTTTCAGTAAAAGGAAAACAGTCAACAATTCGACAGCGCTTGAGTTTTGGGTCTCGCTTGAAAACATTACAACTTTTGTGCCAACTTCTTAACCACAATTTATATTCATAAGAATATGGTAAAATTTCATCCATATTTTACTTCGTCCTACTTTTCTGAGTTTCACAGATTTCTAAGAATACCATTCTTCGTCATTAATGCTGGACTAAACCGAAATAAAAAGTGAATATCAAGTAATATGTAAAACGGTGAATTTGTTTCATGTTGACATTGTTTTAATTCCTTCTCTCAGCTAGGTACACTTCTATACTGCAGGAGTTCAAAAGTTTAACAGTAATACTACTACTAACAGCCAGTTATTCACAGCTCTTAACAAGACATTACTGTCTTCGAAATTTGCTGATGTTTTGCGTTTTCTAGGTACTAACGAAAAACAAAAGAAGTATGTAGTTCCTTCAAACCGGTCTAACTCCAGAGAGAGGTAACCCGAAATAAAAGCTAGCTAACGCCTTTAACATTTTTGTTTCCAAACCAGAAATTCTTGAAAATCACACCAATAAATCTAGGAGACTATAATGGCCTGTTAAGAATAGCAAGGAGCTCATTGGTAATGATGCTGCTACATGTTCTCTGTACTGTAGGATATCTAGCCATGAGCAAAAAACAACAACAAAATACAATGAATGAGATAGGTTCATTATCTGTGGTCTGCAATGTAATATTTGGTTGTGGTAAGTTTCATATTATGACTAATTCATGGTGCTTTTGCATGAAAGCAAAAATTATATTTCCTTGCATCAAACCCAAAAAACTTTTAAATCACATATTTCGGTAAATATAAAACTCCTAATAAAACAAAGGAGAAATGACATCCAAACCACATTTATGTCTTTCAAAAAATAATTTATTTTATTCTTTCATTCAAACAGAAAAAAAAACACAAAGAAAAATATTATGCCAATATATATACTTCTTGTAAATTAAAACCATTTGAACCAGTACTCTTACCGCGTCAGATGTGCACCTCAGTTAGAACTGTTAAAAAATCAAGAGTGAATCAAAAGATATGTACAGGGTGTCTAAAATGTTTAGAAACTCTTTCAAAAGATCATTCCGGGGAAAACTGTTTAACATAGGGATAAAAGGTTTGTTGCGTGAGTAAAAGTAATGTTGAAATATTTTTACAGCATAAAATCACCATAGTTTATTCAACACATGAGACACAAATTCCATACAACATGTCCGGTCTGTACCCAGTCTGTTTTGAAATATTACATGACTAATTTTTTTGAAGATTTCTTGCTTACATTGACGCAATTTTTCCTTATTCGTTACATTGTGAAGAAACATCGTTTTGATGGAATATCACATTACGTTGTAACATTTCCAATTGTGGTAAAGCAAAATTCTGCAGCATGCCAAGGTACTCGTCTCTCGCATCAGTTATCATTACAAAAAATAACAGACCAATGACAGAGTTATGAGTGATTGCTGTTCATATCTTCACCTTTGGACTGTCTCTAACAGGTTCGCGTGCTCTAAAAACGACTTTAAACATCATTCTTGCATGTGCAATAAATAATGGGTCTCCACGTTACATGATTTTCTTGGTACGAGTTTTCAAAACTGTTTCCAAAAGCCTTGGATACCCTGTATAATACGGGATCACGCACTGAGATGTATTTGGTTTTACAAACATAATACCACACCTTAGACATCTATTTACAGCTGCTATTAATGTAGAAAACTTTGATAGCACTAAATAGCATAAATAATGATTAAATAAAATATTGCTCCTTGACTTAAAGCAAAATATAACAGGCCAACACTATATGCCTAATTGCACTGAAGCATAATAGGTTTAATAACAACACTTTTACTGTAATAATAAAACACCAAATCAACCAACCAACTTAATTACGGAGATTTTTAGAAACTGAAATGTAAGCATTTATGTGACTTCAAAAGTATTTTTGTTCCTCTCTCACATGCATATACACATAAATGTGAAATATTAATGCATATATACATATCTTGTTAGATGGTTTATTCTTGTTTTTATTATTTCACTTGAACAATATAAAATTACTAGTAATTCTTCTGATTGGCTAGATCCATACCTTTAGAACATTGTGTTATTAAATATTTATAATGATACTAACAGCTGAAACTATTCCAAGTTATCAACAGCAGACAGTTTACACCAGTTGCTAACTTGACTAAGAGATGTGAAATACATTTGATATTAGTAATGGCACTTAAAGAAAGTGATTTATAAAACTTCTATCTCTCTCAAGAAGACAGATATAAGACTAATGGTTTGCCATAGAAAAGAAACTTATATACATGTTATTTAGTCTTCATCACAAATAAAATTACTATGAGATAGCTATGTATTATTTTGGCACTATGTTTCAGCCTCGTTCCTTAGAGACGTCAAGAAAATTTTAAAAACAAAAATTTCATTAGTACGGCCTGGCATGACCAGCTGGATTAAGGCGTTCGACTCGTAATCTAAAGATCGTAGGTTCGAATTCCTGTCGCACCAAACATGCTCGCCCTTTCAGCTGTGGAGGCGTTATAATGTTACGGTCAATCCTACTATTCGTCAGTAAAAGAGTAGCCCAAGAGTTGGCGGTGGGTGGAGATGACTAGCTGCCTTCCCCTCTAGTCTTACACTGCTAAATTAGTAATTGCTAGCGCAGATAGCCCTAGTTTAGCTTTGCACGAAATTCGAAACAAACCAATTACATTTGTCTTATTGGGAGGAGATGACTGATGTCAAAACTATCTGATATTATTGTCGTGTTAAACGAGAACCAGTTTTTACCCCTGTTACTAAGTGCTACAAATTTTGTATGTTATTACTTTATGTTATTATTATAGATAAATGATAATCATTTATAACCTTGTTACCAGGATATACAAGTTTCCATTACCGTATGATTTTATTCTAGACGAAATGATAAATACTTTTATTCCTGTTACCAGATCATACAAATTTTCGTTACTATATGATTTTATTCTACTTGTAATGATAAGTATTTTTATCCTTCTTACCAGGAGAAACAAATTCTCATTACTCTATAATATTATTCTTGGTATTTCAGAAATAATAAGCATTTTTAATCCTTCTTGTCATGAGACTCTGACATGGTGTTACTATGTTTATGGCCCCCCGCTAGTATAGCGGTAAGTCTACGGGTTTACAACGCTAAAATCAGGGGTTCGATTCCCCTCGGTGGGCTCAGCAGATGGCTCGATGTAGCTTTGCTATAAGAAAAACACACACATACTATGTATATTAAATTGGTACAGCATGAAATTAAAAGTAGCTTTATCTACTGACAAAAGATTTCAACTTCGAATTTATTATCTCAAACTTCATTCGACCTAATTTCGAATAACCCGATTACATTAGACCGATTTCATATTCAAACAAAAAAGTACTGCGATGGCTGATTTTAGTGAGTGTTTGTTTGATTTGAATTTCGCGTAAAGCTACACGAGATCTATTTGCATTAGCCTTCCATAATTTAGGAGTGTAAGACTAGAGGGAAAGCATCTAGTCATCACCACCAACTCTTGAGCTATTATTTTACCAATGAATAGTGGGATTGACCGTCACATTGTAACAATCCTCTAGTTGAAAGGACGAGCATGTTTGGTGTGACATGGATTAAAACCCGCGATCCTCGGATTACGAGTCGAATTACTCCACTACCTGGCCATGCCGGGCCGATTTTAGTGATACACATGAAAAATAAATTCGGTCGCTTGCAACAATTTTCCTCAAGAGTTCTTATCTGCTCTACTTACGAATATCGCGAAGGTAACATTCTGATATAAAAACTGACCATGAATAAATCGTTGATTTATCGTAAAGTTTTGACGAAGCACTTAAAGGTGAAATCTGACCAATTACAAGCGCCTTCCTGAAGAAGTGTACAGCTCAAATATTTGAAAAATCAGCGAGGATATAAAGGCTCAATTTTTTTTTAATTTTAAGTGTTAAAATTTACTAATTTTGATTATTTTTAAATCAATTTTATATTTCATAGAAAACGATGATGTTAAAAAATCTGAAAGAAGCAAAACAAAGATGACTAGTGAAATTTCTATAATTTTCATTGATTTAAATACTTTTATAAACTTAGTCATACATAAATAATGTCGCAAAAACTTAACTAAGTTTGTTTACAAACTCTGTGAGCTCATATACTATGGTACTTTTTTATGCTGGTTGAAATATATTCATTTACGTAAATCGGGTAAGCAGCAAAGAGGTAGGGATGGCTAGAAGGTTGGCATCATATCCTTCACGTTTTGTTAAACCATTTGTGAGATGTTGTTTGTTTACCAACACGACTAAAATCACGATTGGAGTTAGATTATTATCAAACTAAAATTCAAAATTTCCAAAACAATGGACGAGCGAAACACCCAGTTGACTAATGCAGTTCTCTGTTGAAGCTTCTCCTAATTGGCATGCAAAAACTAACACACAAAAATACAATTGGCATTTCTGAAAAACAAAAACGTGACTCACACTGAAACTAAATTGGTGAGTTTTATTTTACATTCAGTGTAGACTTTTGTTTGTGTACTAATTTCGTACCAAAAATACAGTATTACATTTTGAATGTAGGTTTGGCGTTTTTATAATTTATTTATGTGCAAAAATAAACATTCGATGTAACCTTAATGTCTTGAATAATATATTACAAATTTGTACTTTTTAAAGTAATGCATCATTCGTTTGTACTTATTAACGTATAAACTAATGCTGGTTTCATGACATAAGAAAAGTCCTCTACATTTACAATATTTTGTTATTATTTTCTCTCAAGAATATCTCATGCTTAACTGTATTGTGTTGAAATTTACCTGAAGCAGCTTGCTTACTCGTGTGTTTAGGTGAAAACGACGCCTTCCATTAAATTTCTGGCAATATATTTTAATTTGATAAGTATTTTGTACTGAATTATAATACATATATTAAAAACTTAGTAAGACAGTCTACACAAATACCGAAAAGTAAAAACATTTGTTGTATCCAACTACAAAATGTTTCTAATTGTTAATTTTAAGAAACTAAACGGTTTGTTTGTTCTTGTTAATTCCCTGTCAGAAAGAATGTTATCCTTTAATAATGCTTGCTTCATCCTATCTAATATCACTTAAAACGAATATTATGATATCGAAACAACTACCAGCCCTTTTTCACTCTCTCGGTAAAAATCATTATTGGTGTTATTATTATTACTTAGACAAATAATAACGCTAGTCGACGAACATCTTATTTAAGTCAACATTAGAATCCCGTTTTGTTTCCAGAAATCTGGTGAGTTTGCACATACAGGCTCATATAATCTTTCAATTTTATGTCAAGGGCTAAGGCCAGGTAGTACAATAGTTATGCAGAAATAAACTGCATTCTATATTGTGCAAGAAAGTTTAGGTCTCAATCTTTTAATATTCTGGAACCTTCATAAACGAATTAATATTATTGTATGATACCGATTCTAGTAACTGCCAATTTGTTTTTATTTAAAAAACTACGAATGGCAAATAGATTCCAATCGTAAATTGAATATTGTGTCTCAGACGAAGTTTTTTATCAGCAGTTAATTATACGTCTTTTATTTTTAGCCTTGCAAGGTTTGACTGTTCGCCATATCATATCGTGAAATAGACCATTCTTACAGGATAAGTCACGTTACGTGTGTGTGGGAACATGAATAGTGGCCATGAAGTCCTCTGCCAGATTTCTGGTACTAATGTAAAGAAAACTTGCACTCTTAGAATTATAACATCATAATTCAGTATTCAGACTTCTTGTCGTTAATTCTGAAATTACACTTTTATATGTCTGCTCTTGTTAAGATGTTTTACGTATTTTTTCTAGGTGTTTCTTGAATTATAAAACTTCAACTGTATCAGTTCATTTATTAAGATTTGTAAGACTCAAAATACGAGTAATTCTCATAATTTTGTCAGTGCCTGTATTAAGTTATTTATTTAAACAATTATCTACAATATCAATACTAGTGATGGTAGTTCAAATCATTTTGTATTTGACGTTTGTATTCTACGTTTCCTAGAGTACTTAAGCATTTTTTTCAATGAAACCACCCACTTTCATTTACTAACGGACGGTATGGTTTCATCCACCAATAAAGTACTGATTTATCTGGGAACGTGTTCACTGTGTTTTGTTTTGTTTTTGTCTTTTACAAGATACATTTGTACCTTGTGTCTAAATTTAGCCAGGCAATGAGCATCACACTGCAACTCATCGTTCACATTAAGACTGTGTCTCTTATAACACTCCCACAGCTGAAAGTGCAGGGAATATTTTGTATCATCACAGGGTTTCAAATTCTCTGAAGCAACGCATTTTAACGTGGGGAAACGTATTGTTGTAGGATTAGGCCATTTATTTTTATATTTTGATGTTTTTATTGTTCTTGGTGAAAAGGTGGTTTAATCCCCCTGCTCGAAGAGAGATCGTAAATTTCAAGTAAGTGATGAAACAGTGGAAAAAATGACCAAAATGGAAAAACGAAAAACAAATCAAAAACTTAAGTAGGAAAAAACAGAAATGTCAAAAAGATAGAGAGATAACAACAACGAGATATCATATTTAAAGAAGAATGCCATACCCAAGAATAAAAGATACAAATGCACATAGTTAAATTTTGAGTCATACAAAATATGAAGATAAAAGCTGAAAAAAAAAGCTGTAGAAAGTATGCGGAAGGACAATAACAATGACATCGATGAAGTACAGATATAGAATAATAACAAGAATGAATAAGTTGTATAATATGTACCGAACAATAGCAACACTACTTTTTGTTCTGCCTCCTTTCGACCATTGAAGCTATGTCACTAACTACTTTAGCAAGTTACGGAATTTTCACGATAGTTTAACAACATGGCCCAATCAAAAACCTGCATGATCATGATAGAAAAAATACGTAGGAGGCAATATTTGAAATAAGTTCCAATGTGCATGGATGAGACAGAAAACAAGTTGTTGATCTTGCTGCATATTTTTAAGGATGATTCAGCTTTAACAATATTATTTAATCTTCCAATTGAAAAGAGTAACAGCTGACGATCACTGGCGACCATCTTATCAAACACATTTGAGGTGACACATCTGAAGGAAGTTTCTGTAGAAACAGTCAACAGCAGAAGATAAAAAAGACAAGAACTTGGTTGAATTTCCTGAAGAAGTGGAAACATTTATCTGTTTGTTTTATCCAGATGCTTCACGTCGAGTAACTGATTCTTTATAACGTAACAAATACAAAGATATCATTGTTAAAATATGCGAATTACCCTAAGCCATAGTAGGTAAAAGAAAGTGTACAATGGATGATAAAATTTGAATCAGTTAAGGTTACAGATGAACGTCTAAATTCCACATTCAGGAATTATGAAATTTTCAGATTAAATAGTGCAAAACATTAACTGCATTTGATGAAATTTTAAGATACCTCAAATAATAAATTAAAGAATTGTTAATTCAGAATGGGAGAAGTAAACTACAAGGTAGAAAGTATTTCGATTGGAACTCATAAAAAGAGAATATTGTCAGGCAGGGACAACACTAAAAATTCTGTAGGAAGTGAAATTGCTAACATACAGAAAAAGGAAAGTGCTATACATGTGGAAAACAAGAACTGTAATAAACCAGTTATTCATAATAATCCAAGGAGACAATATCATGAGGATATACTCCATATTGTCCAGTAAAAATAAGACGTGTATCATTTAAAGAAACCAGTTCACGAACAAACGGATTTAATAATGTGAAATACTGCAAAATATTGATTAACTGGTTCTGCAGCTATTATTGTTTAATGCGGTTTGGCAATGAAAACTGGAAAATTTAATTTAAAAATAAAGCAACAAAAAGAAAGATTGGTGGTATTCTAAGGTTCCAGCAAGAGGAAGGAGTTTCGAACCACTTTCACTTTTTAAACAAAATAATATGTCGGTAAATGACATTCAGGAAGTTTACGTTTAATGTATCATTGGTTTGTTTCTTTGTTTCATTTTATATATAGTAGGTTTGTTCAATGCACTTCACAATCCAAGAAGGGGTAGAGTTGTGTTGTATGTTTTTTGTTTGTTTTTTTTGTGTTTTTTTGGTTAGGAAATATTGGTAAAATCACATAACGACCATAAAGCTTGATGGCCAGAATGTTCTTGAAAGTTTAAGAAAGAGCTTGAATCATGGAAAACAAGAGATGGGCAAACCCCAGAATACATTGTTAATTGATTAGTAAATATGTTACAGAAGTTGAGTGATTATTGAGTTAGCGAGTTTTTACTCAATTTCTCTGTTAGCTCAAGTTCGTGAATATCGATTTATTTTTATTTCGATGAAGAAACAAGGGCCGTGAAAAGTGCAACAGGAGAAAATTGGTAATTAAGTGTTTCTTTAAAGTTAGATGTTAAAAATGTTAGGTCTATATAAAATTTGTGCAACTATCCAAGAAGAAAATAAACATTATTATTGTTAATACTGGAGTGGGCATTATTTACATAGAATAACAGAAAAATATCTAGTCTCACGACAGAAACCATTACAACAGATATTAGACTGTTACACCCAAGAGAGGTTTATTGGTTTATCCATGAAAAAAAAAGTCTGGTAACTTTACAGACAAATATTACTCTTACAAATCTTATTAGTTATAATGTATAGAAGCAGATTAGACTGTTACACCCAAGAGAGGTTTATTGGTTTATCCATGAAAAAAAGTCTGGTAACTTTACAGACAAATATTACTCTTACAAATCTTATTAGTTATAATGTATAGAAGTAGATTAGACTGTTACACCCAAGAGAGGTTTGGTGGTTTATCCATGAAAAAAAGTCTGGTAACTTTACAGACAAATGTTACTCTTACAAATCTTATTGGTTATAACGTATGGAGGCAGATTTAATGTTATAAGTAATAGCTAGGCCAAGACTGGTATATAATGTAATTCTTCTTCATTCTGTACCGAGGAATTCTGTGCAAAACCTTACCGAGTGAATGATGTTATAATATAGATTAAAAAAATAGTACTGTAACCTGTTATGCGCTTAGTTAGGGTCACTGACTTGTACCGTAGGCTCAGTGAAGCTGGCCGCGACATGTCTCTTCAAGACCGCAGTGGCAAACATTTATGCTCCGGAAGAAATTGTGTGACAGCCACAAGATAAACATTTTCTATTTAACCTTTTGTGACACTTGTTAGTGCCGAGCGTTTATTAGTAGTTCAGGCCGTATGATGGTAACTTAGACCTTCCGAGCGTCACTTCGAGCAAAGCCTACCCATTTAGTTTAGTTATTAAGTCGTTACTCGGAAAAAGCCGACCGCCCGCGACCAAATAGCCGGTTTTCTTGAGGAGAGGATCTATTAAGACTGCTGTATGACCTTGAGGTAAATGCTACATCAATTTACCTCAAGGTCTTGTGCCGTATTCGGCCTGTTTTCGACCTGATGATCTTGTTAATAAACCAGAAAAATGCAAACACGAATGCAGCCGTATGAAGTTGTTGAAAGGCTTTGCTGTCTTTTTCTAAGTAAATGTATGCGTAATTTACAGTAATTGATTTGTGTATGGAGAAACCCGTGATCTTAATAAACCATACATGAAAGAATATGTTTGCAGAAGTGGCTATAATATCAGAAAAAAGTACAAGTAGTGGGGGCCTGGTGACCTTGAGCGCGTGGTAGTTTTCAGCTTAAAACTATACAGTCGTAGCTTACCTTGGGTTGCTATAAGCTAAGCAAGCTTTCTTCAGCTTAAGTTGAGTACATTTTCGGTGCTAGATCGTACCGCCATTTGTTATTTCCGATCGCAAACCTTTGCATATGACGTTATTAAAATACTTAACTGTAAGAATCTTAGAACCGGATGAAAAGGCCTGCTACGTCTACAAGGAAGAGTTTTGTGTCGCCTGGATACTGTGTATAGCTACGTGGCACTACATAACCGGTAGCAACAATGAGTTGGGGCCGGGATAGGGCAGCTCGCCCTTGAAGAAAGCTCTGGGACTGGCCTTACTGCGCTCTCCGTAGACGTCTTCGCAACAGTCACGTTCTGCCCACGTACAGTTTTTGTCTATAGTGTGGAAGCGCTGAAGCAATCTTCCCAGATTAAGTTTACGGTGCGGTTCTAGTGGTCCCGACAAGATTAACTGGTGGGGTTACCATTATTTCTACTTGCGGTTTTTCATCTTAAGTAACAAGAAAATGAAGTTAACACAATTTTTTTTTCTATTCTTATAATTCACGATTATTTTGTAACCTCAACATTCAGAAACCTCTGAGCCAAGGAGGAAAGGCCCCACTCGTGCAAAAACATCTTATATAGTTATACAAAATTTTGTTTTATTAAATAAACAGCACTAGAATTTCACTTTGAGTAGCCAAATGTTCACTGTGTATTCAAAATGTAAGTCCGCTTGTCGAATAAAAACGTATCACTTTCGCTTATAACAGCACATCAAGTACGTAAAAGATTACAATGAAATTGCGTGCACTGAAGTGCTTGCATCATAGACGAATAAACTGCTGCTGCAGTTAACAGTGCTTCAATGTGTTTTCCTTGTTTACGCCTTTAAGAGACACACAAGTAAACTGTCTTATTGTGAGGACAACGACATCAAAAGTTAAAAAAGTAAAGTTTAAAAAATGCTCACAAAACTTCTATGTATTATTATATCTAGCTCTGGCCACATAGAAGGTATTCAGTGGCAAGAGTTAAGTTGGTATTCATCTATATCAGGTTCTCTTAGATTGTTCACTGTTGGATATGATGCTAAAAAACACGGAAAGACAAGAAAACTATTTAAGTTCTCTATCGTGTTAAACAGCCACTTAGCAAAATAGCTTTAAACTACGATAAAACAAACGTATGATATCCAACTATAGTTTGTTTCTTGAATCTTTTTCTGGTAGAAACTGCAGTAATATTTGTCATGAACGAATTTACCGAGTGAGGTCTGAAACGAAGAGAAAATCAGTCTCACAGTAGTAGCTTCCGTGGAGCCTCGATAGGCCTAAAAATGATAAAAAATTAACTAGTAAATAATTCTCAAAGCATTCACAATTATTACGTTTTACCACCACTTCCTTTTCACTGAAAGAGTAATTATACAAAAAATCCATGCCGTCAAAATGCATCATGTCCAACGTGTCATTTTACTTTTTTCAATGTAAAAATTTAATATTTTTTTACCGAATGTGCTGTTGTACGAAGGATGAACACTAATCATACGAACTAGTATATGCAAGATGACGTTTGTACTCCGTCACACCAAACATGCTCGCCCTTTCAACTGTGGGGGCGTTATAAATTAAAGTCAATCCCACCATTCGTTGGTAAAAGAGTAGCCCAAGAGTTGGCGGTGGGTGGTGATGACTAGCTGCCTTCCCTCTAGTCTGACACTGCTAAATTAGGGACGGCTACGCTTATTGCTCTCATGTAGCTTTGCACAATATTCAAAACAAAGCAAACCAATTAACGTTGGTAAGGTATCCTTGTTTTTCGTTATTTACTTTATAAGATTAAAAGGGTTAGTTCAGATTGTCCTTCCTTCATGACATATAAAATTAATTTGAACTGTTACCAAACTACAAATAAAACAATTCATCTGCAACCAATAATCACGTGACGCTGGTCTAAAAAATGTGACCAGCCGACTTACAACACTGTGATTTTTTTATCACTATGTCTCTCTCAATACATCTGTGCATAAGTGTATGTTTTCAAAATATTCTGTACACTTTAAAGCTTAAGTAAAAATGATTGTAGAAGAAATGTTCGTTGTTGTTTTGAACTATTGTTTCAAAACAACAATTACATTTTTACTATACGACAGCTTTGATCAATTTTTGAAGACAAATTACATGTAAATAATAGACTACCTGTAAAGTAATAGAAACGAGAACTGAAACTAAAGAACATCAGAAATATCATTAATAAAAATCTTTAAATCTGTAAACGAAACTGAATAAATACTTGAATAGAAATAATAACTTTGAAACATTGTACAATAAACAATGTACCGACATCCTCTGTAACCTTTCGTCTATACTATGTAAAACTAGACTCTTTTTACTTGTTTAAAGTTTGTCAGTTTTCACCAGAAACAACATTGATTTCTTTTATGTAAAGTACACATTTCATTTTTCTTAAATTGTTAGTTGTTGCGCAATCCATAAATAAGAATAAGTTTTAAGAGCAAATAGAAAGTTTAAGTTACAAAAATTAAACAAAGGCTTCGATATTTTACGTTACTAAATTGTATAATATGAAGTTTTTAATCTTCTCTAAACATTATATGTGTAACATCATTCATATATGTCTAAAACGATTACAGAAATAGGCGAACTTAAACGACAATAACATTTATGATACCATCAAGGTGACTTTACCTGTTATATAGAAACCAATATCTATCAAATACTTGTTTAAGCCTGCTAAGACAATGGGAGTTTAATTTGTTTTTGTATCATATTAAGTTATATATGTACGTACCTACTTTCACTTTACAATTTTACAAATGTTTAATTTCTTATATCTTGGTTCTTTTCTCATATCACGTCCTTGTATGGCTGATTTTTTTTTCTAACTTGACTGAATTTTGTACAAGTAAAATATTTTAATCTGATTAAATGTACCACAGTTTTCAAATCATAGTCCACGGAATGTTGGTTCATGGCTGTCCTTTATTTATCAAACGTTTTAACTTCTTCAATGAGCAGAAAATAATAAAAACAAAAACAATAATTGTTCCATTCCATTTCTCACTATTCATCTGTCTTAATCTAAAGTAAATAAAAACTGCTGCTTTTACTGTGATGAAATTATGTTTTTATCTGTTAAAAAACATAAAAATTGTGCCATTAAACATTTGGAACAGCTGTGGAAATACCACAGATTTGGCCAAACGTTTAGTCTTATGTATATACTCATGGTAGTGTGAACCTAATTTCTGGGCTCGAGTCACTAAATATTTCTTGAAAGCTAATAGCAGCTTCACTTGAGACAACCAACGTGTAAATTCAGAAACTATTGATATCAATACTGGATAAAAAAAAAAATAGTATAGTATTCTATGTTCTATATATGATTTACGTTCATTACTTTTACAAATTACCACCAAATGAGTCATGAACAGAACATCGTTATCCAGAAAACATGACACCAAGAACAACAACAATGATATGATGATTAAAACAAAATGCTCAAAATATTACTCAGTAAACTATTCTACTGTTTGGGAAATTTGACCCATTAACATTACGGGTCGTCATAAGAAAAATACTTAAAGATAATATAAAGATTCATAGCTCCCATGTAAGATATTAAAACACAATTTTTGAATGTGATATTTTTTCATTAAGCTGTCTTCCTACCAAAAATAAAATTATTAATAATCTTGTTCACAAAGCTGCCTGTCTTTAGGTAAAAGAATTCTATATTTGAAAAATTGTCCATAAAAAGAAAATGCCTGATTATCTGAACATACTACAATCAAGCAGTACACTATGCCTGAGAAGAAAACATGGGATTCCATGTGAAAAACATACTGAGAGAAACAATTCTCTGAAGTTAAAAAAAATCTCACCAGTTCAAATGTACAAAAACAAATTATGTTAGGGAAAGATATGCGCACGATAAACACGGGAAATGCAAAATTATCATTGGTGTTTTCTTTTTTTCTAATTCAGGTTGGCTATATAGCTTATTAAGACTTCAATATCGTTGTAAAAATGAAACAATTCCTTGTTCTATGTTTGATTATTGTAAAATTCCTTCAAAAACATGCCAAAAGAATTGATGGAGGAACGAAACACGTTAAACACCGAACAGGCACAAAAATAATTATTCTTGTTTTTGCCTATAACTTTATCATATCCACTTTAATATCATTGGAAAAAAACAACATAATCCGAAACGAAGTCAGATTAAACATCTTGTAGTTGTTACGCTTTATAAACTTATCAGATGAATATCATTCTTATGATATTTGTGATTGTTGAAACTTTGAAGAGCTATTAGAAAACGTAGCCTACTCATAATAATGTAAAAGATTTAAAAATATATAAGTACTCATGAAAACGTCACTTACTGTAAAGATACACACACACACAAATGTGGAGATTTCGTTACTTGAGTGAAAAGGTAACACAGCCAATTAAGATCTGTTTGTTTATCATTTAAGTACTGTGTCTTCTGCTCAGTGTGTTAGAGCCTGTGTTACTAAAGATTACAGTTACTATTGGTTTGAAATTTACCATTGCTTTAAGAAACGTCTTTACAAAGAAAAATAATTTAACAGTCCAAACACAACTAATTTTCCTAAAGATAACAAATGTTACACACACATACGCACTTAGAAAATCGCTTAACGTAACTTTTCTCTTGCTTCACTAAACAGCGCATTTGATACTTTGTTATCCTTTTAATTATAGCTGTATATTATATACTGTTATGAGTACTTAACAGTTTCAAAATTACTTAAAACACAAATACAAAACATTAATGCTGAGAATAACGTTCTGATCATAAAAATGAAATTTTCCTTAATAAAAAAGAGCAAAAACAAAACAGCACACTAATGAAAGAAGCAAAATCTTTCTTTTTAAAGATAACAACGTTCTCCAAAATCAGTATATCATAGAAACATATTTTTTTTCATCAAAAAGAAGACATCAATTAACAACAACAACAAAAACTGATTCTTGACAAATGCACAATATTTTTCGCATGACTATCGATAACACACGACTATTCTCTGGCATAATTTTAATGCTGCACGGTTATGTATATTTACGCAAGATATACACCGATTGACAACAACAAAAGATTATATTCTATGTACTTGTTGTAGATTAACTGTATGTGTTTTCGAATTTCACAAGACCTACCTATTACACTTGAAACATTTACACGGTTAGACGTTAAAACTAACAGAAAAAATGAAACAACTATAACACATTTAAAGTCCAGTATTTATTGGAAAGAATCATGACTAAACTGCACACAATGGTGTAGGATAATACAGATGTGTAATTTTGTGTCAAAATACATCAATCTTGTTCAAAATTACAATTTTAAACTTCTTAATTGCATCAATAGCAATCGCGGAGCAAATGAACGGAGTCTGTCTTACGTTGCACATCAGTGAAAGTACGTTACTTAACACTTTTAATCTACGTAAGTGTTACTCGTGTGTGTAAAAGGGAAAGACGACTGCGTGCTTGCTTAAGTTATGAAACTTGAAGCAAAATTTAACTTTGTCTTGTCAAAAAACACATCGATCAGTAAAGTGAGATTCAAACACCAGAGCTCGAGATGTTTTTGGTGTGTGATGTATCCCGCTGTTTCCTGTCACGTGAGCGAAGTTATGATTTCAAACTCGAGGACACGCACAAAGTATAAGAATATTATCTCTCTAAACACAGACAACAACTGAACATAACCATGATTAATTATCATGATTAAATGATTAGTTAATATCATACTAGACCAGAACTGCTGGTCTACCTGTTGTACCTGTACGCTTGCATAACACAAGTACCTGATCTAGAATCTAATACCCGATCTAGAATCCATGCATGTGTTGGATAACCGTGTTAGCAAATTTGTTAATAAATAACATTGAAAATAACAATACAGTATTTATTTCAATTCTGTAATTAATTTATTTTTCTGAATATAAAACTCTATGTTACTTTAATTAGTATTTTATCAAACTATGGGTCACTGCCCATGATTTAATGCATAGATTCTAAACACTGTTCACTTTGTAACGTTACGCCGACTGAAAAAATACGACTATGACGTCTTTGGACTTATTTTAGAATATTTAATATTTTATGACCAAATACACACATGTATTGCATTTTTTTCCTGTAAGCTCGAAAAGGTTTTACTGTGATAGTGAATTGAATGATTTTGCAAAGTATACTATTTCATTATAACTTGCTCACACCCACCCGTCATACCGTCCTCAATTTTCAATTACCCTGAATATGAACTGCCAAAAATATATATCAAGTGAAAAATTTGCTATAAGAACAGTGTTAGAAAATATTCTGTAACGCTTCACACCTCAAGAATTGTTAAACAAGTAACTCAAATACATGTTTAAAAATGTACGAAATGTAAGCCTTTTATTCACTTAATAAAATAAAAGAATACCGATTTTAACTACAAATATGTATGATGTGAATCATAATGTTTTATTGAATATTTCACATATAACTAATGTTTTCTGAAAGTTCTGAACAATAAAAGAGAGTAAACTGGTACCGTGAAATGCTTCATGATAAATAAAAGTTCCCGGATCTAACCATAGATGTAAGATGATGACAGGTAACGAGAAATGTGAACGATTACGGAAAGCTTTTGACCATAACATTATTTTTAAGAAAAACATTAGTATACAACGAAAGCCGAAACTAAACAATGTAACATTAGGGAAAACAACAACGACAACGCATAAATCTAAAATAAGTTATTATGTGGGTTTGATGTAGGAAATTTAAAACTTATAGAGGAAATAAAATAACGTATTTCATATTTCAAATACGTGAGAGCTTAAAAAAGATAAAACAAAATCTGATGTGTTGGCGACTCAATATCAAGTAATTGAAAAATGTTTTTTTAAAGTCCAAAATACAGAGAAGAATATATGCGTAATTATATAAATAATATGAATCCTAGAAGCCACATACGTTTGACACCTATAAGACGGAAAATAAAGCTAACTATGATAAGCGGGATATATTTTATCTGTCACTTAAACCGATTAGTTTTAAATTTGCATTGTGAACTATCATTCAAAAAGTAATCTAAAAGCGTACATACAAGAACTTATAAATTCTAGGGGTTATCTGTAATTCGTTTTTAACCGTATTGATGACATAAAATCTTTAATTCGAAGACATTATTTATCAAGTAAAGTAGATTTAAAGTTAATGTATTTTATTTTGTTGTTGTTTTTTTCTAATGTACAACAACTGGGTATATTTTAAATCGTGGAAATATATAAACATTTATTGTATGCGTAAAAAAAATTCCGTTATTTCTCGTAGACATTTTCCTAAGATGTACATTTAACTACGACATCAGTGGTATCTAATATCGCTGAAGTAAAAGTAAACTGACTAGAAACCAGGTTTCTGTCATTTAAAAAAAATGCACCTAAAATACTTGGATTAAACTTATAATTGTGCTAAACAAAAATTTTCTGCCTACTATAGTAGAATTATATGATATACAATTTCACACAACACAAACAATAGTTTTATGAAACATGTATAGGAATTAATAAAAACTTTAGCATGCAAAGCTCAGTGTGAATGTTCATGAAAACGAAAGTCAAAATACAGATTTTGTATTACTAAAATATATAATATATTCTTCACACACCAAAATAAATATCTTAGAAATAAAACTATTCCTATGCTGTATCAATAAATAGCCAGAATAACAATAATAATAATACACTAGATAGAGCCTACAGTATATGTATATATACTGCAAGGCATTAGAAAATTATAAATACTTTACAAGTAAACTGTTGTTAAAGAAATCTTAAACGATGGACTTTCTTAGTTATTAAGGTACAACACATAAATATATACCACAAAAGAACTAATCACGTAATGATATACTACAATACACAATCTATAATAAATTAGCATAACAAAAGGCACAACGCTGCTTTATATGAATTTTGGACAAGACACAGTCTATTTTAGTGTAATCAATTACAAATTTCAGCTTACTAGTCATAAATTTGCTTCATATCATCACGAAATAAGTTATTATACTAATACATAACTTAAAACGGATATTGTGTTACAAAACCAATATAAATTCGATATTATATTGGAAGCCATAACACGTATGACATGAAACTACTGATAAAGAAAAAAAAACACAATATATATATATATATACACAAACACACACTACAATATATAAATGTACGATGAAAGCAAATATTATACGATACAATCTACTAATCACTAACACTCTATAAGACATAAACTACGATATTGGGATGTACCACAACACACAAACTTACAATATTATAATGTACCACAACACACAAACTTACAATATTATAATGTACCACAACACACAAACTTACAATATTATAATGTACCACAACACACAAACTTACAATATTATAAAACAAACTATGATATTTTCAATATACATAAGGACACAACTTAAATTTCTTTAGTGTACTAAAACACATGTGTATATGATATAAGACATAAACTACAATATTGGGATGTACCACAACACACAAACTTACAATATTATAAAACAAACTATGATATTTTCAATATACATAAGGACACAACTTAAATTTCTTTAGTGTACTAAAACACATGTGTATATGATATAAGACATAAACTACAATATTGGGATGTACCACAACACACAAACTTACAATATTATAAAACAAACTATGATATTTTCAATATACATAAGGACACAACTTAAATTTCTTTAGTGTACTAAAACACATGTGTATATGATATAAGACATAAACTACAATATTGGGATGTACCACAACACACAAACTTACAATATTATAAAACAAACTATGATATTTTCAATATACATAAGGACACAACTTAAATTTCTTTAGTGTACTAAAACACATGTGTATATGATATAAGACATAAACTACAATATTGGGATGTACCACAACACACAAACTTACAATATTATAAAACAAACTATGATATTTTCAATATACATAAGGACACAATTTAAATTTCTTTAGTATATTAAAACACATGTGTATATGATATAAGACACCACATAAATTACGTTTAAGTCAAATTTTAAAAAATACAACGCAATCCTTGCGCCTTTCTTCTTCCTTTTCCCTTGAATAAAACATTCCCATCTGTAAATACAGCAATAAGCAACAAGGCTCAAAATAACAAACATATATTTGGTAGAATCCAACACATAAACATAAATATGATATAAGATGCTACACACATTGCATCGCTTGAGTATTAATAAGTCTACAATACACAAAGTAAAAGAATAACCCACAAGTCTCAATGTATTACTTATAAACTTACTATAATTTAGTATATTGTATTTACTATAATATAAGATATGGCACGGAAAAACATAACTTATAAAAAGTGATACAAAACACAACTTATAATACATGTATACGTTACTAAATATCATCTACAAAAAAATCAACCGATAAATGAGGAATTTGTTATATTAAAAAAAATTACAGTACATGAATACTATGTAACACATAAATCTTGAGAACAGGAGTATTCTACAAGGTTATATCCAGTATAATAAATTACAACACTTAGTAAACAATATGCGAATGAAGTAAAAAAATGCAGTCCACAATACACGAACATGATATGTAGAAAATAACTTACAGTGCATGCACATAATGCACCACAGAATTCATGGATATACAATAAATACATAAGTAACCATCTCAAACCAATCAAAAATACAAAACTTTTTAATAATTCATAATAACTGAGAACATAAGAACACAAAATTTGCGCTGCATGAACATACTGCAATCAATTTATACTTAACCAACAGATCTATACTTAAAGCTGTAACCAACAATAAAAAAATATATTACAAACTACAATGTTTAACATATAAAAATTGTACAGTTCAGAACAACAAATACACAAATATACTTGTAGTTAAGAACAATACATGAATTTAAAATAAGACAGCATACAATAAAGGAATATTCTACAAAATACAATGTTCAATATATAAAAATTATACAATTCACAACAACTAAAACACAAATATAATTTTAGTTAAAAATAATACATGAATCTAAGATAACACACAACATTCAGTAAACTAATATTCAACAATATTTTTTCCAATAATCGAATACGCTACAAAACTATCGCACCCCCAGTGGCTCAGCGGTATATCTGCGGACTTACACGCTAAAATCAGCGTTTCGATACTCGTGGTGGGCAGAGCACAGACAGCCCACTATGTAGCTTTGTGCTTAATTCAAAACAACAACAAATACAAAACTATCTTTAAAATTTGAATATTTTATTGACAAAAGCTCCAATAAAAGGAATACACTATAAGGTATTATCTTATAATACATGAATAATAACAATCTAGCCTTCCGTAAATTAATACACAAATATATTTCAAAATAACCTGCATTACTCAATTATACTGCAAAATAATGTAAAATACACGAATGTACTACATTACACAAACCACGATACTGAAATATACGAAAAAACATCCTTCTAGTTATACATTTAGTTCACCTCAACATAAAACTCATTTGTATACCACAATACACAACGTAAAATATATTATGCATCAAGCGAAGTAACAACAATGTATTGATAATCTGCCAGCTGCAAGCTATTACATATACATAATAAAATATATATATATATATACACACACTATCTGACTATACTGCAAGTTACAGCACTGACTGTATAAATATTACTCAAAAAATAACATTTACCACATAAATGAATTCAAAGACATGACTTGCAATACATATGATACAAGATATAATATATAACAATCCTAAATTGTACAAAATACGATGTATAATACACAGATCCTGAAAAAATACAAGGGTATACAACCATTGAAACAATGTGCTTCAATCTTTGTAAGAACGTAAATCTTGAAGTTTATTTAATTAGATACACTCAATACGGCATTGATTTTTGTTTTCGGTCTAATCAGGCAAACTGCTCTGATCGGAAGTTCGTATTAATTATGTTGCATCAATAAACTACAATACAGAACACAGCAAATAGAAATTTACACAAGTTCAACCTGCAATACATGGGTTTAACAGGACATAGCCTTAAAGGCAAGCCTAAAATATTCTACTACACTAAATGACAGTACATTAATATATTAAAATATTTAAACTGCATTACATATAATTAATTAGTTATAAATTTACTGCAATTAATCTTGACATTATGAATGTTCTATAATTCACTACAAGTAATACATGAGCAAACAATAACAAATTCACAATACATAAATACACTACTTGACATAATATGGTATAAGCGAATACGTAATAAAACACAACAGACCATAGGTGACTGATTACACTGCATGACACGTTTATATTACATGAACATACTAAAAGGCATAATTTATAATGTAACAGTATATTACAAGACACAATATACAAATTATAAATTTACAACAATAAATATCTAATATATAACATAGCATATAACAGACAAATATACACTACTTATCAAAAGATAAATTAATAAAGTATGGCGCACAACCCTTAATACAAGACTATACACAAAGACACAACATACAATATGTGAATATACTACATGACAATCTACAATGTATGACTCTACCAATAGATGCAAATCTATAATGCACAAGTGTACCATACATTTCTCACTTTATTTCCGCAAAAAAGTAGAACTCTAACCCGATTTAGAAAAATTGTTAGAGAAGAACATCAAACATAATGTTCCTACAAAGTAAACGGAAAATTACCACAGATAAGCAACAACAAACGTGTTACCAGAATTTTTTTTTGACGTCAGAGCTATTCGTTGTAAAAAGAATACATTTTGTAGCGCGAATAAATTCACTTTTCAATATTTAAAACAAATCCGTTACATTACGATTCTAGTATTATGCATTTCTAATAGTATTTCGAACAAGCTTTTTATGTTATCATTCTAGATTCTGCATTTCTGTCACTATTTAAAACAAATCCGTTACATTACCATTCTAGATTTTGCATTTCTGTCACTATTTAAAACAAATCCGTTACATTACCATTCTAGTATTATGAATTTCTAACAGTATTTAGAACAAACTCGTTATGTTTTCATTCCAGTTTATGCAGTTCCGTGCTCAGTTTAAATACTCACATTCATGGAAGTAACAAACAACGTTTTTCTCAATTGCAACTCAGTCTTTCCTATCAGTATTATTAGTATGTTTGTTTTCAACACTTTCAACAGCAAAACTATTAAGTTCGTTACCTTTTCACAAGCAGAACAAGTTGATAACTTTCGACATTCTAGAGATAGAGCTAAAACTTGGACTTGGCTTGTCAACAATGAAATTAAATCACGTTTAAAAATCTTACGTATTATATTCAAATTTTAGAACTAAAACTGTGATCTCTTGAAAACACACTTTTAGCAAGTACATCTATGCTTCTGGAAAAATAAAATTAATCTCTAAACAATGTGTTAAAAAAATCTGTACAATATCTCCCGTCTGCACCACCATCAGTTCTATTCGTGCTGTACATTTAACAATTGTAATGGGACAAATCTGCATACAAAACATTGTTTGTATAGCATGTGTGCTAGCCACAGGTAAATTAAGTTGTTGTTTGCTTCTTGTTGTTTTTCCTTAACAGTCGGTACTCTCAAACAATGTTTGCACAATTCATTTCATGTTAGTTACGCCCCTCTCTTCCTTTTTTTTCAGCCTTGTCATCCGGTCCTGCTTAAGATACTATGGTACTATCATTTCATTTCTTTCAAGTGCTTTTCGACCTTGGCAGTTTCATCCTGTTCTGAAACAGTCTCGTATTGTGATTTTGTATTAAACATTGCCTCTTCTTCTTCTTGACCTTGACAGATTATTACTGTTCTGAAGTAATGTGGCACTGTTGTCTCCTGTTGTTCATTCCCCTCCTTCTTGTTATGTTTGACAACTTGGTACTGTTCTGAAGTAATGTGGTACTGTTGTCTTATGTTGTTCATTCCCTCTCCTTCTTGTCATGTTTGACAGCTTGGTACTGTTCTGAAGTAATGTAGTACTGTTGTCTCATGATGTTTGTTTCTTTTCCTTCTTGTTACGACCAACAGCGTAGTACTGTTCTGAAGTAATGTGGTACTGTTGTCTTATGTTGTTCATTCCCTCTCCTTCTTGTCATGTTTGACAGCTTGGTACTGTTCTGAAGTAATGTAGTACTGTTGTCTCATGATGTTTGTTTCTTTTCCTTCTTGTTACGTCCAACAGCATAGTACTGTTCTGAAGTAATGTGGTACTGTTGTCTTATGTTGTTCATTCCCTCTCCTTCTTGTCATGTTTGACAGCTTGGTACTGTTCTGAAGTAATGTAGTACTGTTGTCTCATGATGTTTGTTTCTTTTCCTTCTTGTTACGTCCAACAGCATAGTACTGTTCTGAAGTAATGTGGTACTGTTGTCTTATGTTGTTCATTCCCTCTCCTTCTTGTCATGTTTGACAGCTTGGTACTGTTCTGAAGTAATGTAGTACTGTTGTCTCATGATGTTTGTTTCTTTTTCTTCTTGTTACGTCCAATAGCATAGTACTGTTCTGAAGTAATGTGGTACTGTTGTCTTATGTTGTTCATTCCCCTCCTTCTTGTTATGTTTGACAGCATGGTAATGTTATGAAGTAATGTGGTACTGTTGTATCATGTTGTTCATTCCCCTCCTTCTTGTTATGTTTGACAGCGTGGTAATGTTATGAAGTAATGTGGTACTGTCGTATCATGTTGTTCATTCCCCTCCTTCTTGTTATGTTTGACAGCATGGTAATGTTATGAAGTAATGTGGTACTGTCGTATCATGTTGTTCATTCCCCTCCTTCTTGTTATGTTTGACAGCATGGTAATGTTATGAAGTAATGTGGTACTGTCGTATCATGTTGTTCATTCCCCTCCTTCTTGTTATGTTTGACAGCATGGTAATGTTATGAAGTAATGTGGTACTGTCGTATCATGTTGTTCATTCCCCTCCTTCTTGTTATGTTTGACAGCGTGGTAATGTTATGAAGTAATGTGGTACTGTCGTATCATGTTGTTCATTCCCCTCCTTCTTGTTATGTTTGACAGCATGGTAATGTTATGAAGTAATGTGGTACTGTCGTATCATGTTGTTCATTCCCCTCCTTCTTGTTATGTTTGACAGCGTGGTAATGTTATGAAGTAATGTGGTACTGTCGTATCATGTCAGCCTTTCTCTTCTCCTCTTCTTGACCTTTCCCGACTGATCCTGTTTTAAGACAGTATGACACCATCACTTTGTATCACCCATTACCTTTTCTTCAACTTGGTCTTGACAATCTGGTCCTTCTCTGAGAGAGTGTGATAATATCCTATCATCTTAGCTATATTAACTCCTCATGTTCCCGTCTCGGCCTATTAATGAACGTTTCAAAGATCTCATTTTCTCTTTTCAGAAAGTGACAAGCACGTTTCTAGTTGAATAACTCCTAATCTGTAGTCTGTTCAAATACTACACAAAATCCTAATAAACGCTCTTCAGACACACTATTTAGTTAGACAAGCTGTTTATTACGGTGCCTTTTCTTGGAATGGCATGGTTGTTCGTTCGGTAACCAGTTTACGGCTGTCAAAGTCGATGAACATTTTTAGAAGCGTTCACTGTTACTCTTAAGATATTTAATTTGAGGTAAACAGTTACGTAAAAATTGTTTCTGTACAAGATTTATCTTGTAACGTATATACAATTGGAAAAGTTTTTTAAACCTATTATTACCAAAACAATCGAAATATTAATTGGTATAATTACACAGCTATTCTTCAAACACGTGAACCAGTACAACTTACTTGTGATAAGTAACAGAGGTTCCAAAAACAAGTCAAATTAGGCAAGTCTTCTACAGTTATATTTTTATTGCTTAATCATAGAAAAATTATCATGTATTTACTTTCACTAAATGAGTGTATTTCAAATTTTAAAGTACTAAGAGAATCGGTCTAGACTTCAAGATGATAACAAAAATAATGTACAGTGTGTAGCATTAAAAGCATCCGAAAGATTTGAACTGAGGAATGTTCGTGCACGTGGTACTATACTTACCCTCTCTCCTAACAGAATGGACTGGGTATGCGTTCCGGTAGGCGTACAATGGCACACGTCGTGTTTCGTGTCTACTGACGGGTCCAGCAGTAGTTTTTGTAATTACGATTGAATGGCATGACTTGACCGCTTATTTTACAGTAGATTTATTTTCCGAATTCATTAACTCTGAACACAGGCGTTTACTGTATTTCTTACATCGTATTACGTTCAGTGTTGCAATATTTTGTTAGCATGTGACACAACTGTAGAAACACCCCATCACTCAATGTACTAATGGCACACGCGTAAACTATTTGTAGCCTGGTGCACGGCCACGGTGGTATACACATTTGAATTTAGTGACAATGTTTTAGCTCATTTTCCAACGTTATCATCTTATCTATGACATATTTTATAATATTCGCATTAAAACTGGCGCTAAAACTAGGGCAAGTAGTTTAAATAACAAATTGCCTAATTCGACCATGATTAGGGAAAAATAATTACTTTACAGTAATGACATCACACGATGAATAATGACTGTTTTACCATCGCATGTTCTCAAACAAAAATATTTTAATAACATCAGACAAAAATGTATTAATACGCTTGCTCTCTCAATCTGATCCAATGTCTCATCATATACTTTCAACTTAACAAAAAAAATTGTAACATCTGTGAAGATTTACAACAAATCTTAAATTAAAAGTCAATATTTGAGTGTGTATTGCGGTGACGCAAATACAGATATAAAGTCGTGTACTTTTTGCGATAATGTTTAACATAACAAACGTTGGTTGCTAACGCCGTGCATATCTGCTAAACGAATGACAACAAACAAAAATGTATTTTAATGTCCCTTTTCGAGTAAGCGATATCGTAACCTGAAGTGAGATTAATTATGGTACCCGTTCCAATCAAGTATCAGAGCTTCTGTTTTGTTTTTAATTTCGCGCAAAGCTACTCGAGTGCTATCTGCGCAAGCCGTCCCTACTTTTGTAGTGTAAGACTAGAGTGAAGGCAGCTAGTCATCACTACCCACCGCCAACTATTAGTCTACTCTTTTACCAATGAATAGTGGGATTTACCGTTATATTATAACGCCCCCACGGCTGAAAGGTCGAGCATATTTGGCGCGACGGGGATGCGAACCCGCGACCCTCAGATTACGAGTTGCACGCCTGAACCCACCTGGCCATACCGGGCCCAGCCAGAGCTTCTGACAGCACTAAACGTCTCGAACTGGTTCTAAAATCATTTATTGCTTAAGCATTATCATTATTTGGATCACTAGCATACCAGGAATCTGCCTTCTTTTGTGGTTTTTTTAACTCAGAAATTTGTCCTCTTTCAGCAATAAAATTATTTTCTATTTTGATTTCTCAAAATTACTGTAAAGACAATAAAATATTAACATACTTTTCTGCGAATGATCCCTGCATGTCTAATGCCAGTGAGCCTAGAGTGATAACGGAGAAATGTAGTTTCTAAGAATTTTTAACTTAAGCACAAGAAATCACATAATTTACTACACTGATAAAACAAGTTTAACGAGTAATTTTGTCAGGAACTGAAAACAAATTAAAACACTGAGAGCATAAAGAAGTAATTAAATGTTAACGTGATATTTTAGTGGAATAAACTTGTATATAAATATTTTTACTTAATAATTCAATAGTGATTTTCTATTTATGTTTAACGAAAGAGTTCTAGCTCAGATACAAGAGTCCAATTTCGCTCTGCTACAAGAAAAACACACGCTTTAGCCCAGATTAGAACTTACAGCTAGAAAGATATGCATTAATAAAAGAGAAATGACATACATCAACATTCACTTGCAAACAAACATTCATACTAGATGAATCAACACTGATAGATTGTTCATTGAAATTCTACCATTTCAATGTAATGAGTATGACATATATTAACCTTATACTAAAATAATGCACATTTGTAAAAAATACACTAATCTAACAAGCGAATGCATCAACGTTCAGAACATACTAGAAGAATGTATATTAACAAATAAAATTACATAAAATAAAAGATACTAAAACATTTTCCATCGATAACTGAAGCTTTAAATTAGTACTAAAAAGAAATTTCATAAATAAACAATAATCCACTTGTGACCAACAAGCAATTCACACGTAAAGTCTTTATAAGTAAATAAACAAGATACTGAACTAAAAACAGAGAAATGTACACCAGTGAAAGAATAATACTAAAACTGTACTGGAAGAACGTGCAACAGTATACAAACATTAAACTTGTACTGGAAGAATGTACAACAGTATACAAACATTAAACTTGTACTGTAAGAATGTACAACAGTATACAAACATTAAACTTGTACTGTAAGAATGTACAACAACAGACAAGATAGTAAACCTGTACTATAATAATATATAACAGTAGATAAAGTATTAACATTTTTCCTGGAAAAATGTACAACAGTAGAAAAGCAAACAATACATTAAACCAGTGCTATAATACAATGCATTAAACCTGTAATTAAAAAGTGTATGCGAACACAAGTAAAAGTTAGTTCAGAATATTTCAACTTCCATTTAATGAAATGAAATCTGCAAAATAGTAAGTGAAGTAATAAAAGTAGGATATAAAAACTTCCTTTAATCGTACAGTTAGTAACCAAACTACCAAATACTTAAAACTCGATATGATAAATCATTAGAAATGTGAACATGTTTTTTCTAATAGAGAACTTCTTTCTTCCATTCAAGCTTTGCGAGAAGTTTCACATGTGACACATATTCCTAGGTATTTACGCGCCATCCGCTTTGAATAGTCCAAGCCTAGGTCGATAGTAACGATAACCAGACAGTAACTGAAGTTTACTTCAGCAAGCAAGTGCACTTTCATGAGACTTCCATTTCTTTCTTTTTTGCATAACCTTGACTTTTCAATAATAATTTATGTGGGCATATTAATTTCACCAGGGGAGTTCATCCATTAAAAATGTAAATGTTACGCGGCAATAATTTTACTGACTTTGTTAAAAAACATACACATTTACTTCAAATAAAGTAAAGTATATATATGTTATATTATGAAAATGTACGATAACGCTGTGTTCATAAGAAGCCTGTTACTGTACTGTACAGACCAAAACTAATTGCCACGCGTAAACGTAGATGTAAACTAATCTAGTTAAGTGGAGACATAAGAGGGTCGAAAAGGTGTGTGGTAACAGCGTTCTCATGAATGACCATATTTTGTAAGCCTGAAGTAGAAAAAAAATGAGTGTCACTCATGAAAGAATTTCATTAATAAACACAAAAAGCGGATATCCTTAATTTTCTTCCAATGTCAAACGAATATCAATACAAAATATCTTGAGTGCACTTCCACTCAACTTACTTTTGGTTATTTTTCTTACATGGGTATATTTTTCTTGAGTTAGTAAAATAGTCTAGAAACAAACAGTAAAGTGTGATAAAAGTCCAGCCAGCTGTTTCCGTACTGTAGGAAGGACGCTTAAAAACATGTGTATAATTACAACAACAAAACTCAAAATAAAATGACATCCTGTCGTCATTCAGTTTTTGTGATTCCAAAGCAAAAGTTCTTTCAAGTTTTTCAACGTTGTTGAAATAGACATGCATGTTCTTGGAATGTTGTAAGTAATGGTAGAGTTTGAACAAGCAACGAGTTTCCCCTTGCGAAATTACAAGATTATTATTTTATTTTTATTTTTTTTGCCCTGTGAAGATGGAAATATTGGAAATATTTTTAAAAGCTTATGAGTGAAAATAATGAATGCTATACAACTACACTATATCTGCTATATCTGGTTGTCACGAGTGTTTTTTGTGCACATCTAAATTGGATGTTAAATCACTGGCTGATTAATTTTGCTTTGACGCTGATGTCGTAAAAATAAATAGGCTCCTATACCACTAAACATTTTGGCGCAATAAATTTAGTGTTTGCAGCAAACTTGGAAAAATGATTATTCTTTAAAGTGTTACAGCAGACGCGAAAAATGTTTTTGTCATCATATTGAAAACAACGTATATTAAAAGCGACGCTAAACAATTTTTAGTTCTTTTTATTATTTATGTTTTTGAGAATACAGAAACAATCGCATTTAAACTTGATTCAGATAAGATCTGACAGGAATGAAAAACCTGAACCATGTATTGTTTCAAAGTCCGTTCAACTTTTCTGTATTATTGTCCTGTATTATTCTGTATTATTGTCCTCTGAGAAGCAGGTGGAACTGGATTGTTAAGGAAGTCTATAATGTCGTTATCATTTCGTCATTTGGAACTCTGTAGCAAAATCCTGACTCATAATTAATTTAAACAATGAGTGAGAAAAACTGAATAGTAACCTGTTGGTTTATTTATTTTGAATATTTGCACAGAACTATCTGCTCCAATCGTCTTTAATTTTGAGCTGATAGACTAGAGAATAAGCGGCTAGTTGACACAACCCACCACCAGAGAGTGTTTGTTTGTTTGTTTTGGAATTTCGCACAAAGCTACTCGAGGGCTATCTGTGCTAGCCGTCCCTAATTTAGCAGGGTAAGACTAGAGGAAAGGCAGCTAGTCATCACCACCCACCGCCAACTCTTGGGCTACTCTTTTACCAACGAAAAGTGGGATTGACTGTAACATTATAACGCCCCCACGACTAGGAGGGCGAGCATGTTTGACGCGACGGGGGCGCGAACTCGCGACCCTCGGATTACGAGTCTCGCGTCTTATGCGCTTGGCCATACCGGGCCTACCAGAGTGTGCATTACTCTAATCGAATAGTGGGATTTGACCTTGGCTTTTATAACGCTGTTACAGCTTTAGTGTAGGAAACAATTGCATAGCAACGGGACATGAGCCTTGGACTCTTGGAATCATTGTTCGGCACGTTAATCACCTGAACACACCTGGGCTTAATTAATATAGCCTTACTTTCGGCCCGTAAATGATGCCTGTATCATTATTTTGTATATTGTTTATCATAATACTTCAGAATAATTTACTGATACTAAAATTTTCAGAGCGTGTTAAAATTTGAGTTTAACTCTTCTCCTCATGGTGGTAAAAAATAATTCACAAATGTTCTAGCATAGTAAAATGGGGTTTCTTTCATCGCTGTTACACTCACACTGAAAAACAAACAACTAAAGGCAATATATTCAATAAAGTGAGTCATTAATTGCAAGACTGCCTTCCAGGGTTGGATGCGTTTTGAGGAGATTTCACAAATTGTTTGTCATTAATAAGAAATTAAAAACAAGATCCAACATTAAAATGCCAGCATTATTACTTTTAGTTCTTTCCTGCTGTTGTTGTGTCAGTATTTGTTTGTTGTTGTTTACAAATTTACGCCATACAAGCAGGTACTTTCGTTGTGTTAATGCTGTTTAAAATGATTGGTCTCAACTCTCCATGGAGACAACGACATCATCATTCAGCTCATAGAGAGCCGTAAATTACACTTTTGCTTAAATTGTCAACAGAATTCATGAGTTTTGCATGAATATCGTTTGTCATTCTGTTTAGTTCTGGCATATGTTCCTAGTTATAAAAATCCTCAAAGAACACAAATTAAAAACTTAAAAACATAATTTCCTAAGCTTGAAAAACTTGACCTTTAAATTACGTCACACCAGCACTTTATCAGTTTGACTTATTAGAAACATATAAATATATATATAACTTTTTGTTTTGAGTTTCACACAAACCTACTCGAGACCTATCTGCGCTAGCCGTCCCTAATTTAGCAGTGTAAGACTAGAGGGAAGGCAGCTTGTCATTACCACCCACCGCCAACTCTTGGGCTACTCTTTTTATTCTAATCTTACAGTGTAAAATTAGGAACAGCTAGCGAAGATAGTCTTCGTGTAGCTTTGCGAGAAATTCAAAATAAGCAAACAAAAAGTTTTATGTTTAGGAAAGAATACGTCCAAGTTAGACAGTGTCTAAATTTTACATCATGTATCTTAACACCTATATTTTCATCGCCATTCAGATTCGTGAAAGTATACGTTCTGCCACATCTTGTATCACAACACCCTAAGTTTGATAGAAATATAACTTATATATGCCTAGATTTGAACATATTCAAAAATAAAAGTACTTCAACACGTCCATCATGTCTTAGTTTGTTTTATTATTAGAACGAAAGTCAATGGTCGTGGCTAATCTAGTTAAAACATTTAAAATAATTATAGGTAAAGAAGAACAAAACGGAATAGACCATAGCTCTAGAAATAGTTAAGTGAAATAGTATGCATATGGTAAAAATCTAGTTTAATTTAAGGGTTTTGACATCAACCTATCGAGATGAGATCGATAATTCAAATATTTATACTTCTTAAAGACGAGTAATGGTACGGGTGAGGTTTCATTAATTTATTTTCAAAATTCATAAATACTAATTCGTGTGAGTTTTAAAATGTTGTTCAGGTAGTGGTGATTGACTATAATATTTGCAGTTCTGTTTAATATTTGTAAATATTTCCTATTATGGCTATCGATTATTCGAATTATATCATAAGAAAACATGGAAAAATAACTGAATAAAAATAACTTAAGCTAAAATACCAAACAAAAATTCACAAAAGCAAAGTATTTATTTTAAGAAGTATAGCTTTAGTGTGAAATGTAACAGAGATAAGAAAGTTTTTTTTTTCCTGTCGTAAACCTTTCAGATGCAAGACAAGTAGGAGAACAGTGGCTCTGGCTGCTTTTATATGAGTGGACACACAGAAGACACTCAACCTTTATTTACTAATCGGAGTTCGATTATGTTCAGTAGACAAACCGCAGACAGCTTGTAATGCATAGCTTTGCATTAAACAAATAACCAGCACCCCAGTGACACAGCAGCATGTCTGTGAACTTACAACGCTATAATCCGGGTTTCGATACCAGTGGTTGGCACAGCAAAGATATCTCATTGTGTAGCCTTATGCTTAATTACAAACGACAAAAACAAACAACCATGACTCCATCTTCTGATAGTATTTTCAAATACAAATAGATGGCATCTACTGAAGGATCTATTAGCAGGTCAGCAGGTTTAGTAAAGGCGTAAAACTACAAGAAATGCAAATCATCCACAACCATACTGAATAATGGTAAAGAAGTTTCAGTTCAAGATTCTATTTCATTTTGTCTATAGTTAATGTAAACAGTATCTAACAAATATATCAAATCACCCTCAAATCAGAAGTTCAAGATGATAAGTTTAATTAAAGATCAAAAAACGTTCAACTTCTGAAGGATGTAATGAAAACATTCAGGAACCAGTACTTGAATATGTGTAGAAGTGTAGAAAACTCACACTTCACAATTTTAACTAAACTTCAAGAACCAGTACTTGAACATTTGTAGAAAACTCACATTCCACACTATTAGCTAAACTAAATGATGTATAATCCCCTTTTACGTATTAGTGAAAGATATAGAAATGATCTTCAGTGTGGCATCACTTATTCTAGGGTGAATAACAAATACTTGAATAAAATGTTGTTTGAAAAATAAAACAAAGCAAGTATTATCAACTATATTATAGTATCCACTAAAGTATTTCGACATAGATTGTCAACTTTAGAATAAACATGAGATATGTATGTTAATTACAAAGAATAACACCGATCATGTTCGATTGTGTTATAACGGTAAAAATTACTTAATGTGTCAATATAATAAATTAAACAAAGTATAAATTATGACCTTTCTCATCCGTGACCTTTTAATTTCTCTTTATATATTTTCAATCATATTCGAAAACTTAAATTTCTTCTCTAGTATTACGTTATCAACATTTTAGACAGGCACTAGGTTTCCTGTATTGTACGAGTTTAATTTCAAAATGAGATATTTTCGAATATTTAAAATTCATCAGCGGTCCCCCACTGTCTAGACGTGGTTTCCTAGGACAGACAGTAAAGGTCAACTACGGTAATCAGAGGTATAAGTGGGACCACGTGGTGCTAGAAGGGATAAGCTGAAGTCGTCTTGCCGAGTTTTACTTTCTTCTTGCACGTGCCCTTTATGTCACAGATTGTACTCTTGGACACGTTTTATAAATTTTTTTTTTACTTCTTTAAAAAAAACAACACATATTTCCCATAAATAACAGTTTCTTCAAATAAAATAAAAAAGTAATGTCTCCAGATTTCTATTCAGAAATAGTTTATGCGCGGATATCTGAAACAAACAAAATCATTTGCCTGAAAGCTGTTTTTCATTCAATAAAAATTAATTTATGAAATGACTGACTTTTTAAATGTTCAAAAACGTCATTAATATTTTATGGTAATCATCCTTATTAAATTTCTATAAAACGCACATTGTTGGAGTCCACAACTGTATTTTCAACATTCCAGAAGTAAACCAAGTAAAATAGGTTTCTATCAATGTAAACGCTACATTACATTGCATTTTATTATAACCTCGTTAGAAATGTGAAAAGTTTTTTTTGAAACTAACAATAAATATGGGAATTGAGGGCGACCAAGTGTTAACGTGTCAGACTGTGGTCCTGAGGGTACGTGATTCGTACCGTTACCATCCACACACACAATACAAAGGAAGAAATTACTGCTCCGTGATTTGGGTCTGTGTGTATGTGTTATAAAAGTGATAGTCAAACCCCACTTTTTAATTAGAGTAGCCCAGGAGATGACATTGGGTGCTTTATTAACTGTCTTTGTTCTAATCTATTACTTAAAAAATCAGGATGGTTCGTGCGGATAAGTCTTATCTGACTTTGTGTGAAATTTAATAAACAGATAAATAGATATTTATAACAATCTTTAAACCACGACTCCTAAATTTTTCTCTGCGATTTTTAGAGACTCTGTCTCTTTTGAGACACTGGGTGTCCTTGTTTCAATTATTCTGAAAATATTTTGGACGAATAAAGTAATCAAGAAACATAATTAAATTCAAAGAAAATTACAAATACTTCAATAGGTCCACCATGGTTACCAGTAGGAATTTTTGGACATTACATATTTTCCAGGATAAAGATTTGGGTTACACAGCAGTGTCAAATTCAAAACGTAATGTAATAGATTCTATCATTTTGTTTTTGTTTTTTTTTAAATCTGGCATGTGTGGGCAATTTTTTAACTTTACTTTTCAAATAGTATTGTGATAAAAAGCTGTACCAATATTGTTTTGTGTTTATGATCATATACGAAATAAATTTCTAACGTATCTAACATTTTCACTAATAATTCCTGAAAAAATTATTCAATATGAAAACAAAATCATTATAGACGACGGGAACGTTTTGAATATAGAGAATCATATTTCGCAGTTTTTACTGGTTTGTCAAAGACAAACGCCAACCTACATCGACCCAATAAGAATAGTGCCAACCATTTCCCGCCTGTTTTACCCTCTTAATCATATTCTCAATGAAAAGTTTTACTTTACTTTTTTTTTTTTAAAAAAAGGGCAGCAGTAAGTCTACGGACTTACAAAGATAAAATCAAGAGTTCGATTCTCTTCGGTGGACATAGCAAATAGCCCGATGGGCTTTGCTATAAGAAAAGACACTGGGATGTCAGTACTTATGTTACTTTTGATTAGTTTACAATGCCTGGCATTACTACCTTTATAATAACAGCTCATGCATAATTCGTCTGTAACATTTTTACGACATTTTGATTTTAACAACATAACAAATAACGCTTGGTCTTGACAACAGTTTTGGATTTATGACGAAGGTTTATCTTGCACGTTCAGATGTGTCACATTCAGTTAAATATCAGACACCGATGAAGAGTTTTATTAGGACAACTAGAAATAGTTTACGGCATTTTTGTTGTCTCAGTAATTTTTTTAACAAAGGTATAATTATTATAGATGGGAGATTGTCATGAATAACAGGAAACAAAGTGTTGACTACAAAAGTTATTTTTTTTATCTTAATTAATTTGATATCTAATATGTGTATATTTGCAAGTGCTGAACAATATGAGTTGCACTAATGTTGAATTCGTACTGTAACACTATACAATTTCACTGTTGAACTATATGATTAACTGACGTAGTTTTAATTTGTAATCCAAGTAACTATAGTCAAGAATGGTTCATAACACACAATAATTCTGAATAAGATATATATATAACCAAAAGTTTATTTATATTGAAATAACTTTTATTTTAAACTGTAACACCTTATAGATCTTTAAAAAGCTATCCTCCAAGGAGTTCATTGATAAATCATATACTCACCATTAATACATGCGGAGAGGACGGAGTTATCATTACAAGTTGTTAGTACTGACCCACAAAAACTTTAGAAATGTTAAATTCTGTTCAAAGTAAGTATTGTTTGCGGAACAACTCATCAGTACAAGGACAAGTTAATAGTATCTGTTGATTATTTAATTAAATATGCGAAGAAGAAACTGAAAGGAACTTTAACGTTTAAAAGTGACGAGATTTTCATTAATATTGTATCTTAAACATCATGATTACATCTTCGCTAGTCCGAAACGTAAATGTCAGTTGAAAACAAACATGTATAAAAATATATTAAGCTGTGATTAGTAACCCCAGAATTATGCATTACACCTAGTCATAGAAATATACATCAAAACACCTTGTTAATAGATGTACACGATTCTTTAAGTTTAATTACTATAAAAATTAAAAGTAGTTCACAAAATTTATTAATGTGTTTATACAGTGTTTTAAGTGAAGAGTAAAATAAGAGAAACCATTATAAGACTATGTTTGAACTGAGCTAACACACACTCATTCCAGTGCTTTAACAGTGTAATAACCGCAGAGCAAGATATGTTGAATAACATGCATGTCATTCGTAACATTCTCTTTAACTTTTCTACCCTTTTTTTCATAAAAGTATGGTCAAACAAGATGGGTATTCTTGACCTTAAATTAACAAGATATGAGAAGTAAAAATATTTGTTTAAATCTAGCTTTATTTATTAGACACGCTTTCCTACGTTATACGAATATTAACCTGAACTTTTAACTGTGAATATTCTTATTGGCCAAAGGTTTTCAAATAAAAAGAGCAAATCAAGAATATTCAAAAATAAATTTTGTGTGGCATTGCTGTTACTAAGATATTCATAAAAATATGAAAACTTAAGTATGTAATGTGGTATGTGTTTTATAATGGAAGAACTTTATATATATATAGTTGTTGAAGCACTCAGGCCTGTATCTGTTATACTGTTAATATATATATATATATGTACATGAATGTTTACTTTTATGATAAAGTATGGTACAATAGTATTTGCTGTTACAGAAAAAATTAGACCTGTGATGTGACATTATATGGAAAATGTAGGATACAAGTAAGTACCTATTGATATACTTACAACTGTATTATTGAAAGCTATCTCGAAATGTTAAAGACAGTAAACTAATTACATACATATAGGTGTTTGTAATCAAAATAGTTAGATATATTATGTTTTATTTTATTAGTTGTATAACCAAAACAATGTTCTATGTCTGTTTGGGCACACAGTGCATGTCAATCTCCACACTTTTTAACAGAGTGGTTACTGCTATAACAATGATGATTTTAACTTTAAACATCTGAGTTTTTGTAGTAATAACTCTTTTTTTGTTGAAATTGCTTTGAAAAAAGTTTTGTCCTTTTTAAGGCTTTCGGCATGAAAACATTTCAATTATATTCAAACATCGGAAGTTTATTTTCCAAAACTTCGGAAATGTTGTTTATTATAGTTAAAAGTTCGTTCAATCTCTCGAACATTTTAAATGGTTATTTTGATACATAACTAATGAAGTAGTCAATAAATCAGTTAACGAGGATATTTGTTTAAGTTGTTGAATTAGATACTTTCTTTTCCTAACAATTTTATATTTAAGAATAATTCAAATATATAAAAGTAAAGTCAAACAATATAACTCTACAAGGTGCCTCTGAAAATCTTAAGAAAAAGAAAAGACAAAATAATTCATTTCTATAAGAGCAGTAGCTAATTTAAGTATTAGTTCGTGTTGTAAATTTGGAAGGTCGCTTAAAGCTTTTATTTTAGTTACTAACCAGGATTACTTTATTTACTCGCCAAACAGACTTGTTTAAAAATCTCACTTCATTGTAGAACTCATCGAGAAGGCATTGTTAGAAACCATTACTTCATTGTAGTCTTCATAAGACAAACATTGTTTTAAAGCACGTTTTTTGCTCAACATTGCTTGTAACCCTTATTTCATTGTAGCCTTCATAAAACAAGTACTGTTTTCAAAACAAATGTCTTTCACTCAAATAGGTATTGTTTGAGACTCTTGGCTCTTTTAATCATCAAAATGACATTGTTTGAACATTGTTTCACTCTTTAATCAAACTTACTTATTTTACTCCTCAGACAGAAAACATTTTTACCATTATTTCAGGTTTTCACCGAATAAGCATTTCTTAAAACATATTTCATTTACTCAGATAAACATTACTGCGACCGTGACCTTCGTTTCATTTACAAAATATATGGATCAAATAAGCAATATTTAACATCTTATATTTGACTTACTCATCAAATAAATAATTTGTGATCAGTATCACATTAATTATCATCAAATAAGAAATATTTAACCATTTTAATTTGCTTATTCATCATTAAATGATATTTTGGAATGCTTCATTAATTTTTTTTTCAAGCTAAAAGTTTCAAGTGATTTCTGAATGTATACTAGAAGTTGAAGATATGTTCGACTACTTTTAGCCTTAAAAATTTCTTGTTTCCAAAACTTTGTTTAGGTGGGTACATAAAAAAAAGTTTTAAATACTATTTAAATACTAACTTACACAAACCTGTTTCACAATAATTTTTGTGAGAAAACAACTCAAGGGTTTATGGCAGTTTTCTGTTCAATAAGGTAGTTAAACAGAAGTGTTAACCGTCCTCTCTTTGATTAATAACTGATATTGAAACCCTGCATATTTGGCGAGTAAGTAAAATAATAGTATTAAATAATTTATATGTGCTGATTCTCGACGTTTATTTATATCTAATAAATAAATTAATGAAGGGTATTTGTTGCGCACGTTATTATTGACTATGTTGCAAGCGACACACCACATTAACAAGCTAGGCAGTATTCTATGAAAAATAAGATGTTTGCTAATTCCTGAGCATTGGTTAAGCCAATTATCTACTTCAAACTTACGTATAGTTTTATTTATATATACACATATATATATAAACTGTCAGATACCATTCATTCAGAATATTGGGTCGAAAAATGCCTGATCTAGTTCCTAAAGATGTTGTTGTTCGAAGTTAAGTACAAAACTACACAATGGGCTATCTGTGCTATGCCCGTCACAGGTATCAAATCTCGGTTTCTGACGTTGTAAGTCCGCAGATACACCGCTATACCACTGAGAGGTACTTCCTAGCGAAGAGATTTCACCTGCTGAAGAGAAAAATAGTGTAAATAGTCATATGTTTTTGTAATAAACCATTCTTTATCCTCAAGTAGACTTTCTATGCTTCAGTTACTATATAATTCAACCTAAAAGGTATTGTAAAATTTAATAAAATAACAATAGATAGAATTATACATCTGTAAACTTTTATTTTCTTTTTTCTTACGAAAGTTATTGAACTGCAAACAATATTTAAGTTTCGCACATTCCACACAAGGTTCGCTTAGCTATAAATGAAATGTTTACAATCAGTGGTTTTACCGTATGTCGTAGATGTAATAGAAATGTAAAGTGTGCACCTCTTGATTAAATATGCCATCATAACAGGGAAAGCACAACAAAGATCAATATCTTCTGTAAATAGCTTAAAATAATGTGTCCGAACTTTATTGGAGATTCTCTAACTATTTGGTATCTTATTGTCCTCTTAGAAATGTTGGTTAAGGTTTTAATAGGTAAACGACTTTAGTTCTTAAACTTAAGTGGGTGCTTTTACTTATAATTGTTAGAATTGGTTGGTATTCTAGTGTTACCAAGTTCTTCTTATGTTCTAAAATCAAGATTATATGTTAACGTTTCGTGGTATATCTTATCATAAAAAACAAAATATCTAAACGTCTTATTGCGTTCTATAATACATTTTGTTTTGTTGTTTTATCATAAAAATCAATGATATTTAATAAATGGTCATGTACCATATTGCAAAATATTATGTTTTACCATTCGAATTGGTGAAATTTGGACAAAGTAGTCTTATTTAATTACGTGTTATCATTAAAACAATTTATTTCATTTCTACGTTTAATAAGCCCTTTTGTTTTGTTTTATTAAAAAGAAATGTTTATATTTAAATAGAATGGCTCATCATCGTATTGTGCTACATATTTCCTTGTGTTCTATCACAATAATTGTGTGATGTTCCATATATTAATGGATCTATAGCTAATCTTATATCATATTCTGTTAACATAATTAATTAGTGGTATCTTAACGTTGTTCTGGTTCTTTACAATCAAATTCGTAATATTTCTTATCCGAATAATACCATTTTAGAATTAAAATTATTTTATTTTATTTTCTTGGATTATTCAAAAATACAACCATTAACAAGCTCAGCTAAGACTTAATTGTTGGAATATGATTTTAGTCCACTCGGCTGATTAAGAATAATATATACATAATTTTTCATGTAATGCTAAAGTTAAAGCTTGTTCTTAATATAGAATTCGCCAAACGTTATCATGAATATTTATGATAATATTTAGAACAATTTTTTTTGTGTTTTTATATGCTGCATGGAATAAATGAAGTGAGGCGTATTTGTTTCTTACAAATGTAAAATAATGGCAAAGTTTGAAATATATTCAGTCAATTTATACGTAATACACGTTTTTATGAGAAATATTCAACGACTCATGTTTTTCTGAGGTTTCACTTTATTTTATATATATGTTGTCGTTGTTGTTGTTGTTTTTGAATCAAGCACAAAGCTACACAATGGGCTATCTGTGCTCTGCCCACCACGGGTATCGAAACCCGGATTTTAGCGTGTAAGTCCGCAGACATACCGCTGAGCCACTGGGGGGCATATATGTTGTCATCCTCCCCCTAAATTGCTACATATTACAACAAACGTTTTTACTACGAGTTCACAAATTTACAAATACTACTCTGTCTCGTGTAATGGTCTTGAAACAGCGCAATATCATTTATATTTCTTTCTATAATGTTCCAAATTTCGTCGGTTAGCTCCACATATCATCTCAGTCTTTCTACATTTATTTGTTTCCACCACTTCACAAGTTTGCTCCGAGAAAAACTAGTTTTCTATTCCAGTTACTATTAATCTAGCGATTCCAGTGTAACTTTTGTGAAGTCATACGTTATAATTGTACTTATGATTATTTGAAACAAAATTAATCCCATACTGAAAAACTACTGAACAATTCAAATGTCTCCAAGTTAAATATGTATTTGTTAGATTAATAGTCAGTAATTTTTCAAGTTTATATTTAACTGTATTTTCAATTGTATCCGTAATTGGAACCTCTAAAAATATCTTGCCTACATCCACATAAGTATGACTATTGGTGTTTGTTTTCAGTGTATAGATAGCAGTATAGAACATTGTTCAAATATCTACAGTCTCAAATTTCAATGAAATCAAATATTGACAACAATGTTAGGTTTGCTTTGCTTACATAGAATTTCTGTCCAGCTTCTGCTATATTAAATTAGAAACTTAAATCCTTTTATTGTAATAATGATTGCATACACAGTGCAAAATACAATAATATTTTCCATTTTTTAAGTTGAAGATATACCTTTACATATGAAGTTGTTTGTGCACAAAAAAAATATCTATACAGGACAATATGAATATTCTAAGTGCAAATAATAAGATACAACTGTTATACTGTATAAACTTTCCAAATGTGAATATTAAGATATAATTATAATACATTATGGACGTTCCACATGATTTTTACATACGAATGGCGTAGAGTATACAATTTCCAGGTGCAGACAATCCATATGTATTGTAACATAAACTTTCCAGGCAAAGATACAGAGACGCAGATAGCCTAGTTGTTTTGCGCCATAAAACGCCAAACCCAAAGATACAGAGGTATAATCTACTCTATAAATATTGTACAGCTTGGATTTTACAGTTGCTGACATATACCGAGATACAAATTATCGTAAAAATACAGTACAGTTTGGACTATACAAGTGCAGATATTGAAATACAAATACAGTTCAGTATAAGCTGTTCAGATGTATCTATCAAACCATAATTACAATACAGTTTGAACCTTTCAGACGTATATACTGACTCATAAATGCAGCACAGTACGCACCTCTCTCGTTTATGTATTTAGTCAAAAATAAAATACTGTGTGAAACTTCCAGAAGTAGACATTGAGGCATAGACATAATATAAGAGAGCATAGACTTTTCAAATGCAGACACTGAGACACAAATATGGTATAATGTGAACTTATCATGCGCAGAAACTTTATATGAAACAATTAATATAATACAGACTTAACTTTCCAAATGCAGGTACGTAGTCACTAATATAGCATATTATTAATATGCAAATATTGAAACATAATGCAGTACAACATATACTTTCCTAAGATAAACAGACATTGAGGCACAAATACCGTATTGTAGAGATTTTTACACATACATGTGTCAAGATATTCGTAGAGACTAGGCTTGCTAAATGCAAATGTTATGCATAATAAAAAAAATGAACCGTATTTCTGTAAATACGTCAATTTTATTATTAAAAGCAGGAAACTGGAGGAATATTGAAACATAATAATAATTAAACAATATCAAGAAAAAACCAAGCAAGGAGCTCTTAAGCAAAGCAACTTTGTAAATAAACATATAAACAAACAAGAATTATTTTAAAATATAAGTATTACAACATTATTGAAATTAATTCCATATTTTTCATTAAATACCTGGTGCCTCTTAAATATATGATGATTTAAAAAAAAACAACGTATATTCTAATTATTAATCGGTTATAAACAATTCTTCGTTAAATGTTACAGTTGTATATCTTGAAAATTAAATGCCTAACAAAAGGGAATATTTATTATAAGTCAAAAGAAATGTTATAAGTATCTTCATAAATTATCTGAGAGTAAATCACAAGTCTGATCATTGTCCCAAACACTTTTGTATGAATGGCAAAAGAAATCCTCCTAAAAATACCACCAGTCACGTACCCTACAAATGTATAACTGAACCCAGATTCATCAAACAAAAGCAGTAGATTATAATTATTTCTCTATAGTGTATAACAAACATTTTTATTCAGTTTTGCTCTGCAGTATTTCAATGTATTACCAAAGAATTTAAACACAATCACAAATATCTAAATGAATTCGAACAAATATTTCAAGAAGACATTATTACTAAAAACATGGTGAGGAATCATTAAGAAACGTACGACTACATATAAATCCATAATCACGTGGTCTTTCATACTTTTATGCTTTCTAATGTTATGCCTTATTATGTTATTAATATTGGACCTATCCTCAACTATCGCTGTTCTACTTCTGAAAGCTTTATTAAAAATCACATGTCGTTCCCGAGAAAAATGAATAACTGATAATTTTACTATTTTTTGTCGATAAAATAATCAGCAGCTCTGACATTTGATGTGAACTACGAAGTTATTTTGATCCATTAGGTCCTTTCTGTTAAAATGTAGAATTAATTGTATATTACATGAATTAGAAGAGTTCTGGTATTACGTATACTAGTTAGTGTCATATTCGAAATCAGTCGTGTAACGAGTTTAATTCTGTTGTAATGTATATCTCATATTTCAATGATTTTTCATTCGGCTTGCTTTGAAACAAATAAGCGTATTTTCAAGATTTGTTTAGAACATACTTTATTTAATAAAACACTATTTTCCAATATTCTAGCGCATTTTTTACATCAGTATTCACTAAAGTAAATCGAAATTTACACCTATGTAAACTATATTTTCAACCAGTTACTGCACGGACAGTACACTACGTAAATTATCACACGAAATTAGAAGTGCAAATGTTACTAATATCTCTGAATAAGGTTTGAAGAAAGGGTGGATTTCTTTAAACGTGGTCGAATTTGTTCAAACAGGAATATATATTTGGTGTTTGTGAATCAAATTATTTAATAACATAAAAAGTTTCAAGCAAATATGGTTTGAGGTAGATATCACAAAAGATATCATTCGCGGAATATATAAGAAGAGCAATTTTAAAGCATAGTATATCTCGACGAATAAAACTATAATCGGTAAGACCGGATTATCATTTTATTATTTTCATTACGTCTGAAACGTTATTTCGACTGAATCCATGTGTTAACCGAACAGCTAATTCCCTTTAACATAGCCACTCCTTCCATTTGTTGCACTGTTTAGCCGTCGTTTCGATACAACACAGATTTGCTAGTGCTTTAGTGCTCTAATATATTGTAAGTTTATATGATAATACCTTAAAAGACAATCTGCTGAAATGGAGATTAATACTCATTTTGTCATAACTTAATTTCTTAAAGACATTCACGTATGTTATTTTGCTGGTTATCATACGAGAGGTTATAATACATGTTATAAACCTACATAAAGAGACTAAATGTTATGATCAGCATGTTTTTAAAGAAATTATACCAGTCGTGCTTAATCTTCAATCAAATAAAAGTTTCGTTTGAATTATTTTCATCTCTTCCTATTAAAACAGTGAGGAAAAATATATACATACACTGAAATAAAAGACTTCTTAATTATTGGTTATTATCTACATTTACTTTTAACTGTATTTTTCTCATTGCACTTTCTGCATTATATCTAGCCTATCTTATTTTTCGGTTATTTTATCCCAAAAAAACTATTTCCTAACCAGAAACACAAACGTTATATTTTAATATGAGTAGTAATAGCAACACAGGTTACCAAGAAATGTCTTCCAATAACTCACAATTTTTCTCCAGTATATCCTGCAACATTAACCATATACTTAACTCATAAGCGCTTACTAAACACATAATGCAAGAGCAGTCGAATGGTGAACTCCAAAGTATTTCCTAAGTATATATTACAAATGTAGGGAGACTTTGATTTAGAGTAATTATACAACAGTAGCCATTTTTAACTCATACGTTTTCTTCCTAAACAAATTACAAAATAGTAGTCAACCTTTAACTAACAACGATTTTCATAAACAAATAACAAAATAGTAGTGAACCTTCAACAAACAACACTCTTCCTTAAAAAATAACGAAATATTAGTAACTCTTCAACTAACAACGTTCTTCATAAACAAATAACGAAATATTAGTCAACCTTCAACTAACAACACTATTTATGAACAAATAACAAAATAGTGGTCAACCTTCAACTGACAACGTTCTTCTAAACAAATAACAAAATAGTAGTCAACGTTCAACTAACAACGTTCTTCTAAACAAATAACAAAATAGTAGTTAACCTTCAACAAACAACACTCTTCCTTAAAAAAAACGAAATATTAGTCAACCTTCAACTAACAACGTTCTTCTAAACAAATAACAAAATAGTAGTTGACCTTCAACTAACAATATTTTTCCTAAACAAATAACAAAATAGCAGTTAATATTTAATAAACAACACTTTTCCTAAACAAATAACGAAATATTAGTCAACCTTCAACTAACAACACTATTTATGAACAAATAACAAAATAGTGATCAACCTTCAACTGACAACGTTCTTATAAACAAATAACAAAATAGTAGTCAACGTTCAACTAACAACACTCTTCCTTAACAAATAACAAAATAGTAGTCAACCTTAAGCACACAACGTTTTCCCTAAATAAATAACATGGCCAGTTGGATAAGGTACTTGACTCGTAATATGAGGGTCACGGATTCGATCCCCAGTCATTCCAGAACGCGCTTGCCCTTTCAACCGTGAGGTCGTTATAATGTTCCGGTCATTCCCACTATTCGTTGGTAAAAGAGTAGCCCAAGAGTTGGCGGTGGGTAGTCATAACTAGCTGCCTTCCTTCTAGCTTTACATTGCTAAATTAAAGACGGCTAGCGCAGATAACTATCGTGTAGCTTTGCGCGAAATTAAAAACAAATAAACAAAATCTGCAGGGGAAAATTGATTTTAATCTACTTTTTTTGTTGTGTGTCTTTTGTTTTTTTGTCATCCTAAATAAATAATTGACTTAACTAAATTTTAGTTCAAAAATGTTCATCTTAAACATGTAATGCAGTAACGGTAAACGTATCTTCTTCCTATAGAAAGATCATGTTTTGATCAAGTTTTGACTGGTATCAGCTGCTAAACGTAGTAACCTAACAGATAACGCAGCAGTACTCCGTTCCTTCTACAATTCGGAAACATTCAAAAAAGTAATGTATCCATTTTCGTTAATGTCAGATAAAAATATAGTTTTATTTGTCATTGTTACTGAATTTTTAATTCATTTCTTGGTTTCTGTCAATGATTGTAATTTCGGTTTTAGAATAAAATATGACAGAATTTTTGGTTTCGGGCTTCGTGTGAGAACCCAAGCACCGTCTATGGTTTTCTATGCAGTTCTGAAAACGTTTATGTTTTATATGTAAAATTTTAATGATTCTCATAAGTTTTCTGTGTAATTATAGTAGGTTTTGTAAGTTTCATTTTTATTCTTGATAATTCTGTAGGTTTCATGTATGGTTTTGAAAAATGTGGTCTGTTCTCTAACAGACTTGATAAACTTTGAGGTTTCTCTTTGCAGTCTTTCTTGCTTCCAGTCTTTTTACGTATTGTTTCAATAGCATTCATTGTTTTCGGGGGTTTTTTTCTGTAAAATTATATATATAAATATATATAACTTTTACTGAGTGAAGTTATATATAACTATATATATAAAACTTCACTCAGTAAAAAAATACGGGTTCGATTTTGTAACCTATCTTTCAATCAAGTGTTTACTTTACTTAGAACCTTTTTTTGGTGCTAAGTATAAAATCACTGAAAACGCTTCTTGGAAATATATAATTGTAAATAAAATATTTCTATTGGTTCACTGAGGCGCCTTAAATTCGTAAACATGCTACCGTCGGCTCTTTTGCTTCTCCACATTTAGACCTGTGGTTGTTGCGCGTCCTTTGAGATTGTGTTTTATTCCATTTAATGTGCTGTCTAAGTGATTTCTTTTTCGAAAGATCACAGAGTTTCAAGTCCCTTGAGCAAAGAAAAAAAATCAGTTCATTATTCTGAACAGCACACGACGAATCTCAAACTGCCAAAATCAGTTTTTAAATTTCAAAAAATACCATGGCAAAATAACTTCATGTTTAAGCAAATCTTTTTATTATTATTCATTTTGTAATTAACTCTGCTTATAAAATTCGTTATTATCGACTGTGTTTGAACAAACTTGGGTGGCTAAATGCTGTAAAAATATGTTTTGTTCTATGGTTGATCGTGTAATTAATTGAAAAACTACAAATGATATAGCTCTTCTTCTTTCAGTTGCTATTACTTTACTTCTACTCTCCGTTAAGTTTTACGTGAGAAATTTCCAAGGACATTACCATTAATTTGAAATAACTGTAGATGTCTTTTTCTCTACAGGTTGCCTCTCTTTAGACGTGGTTGGTCTGACAGGGAATTTGAATAAATGGGATTACGTTCCATGTGAGATAATGCAGAACCATCTGACGGGGCGACGACTATGTAAGCTCTAAGCTTCTTCTACATGTACCGAAGTAAGGGCGCCTTCCCTAAGCCTGGTGCAAGCTTTTGTGCGGTCTGTATAAGAAACCGACGAGGCGGCGCCCGAGTTTCATGCAGTTCGAAGCACGAGAAAAAGCTCGGGTTTGCTTTCTCACCCCTTTAGGTAGAGACGTTAGAGTGAGGGGAAGGGGAAGAGATTTACAGACTCCAGGGTTGTTACGTCACATCTAAGCGTTACCGTATCGCTTTATCTGATATATAGCCTAATTCTTTAAGGGTATCTTTGGGGTAAAATTATGAATGAAAAGGTTTATTTTAGAAGTTAAAGCTCGCGAGATAACCCGGTAAGCATTGTGGGTTAAACAAAATAGTGGATTTTTTTTCTTTCAAACCACCTTATTTACATATCAATTACACTAACCCTGAATCTGAAGAGAAAAAATAATGGAATGTATAGAATTATTAAATACCAAATATTTGTATATTTTATTTGGAAAATAACAATTGCTTTTGTACATTTACAGTACAATAGCCTTTTATAGACTAAATATGATGCGTAGTTATATATAAATATAGACATTTCAACAACAGAACCACATTTACTAAAATACGAACATGCTCAGAAATACCGAATTCTTCCTAATCTCAACAGATGGATTGAATTAACACAACTGCTGGCGTAAATAGCACATTGTGCAGCTTTTGGGTTAACCAGAGACAAACATTCATCACCTGAAAATGATAAACTGAAGAATAAACAAGAAAGAATAATTATTTTCAAATACACTGATAACCACCTAAAATTAAAATCTTAAGGGCTAGCCTTTAATAAGAAGATTTTTAGAACTTTAGCACATAAAATTCATCACAAGATGAAAGAACTTCAATAATGTCACATGACAAGAGATTCTAAGAATATATATTGTGACCGCCGCCGGTAGAACATTTCCAGTTCACGACCTTGGAAAAAAAAAACCTTGTTAATGTACAGAATTCAAGTGATGGCGATAAATAAAAGTAAATCAGACTCCACTGAAAGTGGTTAAAAACGAAAAACAGCAAATTGTGAAGTCATTGAGAGAGTGAGAAATGCCATGATATATAATAAAAAGTAAACGTTATGTTATGTTAGAAAGTTAGTTGTATTTTATGATAAAACGATGTTTCTCTTGCATATTTATAAATTGCATTAGCAAATAGTCAACAGGAGAAATGTAAAAGAAAAATGTTGTTTTTACTTGACAAAAGAGTAGCACATTGCATCTCGATATTAATTGTCACATTTATCACATAGAACATGCTAAAGTGATAACTTAGAAACCGATTAATGTTGATATACTGCACCGTGTAAAAATATAATATTTAGCTCTAAAAAACACTTTAGCCTATTACTGATTTTTAAAAACACTAAGAAACACTGAAAGTAAAACAAGGACGAATAACATCAGGCTTAATTATATACAAAGTATAACAGTTAATGTTCATAAGTAGAACAATAGCTAGAGCATCTCTACGTAAAACACCTAGAAATAAATTTAGAGTAATACAGAATACGAGAAGAGACGATGAGACAGAATTACAAATACTAGAAGAGACGCTGTAGAGCATACAGTGGGCACAAGATACATGTGTGCGTTTATGTACAGAAAAATGAAAATTATTTATTGTCTTGGGTAATATGTCAACAACCCTATTAATTTATGATACAAGGTTTTCAAACTTTACTCTTCCCTCATAACTATAAATCAAGATCTATACTAGCAATTATAAAAATATGCTCGTTCTTTATTATGGCAGGCTATATCTTATACATAATACCTCCAAGCCTAGCGCAATAAATTAGTCCTTGTGGTTTGTCTAGCACACCTTTATTCATACGTCTAACAAGAAGGAAAATTGACTTTCACTTGTAACGTGTAAAACCAATAGAAATAAAAAAGAGCTTTAATACATGAACACGTTTCTCAGTTGTCATTATTCCTTAGTGACGAAGCATTATTTGAAAAACTGATTTAAACACGTCCATCTAAGTACGATCAAACAACACTGCCTATTGTGTCTGTTTTTTCGCGCATAACATCTCTAAAACGTTTCTTCTCTCTCTCTGTCTATAGTGACATCCATAGTTATGGTAATTGTTTAAAATGTTAACAATTGTATGAATACCGAGAACTCGTTTAATGTTAACTGAACAAACATGAATAGCGTTATACTTTATGTAATAAATTTAAATAACCTATCTACTCATACGGATTTTAAAATAATTTGAACTTTTGTATGATAGGACCTTTTAATTTGTTAACACAGCGCTCATTAGCTATGTACTTTTATATAGTAGGGTCACCAACCTGTCAACCTGATTATACGTGTTTGTGTGTGAAATTTTATGGAATAGAATCACTCATTAACTGTGTACACAAAGAAATTCGAAAGAAAAACGTTCTTAACAAAATGTTCTGTAATAACTGATTATTATACCTAGAATACATTCTGGACGTTTAACGTCGTTTATCGTATTACCAGTTTTTGGTACAGTTGCTACCCTGAACAGAAATCATTGTTGTTTGTTTATGTTCGATAAAATGTTTTTATTTAATTGCATTTAATCTAAAACAAAAACGCATCAGCTCTATGAAAAAAGGTAATTCGAGAAACCCACTTGCAGTAAAAATGTATTTCAGGACAGCTGGTAAGAGTATTAACACCTATTAATAAAACAGAGAAAAACGTTGTTAATACCCTTACCAGCTGTCCTGAGATACAAATAAGGTCTTGTTTTACTTCTCTAATCCGTCTTAATACGAATAAATACAACGTAAGGTAAGTTGGATAAAGTATAGCGTGTATTAAATAAAAATAATTTTTTTACTGAATATGGTTTTAATTATCTTACACATACATACTGGTTAATCAACAACAGGTACCTACAATACGTGCGAAAATAAAAGAATATGATAAGTATAACTCAGATTATACATATGCTTTATTTTCATGTACACATTTCAGTTAATGCGCTTAAATTATTATACAGGATGCTCTAAAACTACTTGTTTATGATTATATGTGATGTTTGGAGAGAAAAAAAACACACCTGGTTTGCATCACCAAAACTTGTCATGTGTCAGTAGGAGTGTCACCCATGTTTATTGTTCACACACATATTCTAAGAACTTATGAGTAAAAATAAAAATGAATGTATATTAATAAATATATGAATCTACTATACATATAAATTTGTTAGATGGTGTGCAGAAATTTAAAAACGACAAACATGAAAAATATTTCTTGTGTGACTAAATTTTGAACAAGTGTGTACGTATTTTCACACATAAAGTTGCAACGTAACAGAAAAGACATTTGTGAAATACTCAGACTCGTTTACAGCCCTTTGAGACGGCATTTTACTCTTTATCTGATTCTGAATAAAGAAAACTTGGGTCAAAGCGGTCAGGTATTGCTCTGCTTAGTTGAGCAAACTGCATAGCATAGAATCAAAATTATTAAAACCTGTTATTATTAATACCCGTGTTTCAGAAAATATTTTAAACATATATGTCGCTTATCTTTAGTTCTCTATGGACATCCTGTGCCTTGTTCTGGCATATGCTTTCCCTAGCATAAAGTGGACTTGTTTTCTCAAAAGTCTAGACAACCAAGTTAAAATGGTGAAAGGCTTAACAATGTCTTAATGAATCATATATACTCAAATCATAAGGACTTAAATGTGGTAGCTATACTTATAGGCCTAAAATGACTCAGTTTTAGACTCTTTTTTTTATATAATAATATTTAATAACTAAATAAATTATTTATCCCATAAACTATTTATTCTTCGTTGAATGTCTAAACTTTAATATTCGTTTATAGTTCTAATTTCCATTGTAACTTTCAACAAGAACGTCATTTTTTATTTCAATACAAACTTAACCACATTAAACTAACAAAGTAGCGATGATATTGAGACACACAGGTTGTGGAAAAACTAAATATATAAAACAATTACCTCAACGTTTGAGCAAGCATGAAGTTAACATAAATTTTTATTTTGTTCTTTAGGAATTTTTATTTCATGTTTCCTAACAACTAGTCCAGTCAAAACTTTGCTCTGTCAATTATACTAATGGAAAGTTTGAAAGCACTTTTCACTGAAAAGACTGTCACAGCTGTATGTCTACGGACTCACACCGCTATAAACCGGGTTTCGATACCTGTGGTGGGTAGAGCACAGAAAGCTCATTGTATAGCTTTGTGCTTAATTCCAAATAACTAATCATTGATGAATCTAAATAGACTGACATTTAATGTGATTCACTTGTGTACTCCCAACCAAACTGGTACGTTATAACACCTTAAAAAGAGTAATTTTTTTAGAAATATTATTGTTATGGTGAAGTTGCAATTAATAGTTTATTTTGTTTTACGTATTACAGTATTCCAGGTGCAGTTATTGTCTAAGCCCTGGTATTGACTAGTAGTTCACAGATATATACCGATAAAGAGTGCCTTCTTTGATTTTCCGAATTTTTTGCATTTTGAAGCTTTCAAAATCTTTCAATTATCTCATTCAATTTTATATTGTTTATTGTATTTTTGCTCTCGTTTAACTAAAACGAATGGCAGTGGATTTAATTGTGCTAGTAACATATCAAACCACTGGTACAACATTATGAATTAACTATTTTATATTACATACACCAAGAGCATTGTTACATGTCATCTTTATATATGTATAGGCCTGGCATGGCCAAGCGCGTAAGGCGTGCGACTCGTAATCCGAGGGTCGCGGGTTCGCGCCCACATCGCGCTAAACATGTTCGCCCTCCCAGCCCTGGGGGTGTATAATGTAACGGTCAATCCCACTATTCGTTGGTAAAAGAGTAGCCCAAGAGTTGGCGGTGGGTGGTGATAACTATCTGCCTTCCCTCTAGTCTTACACTGCTAAATTAGGGACGGCTAGCACAGATAGCCCTCGAGTAGCTTTGTGCGAAATTACAAAACAAACAAATTATATATGTATTACTAAATATATATAAATTAAAATCATTAATGGGTAGTAATGAGCCTGTATCTGATTAATTATTATGCTACAACCGTTGATACAAGGTTATGAGATTATCTCTGATGAATTATTACATTAAATACATTAATCTGTGGTTATGAGGCTAGCATTGATGAATTATTACCCTACAACCACTCCTGCAGGCTTATGGAATATTCCATAACAAATTTTCATGTTAAACACATTGACAGAAATTTATGTGTTTATCTCTAGTGAATTATTATATTGTTCTTTTGTTCTGTTATTAATTATAGGTATCGAAACCCGATTGTTTGTGTTCAAGCCCTCAGGCTGAATACTGGTCCACTGGGAAGACTCGTTATTGTATTGAAACACTTATAATTAACTCTAATGTTGTCTCTGAGTAACTGATTTATTAAATTAATTGGAATATGGGTGTGAGGTGCAAAACTAAACACTTGGTTATGTGCACTCTCTCCATTGCAAAGGACTGAACCATGGATTTTAGCTTTGTGGGTCTACAAACCTACCTCTGACCTTCCGGTGGTACCATACACCACAGAGTTGTGTCGTTGTTCGTGTGTATGAATGTGATGTTTATTACATTAAGACTATTAGTAGATTACATATCAGCTCGCAACTGAAGATATGATGTTAAGGTAAGGTAAACCAGAATAAAACCGTTCTTGTCATTTTTCCAATTAGACTCATTTCAATGTTACTTCTAGAGGTACTATCAATGTTATACAAATAAAATAATGAGACCAAAAGAAAGTGAGATATATTAATCACAATCTAGTACTACGAATGATATGTGTAAGAACCCTGTGGGGTTTCGAATTACCTTTACATTCGATCATCTAATGAACATAACCTTTTGATATGAGAAACCATACAAAATCGTGTTTATCTGTAACACAAAATGTTACGTTTATCACAATGATTTGTTTTAACATGGAAACCACAAGACAATCTTACAACTTGTATATTTATAGATCCTACAAGTAGAATAGCAGCTAAAGTTAAACTTGGAACGGCAATGTTTTCCTAGCCATAAGTTATAAGAGTCTTTTAAGCTTATGAAGTAAATATGAACGACATGCGAGTTGTTTTTAAGAAAACATTTGTTTTGAGCTGTTAACATATAGCATGTCTAGAAATTATTTCAAGGAAAGTATTCTTTGTATAACGGAGACAAAAGCCATTAACTTCCGAATGTGAGTTTTAGAAATCCGATACACTAACTGGGTGAGGGCTGGACAATACATACATATAAATAAAAATATTAAACAGTGCAATTCAGCATAATTTCCAAGTTTTATCCGTTTATCCACATATTCCGTTTTATCGAATTAAAATGCTGCATTGTCTTTTCGAAGAAAGAGATAATTTATACGTTTGAAAGGCTTAATGTAATATAGAAACTGATTACCCTAATTAATCAGACATACAAAAACACAGGTAAGTTACGTATAACCTAAAACAACGCCTTACATCCATACACATACAAAACATATTAAATTAAAACAAGTATTCAATTATATAGAAGAATATTTTTATTGGTTCAGCTTTAGACCACTAATACATTAAAGTTTTCACTCCAGAACAATGTTTTGTTTACTTGTTGAATTTAGAGCAAAGCTACTCGAAGACTATTATAACGCCCACACAGCTGAATGGAGAAGTGTGTTCGGTGAGGGGATTCGATCCCGTGATTGCAGATTGCAAATGGAGTCCCGTATTTTGTTTCTCGTCCTCAAACCGCATCGGGTAATCAAAATATCTCATGGACCACTATCTGGTTTCACCCCGTTCTCTTTCAATTGCAATTACAGAAACATCTCATCAGAATTAATAGAAAGAGTGGGTTGGTTTTTATGTGACTTGCATTTTGGACCATTCCGAGAACCACCCGGAAGACCCTCGTGAACCACAGTTTGAGAACTACTCAAATAACTGGTTTACACAATGTTAATAGTTCACCCGTACTTTTACTTTGCCACATGTGTCTTGTTGGAGTGCCAGCTATCGCGAATAACATGGTTGTTTGCAAGAGTCGAAACACATCTTTGTCTACCTTGGAACTTAGATGAATTCATTTTCGAAAGACACAAAAATATATCTCAACGGTTATTTTATCTACAATAGTTGTAAGTATATGAAATAAATGATCAGTAGAAGCTACCATTTATAAAATCACTTTTTTTATCGAATAATCTTACTTATCTGAAATACGTTTTTCATCCATAAAGCAGCGTGTGGGTTTTTAAAGACCTATAAAATATTAATCTCCATTAAAAAAAATTAGAGGACAAAAATGGAAGAACTTTCTTTTTTCTACTCCTGATTATTCATTGCAAATCAACAGAAGAATAGAAAGTGTCAGATGATTTTTTCAGACTTCCACTGACATACAGAAATACAAACCACTTGTGACTTCATTCACTAATGTTTTCTTACTTGTCTCGAGGGACCAAAAAAAACAACAACCAGTGTCTTTGTTCTATATTTCAATATAGATAGTACGCTTTAATTAGTTCCCTAGCGAAAAATCGTAACACTTTTGTTATTTACATAAGCTACCTTAGGAACTAATTTATATGTGAACAACAAAATCATAACCATTTTTTAAATGTCATGAATTATGTACTTTAGACGTTTTAATGGCAGGCAACACAAAATACCTCACCTTTACAGATTCTAACTATTCAGAAACATCTCGCTACCATTCAACCCCTTTTAATTTAGCTTTGTAGCGATTAACCCAGTCAATCTAGTTTTACTCTTTTGAGATTACTGCTATTTACCACATTGTTACAATTGTATACCTGTAGTGATTAGTTACAAAAAACTGCCTTATTTTTTGACTAACATATGTATACCAATTCCTGTTCTATAACACTATGCAACAAAACTTTTTATTAATGAATATAGTCTCCCATCATATTTTCGTTAAAAGCTCCCAGGTCACAAAAGTTTGAAGAGAAAAATAGGTGTTTTCTATTTACTTCAAACTTTTGTGACCTGGGAGCGTATAACGAAAATATGTTGGGAGACCATATTTGGAGGCTGATACGTGAAAGTGATTTACATTACAGTCGCAAATCTTGAAAAACTACTCACTTCTAAACATTTTTTATAACTTTAGTACAAATATATGTAAATCTTGATTCATGTATTGTTTTATTCAGACCTTATGTAAATGAAAATGTGCAAATTTGCTCGTTTTTACACGTAAAATAGGTTAATTTCTAAATTTCATTATCCAGGTCACAAAAGCAAAGTTTGAAGGGAATAATGGCCATTTTCTCTACTTTTACAACATAAGCAATTAAGAAATAACACATACTATCCAGGAACAAAGTTTGCGTTACATAGTGTTATTAGACTTTTTTTTTTGTATTTCAAGCAATCCCATGATAATGATATGTGGCTTCTGGTGTATATTTTTCTAATTTTTATTATTTATTTAAAAGTCCAAACAACCTGTCTTGGAGACGTTTAATTTAATAAATCCACGTATTTTTCAAGGCTTAACCTGTATTAGGCTTATGATAACCGTAAAGCTATTCACATAATTATTATTGTTTCCAACCGCTACTCTCGATTCACAATTTTTGCTCTCAAATTATCTGTACGTGAACTGTATTATCAAAGTTCTTTCTCCTAATGTCTTTAAAATTACTTTTTATCAATACAAATGTGTTTTTCTCTGCCTTTGATTAGATAACAGTTCACACTCACGAATGTTACGAATAGGCCAAACTGCGTCAGGTAGCATTAAAAAGAGAAAAACCAGAGTCTAAGGTATAACAAGCTAACACTCCTTACCCTCGCCCAAGGTTTTTAGTATTCTGCCATATCTCTGATGATTGAAACACCCACTGGCAGGTTACGTATAACCATCTCACTCTTTTTCTCCTTGTCGGAATTATTCCCGTTCCCATGGAAACCTCCATGCACAATGCCTGCTTGTGACGTCAATTCGTATAGTATGGAGATCCATCAATCTATCCGTTGAGTCGACACTGTTTATTTCAAACTTTGGCAAAATAAATTGATGTTTTCGTCGCAACCATATTTCTTCTTTAGAAATAAAATGCGAACCATGCAGAAAGGGGGAAAAAAAAGTTGATAAAAAGTTTTCGACCAACAGTAAAATTTTTTCTTTCATGCTTGTTGGCTTGACTTCACTAGCAATGGGCTGCATACTGTTATGGAATCGTAATTTTTCTCGCTTTAGAAGCAAAAATTTCATTTTACCCGAAGAAACATCTCTTAGAAATAAGAATAATTTATAGATTCGACTATTTAGCTTGCATATACGTGTATATACATGAAATTAAATAAGACTTTTTGAGCTTAGAGCTCAAAGAAACATGTCGTAAAACGTTATGTCTTCTTCTGGGTCTAAAAGAGTTAAACACAAACGTGGTTTTCAATAGCCAAATTTACCAGTAATACTAATATTAATTTCCTGGAAAATCATTTGTAATACAGAAAATTATATAATCATCAACAAATGACAGTGCAACTGCAAATGTGCACATACATAAACACGACATTCTATGTCTGCATATATGTATATATAGGGAAAGGAAGAGTGATTATACCCTATTTTTCACACAATAATGAAGTCAAAATTCTGTACCTAACTACCCAGTGTGTAGCTAAGCAGTAAAGTATTGCCCCATTAATATTATATTAACTATTTCGTGAAGGTTAGTGTACTACCTGAGTTTTGTCCTGTTAAAGCTAGTGTTTAACATCTCAGAGAGTTTAAAAGATTAACTTATCAAAGACTAAGGTTGAATATGAATTTTATTTACAATACTGAGGCTATGATTAAGTATTTTTTAATATTTTTATGAAAGCTGTGAGTGTAACTAAGTGTTAACATTGTCACTAAGTATTGCTTTGAACGTTATGATTGTAACAGAATTTTGTTACGTCAGCCATTATTTTACAAGAACGTTTTCTGAAAGGTAAAAAAATAGTGTTTATATTTAGACTTTAGTGTAGCCATTTTACGCAAGAAATATAAAATTAAATTTGTTGTACAACGAAATATGTTAATACAAGTATAATGTCAAAAGGCAGAAACGAATTGACTTCACTTGTACCATACAGATAAACATGCACTTTCTTAATCTTATGATGGGCATGCATGTAAGTTCACGTTGTCTTTTAAAATAATACTTGCATTACAATATTTCATTGCGTAAAAAAACGTTGCGTGGTACTTTAATTTTGTAGTGTTTAGTGTTGTTTCAAATTTCGGAACAGTACGCGCATGTTGTTAAGGAAGTTGATACACGAATATTGCCTTAGTTTTTGCTTTTTCCACTAGTATATAATTATATTGTTCATAAGGGTAAAAATGCATCGAAAATAATATATTGTAATGAAGATTAGTCATGGTAATACATTATTTTGAAATGCAAGTTGTTATGATTATAAATTAATAGACTTGTATGCCTCTGAAAATTTACTTTTAGGAACAAATATTTTAATACTTCGTGTTCGTATAGAGTACAAACAAATTATTATTTCGCATAGTCTTTTGTCAGCCATTTAAAATGCACATCTGTCAAAGTTTGTCTGATGCAACTTGTAATTTCGTAAAAGACCTAATGCAATGTAAAGTGTGATATTGACCAAACGATACTTGCCATATTTTCCAAGAAAATTATATCTATTAACCAGTCTGGCTGTTTGATTATTGATGAAGTTGTACTTTTGAACGTACTGTCAAGTTTCATGTGACTACTTTAAGCGTAAAAGAAATGTCAGAGTCAATAGATCGAATAACATTATCAAAATGGCATTAATTTACTTTTATTTGAACAAAGTTTTTAGCTTGAAGTAACTCTTAATATTCTTATTTACTAGAGTTTTCTGTCTCTTAATAGTTCAGTTTTTTGGATGAAGTTAAAGCATTCCAAATTGTGACTTTTGATAAAAAATCTTACTTCGCGAGCATTTAACATTATCTTCTCAACTAGGGTTAGTCGTCTGCAAACAACAATGAAGTGGGTCGCTGATACCGAACCATTTTTTTATGTGGACGGTATTAGAGTTTACGTTATAAAGAATATAAACAGGTAATAGTAAGAAATATTACCTGAAAAGTTCGATATAGTGGGGTTAGTTTTATGCAGAAAAATACAGTTGAGGTAAACGGAAGCTTTTTTAAAGTAATTAAGTACAGACCACAGATATCTTCACATATGTAACTATTTACGAAACATTAGATACCCAACTCTGACCCAGGAAAACCCAGCCTACGAGCATAAACCTCAAACTCTCCACATTAGCTCCGTATAAAACTTGGCTGCTCTGCATAACTTCAAACCGAGAAAACAGTTTTACAGGGGTTGCGCTTAATTACGACAATCGCAAAATGAAAGAAAAACGATGTCACTACATGTATATGTTTCTCTTTGGAAAGTAAAAAGACACCACGGGGCAAATAAATCAACAGAAGGGTGGTTGAAAGATGCAAATCCTATAAAATATATACAAATATATGTATAAACATGTGAACCGTGGACGAAATACAGCTATTGACCTCAGCCAAAGGTCTCACAACTTACATTATGATTAAAACAGCGGACCGTGTCCATTCCAATCTCATGGTCATTTACTAGGGGTCACTAGAAGAGCAAGTAGTATCACAAACGGCTCCAACGGTTTGTGAAACAATGACGCCAGTACGTCAGGCGCGAGCAAATATCACCTTAACAACGCCGATGTTAATTATTAGGTTAAACAGGAAGAGAAACACAATGCAGCCATGTTGGAGTGTAAAATTGTCAGTAGAGTTACCAAATTCCAAACGGTGATTGCCAAAAACCTCGAAACTTGTCTAAATTTCGTGGCATTTCTTACCTCGAGACGCAGCTCTAGTTAAATTTACTTCGACATTAAGAATTAAGAACTCCATCAATCGGAACATTTCTAGGCGATCACAGGTATGACATTTTAAGTTCGACAACATTCTCGAAAAAACTGCCGAAAAGCACTTTTATACTAGAAATCTACGGCATGCAACACAATTTACTTAAAAACTCTCGTCGACCAAAACACGACGGTTCGTAATGGAAAACTCTAATTCTTGTATTACACCAGATAGAAAGGGTTACTGTCATGGCGTTCACTAGCACTAGTGAGAGGTGTTTGTTCCTCGCCCATCGACTTAACAAGCTTCCGCGCCGCCTGGTGACAAATTATGAATATTAATTAGTGCGAGTGATGCTCCTCCCTAAGCGCCGTGGGAGAGACATCAGGAAACAAGTGTGTCAGAGATCAGAAAGTTTGAGTGTTTCTGGTAAGGCACAGAGTTTCTTAGAAGATGGAAGCACGCTTTTATCCTGTTTATTGATCGAGGTGAATAGCTTGAGAAACTTAATTGATTCTTTAGTTACTACAAAAGTGTGTCTACATTCCAAAAAGTACTGAGTGTTTATGTAAAACCAAAAGTCGCCGACGGTAGCAACTAACCAAAATCCCATATGTTTGCCTAACAAAAATAGTTACCTTCAAATAACAGTGTTTTAGCACTTTGAAAGGGTCGACATGCATCTACTAATTTGCAAACCTCAAAGCAATGATTTAGTAAGTTTATTATTTTTTTTTTAAATCAAACTGCTTTTAATCTAGTTGAAAAGGTGGATATACCTTAATGGTGCAGGGCAAAAACACTGTTCGTAACTATCAGATCAATAAGAAGTGTGAAACCCACAGAACAGATTAACGCCATACGTTAGCAAAGAACTAGACATGGAAGTTACAGTGTGAACTATAGCACCAGGTACCTCTCTATTTCCATTGCAGACAGAGCCGCCAGAAAAGATCGAGCCTCTCGTAGAAAACACATCGATCTGTCTGCAGAAAAATGTTCATGTGCATGAAATCAGCACTCGACATCGCATGTACGCCTCTTATCGAACGTAGAACGACATGTTATGCTCCTAGCAACTGTTTGAGCTTTTGTTAAACTTAGAGAAAATAGGTTGCTGCGATCAGTTGCCGGTATTGATCGATTTGAGGTGAACTTGAAGACCACGCAGGACACAACACTGAACAGAAGCAGCGAGGTGCGGGAAAGAACCAACTTGCTACCGGGAGAGGCCAAACCACATGGCCGATCACTCTGCTTTCGCACTCGCATCAGAGTGTGATGATGGTATCAACTTATGAGAGATTTTTAATGGAACTTTTATCAATTAAACCTACTCTTCTAATTCAGTTGTAGATGGCGCTGTGAAATCCCCACAAAATTGATCATTAGAGCGAAGAATCCCATTGCATTCTTCCAGATTACCTTCATAGAAATAACCATCAATGATAAGATTGGTGCAACCAATAAAATGTTTGTAGACCTGCCAAGACGTAAAAACATCATTTTGTTCACTATTGATAGAATTCGTATTTTCAATAAATATTATAGAAATAGACATGGACCACAAGAAATTCATGCACGTGACAAAACTGACGCGCGCGTATTTGAAAATTTTCCACTCACGTGCCATCCTTCGGACTTCCGCAATGTTTTTTCACGCGAGAATATTGGTGAAATATAAACGACTGAGAAAGACGAAATTATTATTGGGTATTTTTTGTTGAGTTTCGGCTGTATTGTTCCACAACTAGCACGAGCAAAGATGTGTGTCACGGGGAACATCCAGAATAAACGTATTGTCTTCAAATTAAGTGGAGAAATAAAGTTTGCCATCATTCCTTTGTAAAACATTTCTTCTAAATTCTAATGACAACATAACAAAAGATTAGTAATAAAACGCTTTGTAAACCTTACTACTTTTAACTGATTGCTGTAAAGATATTTTTCGCTCTTGGTATTTTAATGGTTTATGTAAATAATGTAAAAAAAAATGCTTTGAAGACAGCATGTTAGAAAAACTTCTAATTCCATACATCATTCGGTAAAAGATGGTATGGGCTTATTCAATGATCATATATTTTACTATATTTGCTAGAGCACAGCTATTTGCTAAACATTTTTATTGTTGTGGAATCAAGTTCTCCATCTCTTGAAAATACTAACCTATTATACCGTTGCTGGACTGCACATATGTGCTATATTTGTGGCATGTATCTATATTAATCTACGTAACTGTTAATGTTCTGAGTCGATTTACTACTAATATCATATGTCAGTCAGCTGGAATTGCATTGAGCCATATAACTGCTACTGAATTGAGTCATTCCGTATTATTACACACCACTTAAATGATATATTTCTGTGTCATTCTATTGCTAATATGAAACGTCATTTAGCTGATATTGTATTGAGTTATTTAAATGGTACTGAACTGAGTCATTTAACTGCTACTGAATTGAGTCAATGCGTCATTTAACTAGTACTGTATTGAGCCACTTAACTGGTGCTGTATTGAGTCATTTCGATTTGTTACTCTTCATTTATCTGACACTGTATTGAGTCATCTTGTACCGAGTCAGGTACTTGAAATTATACTTAGTTACTTACCTGGTGTTCTGTGGTAACTGAATCAACTGATAACTTACTAACTCACTTGGCTGAGTTTTTGTTTTTTAACCACTTTGCTAATAAGGTGTTCACATTGGTATTAACCTTCTGCTGCTTTTAGTCTTATAGCACTAAAAATAAGGTTTCGATAACCATGATGGGCACAGAACATACAGCTTATCATATAGCTTTCTGCTTAACAACAAAAACAGAATGTTAATCCTGTTAATCTGGTCGTTCACGGTAAAAACAAAAATAAACAATAATAGTTTGTCAAGACAATTGAAAAGAGGATTACCTTCCATGTACCCGATGTCTTTTCAGAATAATTTTCCTTTTTCTTTTCAGCAATACTCGTCTTTCTTATATTAAACAATCTATTATCTGAGAAGTTATGGGTGATAAAGCGATCAAATAAATAATTATTATATTTTTTATGAATCACAGTATCTAAAAGTTCTTATTTTTATTAGACTAATATTTTGCTTCCTTGAAGAGTATCACCTCCTCCATTGGCACAGCGGTATATCTGCGAGATCACACTGCTAAAAATTGGGTTCAGATATCCATGGTTGGCAGACCGCAGATAGTTCATTGCGTACCTTTGTGCTTATTTATAAACAAACAAACCTTGAAAAGTGTAAAATAAAAACATACATAAGTATCATTACCACCAATAAAATTTCTTAAATATCGTATATGGTTTTTTTTACTGACGTCCTTAACCTGTGGTCTGCATAAAAATTATTTATCGTTTATTTCCATTTTGTAAAAATTTGAATGTCTTCATAATTGTGTGATACGTAAAGCTATATATTATTAAAATTTCTAATAATTATCTCTTAGAAAGGAAACCTATTTATCACAAAATGATTTACCTGTACTTTTAAGCTTTTATGTAATGTATTGCCCCGCATTCCACTCGTTATCCGAGGGTTGCGGGTTCGAATTCCCGTCACACCAAATATGCACCCTCTTTAAGCCGTGGGGGCGTTATAACGTTACGGTAAATCCCACTATTCGTTGGTAAAAGAGTAGCTCAAGATGACTAGCTATCTTCCCTCTAGTCTTACACTGCTAAATTAGGTAGCCCTCGTGTAGCTTTGCGCAAAATTCAAAACAAACCAATATAATGTGTTAGTTAAATATTTATAATTGTAAACCACATTACAGATTTGTTTTTTTTTCTATTATACATCTTAAAATCTTTGCTATAAAATATTCTTGAGGGAAAAAATGTTTATATTTTATTTTAAATGTCGATCTAATGTAGAATCTGATTGAATTCTGAATATAAATTAATGAATTAATGCGTGTTCTTCTTATTTTATTGTACTAAAAACTTTATTTATTTACTTATAGCATTCTTGTTAAGACATTGCTTGTTTAAGAGAAATACCGTGACCAGTTTCTGAGATATACTGTGTTGCAAACTTTGAAGGTAAAGAGAAATAATATTTATGTTGGATAATAATTAATCAAGCGAAAATGTTTATCACATTATAGATTGTTCTTCAGAAAAAGAAAGAAAACAGAATACTTTTAGAAGCCGTGCAATAAATGGAAATGTGAAATACGAGATAACTGGTCTCGTGAATTGAAGTGGAAATTCATTCAAAGACTTGCCTAACCTTTTCAAACTTGTTCATGAAACTGTTTTCAAATATCTGAATGTTACTGTTTAACAGAGAGAACAACTCTCTCTTTTTTTGTGTTATTGTTATTAAAGAAACACCTACATATCTGTGAAAAACTAAAACGAATCCATTAGAAACGTGATCACTAATTATGTGAATTTACTCAGAACTAAACAACAGACATTCCCCTGTTCTTTAGTTCACTTCAAAAAAGTTATTATAGTTTCCATTCTTTGGGTTCGTCAAAATTAATTATAGTGAATTTTTTTTCAGCTTTATGATTACATTTTTGTTTTCTTAACTTAACTCCAACTATACAAAAAGAAGTTGATTAGCGTTTCAGGTTAATAAAGCTACGATCTGAAGAAAGGTTAAATATGAGTAACTATTAAAGTGCCCAGTTATAGGCCACCTTCTGCAGTGAACAGATTCTATTAAACTTCCTTTATAGATTAACAGTTCCAAACGAAAGGAAGGAGAAGAGTGGTAAAGGTATTTTCCTGTATCCTGTACCAGCAACAGTGAGACTCAGCACACGTGGTTTCAAAGACGAACAGCCTAAATCTGACGACCTATTTACACAATATAATCGAGGAAAGGCGAGAAAAAAGGTTGGGTGTAAGGAAAAGAGAGATCTTTCATCTGGGTGGCCAGACTAGACAAAACCAAGCGAAAGTAAAACTTATCGGGACAGACTCTGTGTGGAAGTTGGAGATCAGGGTTTGACCTTGGGGTGCCTAGTCCCCAGTCTGGCCAAGAAAACTAGCCGTTCGATGAGGTAATACAAGCAACCCTCTGCACGCGCAGGGTGTAGTGGTATAAGAGCTCAGATGTGTTCAGGTAGACTGGATGGGCCAAAACTGGTATTAGGCTTAATTTGCGTAACCTACACAACACGCGTGCAAACAAGTGAGTGTGTTTATATAATGTCTTTTAAATGCAAGTTCTAGTTTCTGCTTATTTTATCAAAGCTTAATGTTTACCCTGACAATTCATAGCATCATTATTGTTTTAAAATTTATATATATATAGTATATTTTTTCATGTTTAAGAAGAAGCATGTTTTTAATATTCTTCATGTTAAGAAAAATACAACAACTACTTCTTATTGAATGATTGGTTAGAAACACTGAGATGTTCTGTCTTACAGCCATGTTCTTGACTTATAAAAACTATGTTTATTCTGACGTTAAAGGTTCGATATCGTGGAACATTTTCTTACGCCAACTATTTACGTATTACTGTTGCTCAGTGCAGCGGTAGAATTTTATTGTCATTTTTTTAGGATCATCACTGATACAGAGAGTACATTAACCTGTCTGGGATCAAGCTTAATAGAGTGTGTGTTTGGTAACTGTCTGAAGGTCATGAGTATCGAAAAAAGTTTATAACCATGTCTGATGATCGCTGTAGATAAAAAGTGTTTATAACTGTGGTCAACAGAGACAAAATGAAAGTTTACGTTCACCAATGTGAGTCACTACTGGTGATCACCATACTGACAATAAAATTTTTATGGCCGTGAATGGGAATCACCAGTAACAATGCAAAAAAAATGCTCAAAATTTTATAGAGGGATCACCATAAATGAAATAAAAATGTTTAAAGTCATACCTGGATATCGTCACTAACGGAACAAAAATAATGTTATAATCATATCTGGGAATCATCACTAATAAAGCAAAAATAAATGTTTCAAATGAAATATTGGAATCGCCTCTAACGAAAATGCAAAGATTTATTATCATCTCTAAGGCTCATGAATTTTAAAATAATTGTTTATAGTCGTATATCAAAATTACTAATGAAAAACAAAGTGTTTTACAACCACGTAGAATACTGCTAATGAATGACGAGGTGTTTTACTATTATTATTTATTATTATTATTTTTTAACTTGGCAATAAGTATAAGTATCATTCACTATCCAAGTTTAGTACTCGCCGTCACTGATAAAAGAATTGTTTTATAATAAAGTGGTGATTTTGCAAATATTCTGAACATCATAATAGAAAGAAACAGTCCTTCCAGATAACAATGTCTTATAGACACGAACATATTTGTAACTAAAATAGTGATGTTTTACAGATATAGACCTAGTCAAACTTTGTGAAAAGTGGTGTTTATTTGGTTAACCGCTAACGAAGAGGTGCTGCATACATAAGTTCGTAGTTGATCACTAGAAGAGATGGTATTTCATAGTTACAAAGGCGGTCACTCAATAGAATGAATAATAGATGTTCATCCAGATTATTATGGATGGAACTGATTATTTATATATGTATATATATAAAAATCTGGTTCATCTTTCATTGGAAGGTACTTTTTTATCGAACACAGTATATCATTTCCTAATGTATTTGATGGATATTGTTTCATTATTGGAGGGAAGTGTAATGTTTCTAGTCTATACTATCATGTATAAAACTGGTATCATTGATAGCAAAACCAGATCTTTATATTTATGAACCAAATTATAGTACATGAGCTATAATATTCTATGTAGTATAAAAGTTTTATTGTGAACATCTATATTAGGAATGTCTTGGCTAAAAACGACCTAAGAGTTAACTTAGGAACACAGTGTATATAGAATGTATGGGTAATTTTATATAAAGTCAGATAGTTTAGCTGCGTTAAGTAGACTTTGTACAAAATGATCTAATGCTTTGTTAATTCCACTTTTTGTTTTCATAAATATAGTGAGTTCTTCTTTTTATTTACTACAACAACATGTTTTCAATTAATTACGTAAAGCCAATAATCTAAGATACTGTAAGTCATCAGATACTTTGTAAGCCACGAGAATTTTCAGTGTTATCCAACAGAAATCCTTTACTTTTTATTTTTGTTCAGTTACAAAAATAATTTACTTGTAAGCAATTTTAATATATCGATGTAATTTATGATAAGCAGTTATTCTGTAGAATTTTAGGTGAAGGTCATGTTTAGTTTTATCTTAAGATAAGTATTTACTTATCATAAAGCTAGGGAAGAAATGGAAATTTGTAACATATGAAACCTTTCGTGAAACATTCTTATGAAAGAGGTCTTTTCTATGTTATTCATGTGCTAAGAACATCTTTTTTTCGTGAGATGCTTTCGTGAAACTGATCAAATATTATCATGTCTATATGAAAGTAATATTCTGCATAGTAGAATTACTGTTTTATATTTAAATCCAATTTAATGTTATATTAGAGGTATTGCTTTATAGTTATGATCAAGGTTATATAGGAAAGTTATGTCATATACAGCAAGTGTGATGATAACATATATGCTCAAGGTTATAGACGAAAGCAGTATCCCACACTTATGTTTGTGGCGATCACATGTAAAAATTATTTTGTATATACTGAATGAATATAGTTATTTTTTTTAATATGGCCAAGGTTGTATGTCAAAGTAATATTTTATATTGTAGATAGAGTGTTCTATGCTAAACAAAATTATATGTTAAAGTAATATCTGTCACATAAGTATCACATCATACTTGTAACTAAAAATGTCGTATAAGGAAGTAACATTGAGTTTAGAATACGTAGTGCTCTATATTTATGGTCATGATTATTTATCAAAATAGTATTCTATGAGGTAGAAATGAAGTTTTATAATGAAGGGTCTTATAAACAGAAATAATATTCTATAATGTAATGTTTTATAGTAATCTTTTATATTATGAAAATCATATTCTGCATGAGTATATCACAGGTAAATTTCATACTATTAAAATCACGTGTAGCAGTATTAACATTTTTGTTTTGTTTTTTTTTCTTATAACGAAGCTCATCATATATGGAAATAACATTACATATAAAAGAAGTGATGTGTGTTTTTGTTTGTTTTTTGAATTTGGGGCAAAGCTATACGAGAGCTGTGTGCGCTAGCCGTCCATAATTTAGCAGTGTAAGACTAGAGGGAAGACAGCTGGTCATCACCATCAACCGCCAATTATTGGGCTATTCTTTTACCAACAAATAGTGGGATTAACCGTCACATAATAACGCCCCTACGAGCATATTTGGTGTGACGGGGAAAAGAAGTGGTGCCTTACACTTACGATCAATGATATGTATTAAAATAATATCCTATTCAGTTGCAGTAGTATTTTTGTGCTTATGGTTAATGATATATTTTGATAATAGTATGTTATGCACAAAAAGTAGTGTATTATACTTACTTATACAAAAGTAGCGTCATGTGTTGTTTGTACACATTGTAGTGTCATGACATTATTTACTACATCAATAAATATCGTTTAAAATATCTTAACATTTTGGCTATATTTATTTGTGGCCTTGAAAACTGAGACTTCAGCACAACAATTGGTAGTGGCATGTTCTCATATTTATGTTACAAATGGAACTGCCGATAATATTTGGACATGTTTACGTCCTCGAAAAAAAAAGTTAAAACTGAGGCGCCGATATTGTACATGCAGCCTTGAGATTCGTGAAACCGTAACTGGGCGATAGAAGCTTACACGCACCAAGATAACTTGTCTGTCGGTAGTGGTGATGGGACCCCATGTTTTATAGCTAAATTTGAGACGTAAGATAAAGAAAAAATAACAGTCCTATTTTATTACTACTTATAGGGCTTTTGTAAAGTAAAAAGGTAGTACAAAATAGCTGTGACGAGAATGTGATGTGGTATATGTAGTCGTGTGTAAACAACGATAGTACCAATATTTTATAGCCACGATTACGTTCACTGTATAGACACGTGGTATTTCATATCTGTGCACTAGAAGTCATAAAACAGAAAAATTACCGCGTATCAAAGCTGAAAACGCTTATTTGTATATTACTACGAATTTCTTGGTGGTTAACCGGTGCAATTTGTAGCTCCAATGAAACGATGAATGTAGGGCATTCGTATGTCTGAAACACATTTAGAATTAGGATTTCTAATTAAATAAGAAAAACATACATAAAGGTACAGTAACAACTTGAAGAAATATTTTGTTAACTAAAGAAAAAAAATATTTCAAGATAACGCGTTAACCATTTTACAGTTTAAAGTTCTGAAATGAGAAATTCCAAGGTCTACCTTATAAAAACACATTGTGATACTGGAAAATTATAACTTTATTTTCCAAACTACATGTATTACATTTATTCTGATTTTGGAATTAATGTTAAAAACATTTTCTTTTCGTTTCATTTTTGTTGTAGTGAAAATGTCATCTTAGTCTCTTCATTCTTACTTGTAGTGGAGTAAAAGTACTTATATTTAGTCTTTCGATTCAGGCTTGAAACAAAAATATCTCATTAACATTGATTCACATGATTCTCATAATTAATTGAATTTTCCAAAATACCTCCATTGAAATTCGTCTTTATATGCTTACCATTTGATATTATATCATATGCTTACCATTTGATATTATAAAAACATAATTTTAATTAACTGAATCGTACATATAGTAATATAAACGCTAAGTAACATTAACCATCTCAGTATGAATTATTGTGTATTGGAAATATTTTTTGTTCTCATATGTGTTGTATCTCTCAAAACATAGATCATTTTATAGTTTTATTTAATAAATTGTTTCATAGTTTAGTCTAGACAAAGCCTAAATGTTAAAAAAAAAACATTTTTATCATATGATATGTTTTAAATTAAAATGTATCCTGAATTTTTTAAGAATTTTAGCAAAAGAAATTATGTGGATCTTCTTTTAATATGTCATACAGCAGTTTTAATCACGCTATAATTTCGTTCATTTAAAACTACAATATTTAGGAATTCTCTTTTATATTTACGTCTAATGTCTTAACTTACAGTTTTTATTCGTATTTATCAAATCATTTAAGCTACATTTTGATTCAGAATTTCGTTTGACATTATTTTATCGAATATTACTGTCTTTTATTTTTGCATAATGCTAAATGATTATTTATTTTACCAGTTTAACATGTTCTGTAACGCTTTGAGATATAAAACATAAGTTGCTTGACAGTGTTAGTTTAATAAATTTTAACGAGTTTAATCACTTGTGAAACACATTTCAACTCATAATTTTGGACAATGAATTTTTAGCCCGGTATCTATTTCAAGTTATAGTTTTTCGTAGTTTTTGCTTATATTTCCAATTAAGTTTTATATTTTTCTCTTTTTTATCATGTGTTTATCATGCAACACTTGTTTATTCAGGTGTATATTTTATTGTATTTTACTTTCTTCTTAATTCTTACGTTTAGTTTCTTCCAACCACATTTGTTCTTCTTTTTATTGAATAGTATCATTTTTATTTGCATACAAGTCGTTACACGATGTTTCATTTCGGTACAAATTCAGTATAGATGATAAAAATCCAACAAATATGAAACACACACAAATATTTTTCATTTTAGCTCTGTGTAACATAGGCTGCTGCTAGTCAAGAAAACGTACAATAACAATGCCCCACTTTGCATTTACTATCATATTCATATATCGGAAAGAATAACTTGTAATAAACATATTATATGAATACGTAACGTACTTCGTTTAGGAATTAATATCCTTTACATCGTCGGTTAATAAGAGTTTAAAATCATATTCTATACAATATAACTTGTAGCATGTTAAGTAATTGTGGCTTTGTTCTTTCTATGGAGTAACACGATAGATTAGGAAAACATTACTAAAAAATAAATATATATTTACCTTCAGACTATTTCCATTCTTCTACCAACCTATTCATTGGAACACAAGATACATCTCATTCAAGCAACGTATGTCTAGCACATTCGTATGTAAACAACCTGCAAATCACCCTCATTTGTTTGCATTAGATAATATAACCCAATGAAATCTGCGTTGGCTGTTTAATGCGTATAAGAACGCATGATTATCAGAAGAAGACCAGTTTTCAAAATCACCTTTCGATCGCTCTAAGTCCACATTTAAGTTTAAGAAGGTAATGTGGCAAATAAGGATCTTAACGTTCTCTGAACCTGGTTCCGGCTGATCAAATAAAATTGGTAAATGTATTCCATTTCTGAAGAGGAGCATATAGCATTTTCATTTTTTATGTATTCGAATTTGTGTACTACACTTTGTCCCATAATTTCAAAATGCTTCATTTTTCTGCACACAGAACCAACCCTAAACAGTTTACTTTTGACACAAACCTTATACCCCAACATAGAATTACATTTACGTATTATGAAACTTTGTAGGCAAATAAGCATAGGTTAGATCAATCACTGCACGGAGGTTTCAGAAACCATCTTCACAAACATCAAAAACAAGGGAGAATTGTTATGAAAAAGATTGAAAACTTTGTAGCAGTGCTACGTTTTTAACGACCTAGTTTCATTAAAACTCAAGTAAAAACTGTTTCAAGCCAAATTTTAAGACTTTATAACAGTGTTACTTTTAAGAACCTAGCTTCATTAAAAACAAAAACAAAATAAAACGAAATTGTTGCATATAAACTTTAAAAACTTTGTAATAGTTTACGTTTCAATGCAAAAGAACGTTTTGAATTATTTTCTAAATTTTCTTCTGGTTGAACTAAAAATGTGTATATATTTTGTATCGCTACTTGCATCTTTTTGCGTGCATACGTCGATTACTGATTTTGAATCTATCGTACTTCGACTTAACATAGGAGGTAGACTTATGAGTTGCTTGGTTCTTCTCACTGAAAGTTCACTATATGTTTATGAAGTCATAGTCATTATATACCTATATGAAATTGTGTAAGCCATGATTAATGTTTGTTGTTTTTTGTATGTTTTCTATCCAAATGGGTTTACGTTAAACACATTATTTGTAGGACATACATATTTATTGAACTTTACTGCAATGTGTTAAGTTGTCATAGTGCAAGTTTTCGTCTCGATTAATCTCGGATCATTTTGTAGTTGGAAGAGCACCTAATGTGTCACAAATGTTCACACATTTTACTCAAAGAGTTTCTTAATAGGCATGGAATAACTTGTTTAATTCTTTTAATGCTGTATATTATCTACTGTTTTTAACTTTCAGGCTGGTCAAGATTACATACTATCGAAAATGAAATATTGTCTTAAGTCATAACGTTTTTGAGCGTATAACTATAACAGAAAACTGCAATGTCTTTAAGAAAATAATTCGAGTTTTTAATCAATTTAAAATGACGCAGCTTTCAAATAGATAAAAAATAAAAAGCAAATAAAAGTTTGCAGTTAAAAAGAGTAAAGAAATTGTATTAGTTCGCAATTGAATGTATGTAAAAATTCACACTTTGAAAGAGCCTTGGATTTGAAAAAATTATGAGTGTGGTGTATCTTTTGTGTATTTAAAATATTCATACAATGAGTGTATATAACATTGCATACCTATATATATATATATATACATATATCGTTATCATATGTAATTATGTTTCATGCCACGATGCTATGCGAAAAGCAATGTTTCCATTTTTATATAAGGTGTTTACTTTCATTAAACATTTTTGTTAAATTTAGTGCAAAGGTGTTCTGGTTCTCGGTCTACACATTAAAATGAATCCTAGAATATTTTTTAATTAGTTGTAAATTTCATCTATTGGCCTAAATATAAGGTTGAAACAAGCAGTACTTATATACTCATATTTAAGCAGTTTTGTTATAATAATAAGTCAAATTACGCAATTCTTAAGCTAAATTTTTGTTTATTTGAACTTAAGCACAAAGTTACACACAAGTTGTCTCTGCTCATTTTCGAATTAAATGTCTAAAATAGCATTGACATCACTTGAAACATTATCAAAATCTGCTACAATTGTGGAATAACTAATAAATATCTTAAGACATGAAATACGGAACTTGAAATTATGAAGTGATAATACAAAATAACAAAAAGTAATTTCTCTAGTTATGTGTTAGAAGGAGAAACAGTTCCTCTTTCTGTATTATGGAAAATATATAAAGTTCAAACAAAGAATACGCCTTAATTCACAATATGAAGAAACACATTCAACCAGTTAATAAGAGGATGGCAGATCTAGTACGCATACGTTTAAATCTTTATACAGAAGATCAACAGAATCTATTAACTATAGAATAAAAGTAAAGTGATAATATGAACAACGTCTCTCGTAACAGCGTTTTGAAAAGTCTTGATTGTATATATATATATAGTAATGCAGAGATTACGTTAAAGTTACTGTTTAAACGCCGAAAGCAAATATACCTTAATTTTTTCCATTTCAGATCCCAAATCAAAGGTGTGTGAAAAAGATAATTTCAGACGCATCATTTGTCTTTGACAGATCACTGCCGACAAGGTTTTTCGTGTAAACCCTAATTTCTTAGTTGGCTTGAAAATGAAAGAGAAATTAAAGAGAACATAGAGGAAAAAAAAAATAACTCCAGCTTACGTGACTTTGATTTTTATCAGAATGATAGTTCTATTGATTTCTAAAGCACAGATTACTTTGTCGTTGTTGTTAACGGGTTATTCATTGACTTACCCGATTGACCTCCATAAGTCAATTGATATTTTCATCTTACTTAATCCGTACAAATGACGGATTGAAAAACAAAATAAGTATGACATCGGAAAAATGTAATCTGTTCATTTTATTGGCATTTACTTCTCAAAACACTGTAGCTAATACGTAATATAACTGGCTAATGGTATGAGTCAGACAAGTATAGAACTTCAGGAAAAGGAAGAATCAATTGAAAGTTGAAAAGTCTCAAGGCAGTATTAAAGGGTGGATTTTGTTCATTGAAATCTGGCTTCTTAATTATTTTGCTGTATAAAATCTGAAAACATAAAATTTATCTTTCTAAATTACTTTAATTGTTTTCATTCACCACTAGAGTGTACAGGACAACTTGCAAAAAAAACCCCACAAAAAACACTTTATTTTGTAAAACCATCTCAAGTTAAATCCTTTACTTGAACTCCTTCGAATGAAACTTGGTAAGCAAGTACTTACTTCTTCCTACGTTTGCCTGTTTTTGGATTTCATAAGTTCTCTTTACCCTTCCAAACTGTAAACAAAAATACACATCATATATTTTATTCGATTTTTATTTCGCCAATTTGATTTTTTTCGTAGTAAAGAGAGCTAACGTTCATGATCTGGCTTTATTGTGATAGCAGTATTCAGTCGAAAGGCCCAGCATGGAAGGGTTTAACTCGCACGCTGAGGGTCACGGGTTCGAATCCCCGTCACATCAATCATGGTGGCCCTTACAGCCGTGGAGGCGTTATAATGTGTCAGTCAATCCCACTATTTGTGGGTGAAAGAGTAGCTCAAGTGGTAGCGGTGGGTGGTGATAACTAGCTGCCTTCCCTCTAGTCTTACACTGCTAAATTATAGATGGCTAGCGTAGATAGCCCTCGGGTAGCTTTGAACGAAATTCAAAACAAACAAACAAACTCACTCGAAAGTCTCTTTTGTTCTTGTTGTTTGTTGTAAGCCTTATAAATTAAGATTCTTGAAGAGACAGCAATATTTTAAACAAACAACAAATGCATATTTTAAATACAGTAAATAGCAGTGTTTTTTTCTTCTGAAAAATAAAAACAAAACTACAAGTTTAACGTTAATAATTCTCTACTGTTTTATAACAAAATTCATAGTCAGGAAATACTTCTGCCATGTTGTATCTTATTTGTTACACAAATATCATAAGTTGTAAGAGTTTCAGTCTCAGATTAAATTACAATTTTATATATATTTTTTTTACTTTTTGCAAAACACTTGTGTTACTATGACGTCCGGTTATTCTTCTGCATGTTTGCATAAATTGTCAAATGTATTAAATGAATTCTGATAAAAAGAAAATTCTTTTTTTTTCTTTTTTGTTTTGTAGTCGTTGTCGAATATTCATATTTTCGTTCCTTATTTCGAGAAGTAAGACTATTTTAGTTGCATAACTGGTATGATTTCATCTATCCACTGTATGATTTCTAGCCTCAGAAATCTAAATACTATAGTTTGTGTAATAGTTTATAGTGGAAGCTTTCAAGTATCAGGTGACAAGGAAGTTGGTTTTCAATTATTTTGTGCTCGTTTATAAGCGGATTAATCTCGCTTACTTATGGAAGATGTCACTGAAATAGACAGTTACTTTTAATAAATTAAAAAAAACAAGAACATAGCAATAGCAGGAACTACCACTTATATTTCCTTATAATATATTATCAATCAATTTATGAAGTCGACTTCAGGTGTACGTTTCAGGACGTGGTCGTTCTAATAAGTTATTTTTGTGTCAAGTTACCTGATTAAGGACTATAAATACAAAAGAACTATGTTGCATAACATGGATTCATTTTGAAAAGTTTATATGTTTATAAAAATTCTAAACAAACGTTGTTCTATTAACTTTTACAATATTTTTATACATAAAATATATAAATATATTTATTGTCAATCTACTGACTCTGGTGTTGTTGTTGTTTTGAGTTTAGCACAAAGCTACACAATGGGCTATCTGTGCTCTGCCCACCACGGGTATCGAAACCCGGATTTTAGCGTGTAAGTCCACAGACATACCGCTGAGCCACTGGGGGGCTCTACTGACTTATGTCACCTTAATCTAGAATACAGCACAACTTGCAACTTTATAAGCTTTAAATTGCATGTCTTATAAAGCACTCAAAACAAGTAAAATATAGTTATAACATTTAGTGATATAACCTTAAAAAACGCAAAGATGGCTGTTATGAAATAATGTTACTTAATTTTTTATGTGAATGAGGTATTTGGCGAAACACGCTGTGATCTGTAATTTGAATGATTGGCTATTGAAACCGTGCTTATAACTAAACATTTCAAGTGGTTGCTATATATCCTTGCAGTGATAACCTTGTTTTACTACGATATAACGTATAGTCAATATAAGCAGGGGAAACAATATGATACTGATGTTGCATGTTTAAAATCAGAACGCAGATGTGAAGATGAGGGGTCTTTCATTATTTCTTAAAAAAAATTGTTTCCAGACAAATTTGGTGTATGGAAGCGTGAATATCCTATACATGGTCGTCATGACTTGAGTATTGTGGGAATAAGCCACTCGATTCTACCAATCCCGTCTTCTCGCACTTTAGCGAAAGGTTTTCATGAAATAGGCTGTTTATATAAGTAGCCGGTATCCACATGTGGTTGCGAATAGTTGATTCAGTCATGAAGCAGGTATCCTACGATTGCAGCTAGTCAGAATCACCAATTGAGATTATGTGCTTCTGTTTTAGACGATGCTATATCTAAGTGTCAGAGGATCTGAATTATTATTATATATAAATCTGCACACACCATTATCCAAATAACCAATCATTTGCACTTCAGATAACCTGATAGATTATCATATAGCTAATCAGTATAGCACAGAAATGGACTATGTGATTATTATCATTTTAAAACAACATTGTTTGAAACGAAAGTAACGTTATGCCATTCATTTTGTTAGCTATTTTATTTGTGACTCCTCTGATAAAGAGAGTTAGTTTCATAAAGGTTGTGCCTTGCTTTATCATTTCAAACTTTGAAATATAAAGTTTAGAAAACCCCATACATTATAATTTTGGGGTTTAACAAAATTCAAAATTATTTTTAAATATTTAAGTATACTTTTACACTGAGATTTTTTTCTGTATAGATATAATACCAATGTTAAGAATATAGTTTTATACTATTAAAATTTTCGTCCCAAGTGGTTATATAATTGCTAGTGACATAGCTAATTGCTGAATTGTATCATACACCCATGATCTTCTTGTTTTTCTTATCTATCTGTGACATAATTCATTGCATGACAAACCTTTTTGATTCTTCGTAAAATAATCAATCTGCATTCTAATTTAGAATGTAGCCTTCATTAATTTATTTTTCTCAGGTACGTAGGTTACATTCTACATTGCAATATGATCCTATTTTTCTTTTTGAGGTAGCTAGATTACATTCTACATTGCAATATGATCCTATTTTTCTTTTTGAGGTAGCTAGATTACATTCTACATCAGAATATGATCCTACTTTTCTCAGATAGCTAGATTACATTCTACATCAGAATATGATCCTACTTTTCTCAGGTAGCTAGGTTACATTCTACATCAGAATATGATCATATTTTACTTTTCTCAGGTAGCTATGTTACATTCTACTTAAGGACGCGATTTTATCGTTCTTGTTATTCTAATAAACATGCTGCACTGTTATTAATGATACGATCCTCCTTAATTCCTTTTAAAATAAGTAGGTTACTCTATACATCAGAAATAGATAAATTACTATCTATGCTTCAGAATAGCGCCTATCGTCTCTTCTAAAATGACTGTCGTATATACTACTTCCATATATATTGTCCTTCCTCAAATAGGTAGATTGCCTTTCACTTCTGGATACGGTTATTTTTTGTTTTCAAATAACTAAGCTGCATAATTACCCGAGGAATGTTTTCTCTCGTTTATTTCTCAAATATCTACGTTACACTACAATTTAGAATATGGCCTTCTTTCTCAATAAGCTCACTCATATTCTACTCCAGGATGTTGCTTGTTTCTTATCTCTCATATAATTCAGATTTTCTATGGTCCTTTCCCCCTTCACAAATAGGTTCATAAAACTATACGTTAAGTTCTTTAGTTGTGTTTTTTTTTAATAACTAGGTAAAATTCTGGTCCAACTTATTGCCTTCTTGCCTCTTTTTCAAATAGTTTTAACTTACAGTCTATTTAAAGATGTATTATTATTCCTATTGTAGACAGTTACGTTATAGTATATTTCAGAATACGGACATATTTCTTTATCAAACTAATAAGTACACTACATTTCAGTTGAGAATATCGCCTTCTTGTTTTGCCCAGTTAATAATTCCATTACAGTGAATATCAGTAAGTTGTCCTTTTTCTGGTTTCTTAACTAGCTCCCTTACACCACACTTAAGAAGTTGTTTCCCTTACTCTCTCTGTTAAATACCTGATTTACATTTTACTTTAGAACATGATAATCTTATTTCTTTCTCTGGTACAAGTGTACTCTACATTAAGATATAATTATCGTTTCTGTTAAAATTACTAGATCAAATTAGAGAATGTGGTTCTCTAGCTTCTGCCTCGAATCCCCATAATGTTTGTTTCTTTCATAAATGGCTCGTTTATGCTTTAACTTAAAATGTTGATAGTTATTTCCAAAATAACTATACCACATATAGACTTTTTGTTTGATTGTTTTAAATGCATGGGTTACATTCAATTTAAAGTATAACTTTATTGTTTCTTGTTTTTAAGTTCGATTTATTCGTACTTTGATGTTATTCTCTCATTTCTTTGACAAATGACTGCATTATCTTTGAGTTAAATCATCAACTTTAAACATTTACTATTTCATTTAAACGTTTATTTTTCTGTTACACGTTTATGTTTAGATGCACTTTTCACCTTTCCAACATCCAATCAATAATTCAAGAAACCAGAAGTTCATCCAACTATCATTTCAATGTACGAAATGAATATGCATATTTTTTTTACCTAGCGTCTTTTAGATGATGTAAATATGTGTGATTTATACTTTTATAATAATGTAATTTCTTCTCGTTAAAATTGGATATTTATGTTGTCTTAGAATTTGCTATCAGCTTAACTGGAATTATCACGTAAATGTAATCGCAGATTTTCAAAAAGTTAATTTAGTTGTTGTTTAGTTGGTTGATTGCTTTGGAGCAAAGCTACAGTGGGCTACGTCCATCGTGGGGAATTGAAGACCCAGATGTTAGCGTCGTAAATTCGTAGACTTACTACTGTCCTATTGGAGGACAAAAAGTTAATTGAAACAGTCACGTGTATGTGTAATCGTAGATAAGTAATAATTTCAAAAACCTGTTTGCGTGTATAACGGAAGATCTGTAATACATTCACTGTAATATAATTAATATATGTAGCTGTAAATAGAAATACTGAAGTAAATTCTTCTAGCTATGTTAATTAAAATGTTTCACGTTTCATTTTATATAATGCAAAGATAGATATTTAAAGTAGGCTCACACAAACAATAATAAGTATTGGTAAATGTGAGAAAGTTTGTAAGTGCAATCAGTATAAGATAACGTGTAACTGTCAAAAGATAGAATGTTTGTGAGGGATTTATTTCCGTAATAAACTGTGTACATTGTTAAGAATGGTTTTGGAAAGTTATTTATTTAATAAACGAAATTGTAACTATGAAGTTAGAAATCTCTTATGTTTATCCTGGATTTTAAACTCGTACTTTTAAAGATAAATGTAAACTTCACATGCTCAAATTATTTAGTATAAACTTATAATGCTACATCTACGTTTCATGTGATTTGGTACTAATTGGACATTTCTTTATTTTGCAGGTACTCTACAAGGTACAATGTTGATGTGATAAAACAAAAACTCATCTGTAATGTAAATTATAAAGAAATACGTGTTTATTAAAAACCACACTGTTAAAAAAAACATTTCGCATTATTCTCTTCAATTATAAAAACACTTTCAAACACACACTTAATTTCGAATTTCCTTTTAAAATTAACTTGAGAAGCAAGATTTCTGAAGTAGAAAACCTTCTTGAAGTAACTTCTGCACATCTTTCATCACCACTTCAAGCTGATTCGAAATCAGAGATGTTAATTCTTCCTGGTGCAGCTTTTATTAGCCTGTCTCCCAGGGCCTGAGGTTCTAGCCTGTGATATTTAAAATTTCACAACCTAGGGTCTCAGGGAGTGGGGAACAGGGTCCATGTAGAAAAATGACCTGAGTGTTTGCATGTTCACATGAATCAAACTCATGGTTAAAATTTCTCTAAACACATCGTTCATATATCACTAGTAAACTTGTTTGCCTGAAGAACTACATCTTTAAACTGCAAGTTCAAAACAAGAATGCTGTCCCGAGAAATCATGATAACATTATCCAGTCCGAATATGAACCGGATGAATCGTGTTAATGATTTCAGAAAATTCGTATTACCGATTTCAACACACATACACAAATATGAAACGTTTAGGAATATATTGTTTTTAAATTCGAGAGATTATTAAATATTGTAAAAATATCTTTCATATATTTTGTGTTCTTACTAATTATAATCAATTTTAGATGTTACATTTTTCTTACTATTTATTTCTCGGATTGCTTATGCATAAAATATATCTTTGGACAATTATTTTTTTTCTTTCAAAATAATTCAAAGGCGAGTACTCAATATTAAGTTACAAACTCTTAGAAATTGAATCTGAAATTTAGTATCGTATAATATTAAGTAAAACTTAACGTTAAGCTTTTTCTAACACACGGTTTAATATGTTGTCTTCATAGTCTCTAAACAAATATATTAAAAACCGTAAAATAATTCAAAATCAGCATTATTTGTGAAAATTTTTCAGTAAGGATAAAGTGTAACACTGTGATCCGAACAAGGTATAGGTTTTTGCAAGTTGTTTACTTCACGTGAAAGTTTGTAGCTGATAAACTCTTGTCAACAAGTCGTCTGTAACAGATCGCGAAAAAATAAATTTCAACCCACGATCTTGTCGATGAACTATACGTTCTAATTTCTTACGTCCGTGTTTCCATTTGGTCGAATGTAACAATCCGAAACATACATGTATGAAAGTAATTTTCAAACCTATCGCAAACGACTAGTAAAATATCAGATATTTCACACCTAATACCTTTATTTTCTAATTGGATCAATTTCTGGTCATTATCTTAATACAATATTTTATTTATCTTTTGTTGTAAGGTTCGTCACTACAGAAAGTACCCAGTCAGCCACTTGTTCTGTTCCAGGCCAAGTGACAATCAAAGCTCTCTGTAACTGTTGAGCTGTTTATCAGTAAAGTCTCTAATAAGTATGTTTGTAACTTTTTTTTCTAATTCACACTTATGAAATTAAGATATGCTAATCCCTGTATCCACGGACTTCTCCACTAGGTCTATAAAGTTACCTTTCCTATGAAACAAATAATAAAATGCACTTGTTTATTTGGTACATTTCGTCTTCATGTTACGAAACAAACTAAGAATATAATTCATGTTTTTTTTATGGTTATGAAGACTAGTACATATCTATAGCTGGTTCCTGTAGTACACGCGGGAATTCTTGAAGTTGAAATATATTCAAATTCTATAAACCATGCAGTACACGAGTTCCTTCTACATTTTACAACGTGTGACTATATTAAATTAAATGCATGTCTCGTATTGATTAAAAGACATTTACATTTCGTATTAGATTTAGGTTTCCTACATTAAACAAACGAGCATGTTTAACGATCAGCTTCAAATTACAGCTATGCTTTTGGGTTTACCGATAATTTAGGGGTGTAATAAAGCTACTTGAATAGTATTCTCAGGTAAGCGCAAAACTTGTGTTTCTAGTGCACGTGTTTTAAAACGTCATCGTCTACTTAAAATACTAAGAAGTACAACTTAGAATGTAGCAGAAAGAGCACAGAACAAACTAGAAACTAATAAGGCCTTGCCTACTATTTATTATATACTTCGATCTTTTACGAAGAAGAAACAAGTTTTATAATATCTAAGTAATATTTTTCATTCCATTACCACGTTTGAAAGACAAAGGGACGAGATAAACAACTTATCGTCTGTAACAGTCGTCCAATCACCTGTGTATTATGTACTATAGGATGACATGTTTATATTTATGATATAAACATGGAATAATACTACAGTTTGAACTTAAAGCTTACATAATAGAACACGTAATGAAGATATAAACTTAGAAAAATACTTTTGGCCACCATTGTATTTCTGAATTATTACAATAATAACATCATAGAGTACTGTAAACTCAAACAGTTTTTAATGGGGATAAAAGAGGGAAATGCACAAAGAGAAACAGAATACATAATACTCTATTACCAACACACAACAAGGGTATTCTTAAGAGGGTTCTATAACACGCATAATACACTATAAATATCACACCACGAACACAGTTGAAAAAGGGTTGTTACTTCTTTTATTGTTAGAGAAATCGTATACATAATGTGAATTTAAAATATCTTATAAAACAATGATAAATGTTTGTACTATGTTCTGATCCTACACTACATCAGAAGTGAATATCTGTAAATGTATCTGGTTGCGAGTCAGGTTCATCAAGGTACTTTCATGCGTTGTTATTTTCAGACTAAACGGCTTACTTTACTTCATTTTATCTCTAACTATAATTTTTAGAACTGTATTAACACATTAAATATTCTTTAAATATCTACATGGTATATGTTCTTCCCCAGTTTTAACAGTAATGTGTTCTTCATTAATGACTGTTAAAAACTGAAGCTATCTTTTCACTCATAGAATACATGTCTAGATTGAGATTAGAATAATAAATCGCAAAGAATAGCACAGATGAGATCATTGTTAGGCAGGCACTGATCAAGCTGAAATGTCCCATAGTACTAAGCGAAATGTATCTCAACAATATCGAGGATGAAATAGCTAAATCACACGTTTCGAAAGAAATTAGTCCCTGACCTTGTTCAGATTGAGGAAAGCTTGATATAAATTATATCTACTCAGCCTGTGATGTGGCTCTAATTCTGCTGCTGTGATCTTTGTTTAGTCTTCGTGCTGACTGAATACGTACGTCCTTGTCAATGTGCTTTTGGTTTTGCTTCTGTAATTGTCGTTAAAAGTTGGTTGTTGATTTGGCTCAGTTCTTGTCACATTATTACTCCAATACTACCAATGTGATATCTGCCAATTTTTTGTTGTGATCTATGTCAATTTTCCAACTTCTAGATTTAGCCAAGCTATTGTGCTATGATTCATCAATGTTTGTGATTTAACACCTATTTAAGCTTTATCTTTTCTTTTCTTTTTTATAACTGAGCATAGTTTATAGTGTTGATATAACTTCGTGGGTTAGAGTCTTGTTTAACGATGTCAGATATCATGAGCAAGTCCTATCAAGATGTGATGAGATACTTGTATTGCTTATTTTTATGAATATTGCATTTCTGAAGCAGACCAATAAAAACAAATTTTACAACCAAATTGCAATAACGATTAAAATAAGAATTACATAAATAGATGCGAGACTATTTATCCAGTATCATTTTTTTATTCTTTTCAGTTTAAACTCGGTTCTCTGGTAAAAAAAAAAACCAGAGCTTATAGTAACGCAATGGAAGGAACAAAAATGTTGCTATATGTTCTATCGTACAAACATCTCTCTTATTTCATTTGTAGCTCTTTCATTGAACTCTCGACGAATGAGGATTTGTCGTTTTATAGTCAACGCATCTGTAAATTTTATTTTGCTATATTCAACTTGTCAAACTGAAACCGATAAATTAAGAAACACGCGCACACGTTTTTCTTCACTTCAGATACTGATATCTAAGCTCAGCAGAATTTTCCGATGAATAAACAAACATCACACAAAGGTCTTTCTGATGGATGAAGTCTAGGATGATTGAAATACGAGGTTTATGTAGTGTTAACCTTGACTTTTCAGTTCAGGTGAAGGGGTCAAACGTATATTGTATACACGTAAACTTTAATAGAAGTACTTTTCGTACAATATTACTGTTACCCATACATACAAACGTAAATAAATATACGTACGTTTTTTATAGTATTATTATACACGCACACATATGTGCACCACAAATACATGAAAATATAGCATCATCAACATAAACACGCTGTATTTACATTCTTGGGTAAATAGGTTCTGAAATGTTAGAGTAGCATAAACCAGTTTGAACAACAAAATGAGCGAGGAGGCAGGAACAAGGTGTTTAGTTAAGCAATAACACTCCATCAGGTTGTCAAGAGATACCGTAGAGGCAGGTGGTCTCTTGCGTGAACGAGAAATCCTATTTAATTATTCTTTTGAGAATCCAGAGCAGTGGGTTTTAAACACTGTATAGCTTGTATATGGCTTATAATTAGCTGTTGGTAGATACAAAAATAGCTTTCAAGATTGGGTCTTGAAAGACCTAGATTTTTCAAGAAATATCTGTAAAATTCAATAATTTTTCGCAGCTTATATTAAAATTTCTCCACCTCCAAATTTGCTTGAAAACCTTTGATATATCCACCGTTTTTACGTTCAATATTGATAATCAGAAGTAAAATATCGTGGAGAAGAAATTCTTTATCTGGAAGTAGTGGGACTCAAATACTAAGCGACAAGTTTACATTCGTTTTAATCCTCAAACAGTGTTTATCAAGCTTACTACACCTATTTTTTTTTTCAAAAAGATTCTGTTGCTCTATTGTCATCAAAAGGTCTGTAATCTACCTCTACTCTACCTCTATGAAGGTCGAACATGACTGAAGCCCAGGGGGCCTGTATTAACTCACACCCACCCATTCGCCAGTGGATAGATATCATCTGTCGTAGATTCTAGGGGTAATAGCTTCGTGCGTGTACTCCATCAAGATAAAGAATTTATAAAAGTAACGCTGTAAGAGAATGCTACTCAGAAATATCAAACGTAGCTGCCTATTGTTCAGACGTAACGCAAATGTCCTTAGGTTTTTGACTCTCTAGGTTCTGAATTAGTACAATAAATTAAGATTCAATGTTTTAAAACAAGAATACGATGAAAAACAAACAATACTCACGATGAAGACAGACAGCTCGTGATACCCCACTACAAGCAATTTTTACTTTGATGGTATTTTTTCTTCTTTATACAATACAGAAGAATCGCGTGCGAGAAAAAAAACACACAAATAAAACAAATCAACTAAGGTCGACCAAATTAAATGATTAATTGTCGAAGTTACAGACGAGGAACAAGGCTTAAGAAACGGAATATTTCGTCCAAACAAAACTAAACAAATATTGCATTCATTGCAAATGTGCTCCTTTAATTTATGTAAATCGTAAACAAGGTTTATTCCGATAAATCACAAAAACAATACAGAGACTGGACACAAAATATCAAATATTACAATAGTGCGTTAAAAAAAGGAAATACGTTTTTAGAATATCTATAAACGTTTAATGAAGATGAAAATATTTTGTCATCACTAGAGTCGACTTTATCATAGTCTTGCGTATGTAGCTAATAAGAGAAAAAAGCGTACACACCTTATATGATAAAACTGATCGTGGTTCAGAAAAAAACATGTGAAAAACAACACATTTAGATTACAAACTATGTGTATCATCAGAAACAGATCAAAGTACAAGTATTGTGGTCATATTTAAAAACTAAAAAATGGAGAATGAGAGAAAATAAATGAAACTTTCGGATACGCACGCACGAAAAGCTAGTAAAGTTTTTGTTATTATATTCTCCCCTATGACTGGACATAAAAAACTGACTTTCGATATTCGTGGTGAGCACAGCACATATAGCTCATCGTGTGACTCTGTGCTTAACGCCCCCCAGTGGCTCAGCGGTACGTCTGCGGACTTACACGCTAAAATCTGGGTTTCGATACCCGTGGTGGGCAGAGCACAGATAGCCCATTGTGTAGCTTTGTGGTCAATTCAAAACAACAACAACAACTGTGCTTAACGACAAGCATTATATCTTCAAAATGTAATAATGAATTATATTCTGATTACTACGAAGAAATAACAATAATAACCATATGTAGAGAAAATCTTTCTTTAGTATATACTGGATTTAAGAATTATGATAAAAATACAAGAGAACTTATGTTTAAAAAAACACAGTCAAAACATATCTTGTCATATATATTTGCGGATGAACAAAATGACGCCCGCCCACAAAATACACTGTTCAAAGAGATGCCTAACTTTAGTGTGTTTTGTTATAGCAAATCCACATTTGGCTATTTGCTGAGTCCGCCGAGTGGAATCAAGCCCCTAATTTTAGCGTTGTAAATTCGTAGACCTACCGCTGTACCAGCGGGAGACCTAGCTTCAGTATCTGTCGAGAGTAATAGCTCTTGATGTGCTACATCAAAAGCAGTTTAGAAATACGATAGAGAGTTAAAAAAAACAATAAGCAGATTACAAAGAGGGCAAAACTTCTGATTAATAACATGAATATGTTCATACCACATGTAATATTGGTTATTAGGAAACTTGTAGAGGTAAATTTCAAAAACATCTCTTGCATGCACGTGTTTATATAAATTGAATTACTCAGTAATAAACTGGAACTCTGACAGCCAATGTTTGTTTGTTTATCAATTTCGCGCAAAGCTACACGAGTGCTATCCGCGTTAGTCGTCCCTAATTTAGCAATGTAAGAATAAAAGAGGAAGCAGCTAGTCATCATCACCCACCGCCAATTCTTGGGTTACTCTTTTATCAACGAATAGTGAGATTGATCGTCACAATATAACGTCTCCATGGGTGAAAGAGCGAGCATGTTTGATGTGACGGGGCTCGAACCCGCGACCCTTAAATTACAGTCGAGTGTCCTAACCAGTTGGCCATGCTAAGCCCACAGGCAATGTTATAGGCTTGCGGCAAACAGTGAGCACGCTTAGTATCACATGAAAATAGAAAGGAGTCATTTCAAAATTAACTCTGTTCTTTCCATGTTAATAATTTCTACCGATATAAAAAATGATATTTCGTAAAATTTCAGTTTACGCGAAACCTCCATAATTCAATTTCTGTTTGGGGAAGTTGTTTTCACTTGCTTATACAGTGTTTCCTAATTTTTAATCCTAAATTTTGATTCACAAATTGAATTCACCATTAAATTTATTTCAACTGTAGCCCGAGAACTCTAAATAAAGGAAGGCTAGCGCAGATAGCCGTCGTGTAGCTTTGCGCGAAATTCAGAACAAACTATTTCAATACTTTAAAATAATTCGACTAACTGAATTCAAGCGTCTTAATACGAAGTAAATATATAACACACTCCAGAAATATTGATTCAGATATATTATCTCACTCTTTACACAGGTGATTGTTTATACGTTTTAACACAAATAAAAACAATCATCGAAAGAAAATTCATTTCACAGAAATACAGATATTATATAAAAACAAAACAGCGCATACCTGCAAATTTTTTTTTTTTTTATCAATTTCGAGTAGTTAAATTAATATTGATTTATGTACAAAGGTACCTTAAATATAATCTGTAATCGTTATGGTAATGTTATAGTTGGTTTCTTATTTCGGGTAATCAAATATATTTTATTACTTGTAAACCAGAATGTGTAAGCTATTCAATATATTAATTGTCTTATAAAAAACAATATCGTTTCTGGTTCAGAAAATATTACAACTGAACACTTTAAGTGAGCTTATGACGTCAAAATGATACTTATCATTATATACGACAAAGGCAAACATTTATTACCTTATACGCAGCACAGATATTACTCTGGATAATGTGTTAACTTAAGTGTCTGATCTAGAGAAAACTCAAATATTTATAGCCTTAAAAACGTCTCATTCTCTATTCACTAGTCATAAATATCAAGCGGCATCTCTTACCAGCCAGATATAACTGGTAAAAAGATATTTTAAAAAAAATCATTATAGCCTTACTCCCAAACCCTTTCCCACAAGCCTTTCATAAAAAGAAGCAGCTGGTAAAAGTATACCATCGGGGTCGGTTGGAGAAAGCGCTGTACGGCAGATGTCTGAATCATGGCGACCAGCCTAATGGTTGGTTGACAGAAATTTTTTGCTTTCTGGCAGATGCCTGCAGGGGTTCAGAGCGCGGCCGCAGTTCACACTGTTGGCTGACTCCTTTCTCAAACAGGTTCGATAACGAGAAGCTAGTGGAACCGTTTCCTTCTGCATTACGTAGGAATAACGTGACAAAGCTTTAATGCTAGAGGGTTTCGTAAAGTCTTAACACTTCTGTTCTCTTGAAATTTGAGGATATCACGTCGTTTTTTGGTATGCCGTTGACAAAGTTTCAATTGTTTAGATGTGGTCTTTATTACAAAATAATTCAAGTTTATTCCTATTCGTGTCCAGATTCCTGAGTTTAAAACTTTATTACTTTTATTCTTAACAAAAAGTAACTTTTTCATATTTTCTTTCATGAAAAAAGATGAAAATCACAACAGGTGACAATGACAACCCTTTTGGCGATAAACTTCCTATTTTTTTCTACTATTACTGAATGTAAAATATTTTATCAAATAAGTGTTAAATGTGATGTTTTTTTTGTTAAAAAAATAATCTGGTCCTGGTTACCATAACGTATTAACTGCTGCATATCAGTAAATAACAGATAAAAATATTCTGACTATCTAATAATATGATAAAATAGATTATTTCATTGTACATATTGAAAACAAACTCAGTTAAACGCCAATTTACTAGCAATATTTTTTAAAAATCTTAAACCATTGAACACATAATTTGATACCTTACTTACACTGGGATGATAAGGAAAATAGAACAGAAACAAAATTGTAACTTGTGTGTATGTAACACCCATGAAATACGACACTGAATAAAAAAAAAACATATGCTGTATTAATCACTCAACATTGATTGAGTATAACATCAAAAATACATGTGAATATGAAGAACGTTATGTCTTACGTCGATCACTTAAGTCACAAAAGAAGAAAAAAACAGTTTTCATATATCTACCTGGGTTTTAATGTTCAGAATTTGAGAAACAAAATTATTAAAATTAAGTCTTCACCTAAAACACTCTTGCTGGTCGTCAGAATGTGGACAGGGGACGAATTTCTGGTTGATATTGTGTGACCCGGGGAAAGTTAGCAGGCTGTACAGTTCTCCCCAAAGATGTAGTTCTCAACCATACAACCTACTACCTCACACCGAGAACACCCCTTGATGAAACAATGGTGACGTCCTCACCTCCCAGTACCAAAAAACAACTCTTGGTGAAACAGTGGTGACGTTTTCGTTTCCCAGCACCTACATATATATACACATATAAAAGTTCAAATAACGTGAGGCCGACGAAAAGTACTCCGTGTTTTACACATTCGTTACATTTACCAAATCTGTTCCAGTTAGTTTAAAAAAAATCAACTAAAAAAACAGTTTCTCTAAACAAGTAAAGGGGTTGTCTACAATTATATATAATTAACAGTGTAATACAAGTACCGAAGAAATCTACTGAGTTAAATATAGAAATATATTCAGACGGTAAAATATAACCATAGAAATGTTTGGAAGAATTATTCACTCTGTTAATCAACTCATTACTAACACTTTTAAACACTATTCAGTTACAAATTGTGTATAATTTACTCGAATATATTCTGTTAAACGCGTCGTTCGCGTCAAAACCTTAGAAATTGTTTTTTTACACTGAAATAATGATCCAATTTATGTTCACGATGTGTAAAATACAATGCTGGTGTAAAAACAACAACGATCTAAAATAACTAGATTATCAGATTAACCTTAAAGTTAAAAGACATCGAAGTTTACAACTATTTTGCAAATTTTCTTGAGATATTAGTATAAAAACATCACGTGTATACTTTTAAATATATATTTAACGCAGAATCCATCTCAAATAAACATTCCCATGATGTCCCCTCAAAATTCAAACAATTTTTCAGTCAACAGATTACGAGACGTGATATTAAGATGACGCTTGAGAACTTATCTATATTTCACAACCGACTTAATTTTTGTGAATACTAAATCAACTTGAATTAATCTTGTGGGTTCCTCTTTCACAAAAATACAAGAGTGATAATTTATAATTGCAATCTCTTTTTTTTATTAAATATTTACAGGTATTTAGCCAACTACAAACCTACTTCAGGTCTGTTCACATTCTTTAGGTCAATCAACTACATACTTTATGTTTAATTTAAACTCGCTGATAAATAAGTTGATAAAATTAATGATTTCCTTCTACACATTTCTGTAACTTTTAACCAGACACTAATCGAACATAAGAACTATTCTCTCTAAAAACTAATATTATGTGATTCGAACTTTTTAAAAAGCCATGGAACTCCTATAGAATAAGGGAAACTTAGGCGCTGATAAGTATATATATATATACATTTATTCAGAGCAAATGAATAGTATCTTATTCACCAATGGTTTTGTAACCCGCTGAGCTGTTTCTTACAACTGGTTGAGCTTGCACTTATCAGACCCTGCCCCCTAGACCTGTGGACAGACAATAAAGTAAACAACTGTCTGCCGCACAAGGTAGAGGAATAAGTACAACTGGCCAGAACGGCTCTGACTGGACACACAACGATACCTCTTATTGGTCGAAGTACTATATATGGTTGTTCCTTATTGGTCAGTGCACCACGCAGTTAAGTACGACATTCTGTTTTAAAGAGAACTGTTTATATCTTTTATAATCTACAACAAAAACCTACACGATACAGATCTAAAATACAATGTAAAAAAGTAACAATATTTTCTCATGATGTCATTAACTCATACAAAATATTTGTAAACAAACAAGTCTCATGCATGATGAAAATGACGTTGACAAACCTCCATCACAGCCTAGACCCATAGAAACGAGCTTGTGGCTGCAACAGTAGTAGAACACAAGTTCGATTCTACGGGTTCAGGCGGCAGGGTGAACTTCGCCCTCAGGCCAGACCGCCCATCATGCACGGTCAGGTAATACCTACAAAAACAGATTGTCTAAAAATAACGAACTAGCATTTTACCTATTAGACGTGTTCCTGTACATGGACATTGGTTGCCCTGGTTTCTCGTAGACTCCGCCTCTCCTGTCAACAAAGGTTGAGGGCTTAGTGGACCATAATTACAGACTACAACCACAAATCTTAAACACATGAATTACACTATCCAATAGGTTAGTTAATTTAATTTACCTTACTATGTCGATTTTTATCTTACTATCCCTTTAGGCACTATACGAAACACACACTAAGCTGCTTGAAACTGCAAAATTTATTAACATTAATGTGATTGCAATCCTTAGATCCTTTTCAATTGCATAATTGAGCCAAGTGATAAAAGGACCAATGTATGAATGCGTTTCTAATTATGTTTATTGTAAGCCACGTGGTAACTGAAAATATAATGATACAAAAATTACAGTCTCCCGCTGGTACAGCAGTAAATCTACGGATTTACAACACTAAAATCAGGGATTCATTCCCCTCGGTGAACTTAGCAGATAGCCCAATGTGGCTTTACTATAAGAAAACACATGCACAAAAGTTACAATATCCTGCAATTACCTATGAAGTAATGCTAATCAAACAATTATTACCGTACTATCTTAAGCCGCCATACAGAAGCGTAATTTTCTATCATTTCAAATAATATCAGAAACATATACTCAGTGAAAATGTTTCTATTACTATACAACCTTAAACCACCATACAGCAGCGTAATTGTACTGCCATTTAAACTAACGTCATAAACGTATACTTAATGAAAATGCAGGTTATAGTACGTCACGCACTACCAACGAACTTCATCTACTTGATTTGCAGTCTTATTGAATATTGTCTGGACTTTTAAAATATATCTTCATATTAATGTTTGGTAACTGTCTCTCTTCGTTGTCTTTTGTCTATTTTAAAATGTAGCTATCTGTCGAATGTTATAAATCAGACAGATAACTACATTTCAAAACGTTACGGTTTTACGATATCTAATAATGAAATAATTATTTACATTGGAAAAAAATGATATTGAAGATAAGAATAATGGAGAATACGTCAAGAATGTTACAGATCATATTTATTCGTACTTGTTTCAGAATTATTTACGTACTGAAGTAAAAGTTGTATAATGTTTATTTTTGACTTACCAGAAATACATCAGTAGATTAGTGAGATATATGATTCGTATAGGAAGTGTTTGTTTAACTTCATTTCCTAGGCGTATATCATTATTCTTAAGACTTTATAATTTGGTATCCGTAACACTAATGAACATTTCTTATCATACATGTACATAATATGTATAATATTTTTATTATTTGAAGGAATCAGGTTATTTCAACACACGAGTCAGAAGTGCAACTTCAGCATGTATTTGCTTAAACACAGATCGAAAGCTGCTACTTAACCACATAATGATGACACAAGTAGGATGTAGCTACTTAACCACATTGTGGCTTAAACCACATACTGACTAAAACACAGATAGGAGGTGGTTACGTTACCACATAATGACTTAGACAGAGATATAAATTGACTACTTAATCACAAAGTAGGTTTAGGTGCTGGTATATAGTGAATCCATGCAACTGTTTGAATTTTTTCAAAAAGTTTTAAAATTAGGTTATCATCTGACTTACACTTTATAGTTTTACAAATATTTTAACTGAAAGGCCTGATAAGAACCTGAAGACATAAGAGCAGAGAAATTTGAACCACATTTGAAGGGGCCCAGCATGGCCAAGTGGGTTAAGGCGTGTCGACTCGTAATCCGAGGGTCGCGGGTTCGAATCCTGGTCGCACCAAACATGTTCGTCCTTTCAGCCGTGGTGGCGTTATAATGTTACGGTCAATTTCGTTGGTAAAAGAGTAGCCCAAGAGTTAGAGGTGGATGGTCATGACTAGCTGCTTTCTCTCTAGTCTTGCCCTACTAAATTAGGGAGGGCTAACGCAGATAGCCTTCGAGTAGGTTTGCGCGAAATTCTAAAACAAACATACTTGAAGTTGGATAAAGAATATATAAAACAGTAGATAGATAAAAAATACGTCAGTTATATTCTCATAACTTCATTCATTTCTTTTTAAGTAGAAAATTATAGATTGGGCTATCTGTGATCTGTCCACAGCCGAAAATACCACTTTTAATCTTAGTCAAGAATAATTTTACTCAAAACACAATGTTTTCTTTTGTTTTGTTTTTAATGTGCACATATAGACTCTATTTCAAGTTGAAATACACCACACAATCAATACCTAATTTTAACCGTGGTACTCCATTTATAGAATAGGTAGGTGTTTACATTGAACAAAATTTAATTAATTATATTTTAAAAATCGCACGGTAAAACAGACGCAGCTGCACTGTATAAACATAACGAAGGTAGTACAGAAGAAATAATTTTAAGACGCGAGTTTGACAGTAATATTTCACTAGAAGAGTGCGTTTTCTATCACACCTCCCTTCACTTTCAATATCATTTGAATATTTTGATTATGTCAACTGATTTTTGGTGATTTGTTACTTAAAAGTAGTTATTATTAAAAAAAAAAGTAATTATCTATGAATTTAAAATTACCATTTACATTATCATTATTCAACTATGAGAGCTTATTCAACTATGAGCGTACAAGATTATAGTAATTTGTCAACCACACTACCTACGATATAGTTTCACACAAGACCTTCGCCTAACACAACGTCTGCACACACAATACTGTTTAAGGTGGCGTTAAAATCCAATTCAATATTTATATATTTATGTGTGTTACAATAATTTTAGGCCTAATTGTTAGGCTTCGAATCTCCGGCACCGAAAATGCTCGCTATTTCATCCGCGAAGGTGTTATAATGTGACTTTCATCCCCACTATTTGTTAGTAAAAGAGTAGCCCAAGAGTTGGCGGTAGACGTTGTTGACTAGCTGCTTTTCTTCTCGAGTCTAGTCTATTACTGCAATATTAGGTGTGGCTAGCGCAAATTATCCTTCAATAGTGTTGTGTGAAATTCAAAAGAAACCAAACCGAACATTTTATATTTTATCTTCACTTTGACAATTATTTGTATTATATAGTAAACATCATAAAAGCCTCCTGTTTCAAATTTAAATAAATTATGAACAGATATCAAAGACTTAAAAGTGAATTCTGTCTTTCATGTTACTTCAACTGCTTGATTCTTACAGCTGTAAATTTTGTAAGTTTACGAAAAACATAAACTAGATTTTAAAGCTTATAACTAACTAAACCTACATACCAATATTAAAGTTTAGATGTTATAAAACATACAACTTGTAAAAAGCAAATATTAGTCGGAACAATTCTTTTACAGAATGTAATTTCCGATTTTATAATTAAAAGGTAATAAAGGAGAGAAGAGATAAGACAATGTTTCGTAATTGAGATATAATTTATTTTTGTTTATCATGTAATAGCAAATTTAATAAACGGAAATACTTTGAAAAACCTTTACTTTATGCTAAGATATATATACCTTCCATTTTTCTTGTTAAATATTTTATAGCTTAAAATAAAAATAGTAGAATCCAGTACAATGTAGATGCTCTTACAATGTTTGGTAAAAATAATAAGCACCTAATTTTAGAATCATCGTTTAAGAGAAATACAGTACATTTTCTAGTTTCGAAAATACATGTATTTTCAGCAAATATACTCCTGTACAACAAAAATTACGTATTTACAGTTCACAAGTTTATCAAAACTAAAAATGTTGAACAATCAACAACATAAACACGTGGTACTTTTATTTTTGGAAATAATTACAACTTCTACTTCTTGGCAATAAAGCTTCATCCGATCAGAGTTTTTTTCTTTCCGAATTCTAGAAATAAAACACTTACACGTTTAAACTATGTTCTAAGAAAACATTGGAAATAAGTGTGCAAAATGGTGGCACAACAAGATTTTACGTTATTCCATTTCCCTTAAGAGGCACGAGGAAAGTTGATGAGACTATAGACTCTCCAGCCCCATTCTGCAGTGAACAAATTTGTCAACTGAATTAACTAGTGTGAACCATTTTTGACCTCACGACCATTACGTCTGACCTGTATAATATGAATACAAGAAGGGGGCGTAACCGTTCGAGACAACATTATCTTTAGGTTTCTACTTTTTAATCAGCAAACTAAACTTTATACCTTAAGTAAAAGGGGTCAAACAAAAATCCAGGATCTTAAAACCTTATGCATAATTATGAAATGGCCCCCTATCAAAAGGTGTAAAAAGCGTTACAATTTTTAGGCAAGATCTATAGCAATTAACCAATCAAAATGTATAGCCTGCTTTCCTTGCTGATAAATTGCGCGAGTTAAAACAAATCAAACAAACTACGTGTATCGTGCGTGAACAGTCAAAGCTGAAAGAAAAACATTCTTCGTTGTGTCCGTTAGACCCAATCCTTACAGTACTTCTTAACTCTGTACATTTGTTATTTGTAAAACCTTATTAATGAAAACTACTTGAACTTATCTTACATGATGTTACGTATTACTTTGTGTTTTTTATTTTTATTTCACAAACAGTTAAAAGAGTTTCGTATGAAAATATTCTAAGGACAATTTTTAATGTTCCATTCAGTTATCGAGAAAGATTTGAAATCAACTGAAAGAACAAATTATCACTCTGCTAGTTATTACTTCATTAACAATAACCCTAACAAACACATTTTATAAATTAAAAATTAAGATTTGTTATTTACACAGTTACGTCTGTTGGTTGGTTGTTTGGCGTTCACTGGCGCAAAGCAACTACGCTATCTACGCCACGTCTGTTTGTTGTTAAGCTCAAAACTACACAAAAAGAAATATGTGGTGTGCTCATCGCAAAAATCAAATTTTGAATTTTAGCATTATATAAGCCCTCAGGTTTACCGTCAAGTCACTAGAAGATAAACTAATTATGACGTAAAGTTGTGCAATGTTTAACATCCAAGAAATTCAAAACAAAGCAAAAATAGCACGGATACCTTGATGATTTAAATTATTTGTAAAAACAAATTCTGCATTTTAAGAGTTGGCAAAAAATATTCATATTTAATACATTTGTTCCGAAATTAACACACGCATATTATTCACATAAACTACTTTAACATGAATAGCATGTCGTCACCGAGCCTGTTCAACGTGCAGTACACATCACATTAGAAAGTTCTGCGATTGTTGTGATAAAATTACGTCTTTAACAGTGTATCAAAATGCATCACACATTTTCACTTTTGAGTTTATGAAGTCTTAACACTGCTATAAAACGTATTCGCTCTATAAAAATAGATCATGCTATTATAAATGAGTAATAGATGTGATAAAGAAAATTACTTCATGTAACAACTGAACTCACATGTACTCTATTTTCTCCACTGAAATGTAATTCTAAACTTGATCTAAACAAGTATTTAAATTATATAATAGTTGGTAAAAGGAACTTACGTCCTGAGCCCAGTGGTTAGACCAGATTAGTAACACCATACACAATAGCAGTGTGTATATCATTTTTTTATTGCACTGGCTACTTCACACTGTTAGTACACACACAGCACCAAGTATATTCATATTTCAACTCGAAGGCTATTTGCACTAACTGCTCCTAATTTCGAAGTTATAAGATAGGTAAACATAACCCGCCTCCAAACCGTGAGTTGCATTTCTCAAATAGTTGGATCTGACCATCACTCTTATACAGCACCCACGGCCGAAACGTATGAGACTCGACGGTTGTTTTATTTTATTTTTTAAGGAGACACAAACAATAGTCCAACACCCTTATCATTGGACCGCATTCAGTCCGTTATATTTCTATTTCGGATAGTATAAAGTATAATTACTGTTGTTTCCTGTCTCATTTAACATACATTTCTTTAATTCTCTCTTTCTCAGTTTTGTTTCTTTTTTTATTAAATACAGAAATTAAACAAAAACAGTAAGCAATGATTATACATTAATTCTGAACTTTAATTTTACAAAAATACGTTATAATTGGATATCTTACATTAATATAACCTCCCAATATAACAGCGATTACACAATATAATATATACCAGAAAAAACGTCGTTAATGGTAATCAGATAACAAGGATTACAAGTCATTTATTAAAGAAAGCTTCGTTGATGACTGATAAAAAAAAGGTTTGTTACTTCGCTCACTGCTCAACCAGTGAAATTAATATAACAATTACACTACATATAACTTAATCCAACTACACTGCTAAAAACGTTGATACTTATCAGAAATACTAACAACAGTTTAGGTTCATTCAATCATAACAACAATATCGGTTAAGTATATTTATCAAGTTTTTTGTTTGGGTTTTGTCGGTTATAGTGGGTGCTCAAAGAAATCTTCACTGGTTCGAATCCCAGTCAAACCAAAATTGATTGTCCTTTCAGCCGTGAAAGTGTTATAATGTTACGGTCAATCCTCCTATTCGTTGGTAAAAAAGTAGCTCACGAGTTGGCGATGGGTGGTGATTACTAGCTGCCTTCCCTCTAGTCTGACACTGCTAAATTAGGAACGGCTAGCGCAAATAGCCCTCGTGCAGTTTTGCGCGAAATTCAAACCAAACCAAAGAAGTATTTCTTTCCAAATAAAACTGATTTCCTACCACGTGACAAAACTATTAGTTCTGCTCATGTGCTGAAAGAGTAAACTCGTCTGCATTCCAGGTACATAAAAACCATTTACAGGCGATGTGATCATAAAAACACCTGTAATGTATACATCTTGACCGTATAAAGCAGAGCGTAAATATGTTTAAAACACGTAAATGTACGAGCAATGAGGGCGTTAGTACCTTATAAATATTTTAATATATCCCGGACGCGCACACGCTGGTAAACGCACGCAAAACGCGGTTGGCAGACATCCATACAGGTAAGTTATTAACATTAAATATGTTTAGTTGCTTCATTCACCATTGAAAAAGCTTCGTTAAAATAAAATCAACACAGTAATATTCCTGACTGAAATGCAAGACTGTTGTTGTTGGAGTTTTTTTTTTCCACACTTGTTTAGCATAGCATGTCATTTTACTCCAGCAGTATTGATCAAATTTAGATATTTAGCTAAGCAAAGAAAAACTCTAACTGCGTGTATCACACTATAGTAAAACTATGGTAACCTGTCACTTTCTAACGCTATCCACAAACAATTTTTTGTCTCTTTCCCTAAATTGAATGCGTAGTTAATAAGAAATAACTAAGTTTAAAAAGTTGTATTGAAAACTCACAGCTGAACTAATACCTTGGCACAAACCTTCCAGCAAGGTCTACTCGCATATTCTTTCAAAACACCTACATTAACTATTTTCGGTATATCACCTTGAATCCGAGGCCCCATAGCTCCCAAGACGGAAACCGTCTACTGCTTGCTATGTGTGTGTGTGTGTGGAAAATTTGAAGCCCCTTTACAAAGGCGTATTTGAGATATTCTGTAACATGCACATTCACGCGGTAACGGGATATCAAAATGTGATGTTAAACTTAATGGCAGATATAAAAACTCACTACTGTTGTGAAACAAAATGCTCAATACAGTCTCTGTTACCGCTGTATCATTTAACTGCATACAACCTTGTTAAACATCATATTTTCAAAGCACAAATCCGGTTCGACCATGGAATACCGTAACTTTATACCTTGTAACACAGCCTACCATCGCAACAAGGCAGTTAACAATATTAAGTTAGGCCCAAGCCCTGTTGAGAATTTACGTCATTTATGTAAAGTATGACAAAATTACTGGAAGCACAGGTGTGAGGTCGGAGTTTGATGGACCACGGACAAAGCTGTGGACAAATATCGGTTGGTCGCTCTTTTCTAAAAAAATAATGATCTAACTTGAAGATCATGAGTGCAGGTTTCAGAAGAAAACCTCATGTTACCCAAATAAAATCATGGACTTCTTAGAACAAAAAAGTACAAATAAACACATCAGATGAGACAATATCACAAATACGACATGGACATTTGGATAATACAATATTACAAGTACCATAAGGACATTGCGATAATAAAATCTCACAAGTATCATACATATATATATATATATATATATATATATATTAGAATAATAAAATATCGCATGATCATTAGGGTAATGAAATATAACAAATACGACTTGGACATTAGGACAATGCAATATAGCAAATATCACATGGACATTACATTAGAAATTTATATGCATGTTACGATTCTTGGTACTTGGGTATGAAAGTATATGTTAATATAATGAATGCTATTTGTAGTGTCTTTCTGCGTGCATAAGGATTTCTTTATACTAATCACTACATTAAATATTACAAAACAAGTTATGATATGTACAAATCATGCAAAATCTCGTTGCTTATAATATAGTATTGTAGACATATATATATATATATATATATACATACACACACACACACACATTCATCCACCTTCAAAACAGCACCTGAGAACTGAGCTGCACCTATGTTCAATCATACTCAGATAAATTCTATACTCTTACATTATTGGAAAGGATACCGAATTCACGTTTCTGCCATTTTATAAACATATGTTATGCTTTAAACGTATCTGTTTTAGAACACAGTAATTTCTGGCAACTTCTCCGTTATGAAAAATATATTTTTGTTATTTATTTTTCAATATTCACAAACTTTTTGACAACTAAGTAATGTTTATATCTTAACATCGTTTACAATATTGTATCAACAGAAGACAGCATTTATCCACCTATAAACAATACCAGAATATATTTGTCTCAAGTGATGACACTTGTCGTCAGCAATAAACACAGCTGTAGAAGTCATTCTCCACCCAGTTATTTAGTTATTTTCCGAAGATAAGGATGACACAAAAAATGGCAAAAGATCTGTGAGAAATATAACAGATAAAACTTGATAAACATCAGAACTCTTTCTTGTTACGTAGGCACCCTTCAGAGCCCAATGAGCAACTCTGTAGTTTAATTACGTCACAAAAATATCGATTGGCTTGTCACGAGATATGACTGCGGAAGAATCTGTGAATAATACTATCTAGATGCCATTAACTGCATTGACTTTTGTACAACGTTGGTATCAAATGTCTGTACGAATAAGAATTCATGAAAGCAATTTGCTGTCAGTTAGGCATATAAATTTAACACATGACGATCTTTTTTTCTCTTTTTTCTTTTTAAGTACATGAGATGTACAGACCTAACAATTTTAAATTACACTTTCCAAACTGTAGATCCGTTCATAAAAGGATAAAATCAGCAAATTGAGTAATTCAACCTATAACACAGAGTCAGATAACTGACTCTGACGAACTAAATTCCAATACCTTAAAACATTTAACTGTGTGATTCTTGAGAGGAAGTTAAGATTATAAGAAAATAAATGCAATTAAATCTTAACTGTAAATGAATAAAGTAATCGAACTGCTTACGTAATTAATTTCGCGAATGAAATTATATATTAGATAATCCAGAGAACTGTAAACCATAGCCAAGGCTTACATGAAGTTCGTAGGTTTGTCCACTATTACACCGATTTTCTTCAAGGATGGTAAACCCAACCGAATGAAGAATTTTAAAAAGACATCTAAGGGTTGAATTGTTAACCGACTATCAAGAAAGTCAACACTCAAAATTTGGATCTGAATTAGTTATCAGTAAGTCACATGTAATTTAGGCTTTTGTGTGCGAGAGTTTTTTTTTTCATAATCAATATATATTACTATTATTAAGGTATCCTTATTTAAAAAGTGTAACAGGGTTATAATTAGTGTTTTTATTTCGTGTTTTTTTATAAACAATGTATATTACTATTATTAAGGTATTCTTGTTTGCAAAGTGTAACAGGGTTATAATTAGTGTTACTTAAATGTTCGAGTTCTTATTTGGCATGTATTACATATGTTTAAATCATTAAAGAAGATAAGATAATGATCAGTTGTATTTCTAACTCATATATAATTAAAATACGTGTCCTTAAATTGTTAATCCCAAATTATTTCTTTTGACTATCTTTCATTTCATCCTCAAAAATACATTTTCTCACGAAAGTATCAGGGGAAATCATTTTTAAAAAGTTTAGTGTTACAGCCAATATCTTACACCATTATTGTGTGGGCACAAAAACCGAAACGGTATCGAGAACAGCAGCCGCCTAATTAACATTGTTCTGCGAGGACCGTTGTTAGCTGTCTGTTTTTATCCCATATACATCAACATGTTTAGAAGAGTTGTTCTCAAAGTGTGGTGCGTCAAGGTATACCAGGTGGTTCGCGAGCCTGTCCAAAATGTGAGTCACTGAGGCGCATCGCCACAACCATAAGAGAGAACATAACATGTGAGCTAGGACCAATAGGTGGTCTGCGGGGTCTTTTTCCCTCCCGAAGTGGTCCTAGAAAAAGAAAGTCTAAGAACCACTGTTTTAGAAAATACCATACCCAACATACCACGTTATTGTACATGAGACAACATGGAAATTGCCTATCATTTTCAAAACGGTATTTGACAGATGAACCTTTGTACCGGTTTATCGTGGTGTGATTTTTATGCTGCAATATATATTTAGAACCCTGGTTATTTTTATTTACAGTGAATATGGACTCCCGCATTATACCCAACATACTGTGATTGTGAATTGCCTGCATTTCAAATGGTATTTATTTTAATTCTGTCGAGTATACGTATCTGCTGTTGTTGTTTTGAATTAAGCACAAAGCTACACAATGGGCTATCTGTGCTCTGCCCACCACGGGTATCGAAACCCGGATTGTAGCGTGTAAGTCCGCAGACATACCGCTGAGCCACTGGGGGGGGGGCATATACGTATCTAAAAAATCATTACACATTCTTTGCAGGTTCACTCTAGATTTCTACTGTTCAGGAAGAAACATTGTTTATTTGCTTTTTGAATTTCGGGCAAAGCTACACGAGGGCTATTTGCGCTAGCCATCTCTAATTTAGCAGTGTAAGACTAGAGTGAAGACAGCTAACTATCACTACCCACCGCAAACTCTTGGGCTATTCTTTTACCAACGAATAATGGGATTGACTGTCCCATTATAACGTCCCAACAACAAATAGTAGGATTGGTCATTACATTATAACGCCCCCACGACTGAAGGGGCGAGCATTTTTGGTGTGACGGGGATTCGAACCTTCCGATTACGATCAAGTGCCTTAACCACCTGGCCATGTCGGGGGTAGGAAATAACATAGAATAAATTATGCAACACGTAATTATATAAACTTAAGTCTACAAGTTAACACACACAATAAACTTACACACCTTAGACAATTTGCAAGTACTGAGCAAGTAAAATTGAGCAATACACTAAATGTTTATATATTTAAATAAGAATATGCATAAAATATGCAAAAGCACACTGTGAGTCACACTGGAACTATTTAAAAAGGTGAAGTATTTTCACATATAAATAATTTTCTTCGCAATCTTAGTATGATTTCAAGGGAAGAGATTTTTGAAAATTTCTGTGAAATTACTATTAAAGTAAACTTTAACAAAACCCATTAAATAGGGAAAGATATATTTCAAATAGGCCCGGCATGGCCAGGTTGGTTAAGGTAATCTGAGGATTGCGGGTTCGAATTCTCGTCACACCAAACATACTCGCCCCTTCAGTCGTGGGGGCGTTATAATGTAATGACCAATCCTACTATTTGTTGTTAAAACAGTAGCCTAAGAGTTGGCGGTGGGTGGTGATGACTAGCTGCCTTCCCTCTAGTCTTACACTGCTAAATTAGGGACGGCTAGCGCATATAGACCTTGAATAGCTTTGTGCAAAATTCAAAACAAACAAACAATCTTTCATGTAATCTAACCACGAGCGTAACCGGCGTCACCAGGTGGTTAAGGCACTCGATTCGTAATCCGAAAATTGTGGGTTCAAATCCCTATCTCTTGAGCTACTTTTTACAAACGAATAGCGGGATTGACCGTAACATGATAACGCCCCCACGGATGAAAGGGCGAACGTGTTTGGTGTAACAGAGATTTGAACCCGCAACCCTCAGATTAGAAGTCGAGTGCTGCAAAGTCCTGGCCATGTCAGGCCCCATGGTGTTTTAAACAAGAGAAAGAAACGACCATATACGCAAAATCAAATTTTCTATATTTCAATATGTTAAAAAATTAAATACTATACACATTCATGATAATTTTATAACTACAATCTTATACGCCTTCAACTGAATAAATTATTAAGATATGTCATGATATTCAATTAACACGCTTACTTTTTATGAATAGTTTCTTTAATTTTTTACCAGACATGTTTTGACTAGACAAACCCAAAAGTTAAAGCACAAAGTAATTTTGTTTAAGAAGTAGCCCCATTTACTGTATTTTTAATTAAACATAAATGTTTCATTGCTCAAAATTTTAATTATTCCAATAAATAATCAAATTTGACAAATAAAACTAGTGACATGTCACGACATTTCTCCAGTTGTAACTGTCGTTCAATAAATTATTACTCCTTAAAAAAGAAACAGAAGTAAAGCATAAACGTAGAAGTACCACATCACTACAGGTGTTTAGGTTTACCATTCTAATATCAATGTATCAGAAAGACATGTGGTTACTTACAGTTATTAAACAGCATTCTAAAAATACATTTTGTCATTAAATACTACGACATAACTGTTATTGCTACTAAACTAGGTAAATTTTTATTTTTAACTTAAACAGTATTCCAAATAATAAATTATTTTCCATAAAAAACAGTAAATGAATACAGGAATAATTTTGTTTCTTTATAAGTAAAAAGATACATAGCGCACCAATAGTATCAAAACCCGGTTTTTAGCGTTATAGTCTTCAGACTGAGCCAATTAAGTACTTTAGAAAAGTTATACGCTTTTTAATTCAAAACAGCTCAACGCAAAACTAGGTTTATTATTTAGCAGTACTTGCACACTAGCTTCCACTTGGTAGTTACTACCATGATTAATTGCTCAATTCCTTGATCAACATTGATTTCCTTAAATTTTGCCAGTGAATTTTGGTCCTTGGGAGCTTGAAACAATGAACCACCTAAATATTCGATTCCAACAAAAATTATTCTGAGATTCTAAAATGCTGGAATTAATGTAACGATCTTATATATATAATTGTGTTAGAAACTAAGACGAATTTGAAATGGAATTATTCAAAAGATTAAGTAAATGCAAAAGTTACGACTTTATAATATTATACACTATGTACGAATGTCTTATTCACACACAGGTATGTTTCAAAATTATTAATAAAAACACGTGTGCTCGAATCTATGTTTATTCTAGTTTGTTACATCTCTTCTTTGCTATTAATTTTGTCATACCTGATGGAAATTCCACAATATTAATAAAAAATGAACCAAAATGTAACATACAAGTAATAATTGTACTGCTATTTATGCAAAAACAACTGATGTTGCAATAGCTAGTTTTTTCATAACGCTTTAAAATATAAAAACATTAACACCTATAAGAATGTTACTGTAATATTTTTATCAAGAATATAGGTTTACACACTCGTAGGTTTGTGTGATTAAGGACGTTGATCGCTCAAAATATGAATATACAAAGAATTGTATTGTTTGTTTGTTTTCAGAATCTTCAGAAAATGTTAAGACGAACACCAACCAGCACCATAACTACGATACAGGTGTTAATTACAAACACATTTCGAGTTTGCATTTTGCATTAAACAACACATTCTTACTTAGGCCTCCACACCATTTCACTTTCGTCCCTCGTACATTTCTTACTATACAATAAAAATATTATTTCAACAAATAACTTATTTCTCACAAACACTTCTTGTAGTAATAGTAAACAGTAGAAAATGAGAATGGTTCGTCTCTTGTTTATCGAATAATGTAGGTTTCATTTTAAGATATTAAACCTTAAACTCTGAGCAGTTTCTATAATAAATTAACAAAAAACTTCATTTTAATTGGAGTACAAAATGTTCAAATATCTCAACATGATATAGGGAGTGAGTTGATAGCAAGTCTTGGTTAAATCTTTGAAGAAACTGTTCATACGCTGCGTTACTTAACAGTGATTTAAAAAATATATATATTCTTAAGAAAAACAAACAAGCAAAATAAACAGTTTTGATCTGCATCACTTAAAAGGATTTCAACACAGTATTGATCACTCTAAATCAGTCTACAGTACACAAAGCTTTTAGAACACTAGTTCTAAAAAGCAGGTTTCTTAACCGCCAAACAGACACGTTGCAACAAGATATTACGTATTTGAGTACAGTTATGAGAATAAAGGCCATTTAGGACTAGGAATAACAGACACTATTAGAAGAAAAACAGGTATATTAATTACAGAGTTTCAGAATACAATGAAATATATTTTTTACACCAACAAGGCAAAGCACTGACAATAAACACTTGAGAATGATGCTCATACATAAGACCGTTTATATAGACTTGTTTACACAGATCTAAGCCTTACAAGGTCAGTTATCCCAGTTAGGTTATGTGTGATAGTTATTAATTCCACTTCTAAAAGACACTTTGGGCCATTTCAAACTAGGCTGAAGACCTAACGTTGTATACACGCGTTTTCCAATCATTTCATTTATGCTCTCTACATATCTTTATTGCTGTATAATAAACCTAAAGTATTGTTATGCAAAGGAAAAATACTTTATTTCCAATATACAAGGTGGGCGAATGAGAATCATCAATAAAAGATACGAAGATGCTTATACTTTTGTGTTTCTTGTGACCTTTCGTGTTGATTTCTACATCACACTGAAAACGATACGGGACAAACAAACAATTGTATGGTTAGACTGAGTCGGTTATCATGGAAATTAAACTAAGCTGTGAATATTATAACATATGCAAAACTGGATTGATTCAGTGATTGTACAAATACACTTTAACTGTGAAGGCGTTAATTGTAGTCTCGTTTTCCTTTTCTGAAGGATTCGTTATACCCCATCCTGTGTTTAAAAATATCTTAAATGTATAATTGCATATCAGAATATAATTCATAAAAACCAACAGCATTTTTGTTTTTCGCTTTCATGAAAGTAAGTTAGAACTGAAACATGGTGTTTTTTTATGAAAAATTATTATTTTTACTGTACTACATTTATAAAATGTATAAAAATAAGCAATTGCTTTATATCCTACATTTTATTAAAACAGAAAAATATAGAATTCTTATTACAGTAAACATTATTTTTAAGTGAACTAACACTAACGGCCTTTCAAAAGTACCAGATTGTTTGTTTGTTTGAGCTTAAGCACAAAACTACAGCATAGGCTATCTGTGTTCTACCCAACACAGGTATCGAAACCCGGTTTGTAGCGGTACAAGTCTGGAAACATACTGGAAAGCTACTCGGAGGCTTTTTGCAAGAAAATCCTAAATCTATAACGCCACCCGCTAGTACAGCGGTATGTCTTCGGATTTACACCGTTGAAATCAAGGGTTCGATTCCCCTCCGTGGGCTAAGCAGATAGCCCGACGTGGCTTTGCTATAAGAAAACACACACCCTAAATCTATAACAGTAAATCTACCAGTATTCAGAACAATTTAAAATTCTGGTTTTCTCAGTAATTGCAAATATTCTACTGTATTTTATCAGGTATTAGTTGTTGCACTGTAAACTTCTTATTTTCTTAATGAAAAGTAATATACAACATACAATGGGCTGTCTGCACGCTCCCCACCCCGGGAAATCAGACCTCGGATTTGGCCGTCTCAACGCTAGAAATTATTCAATAAATTTCGTACAAACTATTTTAAGTTACATAAGTGAATCTGTTTTGAAATAATAAAACATGTGAAATAATAATTCCACAAATCAAATCATTATATTATCAAAACGTCAAACAAAAAAAATCAATAGCTTTTCCTTTTTCTTTCACAAAGACAAGAGCAGTTTATCTCAAAATGTCAGTCCTGCAGTGTTTCCATATACTAAATCCCCTTAACTAAACATTTAATCTATTTTATTAATTAGAGGTTAAAACATCATAATTCGTAACAGCACATTTTTGTTCCCCCCCCCTTTTTTTTTTTAACACCATGTCGTTTACTTTCCCACCGACATAGTTTCCGGCCATTTTTGACTGATTGTGTAACTCGTGGTTGGCTTTTAACGGAGAGCCTACGTTGATAAAGATTAGCTCAGTGACGTCATCTACGAATATGCTCGAATCAGATAATTATTAATGACCACAACTAGCGTCAAAATGCATAGGTAACTCTCAAGAGTTTTATTTATATTACTAATATACTTAACATACAAACATAATATGAAAAAATAAACCTATCAGAATTTTTTTTTTTTTTGTAAAACAAACATCTAACCGACTTGAAATGCTGTTTTCTACAAGTTAATTTTTTATTATAAGTCTTCCATCTCTAACTAGTATAATGCATACATATAAAATCAAAATAAAACAGTTTATTAAGGTTGAATTTAGATGGTTACTTCTAACGCGCATGTTTCTTACTATAAAACATTGGCGACAGACCAGCAAGGAACGTATACGTACGATTAGTTAGTGAAAAATCTGAAGGCACTTATAGTGAATACCGTATGTATTCACTGAAATCGTTTCAGTGACAGCGCCCTTACTGTATCCAGACAGCATGATGTTGGATTACGAGTCGCAAGGACACGCCAATTCTGTTTTCTTTCTCTCTTTTTTTAACACAGCCACTGGAAACAAAAGCATAGTCACCAGAGAAATCAATGGGGAGAAATCACAACTTCAACAGCAGGCGCAAAGTTACAGATTTCGATCTCACCTACCTAGTTGTTGCTAGGTGTTTTCGTCCCCGTATTCCCGTCACCAGTTACCAAGACACACCTCAAAAATATCTGTCGATCTCAGCGGGCTAGTTTAACCCTAAAATTCCCCTCACCAGTACACAATAAGGCTTAGAGAGTCGTACGAGGGTAGACAGGAAGCATGGCGCACACTCCACGTACACATAGACACACACCGACTATAAGATGACGTACTCGTATGATTTTATGCGCGATTTTAAACCAACCAATCAGCTGCAGTAAAGCTTCAAGAAAGGTCATTATTGATGGAAACATGTCTAAGAAGGTTGGGCATCTCGTGAGAAGCGCGCGCAGTATTTCTAGTATCCTTATTTCTTAGAAGACAGTTGAAATGATGGTGGAGGAAAGCAACCAACCAGTAAAGGATTTTCTTTCTTATAAGTTTTACACGATAAAAAAATAACGCTTTTTCTATTCAAATAAATAATACGGTTACTAGTGCATTACTGTATAAAATCTATTCTAAACCATTACGAAACTTAATTTCAATTAAAGTGCACTGTCTATAGAATATAAGATCAACCCGAGTTTTGTTATAAATTAAAAAGTACAAAATGTATGTTTAAGATGGTCTTATTACAAAAGTAATTTCAGATATAATTTCATTTACTTTCCTTCCCTGCATGCGACTAGATATTATATTTACACTTTGTAATTTAATAATGAAACACTACACATGATCCTTACCACTAAATATATTGTTCTTTACTTTCACTTTAGAATTACATCTACCCAGCGAATACACTTTTAATAAAACAACACCAAAGCTATAAAATTATTTTATTCTAACATTTGGGTGGCAAAAACTAGGCAGTTAAGGATTATTTTGCATTTTCAACTATAAATGAAAAAAAATATATTTGCTAAATATTTATAATTTTTAATACTTACTTTTTAGACTTTTACATAATAAAAATTCCTTAAGCTGTTTTAAGTCACTGTACTCAGGGAAACCTATACAGCAAAAACAAGATTTAACCAATTTTAGCATACTGTTTTGTTAAGCATCAGTAGTTGATGTACATTCTAACAGTCCAAATGACCATCATGCTTTGAAGGATAAGAACGTACTTCATGTTTCAGGTGAATACGCTACATTATGCTGCATTTGTAACTGTACAATTTCGTTTACGTACCGTGTTTCTCCGATAATAAGACCTACCCATAAAATAAGAAGACCTAGTGTGATTTTTGGGGATAGTTTTAATATAAGCCTTACCTTTAAAATAAGCCCTAGTTAAGAGTGGCAGGAAGAGGAAAGAAATAAAAATAAATTAATTTATTAATTAGTTTAATAGTTAGTTAATTGGTTTAAGTATTAATCAGTAAGTTTAATAATAGTTTATTTTAAATGATTAGTTCAATAGTTTGCAACATTAAATAGAATATAATTTTTTACACCCCCCGAAAATAAGCCCTAGTGTCATATTTTGGAGTGAAAATTAATATGAGCCCTGTATTATTTTCGGAGAAACACGGTAGTTAGAAAATCAGGAATTTACATGAATTATAAGTCATAACAAACATAAAATTTAACTGCATAAAATATGCCTTTAATACTGATATTCACACTGGTTTTATTTTGTAGCTCTTCATGGTGGATTTTTTTTAATCAAGGTGTTAGATGTCCCCCTCTCATCCTTCTATCAGCATAGCTGACCTTGATCTCCCGACCCCAGAACCGCTTTCATAGTGGGATAATCAAACTCATGGTAAGTTCAGTAACTGCACTCCAAAGTGATTCGTAGTCAAACTATAGGACCAAGAAATTAAATCTGTCTGAAGCAAAATTTGAAAATTATGTCTAACGTTACTCACGTACCAATGATTTTGATACAGTTAAAACAAAAGCAATGATAAGTTGGCACCGAAAACAGAATACCTTATAAATTAAATACACATTTTGTGTTTTACATTAACGAAACGAGAAATACTAAAATATGTAATACTTTCAAGTTTATTGATATTTCAGAAAAATACATATTCATTATCCTCTCAAAAGGAAATTTATCTACATAACTGAAAAGACGAATAAAGCCATATAAATTTAAACGAACAAAATTCTGGATTATATGGAAAAGGTATGGAATGATGCATTATATTACATATTTTTTGCATTAATAAATATGAGAGTAAATTCTTGTTAATGCTGAGATTGTTAATTTATCAATAGTATTTCAAATCCGAAGTCGTCGCTAAAACTAGATATTTTAGTCTATTTAAGGCTAAAATACTTTTGATATGCAATTCCTTTTCTTCAAGAAACTTGGCCATACAAATTAGAACTCAATCCTAACGGTAAGTGCGATACCGTGAAGCTCTTAAGAACTCTGTTGTTCCCGCTTTGAATAACATTCATTTTTAGTTATAAAATTATCGGTGTTCTTAGAAATGAATACGTTTAACAGTAAAATTATGTTGTGCAAAAAACTATATTTGTGAACAAGATAGCAATTCAATCTCAATGAATGTACAACTATTTTGAGATAAGATTCTCGAAATAGTTCATCTTTAAAAATTCGTTCAACACTCTTTAAGAGCTTGATTTTCCACTTACGAAAAACTTGCAGTGTGCGTTGTGAAGTAAAAAATGACATACCAGTGCTTTGTGTCGTTTTTTCAGAATATCATATACTCTCAACCCCGATGTATTCTCGCAAAATCAAAATCAACCAACCATTTTTGTAATAACCATAAAATTATGCTTAAAAAACTAAAAATTTCAAATTTTCAAAACTAACTTTACTAATAATAGTTTCCAATTCAGAAGAGTTAAAAGCCTATATTGATAACCAATTAGGAGCTGTGAATGAAAGACATCATACGCAAAATATATTTTCTCTTCGCAATATCATTTACGAACATATACCTCTTTAACAAATTCACTATTGATCTACTTACCTAAGCCTGTGTACCGAGATCTAAAACAGTTGTTTCTTTTAAATGTAAGAGACCTTAACTAGTTTACTTTTCTCCATAGTTATCATTTTTATTCAACAAATCATCTTCATCCTTATTTACCTACATATTCACAACTAAATGCAACCAGTACTTGTATAAGCAACCACCTTCTTGACACACTACCTTGAGCATAAAGATATCCAAATCAAGATTAGGTTTAACAATACATTGAATATCACTTCTAAATAGTCCACTGCCTAACATACCACAAACTGATGGGGACAAAAGCAACCTTTAGATTAAACTAAGTAGTGCGATGGCACTGAGGGATTCCCCTCATTGTGTGTTGGACTCAACCTAAATGTTGACATTAGTTTTGAAGAACTATTTTGTGGTCAAAAAGTACTGGGTTTTATAACTGTGTTATATTGTATTGTGAACTGTATATAATAATGAATAGAGCTGAATCGTTTATCTATAAGACTAATGTGTCTGTGCACATATGGGTATACATGAGTATGGCTGTATATTATTATTCACTTATAGCACACGCGTGTTCTACCATTTTCACTTGAACTTAACTTATAGCTCACTTGTGGAGAGCATATTCACAAATTCGGGGTCCTCAGTGTGAATGGGTCTACTCCAACGTTCGAACACAGTAAACAAAAATACAATAACTTTTCCTAAACATTTAGTAGCAAATTAATACAATGCTTCATGGCAGAATGTATACTGAATATTCCAAAACAGAAGGTTTTATTCCAAGGTACATGTATTTTATGACATGTTTATTTCTGTTAGCTGGCAGTGCACTACTTGCAAGAACATCTTGACTAAAAACACGTACATACCTACAAGGCTTAATAAAGTTTTATTAAATTTTTATAATTCTGTGGTTGTTTTGAGCTGAAACAGATAAGGATGTCATACACAGCTTCTGACTGGATATTGAATTCAACGGCACTCTTACATGGCACAATTAAAATCCATTGTGGTTTTACTGGGAACTATATAATTCAAGGTCTCTCCGACAAAAACAAAAATAAACAAGAAAAAAGTGCTACCACAATTTGTGCTTACAGCATATCTTAAAATGTTCATGGAATCGTCTTTTCCAGAAAATTAAGTCAGGCATTTTCCTTAAAAGGCGTTGAACAAAGCCAACATACCCTTCCAATACTAAACTAACACAATACCACGTAGAGTATTACTCACCGTAAACTCAGACACTACTAATATTGCACCTTCCTAATTTTTCTATACTTTCATTTTTATTATGTCCTTTAAAATTACACATAGTGTAGTTAAACACGTTCAGACGTTCTAAAAGTGCAGTACCAAATACACCAATGATCTGAAGCATAGAAAGTACCAATTCTAATTAAGCTAGCTATATTATCTCATTGATATTTAAGTAACTGAAAAAATTAAAATGTGTTTGATGTTAGCTTTATCATCTACTTAACCACATTCGATAGATAATAAGTTATAATATCTTTACATTAAAATATTTCACGGATTATTATTTTATATTATTCCCTTTCGACACAATGGGAACAGATAAATATGAAGTATTTGCAAACTACGGGGTGTCCGGAAAGTCACTGTGCAGTTTTGTCTGTTAATAAATATATAAGCGCAAAGTTACTTTTTGAACACCCTGCATATGCATAAGTGATAAAAAGCTGTACATATAAACATGTTTCCAGCAATGACAATTAAGACATGTAGTAAACATAGTTATTTGAAATGTAGCCATATGTGTAGGTTCGTCGAATTTAACAGTCACTAATATATTTATACAGGATACACAAAGCGTCTTTTGTTCGTCTGTTTATATGAAATATTGAGTCAAACCACTGCTAATACATTTTCTTCGCTGCCTTGATTAACAGATGAACTAGCCACAATATTTACAACTATTATTTAACGCACAAATTCAGACTTCCGTGGTAATTGCCCTTGAAAATATGTTAATGAGTGAGGTGTTTAACACCAAAATAAAATCATTACCATAGCTAAACAGGACTTGAAAAAACAAACAAGCATAGAAATATATGATAAATCAAGAAATTTCCTTATGTTCAAAACTTCCCTGACGTCTTCCTGTGGTACATAAAAAATACTTTTAAACAGTTATCAATTTATTTACTTTATCTCATTTGTTTTTTATTCCTAGTTTGTTTGTTTTTAATTTCGCGCAAAGCTGCGCTAATTGTTCCTAATTTAGCAGTGAAAGACTAAAGGAAAGGCAGTTAGTAATCACCACCCACCGCCAACTCTTGGGTTACTCTTTTATCAAGAAATAACGGGATTAACCATCATTTTATAAGGTACCCACGGCTGAAAAAACGAACATGTTTGGTGTGATAAGGATTGGAACCCAAGACCCTCAGATTGCGAATCAAACACCCTAGCTAGGCCTCAATTTATTCTATTTATGTAAAATGTTAACGAAGTGAAGTCATTTCTACAGCTAAAAAGAACTTGAAAAACAAACAATATCTATATATATATATAGCACAATTCGAGAAATTTCCTTACGCACAAGAAATTCTCTAACGTTTAAATGTGGTGCACAAGAAATATTAAACAGTTAAAAATTTATTCAGTCACTCCGAGTGGCAATTGGATTGCTTTTTATTAAATTAATAGTTTTTACGATTAGCGGCGACTGATCTAAAAAAAAATAAATAATTGGATGTAACAAAAAACGTCACAGTGGCAGTCATACTTGTGCAGTGGTTTGATGATAACTGTTCTATGTTGGTAAAGCTACTTAAAGTATTAGAACTGGCAAAGATGAAATGATTTATTGTCAAAATGATCTTGTATCTAGTCGTACATCCAAGTTGGCCTGTACATACATATATATATATACCTATTACGTTTACATGTATTTCTTTGTACTGTAACAACTTGAAGAAACTATAGGTTAGTTTTTGCTTTTTTTTTTCATATTTAGTTGATCAACAGTACAGCCATATGCAATACACGATAGTCTTAGCACTTGTCTACCCAGTCTTTTTCTACAGATAAAGTTGCTCTTTTCTCAGTTATTAAACCAAACCACATTATTCACAAACTATGTATATGATGCGCTTCTCATCAGATATTCAATTGTTCTGTTCAACTAGGTCTCCTAATATTTCTTAACGATTTTTGACTATGTGAAATATAAAATTTCCAGTTGCAACAGATGTTTAGCATCCAATAAAATCTTTATTTTTTGTTTTTATTTTAAGCTTAAGAGTAATTTAGTGACAAAAATAATTTTGTGATTTTGTGTTGTATGTTTTTTGCTTTCAACAACGTCAGATACTTTAACCACAATTAACACGTCTTTAAACTCATTCATTACTTGAAGATAATTATTTAAATCAGGCCCTGCATAGCCACGAGGATGGGGCGCTTGCCTTGTAATCCGAGGTTCGAATCCCAATTCCACAGAGCATGCTCGTCCTTTCGGGTGATTTGTTCTTGTTTTTATTATTTCACTTTAACAATATAAAATTACTAGTAATTCTTCTGAGTGGCTAGATCCCTACACTTAGAACATTGTGTTATTAAATATTTATAATAATTCTAACACCTGAAACCATTCCAAGTTATCAACAGCAAAAAATTTACACCAGTTACTAACTTGACTAAAATATGTGAAATACATTTGATATTAGTAATGGCTCTTAAAGAAAGTGATGTATAAAACTTCTATCTCTCTCAAGAAGACAGATATAAGACTAATGGTTTGCTATAGAAAACAAACTTATATACATGTTATTTGACCTTCATCACAAATAAAATCACTGTGAGAAAGCTATGTGTTATTTTGGCACTATGTTTCAGCCTCGATGCTGAGAGACGTCTATAGAATCAGTGACATATGGTATCACGATATTTTAAAATAAAAAAAATTAAATTACATTAGTACGACCCGGCATGGCCATGTGGGTTAAGGCGTTCGACTCATAATCTGAGGGTCGCGGGTTCGAATATCTGTCGCACCAAACATGCTCGCCCTTTTAGCCGTGGAGGCGTTATAATGTGACGTTCACTCCCGCTACTCGTTGGTAAAAGAATAGTCCAAGGGTTGGCGGTGGGTGGTGATTACCAGATGCTTTCCCTCTAGTCTTTCACTGCTAAATTAGAGACGGCGGCTAGCGTAGATAGTTGCCAAATATGGACAACAAACTATCACAACCACTTTGTCTCATTCACTCCTTCCCAGAAACACCATTGAAATATTACCACCATATAATCAACAGAATAATTTCCTTCTTTCATGACTATAAAGTCAGTTTCTTTTTTTTTAGACAACATTTTCCAAAATCATATGTTTTAGGAAATTAAAAACCAAACAGAATATCTGCCTACCTTCCCAGCGGCACAGTGGTATGTCTGCGGACTTGTGCTGCTAGAAACCGGGTTTAAATACCCGAGTTGAACAGAGCATGAGCAGCGCTTTATGTAGCTTTAAGCTTAATAAATAACAGCAGCAACAGCGCAATATTCTGGCGCGAAATAGTGGCTTATCACTTCAACAATTAATATACAAGTGTTCCCCAACTTCAAAAGGGTAACAGTAAAATACTGATTAACTAAATATGTAAAAGTTTATTTGAAAACACACAATAATTAGACTATAAAGAAACGACTTACTAACATACACGTAATTTTGTAAGTCTTTATACATAGAGTTCCTGATTGTTAATTCAACATGATAATACAACTGTGAATTTCAATACTGTACGCAGTTGCCAAAATTTCCAAAAGTAAGCTTGTGTGTTTGTTCGTTTTTTCGGAAATTTGTGTAAAGCAACTCAAGAACCATTTGCAATATTCGCTTCTTCAAGCAATAGACTACAGGGAAGGCAGATAATCAACGGAACAACCCGCTAACTCTTTGGCTACTGTAATTGAATAATAAAATTTGACCGCTACTCTTATAACGCATCTACGTTCCCAAAATGCGAAACGCATTTACACCAACGGAATGTGAACCATAGCCACTCGAATTCACAGACCTGCAGCTAGCCAGTATGCTAGGTCAAATTGGGGAGGGGGTAGTCAATAACGTTATTTTAAAACAAAACGAAGAATCAGATGCAAAAGTGTATGATATTTTAACACATAATGTGTTAAAACAAATACTCCTACATACCTAATATTTTCTACTAATTTGTTGATTTTAACAACATGTGCACAAGTGTTCCGGAAAATTTTCGTCACTGACTTCGAAGCAATACTAATTTGTCGGAATTTCTAAGATCTACGAAAACTTCCTTGGATTCATTCTTCCCACAGAGAACATCGTGTCAATCTGAGAGAAAGAAAAAAAAACATTTTACTTTCAACTAATAATAAATACAATACAAAACAAAAGTGCAACACATCACGATTTTAAAAAAAAAGCAGTATATATTCGAACAATAAAAATATTATCAATTATTTACTAAGATTACTGGTTTCACTTCTTTCGAATACTGGTATAACCATTATCCATCAGTTTACCATTAGAAACGGTTTACTTCCACACCATTTACATCTTTCTTCATCGTTTCTACAAGCACGCAACGTACAAACAAATGAATGCCTTGCAAATATACAGACAGATACCGAGTTTGTTATGAACATATACTGCGATACCTCATATAAAAGTCTCATTTATCATCATATCTTTCTCATTCACTGTAATAAATTCACTAATGAGTCCATATAATGGCGAATTATTAAAGGAAAAATATAATTAAGCCTAGTGAGTCCTTAGATTTTAGGCTTTTCTAAAATAAGTTTTTAAAGAGTTTACGATCCCGAGGGGACATTCCTGGTTGGAGAAGGATTTAGATACCAAATATATACGCATTTAATGTCACCACATCTAACATTTTCGAAGTGTTAACCAATACAAATACAGTTTCCATTAGCGTTTGTAATAATATGCGAATGCAATCTTGAACACCCGAACTTCTCGCCATTTTATCCAAGCAAGCCTTAATTATTTTTTTTTAACATACGAGCACTCATTTAACCCTTGTAACAAGCTCTTCCCGAATATGCAGGCATAATAATGGTATGTTTATTTCATTTAAATCATTCTTCACTTAACTAATATGCTAAATAAGTTTTTACACATATTTCAGTTTGATTTATATACTTGGTGTGAAATACATCTTCCAGGAAATCAACGAAAGAGTTTCATACTGGCAACTATTCTGAAGCTATAGCTTTATAATTTTACATAATTTTCACTTAAAAGGTTTAATAATATACGTTCTCTCTTCATATCTTTTGGCATTCTGGGTAGAGACACCCAGTAACAAAACTTATCTATAGTCTCGAAACTATTTCAAAATACAAGTATCTGATCTAGAAAAAAAACAAAAAACGCTTTGTAAAATATTATGGGCACTAAACAGATATTCTTCAAATAAACTTTTCATTTCGTTTCTTTCATATACCTCATTTCACTAGAATGCTATAGAAAATATCAGACGCATTGCTAAAAGAATTTCATATCTAAAGTCTGTTACAAAGTCAGAGAATTAAAGCTCGAGAAGACTCAGCCATGACTGGTGTGTCAATTTAAAAGAAACTGAGGAAAATTAATGATGGAAAAATCGTTAGAATGCAAAAAAACAACAACATTACTTTCCATAACTAACATAGTGACATATCTTGCATGCAGAATCATACAGATGATTTTTTGCAAGGGGGTGAGAGAAAATTGGAATGCGATTTACTATAGCAAATCAGGTTATCTACCAAGCCTATCGAAGGGAATCGAACCGCTGATTTTAGCGTTGTAAATCCGCAGACTTACCGCTGTACAAGCGGGGCACAAGAGAAGACACCAGGGGAAAAATATTTTGATTATAGACGAAATGCAAAACAGAGGACAGATTAGAATTTTGTTTTCTTACAAGGTTTCTTGAAAGTCCATAGCCTCTTCAAATATTCTAGTAAATTATTAATGCGCAGAATAACGAAACAGAAGCTATACAATACGGTATAACCTCTAACTAATTGTGTGACAATACGTTTGTAAAAAATGGCGAACTCTAGGGTATAAACTATATACTTCGATTGATATTATTATTTAATTACACACTCAAAATTTCACTTTACAGCTTCTTCAAGAGCATTCACTAAAACACAGACTTAGACTGGAAATACAGAGTTTCAAATTTTGAACAATTCTGAAGAAGATATAAAGCGAAACGCTGAGTGTGTAATTAAACAATAACGGCATTTTGGTGTTATAAGATCGTTTATTTATAGCAATGATATATCCTAAATACACCAATATATACCACAGAAATTAAATATATATTTGTACTGATAAGGCTAGAGGGAAGATCAACAAGACCCACCGTCAACTCGTAACTGTAACCCACTCTTATCATTGGCTGGGACTTCACTGTTACTCTTATAGCGTACCCACAGCAAAAGAAGATATAAAATTAGTACCTTCGGTTTTATAGTCCGGACATATTAATCACTAGATCAAAACCGAGCCTAGTAATATAAAACTACTTTTGATAAAGTGTACAAAGGTGAAAGCATACAAGAAAACATAAATATCGTAGCTCTTTACCAGATTGTTGCACAGTGCTTAATTTTCGAAGTTATTCGAACTTAAAACTTTTTTTTTTGTCTTTTGCACAACTGAAAAGTTGACGTACTTTAACATTTAGTCAACATTTATTCAAATGCAAGTTCAGAAAGCCAGTTGTGTGGGAGGTGTGTCTCAATTATGATTCAGTATCTGCAGCTGACACTATTGATAGTGGCTCAATCTAGTATTTCTATATTTTTGAGGAAAATCATAGTCTCTGAGAGTACGTTATTTTGTTGTTGTTTTTGCGAAGTGTTGCTTAACATGTAAACGCGAAAAAAGAGATTGAAAAAAGAGTGCATACAACGTTTCAGGTTTAGAACAAGGGCGTAGATCCTGGAGGATAGAGGTATACCCCCTTCATTTTAGGTGGGGGGTATGGTACATACAATTATCCCCCTTACAGTTAGGTCTGTTGAATTGTTTTATTGAGGTCTACAAATTGTGTGTTTGTTCTTGTGATTCTCGTGTTCTTATAAATGGAAATACATAATTAAGCCTAGATGTAGGCCTTTTCAGTAGCCGAGGTGAAACGTACATTTTTAATATAAGCGTGCTTCGAAGCTTTTCGATCTACGCGATAGTTCATAAGTATCAGTCAGTAGGCCTAAGTATACATGCAAGTGTCGTGACAACAAGATTACTCTGTGACTGCATGTTTACAGTTTTCAGGTTCACGTAATCAGAGATTACCAATTTGCAAATTGAACAGTCCAAAGAGTGGTTGCAAAAATCATTCCCCTCCATCGGGTGTAAAAAATCTTCGCCCTTGGTTCAGCATATTAAACTGAAGTAGCTATATAGAGAAAGTAAATCAAAACGTAAATATTTGCATAGAATGGACGCGTATCAGAAACCCACATATATTTTACGTTCCAAGAACAATTGCGGGTCCCAGCATTTTCCTGATCATACACTTTGCCGAGATATATTAATGAATCAATCAATAAATTTCAGTGAAGTATTAAGAAATCCCGTTTCACACAAATACATACGTTACACACAGGCACACACACAAAAATAAGGTCTGTGAAGTTGACGGGAAATAAAGGAGGACTGACTGTTACGAGGACCAAAATATCAACGTCATCATAAGTCTAGACATACTTGCTCATGTACAGACTTCCGCATTATCAGAATACAGTGAATCATGGTGAAAAGGAAGCACCTGTAGGCCTAGTTCCAGTTTGTCCGCTCACACAACTGGTATACGTCTATACAGCTTCGCATATGAAAGGATAAGAGGGGGGAAGAGATAGTGCTGTTCCAGAGACGCCAAACGCTACCGCTACCTTGGCTGAGCTTTATCACGAGACCCTTCTCTTCAACTTACAGCGACCCCTACGAGAAGAGTAGCGATGCCATGAAATCATGTGGTCAGCACCCTTGGATACTGTAGAAGTCTGCCATGTGCGTGGTTGTTCCTTCGCCAACGACATAAATTATTACAAGTTGGTTTGATCGACGTAATTTTAGAACACACGTTAAATGTGCATCATTAAAGTAATTTTAATGTTTATATTATTAAAAATTAAAAAAAATAATTACTCCTAGCCTTTACAGTTGGTTTTGACGCTATCTTCAAGCACTGGCCTACTTATCACATGTAAATACCATTACAACTGTTCATCGTAGTCAAGGTCAATGTCAAGAAACACGCACGCGGATAGCGTTGGATGAAATTAGTATAAAGAACGGTGCTTTGTGAGTTTAGTTAATATTACGCTTGCGCAATAACAATTTCGTGACTTCCGCCAACCAAAACCTCTGTGTCTGCGAGGAATAAGAAATCTATCGACAATATTTAATTACGCGGTCGGGGGTAAAAAGACGAGCCACAGCAAACTTACCAATACCCAGAATTGTATTTTTACCCCTTAAACTTTCAGGGGCTTTATTTAATATTATTAAAGCACAATGACGAGAAACAGTCCATGCAAATTCATGATCAGTTATAAAATTGTCACGTTTCTACTAGTTGATAACCGTGGTAAAAATTAACGAGACAAATATATCAGACATCTAAACAGGCACTCTGTTTGTTTTGAATTAAGCACAAAGCTACACAATGGGCTATCTGTGCTCTGCCCACCACGGGTATCGAAACCCGGATTTTAGCGTGTAAGTCCGCAGACATACCGCTGAGCCACTGGGGGGCAAACAGGCACTCTGTTACGAGCGTATAGTGACGTGAAAAACATACAACATCTTGATTGTTTGTTTTTGTATTTCGCCTAAAGCTACACGAGGGCTATCTGCGCTAGCTGTCCCTAATTTAGCAGTGTAAGACCAGAGGGAAGGCAGCTAGTCAGCACCACCCACCATCAACGTTTGGGCTACTCTTTACCAAAGAATAATGCGATTGACCGTCACATTATAACGCCCCCACGTTGAAAAGGCGAGCATGTTTGGTGCAGCGGGGATTCGAACCCACGACCTTCAGATTACGAGTCTAACGCCCTAACCACCTGGCCATATCGAGCCTGTAAGCCTCATGTCTGTATTCTGAGAGTTTGGTACATCATACACACATAAGGAATTAAATAAAACAGTTGTCCAGAAACCCTTTAGGTTTGACAACATCTAATGTGTAGAGTTAAGTACACCTAGGTATAACGGAGAAACACACAAAAACTCGGTTGTTTAAAAAACAATAACTGAAATAAAATTGGCTTTCTTCCATAAATAGTTAAGATATTCCACAATTTATTATAAAATTATACAACATTCGTAGAAGTATATTACAAAATTGGGGTAATTTTCAACGCAATGTCCTTTCCGTTAAGACAGCACTATATTTACAGACTAATAACACTAAAATCTGCGACGGACACTACAGATAACCCATAGTGGCTTTGTTTTAAAACAAGTAAACAAATTTAATGTAGAATATTTTACAATAATTTATTTTCTATTCAAACACCCTTTACTTTTGAGAGAATCTTTGGTAAGATAACAATGTGTTCAAATACTAATACTTTTACTTGTTCACAAGTCATGATTTCAAACAAGTTAGTTTTACGTATGAAATCACGTACTAAGCATATTACTCTCTAAGAATTAAACCAAGATTTTAAGTACATTGCAAGAAAAAAATCATTGTATTTGTACGAAACTCTTACATTGTACGTGTTGCTTTAATTCTATCGATATAATATATCACACACACACAAGTATTACACAATAGGTATTGTGTTACAAACTGACAGATTTATTTATTCAAAATTCACAAACAGTTAAAATGGGATAAAGAAAAGCACCACTGTTATTGTGACATCAAATTTACATTTTTTATGTCTCTGACTGAATATATTTTTGGATAGAATAAACACAAGCAGTTCCAGGACGTTTAATTTTCACGTTTCTTTCATCTAAATATGTAAGTAGTGATTTAGTACCAAATTTACCTGATACTTTTGAAGTCGGGAATAATATACGGTTGTTTTGAATTTCGCACAAAGCTACTCGAGGGCTATCTATGCTACCCGTCCCTTATTTAGCAGAGTAAGAGTAGATGAAAGGCAGCTAGTCATCAACACCCACCGCCAATTCTTGGGCTACTCTTTTACCAATGAATAGTTGGATTGACCGCAACATTATATCGCTTCCACAAATGAATGGGCGACCATCTTTGGTGGGACGGAGATTCGCACTCGCGACCCTCAGACTGCTAGTCAAGCACTCTTACCACCTGGCCACGTCGTGCAAATTTATATACACGAAACAAGTCCAACCATAAAGAAAACAAACGACTCTTTTTAAAGCCAACGTGGTTTGCAGAATGTTATTAAATACTACTTCAGTCGTTTTGTGTGTTTTATGAAACAAATGGTGTGTATTTCTCTTTGAGTATGAACATAAGCAAATTAAATATTTTCATCAATCACTCCCACTATCATTTATTACAGAATTTTATATTATACAAAACGGAAGGATCGGTTTAAACATTTTGTGGAGTATTACACTTAATAATCAATTTCTTGTGTTACTTTCAGAGATCATATTATGACGACAATTCACTTCTTGGACAGTGTTGTAGTTCTGATCTTGTTAAAGCATTAGCAAGAAACAATATTTCTTGAAATTATTTTACGAATTATCTTGAATAATTCATGTACAAAATAATACGATCAAGTATTTAAAAACAAAACTGACTGTTATACACAACAACAAACTGAAATACCTGTAAACTCCTCTTCTCGCTGAAGAGCAAATTCGCTGAAATCCCATTATTTCTGGCAACTTCCAATAACAAATTTCTGCTTTTGAGACAGACATGGCTGAGTTCATACACGCATGCGCGTTTTATGTAGATTGCTTTGATATTTTGTCCAATGATAATGTCATAGCAATGAACTCCAAGATTTTGCTGTAAATTCTGAATTCATGAAACAGTCCATGAAGTAAGACTATTTTGATTGTTATTTTTTAATTCATACAAACAAAAAGAACACTACTGAAGTGCTATGTGTATATTACCTTTATAGAAACAGCAGCAGTTTACTACATAAAGACATACACTTGTTCGAATCTTTCTTAACACATATCAATGCACTTTATTAGCAACGAAATTATCTCATACAAGATTGTCTTAAAAGTAAATTACTCTACTAAAAAATAATGACAAAAACATCAAAACTACTACTGTAGAAGTTTGTGTCCAAGCTAACAGAAAAGCACAAGTGACTTCAAAGGAACACATTCTTTTTAATCCAATATTCTCTACCTCATAAGTCTGTAATTTTGAAGGTTAAAGAAGTTATTAGTTGTAAGAGGTGCCTTAGGTTGAACACAGAATAAACTGACGTTGATTTTTTAAACTATGAATAAAACTTCATGTATTTAACACAAATATTATTTTTCCATAACATTAAAGGCTATGTGCGTTTCTTTTTAAATGCGATAAAAAAGGGGTTCAACATATGTAGCCAAAGCACGTGCTTTGTCATTCATAGATTATTCAAAAAGATTTAAACTTTCAATTCTATTATTGCTATATTTTAGAAAAGGCGAAGTTTGGCCTTTTCTTTTGCTTTCTTCGTTTGTAAAATGTCTTTCGTTGATTCCAATAACAAAGTATATATTCATCTGACTTAACCAACTCGATGCTATGTTACGAGACTAAGCAAGATCGCCGCTTCATTCACCAAGCTTTGACGTGACATTTCCTCTACGTCTGGCGAGTGTCGATAACTTGCTCAAACTACAAGAACATGATTCGTAACCACAGCAATGCTAGATGACATCTGTGAAAAATACAAAGTGCTTTGTGCATAACGGCTGATTATTTTCCCTTTAAAACTTGTAGACTAGGAAGTCTACAAAATGGAAGAACAACAAAAATTTTAACACAGCATTTGATAATAAAAAACAAGTACATGTATTTAGGGTGTGATTCTCAACAAAGAGTTTCTCATAGCCAGCATTTGGGTATCTGATGTTCTTAAAGTGTTGTTGTTCTGATGCAGTGTCTGTACAACTATATAAACTATGTGTATCAATATAAGTATTCACCCTTATCGGTAACGATATTTTACACATACTGGTTACACAGTGCTAAATGTTTTCGTATACTCAGTGCCAACTGATAATTTCTAAGCATACGAAACTTTAGTAAGTAAACAAGACTAAAGGTATGAAACTATATTTGGTCTATGATTTATAACTTGCTCTGCTCTTGAATGTTCTCTAATACGTTTACTCTAGGTTAAACAATAGCTTCCATAAAAGACGGATCACGTTTACAATATATAAAATAAACCTACGAGTACACCACACGCATTCACATATATTTACAGTTAGTAACAAAACAATAGAAAAATGTAAAATCGTGCAATTTGAAATAATGGTATTTCTCAGACGGCTGGTATGGTTATATGAAATGGTTGTGTATTCAACGACACTATCGCAACGTTTAAATTATATAAAATGAAATAAAAACCACATTCATGTATCTTTTCACATATTTAAAAAATTACTTTTTCATGCCCAAATCCGAAGTTTCCGCGATATATTTATTGATTTTTTTTTGTAAATGTACGATACATAAATGGCTGATAGTAATTATTGTTGCCTTGCAAGTAGTTAAAAATGGACATATAGGAATATACCGCAATGTTAAGATTTTTAGGGTAGTTTTCGAAATTACAAAAGTATAAAAACGTGTTTAAAAACTTTAAAGAAAGTAGTTTAGTCAAAGACGTTTTGTTAATAATCATCATAAACAACCACAGGTGCCAAGTGGGTGCCTCTCCCCTAGGATGTAGGCTTAATTAATTTTTTACAAGTCAATTATATTGCCCCTCCCTCTTGGGGAAAAGCGTATAATATGTTAGCCTAATAAATTTTTCACATGTCAATTACCTGCCCTCCTTCCTACTTAGGAAAAAAGAAAACTCAGTGCCAATGTAAACAACAGAACTATACGCAGGACTATTTTAAAACAGTAACTTTTTTCCGTGATTAAAAGTGGTACAAACAACAGAAACATAGGACTTTTGTGGAACGTTATTGTTATTTTTACAGCATCAACGGATTTGGTTTGTTCTGAATTTCGCGCAAAGCTACACGAAGGCTATCTACGCTAGCTGTCCCTAATTTAGTAGTGTAAGACAAGAGGGAAGGCAGCTTGTCACCAGCACCCACCGCCAACTCTTGGACTACTCGTTTACTAATGAATAGCGGAGTTGACCGTCACATTATGTTTGGTGTGACGAGAATTCCAATCCGCGACCCTCAGATTAAGAGTCGAGTGTCTTAATCACATAGCCAGGAGTAATGGAAAATATAAGGCTATGAGAACATAGCATTTACACGTTATAGAAAGTTTCACGGGAGTACAGTTTATTTTATTATGTTTAGTGTGCTGAGGATTCCAACGTGTCTCGTGCTTTAACCATCTAGCCAACATTAATGAAAATACATGGCAATGAGAACTTTATGGATAGATTTACGGGAGCACAGTTTGTCTTTGAATGATAACATAAAAATAATAGACTATTTTGGTGTTATTAATTTTCACTATGAATTTACCATGGTAATTTAGCATAACTCACTCATTCCAAGTGTCATTTTTACATTCTCATCCTTGTACTCTTTCATTTCGAAAGGGAATCCGGAGCTATTCAGCTTTCTAAATAAATGTAAAAAATAAAAAATAAATGTAGGGTTCACAAACAGACTATCGTTACGTCATTTGTTCCATTCTCTGCCTCGTTAAGTTGAGGGAAAAATTGTATAAAAATGCAGATTATTCTGATTTTGTCATTAATACAATCTAATAACTTTATGTAGGTGTATAAATATCAGGCCTAGCTTAAAATAGCGTTTTTTTGTTGTTTGTTCTGGTGACTTTTCGAAAGTTACTGTAATAAATGGCAAACAAAAGCAGATGATTTTAATATCTTTTGTTTTAAATTATCTATTAGTTATTTGTCAGTCCTGTAGGAAATCTATGAAAGTCTGAGCCACCTCATTATTTCGAAATAATAACATAATCTTGATGCGCCAGGAAGATACTAAACATGCGTGTTGCTTTATAGCAACTCACAAGATCAAAATGACAAGTGGTTCTTTCTACACTTCATAATTTTAAAAATCATTCTGTCTAAGTTTCAAGATACACAAATCCTAGTGTTGGTCTGAGTATTATGGATAAATCCACGTACTGATATCTGCGTAACTTGAACACAACACTGAAACACAACTTCAATTGCGTTTGAAATATGTTACTTTTACGGTTTGTATCTCGTATGTTACTGTGACAATCATATTATTCTATTGTTATCACACTCGTACAATATTCATTTTTTTTAACTGAAGAGAAATTACTCTCATGTTGCACGTAAAATTATAGTGTAACAGAAAAGAACTTTAAATATATACATATATCTTTACTCGGAAATAATAGTGCGCAAAGACTAAAAAAAACAATTTTACTTCTGCATACAAGCAATAACAATACTTAAGACTCAATACGTAAATTCGATTTTTGGTTAATGAATCATGACTGAGCACGGTGTAAAATATTTGTAACAATACTATGACGTGTTTCTTAAAAGCTCTTAAATCCACATACTCGCACACATATACATGTATATACACACGTGTAAATATGTGTAATATTCTTAAAACAAAGTTCAAATTTTCACGGCTACTGAAAAAGTGTTACTTACAAATATTGTGGAAAAGAAATATCCAACATATTACATATATATCTCTTCAAGTTATACTTGAATATAAAAATGTACGTGTAATACTTTTACACGCTTAAAAACATTATGATCGTATACATGTACACACTGACTTAGTGGATGTAGGGTACATTGCAGTATCTCCCCCTTATAGACTGTATTTTTATTTTTCGCCAGGAAATAATATAGATTAGGAATTATAAAAATAAACAGAGGTTATATGCAAATATGGATGTTAAGACCTGCCCCCTCCCTCCTAAAATTCCAGGATATGCCACTGCATGCACGTTACTTCAAATAACTCCATCAAACTCATCCGAATCTTGAATGATGTACAGGTCAAATAATCAGTAAGTTTTTGATTGAAATTTTATCTTACACAAGGTTTTTCAACCGAATTCTGATTCAAGTGGTTTATGTTCCTTCATCAGAAATCTCAAAAGATTGATCAAGATTAAAATGTGTAGTTTGGTGTTAACTATACAGTGATGTCACGGAACGCGCTGTGGGAAGCCACAGCAGGACACAACAACCAATCGTTGTTCCCGGCAGTACCAAGACGTAAACAAGCCGTCACACTCGCGCTGTTTCAGAAGTAACCAATAAGGCGCACGCAGCCTAATAAGGACACGCCTTTTTAACTACAAATCTGTCAGCCTTAAAACCAGAGAGGTGGTTACGTCACAATATGAAAATCCCGAGCAGAAACTACGATAATAATCATGTCTGGAATCAAGTCTTCGAAACACATGAATGTTGAATTAAAACTTTCTAAATATAATGAAATTGCATGTACCAGACTAAACTAATCATAAATAAGTTTACTATACTTCTGTCCTATGAAATGAACCTAAAACGTGCGAGGTAGCGTTGGTATGTTTTTTCGATAAAAAATAAATTAAAAATGCATTTTAAAAACAAAATGTCAGTTTGCCATGCATATCTATAAATATTTTACTTCCAAATACACTGAAACTGCATATTCCAGACTAATTTTAAATAGATTCATTGTTCTGATGGATAAAACGGGACAGTATGAAATGTTTGTTTATATGGATGTTTTAGCACAAAGCTAACCAATGGGATATACATATCTTCTGTTCACAACTAGGTATCAAACCTACGATTTTAACGTAACCTTGCTACTGAATCACTTGGTAACAAGAAATAGAGCTAGTGTACTTTTTCGACAAAAAATAGTAATAAATGAATAAAAATGCAGGTTAAAAGCCCCCCCCCCCTTTATTGGCATATTTATGGATATATTACTCGTATTTATATTTTCAATTTCGTGTATTATAAAAATTATTATAAACTTAAGCATTTAAAACATACATTCTAAACTTTTCTTAATTAATTATTAATGGAAATCATGATCATCCCTCGTATGATGCATGATACTAATTTTTATAAAGAGCACTCGTAGAATAAATATCAATTTATTGCCATTTTGTTTGTTTTTGAATCTTAACAATCGTTTTGTGTGCCCATGACTTTGATGGTTACAATATCCATAATAACGTGTGTCATACATAAAAATATAAGCATAAACGTCATTATTCTTTCAATTAATTGTGTAAGAGTTTCCTATGTATCTTAAATGGAAAACAAGTAACTATTATTTGTCATTAAGCACAAACTACATAAATGGCAATCTGTGCTTTGACCATCACGGGTATCGAAAACTAGATTCTAGTGTTGTATGTATGCAGACACACCACTGTGTTACTAAAAGAGAAGTCGATAAATAAGTAACTTCAACATATTGTAACTGATCAGTTCTTTTCAATGCGTGGTAAGAGGTGAAAATTACAAAATATGATGTAATATGTGGGCCTCACCATTTCTGAACTTTATACAAACAAGTTCGTGGTTTGAAGATTAATCAATCTATTTTACTTTTTTTCGAAAAATTTCTTAATTATCGTATTTTTACTGTCAAAGACGTCAAATTGCAAACCAAGTCACTTATATAGATGGGTCGCCAAGACTCACATCAAATTGTAATAATATAAATCACAAGAAAATAAAGTAGTTGTAATAATGCCCTCCGCTAGTATAGCGGTATGTCTCCGGATTTACAACGCTACAATCAGGGGTTCGATTCCCCTCGGTGGGCACAGCAGATAGCCTGTTGTGGCTTTGCTATAAAAAAACACAAGTTGTAATAATACTGTTATGTATAATCTTTGTTCTTAAACAGTTTTATTTAAATTCTACTTCTGAGAAATAGGTATAACATGCACAATAAAGTTGTACTGTAAATATACATAAAATCTGCGTTATTTTAAAACAAACTTTGTACCCCAAACATTAATTGTTGTGGAGATATAAACACACAAATTTGCTTCCTTACAACACGAACGGCGTTTGATTTTCAACTAAAAATGTTTATATTATTGGACTTAGATGTCACATATTTATCGTGTTTTTACCAGTTGCACAAAATTCAACACCTTTGTGTTCTGTTTTGTTAGTTCACAATGGTTGTGTTGTTTGTAGTTTAAACTCGAGATGTAGCCACTCGAACACCAACCTTCAGCATTGGCAGTGACGTCAGAGAATATTAGTTGAGTGCTTATACATAAATTAATCAAATAATATACTTTAGAATATTTGTTCTTTGTTGTTGTTTTTACTGTGTGACAAATTATTGAGTATATTTTAAGGAGGCGTGTTTCCGAGCAATTACAATACTAAGCATATTATGTTATTAATTAATTCCATAAAATAAGACAGACACAACTAATCCGTGACAGGGAAGAACGAGAAACATGTTACGAGTTATTCAGTGCCAAATATCCTCTTCAGATATTCCATCTGAGAGCAAATCACTGGTAAGGTGCATATACAAAATGGCTGCAAGAATAAACCTTTCCCAGGCAGTATAGTGTGCTCGCATGAAACTGTCGATAAACTCGGCAAAGGTTTATCAAAATCTCCGTAATCACCTGCCCGTTTCTCAGTCTAGTTGCGGCAGTCGAACGTTCCAGGTAATTACTATACACGAGAGGCCATAATTACACAAGTTTTAAGTTGTTCGGTTGCTAAAGGGAATTTCAAACAAACGTCCAGTTTATTTTACCTTTCTAAAATAAGAGTGACAAAACACGACATTGCAAGCACATATCTCTTTGTAAGACGTAAAAACTCGTACACATCATAAGCTATGCTCAGAGATTGGAAAAAATAAATTTTGAAAGATAAATATAAATGCATTATTGTAGTTACATCTTCGACTATATTAAAGTTTATTCGGAATTCTACGTTTGATTTTGAATTTTGCGCGAAGCTACTTGAGGGCTATCTGTGCTAGCCGTCCCTAATTTAGCAGTATAACACTAGAGGGAAGACAGCTACTCATCACTACCCACCGCCAACTCTTGAGCTACTCTTTCACCAACGAATAGTGAAATTGACTGTCACATTATAACGTCCCCACGGCTGAAAGAGCGAGCATGTTTGGCGCAACGGGGATGCGAACCCGCGACCCTCAGATTACGAGTTGCATGCCTTAACACACTTGGCCATGCCGGGCCTTAAATGGCGAGCATGTTTGGTGCGACGCGGATGCGAACCCGCGACCCTTAGAGTACGAGTCGCACACCTTAACCCACCTGGCCATGCCGGGCCAGTCACTATAAGATTCATTGTAGAAAAAAAAAGTATCTTATAAATAAAACTGGTAATTATGCAATAAAAATGTTTTCATTTGAGCCAAAATAAAGGTCTCATTGCTTTCACAGTTAGAATTATCCAACTGGCCAATTGCACGTTCTTTTGCGATAAGTTGGTGGTTTATATCGTCAAATATCTCGTTTCGACACCTGCGGTGGGGATTGTATACATAGCCATTCGTGTGGTTTTGCGCTTAGAAAACAAATGATTCTAAGTTCTTGTGTCATGGAAGCGCTAAATTTCTCTCGGATATGCTTTAAAAACGTCATAATTATGCACTGAGCTAAAGATCCGATAACGCATTAAAAAGCCATATTTCTCGCATAAATGTGCATAATTTTATTTAATATTATACACATACACAAAACTCGCCAAAATACACATCCAGTTCTATATACTTACAAATATTAGCAATATAGACAGGAGTTGGACAATGTTGTTCACGTTAAATAAAAATTAGTATTAGAGACGAAATTACGTTAAAGAAAAAACAAACATTCCTTATAGACTTTATCAACATAAGTTAGTATGTTATGTTAACAAGAACGTAAGTTAATACGTTTTAGAAATATTTTTTTATTATACTTATTCATGGCGCATACTTGAAAAGTATCAATGTACATTTCTGTTAGCACGCAACATTCAACAAAAAGCTTAGTAGAAATTAACAAGAAAACAAAGAACAAACTGCTTCACGTTTAATGAAGAAACACAGGCCTAAAAATTATTCCTTTATAAGATACTAAAATATTGGTGTAAGATAAATAAAACTTTATACACAGAGCTTGATGTTTATCTATTTAAAAAAAAATTAACTTCACCCAAGAAATGTTTGTTATGATAACTTTTGTCGATAATTTGTGAACTTAGGCCTAAAACTTTTATTTTGAACAGTTTTAAAATTTCATACACTATATGTTAGGTTTAACTTCATTAAAATATTTCATAATTGAAATCAAAAACAAAACCAGAAAAAAACATTATCAACTCAGCGTAATTTCTTTTTTTTTTCTAAGTCAGTTCATTTACAACAACCTTTTAAGCATTTACCTAAAAAACACATATTACATATTTACCAAAAAATATCCATCATGATATAGGCTGTTATCACATAAGAACATTAGTCTGCAGCTTTCTTGTACAATATGCAAGTATATAAAGAAATTACATGTATTATTTCTAACAGATTAATGCAAAAGAAACTTCGTCTTATAATCATTAACAGCTGCTCAGAAATTGACACAAAATTACATAAAATTATACAAAGTTCGTATCTCAATAAATGCATATAAAATATGCCTCACTCTCTGATATCTAAATTAACTCATATTACGGTAAAACAAAGAATGAATGGTGTAGAAATACCACCACCGATAGGAAAATACCAAAACACAGACGACCCCCCTTGGAAAAAAGACCTGTGTCAAAACGCCGAGACAATCAATAAAAAATGAACGAGGCATTTCTGGGTCTTACTTCATTGTATTGTTTGTCGAGACAAATGCCAATTAAAACTTGGAGACAGGAAGTTGCACGTGCCACGCAGTCTGAGAAATTCCTATGTAGGGGGCAACAGTTTATTTTACAAACAGGAAAACGGTACAGGAGGAAGTTAATAATACAAAAGACAATACACGGTTAACTGAAATTTTATGTAAAATACACGAATTGCTCACACAGACTAAGATTTGGTGTAATTTCTACTAAGAGTACTTTAAATTTGTAAAATATTTTTACTTTCGACGTATGTGCACTATTAATACATTCTGAGTTAAGTAAATATATCGTTTGATAACATAAAGACATTGATATGTACTTTTAACAGTCTGGTAAAATGAGTCAGTGAATTAACTGTTTCTCTTATCACACTATTGCAACTGCGATTTTCCTGCCTTACAATAATATTCAGGAAAAAGATATAAAACATACACACCAAAAGAAAAAAAGTTTTAAAATAATTAATTAGCATTTATACAGTGTTAAAAGTGCTTGATTTTAACAAAGTTTGTGGGTTGCGTAACTTTATATATAGCGTCGTAACTTTACGTTAAAACATGATAGTTCATTAATTTAAGTAACAATAAATACAACATAAATAATCAATTAGTTATTGAAGCAAAGTACTTCTTAGTTGTTCTAATCAAGTATTACCAAACACATTAAATAAATACAAGCAGACAAATGTAAAATTAGGGTATTGTAAGTCACCAGCAATGTTAAAATATTTAAGTTAAACTTTTCGCCAATTCTGATAAAACAAACAAACAAAAACTTTTCCTACCCCACCAAATCCGGTGTGGACTAACTCTTGTAATAGAAGATGGTTAAAGTAATTATGTTGAAAAAAACAATTACTCGTAAATTAACGCCATCTATAGTTGATCTTTATCAACTTTTTTATTTTCGCTGATACATGAAAATTAAATTCGAGATTGGATAATCAAGAGTACACATACACGTAAAGCAAGTTCGTTATAAAAAGTTAAAAGACGGAATTTCTTTGTTTGTTGTAGAGTACAAAGCTACAAAATGGGCTATCTGCATTAAGCCCATCATGGGTATCGGAATCTGATTTTTTAAAAATTATGAACACAGAATCTTACAATTCATCTGAACAAAACGTTTGCCGTTATGCGCAAAGCTACACAATTAACTGTGTTCTTCCTGCCCACCACGGGTATTGAAATTCATTACTTAGTGTTATAAGCCTGCAGACTGCTAAACTACTGGTGAGGAGAAGATACTGTAAACTTAGATCCATTTAGAAAAGTTTATTATGTTTCAAATAAATAGGCATTTTTGATACTGGTAAATACATTGACACAAAATTTTCTTTAAATATTATGCACTAATCTGTCTTTCAGTTGATCAAACTACGCCTACCATTTTGAGTCACAAATTTGTTTTTAATTACAACACCATTTAAGCGAGAATAACAATTTACAAATTCAACCTAACGCAGTGATGCGAGTTTGGTTTCAAAAATTTACTTAATGTGTTAGTTAAGCATATTTCGAAGGGATTTTTGTGTTAAATAATAGTTGTTTTCTGCTTCTTTTGTGGTGTCGAATCATCAATACTTCTTTAAATTAAGGTTGTTCTGAAGCTTCTAGCAGCACGAAACTCCAGTATTCCTTGCTTAACATTAACCATACTTTCTGACCGATAACAGATATCTGTAGATGTATTTAACAAGTGTTAAAAGTTATGATGTGCCATCCTTAAAATGTTTATAGCTAAACTTGCAATAAACACTCGAAGTTTACGTTTCAATTTCTCATACTACGAAAGGTTGTTGAGATTTGCGATTTCTAACACCAGATTTTTGCAGGCGTTACTCATGGCAGTACTATACAGTAAGTTCACTATTCTTAAATACAATATAACAAAAGGATTGTTGTTGTTGTTGTTTTGAATTAAGCACAAAGCTACACAATGGGCTATTTGTGCTCTGCCCACCACGGGTATCGAAACCCGGATTTTTGCGTGTAAGTCCGCAGACATACCCCTGAGCCACTGGGTGGCTTATAACAAAAGGAATAGCGCGATATAACTAATATTAGTTTAACATACAAGTTTTTTAACCAGGATAGATAGGGTAGGAAGATATGCGATAACTCCATGTACATGTTTTTGCTGCTGTGTATTTTCTCCATTAAAAATGGAATATTATTTTGTGGTCATTTTTTTTACCAAATAGAATTTTTTATCGTTTTTACTGGAATGACATTAAAAATGCGTCTTTTTTACACACATGTATAATCGCAGCTTACAAATATAAAGAATTATGAAACTTTCGACAAACTTTCCATGTTAATCAGTGATGTCGAGAAACCCACTTGTTGAGAATTTTATATGCAAAAACGGCTCGTTTGGGTTCAGAAAATATTTTAAATAGAAGAGCGAACAACGTTTCGACCTTCTATTTAAAATATTTTCTGAACCCAAACGAGCCGTTTTTGCATATAAAATTTCCATGTTAATATAATTTTTGGTTATTTATACAAACCACCTTTTAGTTTGTATAATAAATTTTCATTCATTTTAACTCTTTCGAAACCAAATTTAACATTTTCTACTTAGCTCCGAGCTTTGAAATGATAAGTATTAATACAAGTTAGGTTAATATATGGAAAAAATATATGTAGCGCAAGTAGGCTTAAACTGACTATAAGCATAACCAGCACCACACACCTGAATAATACAAACGGTTTTCTAGCATGCTAGTATGACTGTCATATACAAGTTATTACATATCGAATTTAAAGAATTAGAAGCGTCGTATACACGGAAATACGTGTCATCATACTACTGTATTTCAAAAGAAACCAGAATTTAATCTTTCACTGTTAATACAATCATTACATACGAAGAAGGCTTAGATTCCTTTGAAAACAGCTTTATGTGTAAATTATGTGATGTTCCACAGAACATCCACTTTTTCCTTGAACATGAATTACTTAACCACTTTTAGAATTGTTGTTTGCTTAACGAATGACGTCTACATTCAACACTTAGCGAGAATGACGCCACAGATCAATAGGAAACGAGGAAATATTAGACCGAACAGATTACTAAACACGGTTATGCTACACATTTGCACACTGTAACCTTGAAGTGTGAAGTCATATATATACCTACCTAATAAAGTTGTAATGTCGTGAAATGCTGTTAACTAAATAATACTCATCAACAAAAAATTAGGAAGTGTACAAGGCTGCCATGAAGATTAGACAAGCATGAGTATGACCCAATTATTACTCAACACATTAAAATGAGAAACCGTCCAAAGCGTCTTTAGATTATACAATGTGTAAATTAATAACTGCATAATCAAGATGGATAAAGCCTAAGACTTCTGAGAGTTAAGCATCAATAGCAGTGAACTAAATAACATAACAGTAAGGGTTAAAAGTTAAATTCGCAAATTACTGAGAATGGTTAAGTGTACAAAAACTTCTTGAAATTTAATGAGAAACAAGCTAAGATCATGGACACTGAAGTACCTCTTTAGCGGCACTAAAAACACTTTTCAAATACGGATATTTTTTTATAGTTCTGGAAATTCGACTACGTTTTGTTTGTCATTTATCATTCTTAATTCACACACACACACGAAACATATAATATACCGTCGATTGTACAAATAAACTGAAGTTTTTAATCGGGACCTAAAACGTAACTTCGTTTTATTATTACTGGAAACAGTTGGAAAGCAAATTTTTTCTTTCGATTGAAAAGATGTTTAAAAAATATACTCGTAACTTTAAGTTACAATTACTTATCACATTACTAGTTCCTGTGTTTATTAAACTGTAGGTTTAAATTAAATCCGAGCTTGCACTAACAAAAGTTCATTAATCCATGCAACCATTTAACAGTAAATGCTATACTTAAATTAAAAAATGTTTCAAAGTTAATTACTAAATAAATTTGGTACGGTGTTCAAATTCCAAGTTGAAAATTGCTGAAAGTAATGTTAGAAGAAACGTACGGAAACAACAACAAATATCTACACACGTATCATATAACCAATATCGACTTTTCTTTCAAGGTTGTCAAATTGTATATGGCCAAACTAAATCAAGTCAAAATACAAACCTTACAAACATTCATTCAAACGGTTTAAATCAAAATATATGTCGTGCATTTTGTGAGTAACTTTGAGCTAAACTGCTTTGAGCAGAGAGGTTCAAGAACCATAGAGAAATTTTTTTCATAAGTTATAATATTATTATTATTCTGTTAAGTTTACGAGGTAAATGAGGTATTTTTTGTTTTGCACAAAGCTAACAATGGGTGTGTAAAAACAAACACCGGAATTTGACGTCATAAGTCCGTAAACTTACCCATAAATTTACAAAGCGTTATTAAACACGAAAACTGTGTGAAAATCTATGCATCACATAAACATGCACATTTGGTAACAAATCTGAGATGTACTTAAATTGTCGCAAATTTTATATACTAATTTATTAACAACTGAGGATAACAGTAATGATATTAGATTTTCTGAAATCAGACTACGAGTAACAAGTTTGCTGATTAATTTTCTTAACTTTACGTGCTTTGAACAGAATCTATACACGTGAACCACATGGAACATTAGTTAATGCTTGAAAACAAAACGAGTATCTCACCACCTCACCTAACAACAAATTCATGAATGTAACATTATTCATCAAGTTGTAACTTCCTGTAATTAGCATGGTTGAACGTTCAGATACTTATCACGTACTTTGGATACTGTCTTCACTTATACACATTTCGTATATTACAGCCACTGTTGGCAGCAAGACCAACTTGTTAAGTAAAAGGTGATCAACGGAAATTTCTATTCCTTTGCAGATATTTTTTGCACGTATGCTTAACATTCTTAATACTCTGTACTTGTTTTAATAAAAAAAAAAAGAGATTAAAAACTATACCTAACTCACCCAAGGTCATACAAAAGGCAGAAAACCCAATTTCCCTTTTCTGAATTTGGCCGATTCGTGTGAAATAATGAACAGAATAACGTATCCCTTTAAGAAGTTTACTCAACGTGTGAGTTATAATTCAGTTTGCTACTAACACGTAACATTCTGCATCGTTGCGCGCGTCACTTTTTACACACGCTTAAGTTACATTAAAAAGAACAATTTTCAACAGTACTTCGTGAATAATTTTGGTAAGTTCGTTAATTCAACGATACAAAACTTCTGCGTCGACAACAGTATTTATTTTAGAGCCAAACTGATATTGCTCGAAATCAACTCATACTCGTAATCATTATGTATAAGGATTAGACGTTCCTTTCTTAAATGTAACCTTTTTAGATGTTTCGACACATTAGATATAAAATATCAAAAGTAAATTAAATGTTTAGTTATGTTCCCATGTAACAGAAGACTGACATATGGAGTTACTTCTCCATAATCCCTTTTCTCTCTTGTTTTCCTCACAAGTTTGGGTATCAAGATACTGTTAATCATTCTTATTCGTATTTAATATAATGTACTGCAGATTGTCGATGTATCCAATAAAGTGAGCAAAATTATTTTTATACTTACTATGTACAAAAGACACACAAACCAACATTTCCCAATTTATATGCTGTCCACTTGGGGGGGAAAGCAAAAATAAAACAAAAACACAGAAAAACCTAATCACTAAATCTGTTCTGATAGTGTTATTAAACTACTAACCACTAGTTATTCCATCTCTTACCGGAAGAATCAGAGTGAGATGTTCTTAAAAATCCTTATAAAAATGGTACTGTAACTTAAATCCTGGGAACAGATTAATGTGATTATTTCTTTAAATCGAAGTGTTTTAAAATATGAAACAAACACATCGTTTATAATTCACTTTACAATGCATACTTGTATCCACCAAGATAATTAAAAGTTTAACTAATATCAACAAATTATACTTTGTCTGATTCCTAGCATGGTTTTATTCAAGGTGTATTTAAGCTACATTTTACCTCTCACAAAGCTATCGGATTAAAGTTGTAGTTGACACTGAGCAGTGTGTGTCACAAATTAACCCACACAAGTAGATCTGTAATTCACAAGTGTTTGGTTTTGTGTAGTTCAAATGTTTTGTTTTTCTCATAATTATGAGCACTTTTGTTTGGTATGGAGCATAAATCATAATAACAATAATAAACACTTACAAAAGTATGTTACAGTAACCTGAAGATGAACAGTAACTAATTTTTATGAGACAATAATCTATTTTTTATTTTATCTAGATGTTACATACATTGATAGGTTATGTTGGCAAACTTAAGAATTCATATTAAAAAAATTATTTCTGTCTTGCAGATTCAAAGATTATTAACATAAATTAGCTAATACTGAATATCTCAGAGCTTCAACAAGAATTGAAATTATTACTAAATCAGATCCTGGTTAGATATGAGATTATTTTACCAGATCAAGACCACCTGTATAATCACTTTAGCCCAATTTTTTGTTTTTCTACTTATTATTAAGTTGAAAATATTACTATTCCAAGAAACTTTTCAGTTCACTGGTAATATGATGTTTTTAGTATAAAATTAAAAAAAATCTCCAATCAGTCTGGACAAATTTTACTTTCAAGTGATAGGTCAGTAATTTGCAAATCCTGGTACAGTGTTAAAACCACTACAAACAAAATGAACTCAAAACTGGACAAAATTCTTATTTTAAATGTTGATAATGAAACAATGCTTTTCTCTTTACAATAGTACATTAGCTAACAAAATGCATGTAACTATAAGTGACATTTTTTTAAATATAAGTGTACCGAGGGCAACTTTAATATTTTATTAAACAATTATTAAATAATATGATTTTGAAACAAAACTAAATTGGTCTAACTATCCCAGAGAACATTTTTGCAAAGAATCAGTGATTTATCTTATTCATATATTACTGCAGCACTCTGAAGAATGATTAAAAATGGTCATTTCAGTGTTGCCCAATTTTCCTGGTCTTAGAAGAGACCCCATCTTCTTTTTGTTTATGAACTGTCTTCTCAAATTATAGTTATTGATTAAAAGCATAGAAACAAATCATATTTAGCAAATGCAAATAAAGGGGAGTATCAAAAGGGATAAAAAAAATTCATCCTCTGTCTCAAACATCATACTATAATGGAACTCTTATATATATATATATAATACTGGAAAAACATATTTATTATGTGATATGCAACCCTCAACTTTGTGAAATGTTTATTTTGTGTGCATGTAAATTTGAAATAGGAGTCACAATTCTCCCATTTTGCCTGTTTGCCATTGCAGAGAACTTTATTTTTCTCCATTCTTAAGGTGTAGATATGGCATCATTAATACTTCACATGCAGATCTAATGGACTAGCACCACAGGTAATTAAAAATAATCTTCCAACTTACAAAATAGTAGAACCGATCTTCCAAAAAAATAACTTTCAGACTAAATAGGTAAATCTATAAACATCATTAAAATTATTTGAAACTCACCATGAAAGAGAATGCAAAGGTTTTTAACCCAAAACAACATTATTTACTTTTATTGCACAGAAACTTCTTGTGTTATTGAAACAAAAATTCCCTTACTTCCATTTCAGCTCACATTGTTACTTCAGGACAACACTGATTTTTGTAATCACTATACAAATACTATCTTGTATAATTAATCTTAAAAGTATCATAGATGTTTCTCCAATTAATGCAGAAGAACAGCACCACCTCTACTGGCAACTATTTTGTAGAGTCAGTAGAAGGTACCATGGATTATATTCAAAACAACAACATGAACATATATGCCATTGCTATGTAAATGCATTCTTTGTCAAATTTTTATGGAAAAATGTAGCACTGTTACAAGTTTTATTTGTTCAACTGATAGCATGGCTTTTTAGCATGAGTCAAAGCTATTTGTCTATTAGCAGAGAACAGCACAAGAATGTGTACAAAAAATAATGTTGGGTGTCTACAATAAGGGTTGAACAAACAGACGACGGTACTGAATAAAAAGTTTCATGAAGAACCCTGTAATATACAAAATGTAACAGCTTAACTCTCTCATAAACCATACTTATAAATCCCCATTAGTGAATTAACTCAGAATGTATACCTTTTTCCAACTCATTACATTAAACTTACAATAATCAACATAAAACAACCCTTGCAGTTCTATGCTGAAACAAATTTAGAAGGCACTTTTGCCTTGCGAAACTGCACGTTACAGATAACGTAAAAAAAATATTGAAACACACTTATCACATTTAAAACAATTTTTAATCACTACTTACAATTTAAAGAAAGTAAAATATTTAGAACTTACCAACAGTTATTAAGTGAGAGCAAAGAAACGGAATGTTTGGATACAGGAAAGTTCTATTCATAACAAACTTTTAATACCAAATTATTTCCCACTTTAGTCAGCTGATGCACTACAACCAACAAAATTATATTTACATATCCATTGGTCATATCACATATAACTGAAATGCTATCGCATGAACATAACAAATGTATTAAGTACAGAAATTTAACTGGTCTATGCTAACAATTATTCTCAAATTGAATAATCTAATAAAATGTGATAACATTATCAGGGAAATTTAGTAAGATGGAACTCGCATAACAATCCCTGTAAACTGGCCAAGACTGTCTTTAAGAATATGCGATGTGAGGTGAAAAAACACATGTAGCTATGAAGATTAACGGTATATTACTACTAACAAACTTCTTGTAAGACACATGTACCACCACAAGATCTCAAAGAACAGTCTGACACAAGTACACCATTCCTCTTCACAAATTTAGTTCATACATGTGCAGTGGACAATGCCACGAGTTCAAATATCTAAGAACCAATCAGCACTTGTGACGGTATCTAGCCAGTTCTAGCACAGGGTCCACAGAACTATCAAGAGGGAACTGAGGAGGTGGCCAAGGCCGACATCTTGAAACTTTTCATTATTCACCTCTAACCTACCCCTCATAGTACAACCAAAACTTTTACCTTTTCTTTCCTAATGTGATCCCAAATTCCAACGTTATAAAACCGTAAAATAATAAAATATTAAATAATTTTCCGATGAATAATTCTAATTGTATTCAAGCTACAAATCACAGCTTTAAGAGATTGAAACTGAAAAGTTGCATCTATTTTCCATCTTGAGAATCTTAAACCTGAAAGCTCTATAATGAATTATCAGAACAACTTTTTTCGCAGATTACAAAATTCTAATTTTTCCAACCTTCTTGAAGTTATGCAAGTTTATAAAACAAGTATTTTGTGCAGTTATGTTGAGACGATTGTCAACAGCTACAATACGTACACATACACAATAAGTTGATCCACGAGTTCTCCTTAAATACAAGAATCTGATTTGTGTCTGGGTAATGCTGAAACACCCAAACACTTCATGTACGAACGGCTTAAGGCCTGAGCGTCCATCTTGCCTTACCAGGCAACACTAAAGACGCAAGTACAATGATAAAAACCTACCTTACCGATAAAACATTTGCTGAACAGGAAAGGGTTAAGGTGAGCAAAAAAAACAGGTGTGGAGCTGTGCCTCTTCCAAATGCCCCACCATCAAAAGCCCAAGGTCACCTCTTTCAAAGCTCCTTGACTAAGCACTTCTTGCAATCATGTCGCATGCGCACATGTAGTCTTATTCCTTCAGAAACCTTCCCTTAATCAGAATAAAAAATTTCCTAGCAGGCATTAGAAAAATCTCAACTCCTTCCTCTGAGTGGGAGATCGCTAGCTGGCTGGAAAGATATCCAACACAGGCTGCACTTTGACAAGAAAAAAAACAACAAACTAGTCTCCTCCAACTCATAAAAGAAAAATGTATAGACTCCTGATACGCTGCAGTATACCAAAGACTGGAGTTATGATAAACAGAGACTCTACCATCCAATTGATAATACGAATGGGTGGCTCACAGGGAGAAGGCGGAGCTAAAGTGTGAACTCCCAGATTTCCTTGTCAGTCTCTCTTCCATTCCATATATGGAGGAATGTAGAACCATTAAAACTTCTGCAAAGGTTGTAATACATATATGAAGGCAACATAGAAGCCCTGTGAGGTAGCATCATGCAGCCACCTTACACAAAAAGTTCAATAATAGTAGTTTTTAAGTACAAAGTATTAACATTCTCGTATGCCAGAAAATATATTCATTTGCATTTATTATAATAATAATTTGAAAGATTGGGAATCCAAAAGTTATTATTTCTCAATTACAAGTATACTTCTAATGCCAAATATGTATTGGTATTATAGATACAAAGATTTATATTAAACAATGAGTACTTACTGAACACAAAATATTTTGCGTGTGTTATTATTCTGAAACAATAATAATTTTTTCTCACGTTTACATAAATTTGTATCCAAGTTAAAACAATTAAGAACAGTCTTTAATTATCACAACACTTCATTTAAAAGAAATAAGTGCTGAAAACAAAATTGATAACTGGTAGAGATGAAAGCTGTTTTAAATTTTTCCAAGAAATGCAAATACATTTTATACAACTTCATGTGATAATAAACTTAGTCTATGAATAAATTACCCTTGTTTACACCTTTCACTTAACTGTGTATTTGTAATTAAACTACAACTTTATTTATATCCCAACAAACATAACAATAATACAAATAATATAACATGAACAATATGTATCTCAAAGTTACCAAGAACTGGAATATAGATCAAGTGAAGACATTGTATACATTTGTGAAGTCAGACCATGATGGAAATAGGAGTATTTATATAACTATTGAAATGTGTAATATGATTATGATAAAAACCTCTTACACTTCCTTTACCTGAAACTTGAATTTCTAAATTCTTAAGTGAAAACTACCAAACTACTGATTTATGTTGATCTTTCTTAATAAAACTGCCATATTAACTACATTAAATTATTTTTGTCTATACTTACAGAACGCAAACATGTTATTACACAAATCAAAATTGTTGTTTACTTCAAAAGATAAAATTATCTACAATAGCCGTCAAAATCAAGTCAGAGAGATACAAAGCAAAAGAAAATAAAAAAACAAACCATCTCAAATAAGTCATTTAGACAGTAAAATCTAAGTTACCAGAAAACACAAAGATCATCTCTTTAATATAAATTAAAATATAAAGGTATGAAACACAGAAAGTAACTGAATTTTTTGGAAAGATGAATACAATTGGTTTACAAGAATTACTTGGCTGCTTGAGCTTAAACTTATGTTTTCAAGGAATCATAGATCATCAATACTAACAGTTTTTTAAAGGTAGCAACTACAAAAATTGAATACGCTGCATCCTCCATGTACATAACAATGAGGTTTTTCAGTCTTTGCTGCTGTTTCTACACACTTTTGTATAAAAATAAACTTGCTTTTCCTTCATCAAAGCTACCACCACTACTACTGCTACCTACAAAAGGATATGTTAAAATGATAACAGCGGCACCTACTGGTAACAAAAGTATTCACTAGAAAATTGTCTTCTTGATGAAGTTCAGACACATTAAATGTTTTAATCATATGTTCTCTTTATAAAAGCAAAAAATGTTCTTCAAAACAAAGTGAAGTTTACACCTGTAATCTTACCTCTACACACTTTTCACATTAACAAATAATAGTAATGTTATCATAAGAAAGTGAATTTTGTGTATGATATGTCAGGCCCACTTACAAAAGAATTTTAAATCAAATAATGTAACATTAATTAACTATCACATCTACTTCATTCAATTACATTTTTGTTGTAAAATTATTTCTGAAAATTTATATTAGTTAAAAAAAAACTCAAAAGAAATACATTGTAAACTTTGTTGATATTGTTACTTACTTTAATTAACTACTTATATTTCAAACTTATGGTACTATTTTACACTTAGATCTTAATTTATACATGTAGGAGAGGGAGGGAACACACTTTTTATGAAGTCAGTATGACATACTTAATATGTCAAAGTTTTATATCATGTATTAATTAAAATCCATTAAACTTTAAAATGAATGTTTCAAGAATGTTTTCTTTTTCACCTAACTCACAAAATTTTAGAAAATGCCAAAAATTCAAGTATCAGAAGAGGGAATGAATTGAGAAAAATGACAGAAAAGGGAATTTTGCCTGCATTTCAACAGTGGTACTGAGGCAAATAGTTCATCTCCTAAAAATACATCAATAAAGCCCAAGTGAACAACACATCCTAGCTAAAGGAACAGTTTGTGTTGGTTCTTGTTACAAAAATGAAATTTCAAAATGTATTAAGAGATTAATGCTACTAATTAAAATGTAGTATTTTATTTGATATTACTTTGATTTACAGTAATAATCACATTTTCTTATATATTACAGTCTATGATCGAGATGTAGTTTTTTCTTGTACATATTTCTCACATTTTAGATAATAAATACTTTACATATATTTATGTTAATGTGTATCTAAAAGGAACTGAAAAACTTAAAAATGTTTTTCATAGTATATACAGATGAAACACTACACTCCCATAAGAATGGCCATAAAGTTTTAGATACTTCTTTTACATATTTTTACACATTCTAATTTTTCAGTTACTAATAATTCAAATATTTTAAAAGAAACATTATTTTCATGAATACAAGGTTAAATAAATTACAAGATATAAATAAAACAGGCCTTGTAAGTTTTTAATCAAATAAAATTTTTGTAATCCAACCTTAATCAGCTAGGTATTCTTTTCTCACAGTTTTAACTAATATACAACATTGCACATCATAATCATCCTTTTTTTTTCTGAAATTTATTTTCTATTTTTCTAACTAGATTTTCTAAAAACTCATGTTTTCTGAAAATATTTAAGAAAATGGGGCCAAAGATCAACATAGGTTGTTTCTTGAGTCAATCTGTTCTAGTAACAGTTTTCCACAAATTCCACCCCTTGATAAGTTAATTTACTATCATACTAACAGTAACATAATATTACATTAAACAACATGCTAAAAAATTCACAAATGAGGCCCTCTTATTATCATAGACATTGAAACAGAATTTTTATCAATGGCATTAATTTCAACAACTCGCTGGTAACGTGTGGTATATGACAATTAGAAAAACAGAAAACTCAATCCTCAATTTAAACATTCCTTATAAAAGCAATTAATAGTGAAATATCAACATATATATGTAATGCTTAAGAGTATTTATACTAATACAAGTTTAAACACATTTTAAGCTACATGAACCAATTGCTATTATCATATCACTACAAGTGTAATCCTTAACATTACAAGTAAAATCGCTTTTCAATTCTGAGAACAATTCCAAATCAGCAGAAAATCATAAAAGTCACAACAATTTCATAAACAGTTATAACTTAAATCAGTTAGTCCTATTAATGGCATTAATTATGCCTTGCGTCGTACACAGGTAACACTTTACTTTTTCTGTATTTAAGACTTATTTTTAAGAAGTTACTTAGCACTTTATGACCTATTCAAAACATTTTAAAATCTTAGCAGCTAACATTTGATCTAATTAAAAACAAATTCGATAGTAAGATATTCTGAACATTAAAACACTTTAGAGAAACTAGATACTGATACATTCATACTCATTAGTCACCCCGACGTACTATAACTCAACTATTGAATTAGGCTTATCTAGCGATGAATGGAATTTCAAAATTAATAACATAACTTTGTTTTCTTACTTCTAGGTCTGTTATACTGAAAATATCGTGTAGTATAGATATTTCTAACTTGTGTACAGAAATAACAATCAGTATGAAAACAAATACTCATAAACAAAGTTAATTTTAGATAGATCGTAATATCACTAACAGCGATTAGAATTAATGTTTTGATTTAACGCCCTCTTCAATTATTTTTTCAAAAGTTCATTTTCATGAAAATAATTCTTTTAATTTTCAGTTATTCGCAGTTTTTAAAAATGCATGAAGTAACTTCGAGTAGCACAAATAATCAATAATATGCATTTTAAAAGAACTAGGAAATAGTGAATATTTCCAAAAGTATCTGCTTTCCTTCAACACTTAGGTATGAAAAACTTGATTCCAATTTTGAAATTACTATTTGAAGGCACTTTATATTCTGAGTTTACACATATAGAGGAGGTGAACTTAAGATCAAGCATGAATATTACTTTGAAATAATCAAGAATATTAAGACGCAGATCAATAAATCCCAGAAAGAGGTTGTATTGCAGAATAAGTAATTTAACTTTCATATTCTTATCAGTTTTCAAAGACCAGGTTTTACAAGTGATGCTAACTATTTAAATATGTATCTTCATTATCTTCAGTTTTGTAAAGGTTTATTTGTTTTAAAACAAAGCTACACAATAAGCTACATGCGCTCTCTCCACCAACAAAATCGAATCTTGGGTTTTAAGACTTTTCCCTAACCCACCTTGGGATTTAGTGAGGTAAAGAAATCGAATCTTGGGTTTCGAATTTTGTAAGTCCGTACACTTTCCGCTAACCCACCAGAAGACATAGGAAAGCATACACCATAATTATGTTTATAAGACTGAGGTGTTTTTGTTTCATTATTAATATTTATTCTGGCAAAAAAAAAACATGTTTAACAGTACAATGATCTATTTGGCTAAAAGTTAGTTTATTTGAGCGTGTATTTTCAAATAACATGTAAGCGTCTACAATGTTTCATGAAAAATCATTTATTAATTTTATCTGTCTTTTGTTTTATTACGTTTTTTAAGAGTACCCTAGACGATTTTTAAGGTTTTTTACGCTGATCAGAGACTTAAATTTATCTAAATAAGACATTAATACAGTAAACTTAGGGACCTGGCAAAAATAAAAAAAACTTAAGTTCATCCCAAATAACAATTTTGATATATATTTATCACTTTTTGTAAAATACAAATCTGATTAAAATTTGATCTTATATATTTCACTAAATTACTTTGAATGTCTCAGATTATTATTAATCAGAAAAATTTACATTAATGAAAATACGGTTTGTCGTCACTAGATGGGGTTGTTGTAAAGTGAAATAACACTCGAGAACTATGACCTAGTCGATGACAAGCATCTGATCAGGTTTGAAGAAATGGTGCTATCAACAGTTACCCTGCACTTACATCAACGAAAGAGGTGGGGTGCGATACTAGGAGGGGTGAGGCGTCTTAGATTGTTCGCCCATTATACATTTATTGAAATACCGGCTGGTGATACTTTTGCATAGCAGCCAGATGGCTAAAATACTTGTCCTGTAGCATTCATGCACGTGATGCGTTGTATTCTGCGGAGCTATAAAAGAAAATGTAAGAGTACGGACAACGAAATTTTCAAAATGGAATATGCTGCCTCAGTGTTTGCTAAGATACAAGAAATATGTTATTACAAAACTGATGTTTACGATTTATGCAAAGATTTTATCGAAATATCTTAAAACTGTGAATATTTTATTCTCCTTTATCGAATTAAGAGAAACGTAAGGAAAGGGCCCAGACCCTCGCTCAAAATGTCTGTCCTCCTACCCCTAAATGAATTCTCATAAACTGCGAATGTGAAATAGGTGAGTTATGTGGGGAAAAAAGGGAAACGTTTACAGTCTCAATTTTTTATATATATAAACAAAGTAAAAATTCAAAACCAAATATTAATTCTGTTTATAGCATGCTTTATTAACGATTATTCGTTATAAGAAAGATAAGAAGAGAACCAGATAGCAGCAGGAAGCTCTAATTAATAAAAAAATTATCAAACAGCATAGTTATGTGATAAACATATTTAGCAAGCAGCCCTGCCTTTATAACATCCATTTATAATATTTTTGTCTCGTATTTTTATGCTTTTTTAAAGTTTAAATAAAAGGTATCTAACTAGATTATGTTTATTTGGCCATACTGTTTAAGCTCGGAATTCCGAATAAATAACTATCGAATGTGTGATTTTACCCGATAATTTGTTTTATTTTACTATTTCATTTACGTTCTAACTGTTTAATTATTTAACAATAATATAAATTTCAGATTTACGTGTCGCCTTATGCTTCCGACATCCTCACATGTCAACGTGCTTAAGAGAAAGTGTTATTAACCACGTTTTCGAACATCTTCATCACATTTAGAAAAACTGACAAAAATACGTTTTTGACAATTTTAATATCTATACTAATAAACTTTCCTCCATTTCAAACTGTGTGAAAATGTTATTTTATTAATAATGCAACATGGGAAGTAATTAAAAGCCAACTTTATAGCCTCAAGTTCTGTCAAAAAAATGTAAACCACACACACACACACACACACACACATAATATCAAATGTTACGCCAGGATACAAACAGTTGCATAAGAAATATTTTAGTCGAGTATAAAAATCAAACACGCGAGGTCAATGATAACTTTGTATAATGAATAAAGAAATAACATATGGCTTGCTGCACACGAAACCAGAACACTTCTGTATAACAAATAACGCTTCGCCCCGCTGTTATTCTAAGAAATGTTCCACGCAACATATTTTCAGAAAACAAAGAGTAGATATCTTAGTCAAAATCCCAAAGTTATTTATCTCGCAATTTTCTAATAGACGAATAGCGAGTGATGCAGTTTGTAAAGTTTTTTTTATTATTATTATCAAAATGGCTATATAGCTCTTCAATTTGTCTAGTCAGGAAATCACGCTATTTCACCCTATACAGAGAATGGAGAACACATTCGTATCTGTACGAATTGGCTACGAATCAACGAAAACAGCTGCACGTTTGAAACACGGTTCGTATTTTCGGCGTTCGACATAACTGTGTAATACGCTCTGGGAGACCCGTCCTTACAAACGTTTAAACCTCGACAGACCTAAGCTATACAATGTTCATTTTTTTTAAAGAAAAAAAGGTCTATCGACCCAACCCTACTTATTACTTCCACTGACTGACTTGTTCTTCTAGTCTTAGCGACGTAATCGATTTAGGGAACGATGCCGAAGTCCAATACACAACATAAAGTCAATCATTCCAGCAAGCAAACATGTTCATTTTGCAGAAAAAAAATCTACAAAGGAGCAATGCACGCGTCAGTTCAAACATTTGTCTTCTAATCGAGAATGTTAACAAATCCATTTACAAAGAACATGTCTTACAAAATATATATATCTTTAAAAAACATTGACTGATTGCAAAATCTAATTGACATTACTTACAGTTGCATGATTTTTTGGACTTTGTGAAATTTATCAACTTTCTTGAAGAAACATAATTTTGATGACTTCTCACATGAGAGGAAACAAAATCCATCGTTTCTTGGAGAGCATTGCTATCTCAAACAGTTTAATTCAAACACTAACTCAATTTATTTTATTTTTAACATTATTTAGATTTTTCTGCAAAAAACAAACAAACATATTCTACTCGTTCACTTAATAAACACAACCAGAGTGACTGTGTAACACAGTATTTATATTAATATGTTCTCGCATGTTATTTGCATATTCTTCTCTGCTTTCCCTCGTAAGTTCTTAGAATTATTATACTGCCTACATTATTGTGTACTTCTACGTTACAGTAATTTTAATATGTTGATGACAGTTACGGTTCACCTGTTTAATTTGATTCATACCATATCAGTTAGTTGTTCGTGAAAAGTTGGTGATATACATATAGCGTATGGACAACTATCATGTCACCCCCCAGTGGCTCAGCGTTATGTCAGCAGACTTACAACGCTGAAAAGCAGGTTTCGATACCCGTGGTGGGCAGAGCACAGATAGCTCACTGTGTAGCTCTGTGCTTAATTCAAAACAACAACGACCATGTCTGTAGTATTGGAGCTGGCCTGATAAGTTCTGGTACTGTGTATGGCAGATATAGTTTGTTTGACATAATATGAAACTTTTTTATTTCATTCATAAGTTCTTCGAAATGTGATACCGCCTAAGTTGCTGCGTATTTCTATTGTTACAGCAGTGTTTATCTCTCTTTTTTTCTCTCTCTCAGAAAAGCATAATTTGGCTTTGTACGACTTAGTACGACGTCAAGAGATGTTTAAAATGTCAAATGTCTGTGAACACATTGTTATTAAAATTTGCCCACAATTTTTAATTTTCTCTACAATATTTACATGTGTTAAAGTTTGTTTTGTTGGTATCAGAAGCTATATGAACCAAGTGAACACTACTTTATTATTCCAGTTATCATGACTCATAAAAACATATTTACGCCAGTTGTTCGTTCTTAATGATAGTTTCACAGAGTTTTGTCTGTTTTTGTTTGAAACTAAGCTACACAGTATGCTGTGCTCTGCCCACCACGGGTATCGAAACTCGGTTTCCAGCGGTGTGAGCCGGCAGACATACTGCTGTGCCACTGGAGAAGTTACACAGAGTAAAGAGGAGATAACTAACCAACACCAGTCACAGCTCACTCTAAGACTACTGTTTTCAGACTGAATATTGGGATTTGATCAACACTAGCGCTATTTTTAAGTTTTTGGCTGTAAAAGGACACTAACCAAGCTACTGTCAACTGGGCCGCGAATTAATAAGAAGAGTCATTAAAGATTTATTTGGGTTTGCTTTTATCACAGATAAAATAGTCCAAAATATTATTAAAAAAGGGAGATAAATCTGCTAATTTTTAAAAATATTTTAAAAAATCAAACAGTAATATAGACAGATATTTTATTCTTTCTTTTAATAATTTTAAATGTTCACTCAGTTATGTGTGTGTATATATACCTGCGAATTCCTATGATCTACGGTATTAAACATCGTAAAGGTAGAAAGAAAATATCTAAATCACTACATATTCACAACTAAGAATCATACTTGCTGTGACACAGTCTTTTTAGCTCCACCCAGCTGACTAAACGTTGCATCTACGATTAAGGCGTGACATCAAGCACATACTGACCGCCATCATAAAGTTTACGCAGCATCATATCATGCTTAAGGCTTTCGCAGTTCGCGATTTTGTCAGAATGCTAAGTGACTCTCATATCTAACGGATGCGCTTTTATAAGGAAAAGTGCTCAACTGGTCGGTAGTAATACATCTCCGCCAAAAACTCTGACCAGCAAATGAGGTAAGCAAAGAAAAATCTATTCTTCTGAAAGTCTTTTGCTAAACGATATAAGAGTGTGTGCGTGTGTTTCCTTATAGTAAAGCCTCATTGGGCTATCTGCTGAGCCCACCGAGGGGAATCGAACCCCTGATTTTAGTGTTGTAAATCCGTAGACTTACCGCTATACTAGCGGGGCCCACAGCATTAGATCAACACTAACTAATCCATTAGCGAAACAGGAGGAACAGATACCATAAGTTAGTGAGTTTCATGTGTGATATATAATTCAATATACAAATCTAAAGACCTTTCTTTGTTTCTCCCCAGTGGCTCAACGGTAAATCTGTAGGTGTACAACGCTAAAATCTTGGTTTCGATACCCGCGATGAGCACAGCACAAATAGCCTATTGAGTAGTTTCACGCTCAACAACAGCCAAACATTGCCATAAATTCTACTGGTAAAAACATATTTTAATAAAAGAGGGTACTAATATAAAACAAATAGAAACTATGATACTTTGACAAATATTCCTCACCATTTATAACAATTAATCAACCACAATAGCAACAGTATTAATAAAAGAAGTTACAAATAGCTGTGGTATTTGTACCATATAAAACAAACAGAAACTATGATACTTTGAGCATATGACTCACCTTGCATAATAATTAATTAACCATCACACCAACGGTATTAAAATTTCTAACTGCTAATTTTACCACTGTTCCCGTTATTACAGACTTGTTTGATCTTGTTTGGTGTATAAGACGTGGGGTACAAGTAATGAAATAATTCTGTGTGTTAATAACTTCTTCAGGACAAGATTCTCGTAAGCGGATCAAAGTCTCCCCGTCAGTTTATTCACTCTTTCTTTTAACTCTTTCTATCTCATATAGAACGGTATATAAACTTAAACTGTCAACACTATTCCTTTTAGAATTGCTGTTGTTTCTATGATAACACTGCAGAATACATTGTTGGTTATTGTTAAGTGCTATACAAGGAGCTACCTGTGTTCTTCTTGTCGCGAGTATCGAAACGAAGTGTTCTAGTTACAAGTCCACTTACCGCTGAAGGAACAGAAGGACAGTGTTAAACGCTATTTTGCCAGACGATAATGACTGATTATTATATATTGTCAAAAATAAATATTTAAGCTGATGACCAAGTTTTCAATATGGTCTAAGTAATTTACGGCTCGTAAACAAAATTAAATTTAGTAAATGCTTTATATAATGATCATTTAAGAAAAGTTTAAACTCTACAAATAACTTAAACGTTTGGGTGGTTGCATTATTTGTAAAATTTTCTGTGAGATTATAAGTCGACATTTTACAAAAGCAAAAAACAACAGCCAAAGTTTCAGTGAGAACAGAAAACAACAACAACATTATCTAACATAGCACAGCGGTATGTCTGTAAACTTATACCACTAGAACCCAAGTTTCGATACCCGTGTTCAGCAGCGCACACGTAACCCTTTGTATAGCTTCATTCTTAAAAACAAACAACATAATATACATTAATATCAAGAGAAAAACTGTTATGTTTCTAATAATTCACACACACAGTTCTCTACTTTTAATTAAAAAAAAAAATACCCAACAGTTTCTTGTTTTTAATTTATTTATTTCCTTTGTTTTGCCTTACCACATCACACAAAATTTTCATGGTTAAAATTAGTTCAGTACAAAACTCTTAATAACACGAGTGAAAGAAACTCCGCTATAGAAACACTTTGAAAAAAAACAAAAACAGACACATCTTCCAAAAATACTTGAGTTATTGGATTTATTTTTTTAATTGTTGTTTAACTACTTTTTTATTTAACGTATTTTCTCTGTAAAACTTTTACTGCAATGGATTTACAACATACATAACGGTCTAAAATAAAAGGGGGACCAAAGTACTTACCACGCTAATTAATGTATCAGTGAATACGTATGCAACACGCGTTGAATTTCTTCAAGAAAAAATTTCACCAAATAAATATAACTGCCATTTACAGAAAATTTCTCACCTAGCTCTAAATTTTTGTAAAAAATTTCAATAGAACCAGAAACTTACCAGAGGTTTAACACCTTCCAATATAAAAATTTTAGTAGGGAACTTGAATTTCTTTATTTTGGTTTTAAATAAATTACTTCGAAAAATAACTTGCAACTCGACTTCTTGAAAATATGGATTTTGTTTCATTAGCTATCTTTATTTCTTGAAAAAAAAATTCATTTTTGAGTGCGTACCACAATCTTTAGAAAAATCTGATACGTTTTTTTAATGTTAAAACTGCAACGATTGTAAATGTCAGTGTCAAAACCATAACCTTGTACCAACCAAGTCTTGTAACATTCTGAAAGCAAGATATGAACATGCCAAGTGAAAATCAGTTTTATTATCACTCTATGATTATAACTTATTAATATTACCATTCCTTTGCCCCCAGTGGCTCAGCGGTATGTCTGCGGACTTACTCGCTAAAATCCGGGTTTCGATACCCGTGGTGGGCAGAGCACAGATAACCCATTGTGTAGCTTTGTGCTTAATTCAAAATAACAAATAACCATCCCTTTAGTCACTTTAGTGACTACCACTTCAGTCACTCAACTAACTCTTAAATCAAAGCACACAAAAGAAATATATATATTTTTGCAAACTATATTCCAGTTCCAAAAAGAGGCAGTGGAGGACACTTCTTCATGGATTTTCACAAACATAATGTTTTCCAAATTTGTGTCGGCAAATTAATGTACAGAAGATACAAGTCTAACAGTGTAAAACAGATTAGTTAATATATATTTTGTTGTATTTCCTGAAAAACAACAACATTTTCTCAAAGTAAAATAGCTTAATACCTTCTCCTACAGAAGCCTAAGACAATATTCAGTTATATAAATTTATACTGAAAGTTAGAACTTCCAGATTTTATCACTGAATTAGTTACTTCAATGGAATAACAAATTCCTATACTCCTTGTACTCTAACAACAGAGATCTGTGGTACATATCTACTATACTTTTTACACTCTAATATCCTTACAGCTATATACTATCAATTATATACATTATTTATAGTATATTCCTACTATATTTTATTAACATGCGACATCTTTTTTGAATCGTAATAATAGTAAAACATTTTAAGACATCAATCACGAACATTTAAGTTCAAAATTATTTTATGAACTTAGACTAAATTATCACGCATGAACTTACTCCTTTAACTAACTTTTGTCTTATATTGTAAACCATATCATACATTTAGACTAACATCATACTCTTACAAACGGTTAAAAATATAAGTTTCAGAAAATTTAACTTTACAGTTCTTTTAAAATTCTACTTTTAATTACACATCAACTTTTGATGTTTTCTTGGTACACGTTTTAAAGTTTGATTTAGGTTGTGCTTATGTTAACCTTTTCTCTAGCATGCTTTTCTATAGGCTAGTTACTGTGTTTTTTGAAGGATAGAATACAAAATCAGTACTGCATAACAGCGACAATAACATTCAAAGTTGTTATTGTTGTTTTGAATTAAGCACAAAGCTACACAATGGGCTATCTGTGCTCTGCCCACCACGGGTATCGAAACCCGGATTTTAGCGTGTAAGTCCGCAGACATACCGCTGAGCCACTGGGGGGCAACATTCAAATTACAAAATCTGCTTAAGTGGAATCTAAAGTGAATTATTCTTGTTAAAAATTACTAAAATATCTTTCAATTTTTTCAGAGAGATTTACTCGTATATGTGTGTTATTTTTTGATAATATTTTGAAGTATAACTCCTTATGAGCCAAGTTGAAAGTTATTTAAGGATACAAAATGCTAAAATTTAATGCATTAATGCCGTTCGTGTTACCAAAATAATTAATTAATAAACTTTGAACTTTGTTTTTCTTTCTAGGAATGAGGAGTATTTTTTGTTGAAACTTCAACTACAGTTACTACTAAAGAACTGAAATGAAAGCTTAAGGCAGAAACTGGGTTACAGTGATGGTTTAAAGTCTATAATAACTTAACCACTCATAACAGAACCTGTTCTTTTTACGTCGTTCACTGCTCAACTACCATTTCTGTTCCTCTTACTGTAATTATCTTCAGAATTAATTTTTGACCTTGGAATTTTGAAGATAACGCAAGCTGCCTAAGTTATTTTTGTTGTACAAAAGAGCCCATGTGTCATTCTTCTTAGAAATAAAATCTGGTCAGATAAGCACGTGATGGTATTGCTAAAAGCACGAGCAAATCATAGTTAATACCTTTTGCAATCCACTCTTTTCAATTTTTGCCTTAAAGAATGTAGATATTTTTAGAACAAAACAAGAAAACACACATAAGAATAAATATTGTAATATGTTATATAACACTAACAGCTGGTCAAGCAAGGATAACCTTGAATGATAATGTGTTTTGTTAAACTATTATCTTTAATTTATAATACAGATCACACTGCGGGATACATATCAATTTTAAACAAGATTAAACCGTTATAAAGTCGTGAGAGAGCGAGAAAATCGAAAGAAGTGGTGGGTAGAGACTCCGCCTTAAGTTTAAAACTTAGCCAATAAAATTTCAATGGTAGAAAACAAGATGGCTGCCTTTTGTTTGGCGGCAAAGAGTGAAGGAAGCTGAGAGTTGGGAGACTGTAAAGAGCTGTGTGAAAACGACGACTAGTTTCGTCCTTCATAATTATTAGAAGCTTTAACTTTCTCACACTGAATTTTAACGTGATTTTTGATATTTTGATAATATAGTCAGAAACAAACAAACGAAACACCCTTTAATAACAAAAAAGAAAAAGCTATTTCAGTCAAAGTTTCGCACTGCGTCTTCACCACGGCTGGTGGTATCAGTACTGTCTTTGGCAACAATTATTATATAAATAGTTTGGTGATTATATGTAATGGCCTAGCAACATGCTGAGATTAGGTATGACAAACAACACGATTAATAGCGACTTGCACATTGTCGCTTCGAATACACACGAAGTTAATACACGCAAGTTAATATATAAAGCTTCTTCTATTTATTTAATCCTCCTTGTTTCTTCAAGAATTAGATTTACACTTTGATTCCATTCGCCACAAGACAATTATACACATTATTTATGAAACATTACCCATTATTCAATTACATAATATTTTAGCAATATCATAAACCAAGGAAGTACATAATGTGTTATACATATCTTTAAACGTACATTGATATATAACAACTCGGTTCATAAACCACATTAAAATGTTTCACAGTGTTTCTAGTCTTACCCGAAAGGTAATAATACGGTGGTTACTACGTTATTTAACTTAACAATTTAGCTTATACAGTAAGTAGTTATTAAATGATTAATTTTCAGACTTTCTTCCTGGACTGGCGTAACCAACTGGTTAATGCACTCGAATTATTATCTGAAGATCCGGATTCGAATCCTCGTCACACCAAACATTCTCACCCTTTCAGGTTGGGAGTGTTATAATTTTACGGTCAATCCTACTATTCGTGTGTAAAAGAGTAACCTAAGAGTTGACAGTGAGTGGTAATAACTAGCTGCTTTCCCTGTAATTTTAAACTCCTTAAATTATAGTCGGCTGGCGTAGATAGTCTTCAAGACGAAATTTTGCGCGAAATTCAAAACACACCAGACTTTCTTAACTTTTAATATACATTACCACTACTTATACATATTAAACTTGTGACTAAAATTCATTTAAAAGCTTTATAAAGGCTTTACGTAGAATTTTGGAAATGCTAAAAATAAATAAATCAGAAACAGGTTATTATACACAACTATGGGTTATGATTAAACATTTATCGTCTAATTTAAAGGACCCACCTGCACACAATAGATTGTAATGCTACAATTATTACAAGTTTAATTATCAAAAGTTGAAAAAATATCACACTTTTATATACATTCTATACGAAATTACAGCTTTACATGTATGTAAATATACATCAACAGAAAATATCGTCTTATGGTACTGTTGCAAACCTTCGGATTGAATACTGAAAGTGGAAGAGTGCGTTGAGCCCTAGTCCTCATTTCACTAATTTATTAGTGTGAAAAATATCAATATTCGTAACTTACGAAAACTTGCACTTCATACTTGAATTGAATACAATGTCGTTTTTCGTGATATGCTCTATTAAATTAATGACTGAGTATACGACATTACAAGCCCATAGTTTTAAAAACAAGTAACATCTTCGAATCCCGTTCCTCGTTTCAAATTTTACTTCTTCAGAAAATAAATACACATAGACAAGATTCTTCTAGTTATATCACGAATACACAGAGCGTTGAGCATGTTCTATTAAAACGATTTTGAATACATAAATAAGTAATTCACATAATAACCACAGTTGATATAAGAGGTAGAACAGACTGTATCACAACTATTTTTTATATTGTTTGGCATTAAATAGGTGGTGTGACGTCGTCGAAAATTTATCGTTCTTCTGGGGTGGTCTATAACAGCGTGTCTAAGACTAAGATTTAGAATTCCCAAAATGATGTATTTCATAAAACGGTAATAAAAAAGAAAAGAATGAGTCAGTTTAGGCACTAGGACAATTCAGAAAGAGACCTTCAATAATCTAACTGCTCGTCATTGAAAGTAAAATATAAGAGGAGAGAATCCACGTTGCTCTCGCACATCAGCTGGTTTAATGAAAACAACCAGGAAAGATGGGTGTGCTTACGGCATGACAGTCTTACGGTGGAGTGTTTTGGAATGGAAACTACGCTGTAGAGTTGTTATGAAGATGCACAGTTGACAGATAGAAAGTGGTTGGATTATAACGACAGGATAATCCTTCAAAATTATTTTAATATAACGTATTCAACTTCTTACTATTTTCACAGTCTATATATCTTGATTTTATATTAACTCATAAAGTATAGCTTACAAAATTTATCAAAAATAATTGTATCTACATTTAATACCAATGTTTTGAGTTCGGGTATCTTATTGTCTTTCTTTATAAAAGATAACTCAAACAACTTTTTATTTTACAAGTATTTTGTTGTCACTTTTATATTTCCTCAAGAAAACAAAAAAGAATTATTACTCTTTTCCTTGTTACTTTCGTGGCCGGTAAAATTAAATAAGTAAATGTAGTAACTATTAGATGCCTGACTCTCTTCGTTTTTACTGCAGTTGGAAATATTTAAGGAGCAAATGCAGACTGTTTTATTACGTGTTTACGAAGATCTTATTTAACGCAATTGATTCGACTATAGAACTAGATGGCAGTACCAGTCATAAATGTAAAACTGAATAATAACCATCTTTCCTTAAAGGATCTCTGAGGAAGTTCTTTCAATTTGTTGATGGTTACTGAAAATAGGTCTGTCTCGTTAACCACAGATATTTCAGATCCAGTGTTTTTGTTATTTTAGTGCAAGTAAATACGGATAGAAACTACTTTGTTACTCACATACCTCACATCAGAGACTATTAGGTTTTGTAAAAGGATATTTTTAAAGACTTGTCTTATTTTAAAAAAACTACTCCCATACGTTTTATCTCGAACAAATAATTAGTCCATATTCATTGCTATTGACTGAAACCGTATGAAACACGAAAGGAATACTTTCACTGAGACTGATAAGAATACATCAAACAGTACAGTAGATACAAACAAACACTTGTACTCAAAACAGGAAGGGACGTGTATACTAAGCCTGTATTTTCCGGTCTATAGAACAGGAAGCGATTCTTCGGTTTTAATCCATATAGTTTCTGCAGTTTGGGTTACAAATGCTCAAATGATTTATATTTAATAAACTGCAAATTGTATACAGCTTCTTTCATTATCACTTCATATTAAATGTTGGAAAATTTTTGTGTAGAGGAACAGTTGACAAATGTGGTATGTGAAATTTTGTCATTACATGTGGCATTAGATAAAATACCAAGATGTTATCAGATGTATCTATATATATAGGTCGCACATGTGGCGATCAACGTACTAAATGCAGGAGGGCGTGACATCAAATACCCAAAACCTAAAAATCATTTAATATGGCAGTCAATTCACATGTATACCAGGATCTTTCAAAATAAATGTGAATCACAACTATCAGATAGCATAATACGAATCTGGACTTTAATGCGCTTGTTCTGATGGGCATATCAGGAATTAAATATAAGACATTTTACAATTCAATTGTGAAAACTGAGTACAATAATTGTAAAACGGAGAAAAATAATACTTCAAAGTTGTAATGTTTAAAAAATTATAAAGAAAATAATAAACATTTATATGTTTATAGTTTTCGTTATAAAAAAATAAAATTCAATCGTTAAACTAAGAGTATTTTTCGCATGCAGTTTATAAAAGTCCAACTTCGTGGTCGACCTTGACAGGTGACCTTGAGAAAACCTGTAGACAGATACTGCATATGTTTATACACATGTGAGGTTTGTGAAAAATACAGTGATATTTTCTGGCCTGTGTCATAAAAGGTAACCATACTGGTGTTAATATGATAAAACTGAACTGTACATTAAGTTTAATTATGGTAGTATGAACTCAGAAACATCGAGAGCAAGAAACGAAATGGCTTCCAAAGTAACACCAACTACTACTAACGAGGATACTGGTAGACATGATACTCACAGTGTCGTGTCAGATGCATATATATGTATATACACACATACATACGTATACCAGTCAACACTTGCTCTTTGATCTCAAATCGTTGTTTTACAATGAGAAATGTTTTACCTGTACAACTTCAGTCAATTTGTTATAAAAAAAAAGTCTGTGTTACACGCCTGAGTAATTTCGGGTGTCAATAGAACACAGACATTCTTCTTGTTGACTTTCACGTGGATAATTTATGTTTAGAAGCCGTGTAATGATAAAATTGAGTACCGTGCTCGCAATAATGTATTCCACACCGGAAAGACCATTAGTAAAATAATACCTATTAAGATGACTTAAGATAATCATGGGCGATTAAACAAAATAAACGAAGCATGTTATATTATTCTCCACGAGCACAGTCCTTGGAATAAGACAAAGTAATTTAACTAATTGCCTTTAATCCTGGCCTTAATTACGTACTTTAGTCCTGATAAACAATCTACCTTTTACTCGCCCTTAAGAGAATTCGTGGTAAAATATACATGTCATGCAACCATTTAATGTCTTCTTTAATGTTTAAGTTTTCAGAATATTATATTTCTTTAAAACTGACATAAAAAGATCTTTTTTCCCCCCAATATTATGAGAACTAATTCTAAAATAAGTTAAATGTCATGCATCTTTTTTATTTCTTTTTATTTGTGGTCAGTATTAGGTAGCCTTTAAAGTCACAAGAAAAGAAAAATCACGATGTAAGAATTATCTGATACGAATATTGTTAATTCATAAACGACTTTGAATCATAATATTGTCAGATTGTAATACACTTTACAATTATATGTGGAGTGTGAAGCAAGAGCCAGTTTATGAAATCCTACACGATGCTATGACTGGCCCTGAAGAGATTGTAATACCTTATTAAAAATTCTAGGATACCCTTAGCAATGATACGTATAGTTAAGCTGTTATACTCAAAACATTTGTGTATGGTTCTGACCACTCTGTGGCTTATATAACGTTTCTTACGGTGCTGGTTAGATTGTAATTCCCTATGCTATACAAAGTCATTTATTTTTCCGGTCAGAATGTAATACTCAAAACAATGTTGTATATAGGTCTGAACACTCGATGACTTACACAACGTTTGTTATGATGCTGGTTAACTTGTAATTTTCCATACATCGTCGTTTATGATACTGATCCAATACCTAAAACAACGTTGTCCTATTCGATTTTTGGTTATGGAGATGATTAGGTTGCAATACCACACACGAAGTTGCGTATCACACTGGTCAGATTTAAATTTGTGTAGAATCTTGGCCAATTTCTAAGATACTGCAAGGATTTGAATAGCCCAAGGCAGAATATAATGCCTTATACAACGTTCATAGTTTATGTCAGGTTTAAATATTCTATATGACCAGGGCCTCTCAGAGGTTCGGAGAGGCCCGAGCCATTTCTATCTTTTGAGGCCCCTGGCTGTAATAAAAAAAATGAACACATAAAAAAAAAGAGAATCATCAGCCCAAAAATAGTGAAACATAATTTGAATATTTTTTATTTAACATATATTTATTAACATTATTTATGGTCTTTTTTGCGCATAAAAACAAGTAGCGAAATTTAACAAATGCAAAAAAAAAAAAAAAAAAGTGTCCAAAATAGTGGCTAAGCGGTAGGCCTACAAGCTTACGACGGTAAAGAGTTGGTTTCGATACCCATGGCGGGAAAGGAATAGATAGCCCTTTGTGTAGCTTTGTACTTAACAGCAACTAACCAACTATAAGATGTAACATTTCGGAGAACAGTAAGTTAAATCAAACCTACGACAGCACATGAAACGGAACATCATTGCTGTTAATAGATTGTGCAGGTGAACTTTATTTTTTTTCCTTTAAAGTTTATTTCGCAAGCAGTGTCAATTGAAACCTGTAATATATCTATTTATACAAGTTTTATTTAATAATGTTTGATACATTCATTATTGTAAAATTATTATTAAGATTGTTTGGCGTTGACTACTTGTTATATAAGTTAGAAACAACTGGATATGCGATCCATACGTAAGCGATATTATTCTTTCTATTGGGTTTCATTCGATGACATTGTTGGGGGGAATGCTTAACACATTTATTTTTATTACTATTAATTAATTACTGTATTTTTATTAGAACGATTATTTTGCAATGATTGGTTAACTGCTTGTTAAAGTCTTAAGCTAGCTAAAGCTTTTGAGATATTATTGAACTTAGTCTGGTTTTCTCACGATTCGACTAGATTAAAGGCTATGTTAATATAACATAATACGTATAATGCATAGTAATTTATATATATATATATATATTACCATAGTTACCGTGCAAACTTAATTTGTACAGCAAGGGGCAAATAACTAACACAGTCTTAGTTTAAAATACTGTTTGCAACCTTTATTACTATTTTGTTACTTTTATGGTTAATTCACTGTTCATTTCCATCCCGATAAATGTATGATTACTGTGTTCTACTATTTAACGGTTTGTTTAGAATCTTCTGCAGAAAGATGGCTACTATCGCGTCAACTGTTTCGATTAATGTGGTGTAGCTTTACGCTTTGCTTAAAACCTTGTGCATAATCATGACTACTATTATTTCAAACTTCTGATTAATATGATGTACTTTCTAACCGTTATGTTTGCGTAAAATCTTGTAAATAATGCTCGCTAGCATCCGATTAATTTTGCGATTTATACAGTGTACATTTTTATGTATGACTTCTGATTAATATGATGTACTTTCTAACCGTTATGTTTGCGTAAAATCTTGTAAATAATGCTCGCTAGCATCCGATTAATTTTGCGATTTATACAGTGTACATTTTTATGTATGACCATGACTATAGTTTTGTGTCTTGTTAATAATACTGGTCATCTTTCAACACAGTGATTGACGTAGTGTACTTGTAAATGACCTGTTTTATCTGTCTAATAACACTTTACGTTTAACTATTAAAATGTTTAATCAATTCTGATTAGGTGTTGATATAACATGCAAAATGAACTGTCGGTTACTAGAGTCTATGTTATAAAAAGGCTTAGGGTTTTAAGAGAAGTGTTAGTGTTATAAACTTATAAATCATTAAACAAATTACTAGTCAGAAAATTTGTTAGAAATGCATATTGCTTTAAACAAGTTTTTTAAACAGCTTGTGAAGCTTAACTATGTGCAGTTTGAAGCTACTTTTACATATCTTTTTTTACTTTAATAATATGATAAGTTATTGTTATATTATCTGACAATTACTAAAAACTCTTTCAAAAACCTGGAGAAAAATCTCAACCACCAAATGTAAAAATCATGTGACTCGTGACATAAAAACTCAAAGGTGGTGCCAACATTAGTTTAAACTTCCACGAAAACTTTACAAAACTGCAGGGCTTTTTGCTGTAATCCTCTTTCCAATAGTTCAGTTGCGTTTGGTTAAATAACATCGTGTACAGAATAAGGAAACAGAACAGAATAGCTGTTACAATCTAATATAATAAAACCTATGTATATTTTCCTATTCAAAATCTCATTGAAAAAAATTTTCCTTGACCGCTTTTCTCTAACATGAATACACATTTTTTAGAGTTACTATTCACTACTTTCTGATTCGTCACCCACTGGTATAATGGTAGGTCTACGGATTTACAACGCTAAAATCGGGAGTTCGATTCTTCGTGGTGGACTAAACAGATAGCCCGATGTCGCTTTGCTATAACAAACGCACACACACGCACTTTCTGATTCTCTGATTCTACACTTAGACATTCCAGATAAACAAACTACAGTCATATCCACAGTAGACAGAGATATTATTTAACCAAAACTAACCATATGAGTTAAAAATAAAGCGAGCGAAATACATGTGCGTAGTTTTAATGAAGATATTAGTTATTATAACATATAGTTAATCCTAAACATAAAAGAAGAAGTTAGTTATACCATTTTACTTCTAAAAATAGAAATTTATAAACAATTACTATACTTTATAATAACTGTGGAGCTGAATTTGTTTCGAATGTAACTCACAAAATAATGTTTTCTTTCTAAAATTGCATTAAGGACCTCACAATGTACTTATATATAACTATTAAACTGAATCACAACAATTATCCCTTAAAATCTAAAATTAATAGTAACAGAAAGATACCTGCACCTAATAATACATAGACTCGGTCTTACGGATAAACTAAGGCGTTGGTATAGGGCGGCGCTAGCTGGTTACAGAAACCTTAATGACAACGAGAGAACGTACAAACGCGCGTTCTGTTGGAACAATCGGAGTCGGACACATGTGGCCTGTCATTTTATCAACCCACCAAAGAGCTGTATGTCCATTCGTCCAGGTCTGAGAGCAAGCCAGTGTCCAGCAGGCTCCTTATCGACTGATAGTCACAAGGCACTGACAGCTAGCAGGCTTGACTATCTTCGCTTTAAAACGTCATGGATAGCCGTCTGATTCTGTACAGCCCAACATTAATCCCCCAAGAATTTCGTTAGATCTATTGACGATGGCAGACTGCTGTTCTCCCATACAAATTAAAGTTATAAAGCTACACTATTGTTATTTTCTCTACGTCGTTGAACGTTCATATGTCAAAAGAAAAGGTCATTTGGGTGATTTGTATGGGCTATGGTTCCTCGTGCTTTATGAGAATTGTTTTTTTTTCCACAATAAATGGGTTTCATATTCTTCTGTTTAAAAATATCAGGTCCTTAGACTTCTCTTATAACTACAAAGCCTTCAAAACGTTAGTAAAACAATCCAATCTAAACAGGAAAAAGATAGATATTTCAACCTTGATAAATTCTTCAGACAATTCGTTGAATGCATTCACGGGTGAACGTTATAATGTTGTGATTTATTAACTCTAGTTTAACCCCTTTTAAAACAAACTTTAAAATCACACATACATTATAAGAATGAAAACTATCAACGAAACAGTTAAGTCCGAGTAACGATATATAAGAAAAAAATAAAAATAATTAATGAATAAAAAATTATAAACATGTTTATAAACAAATGCTAGTTTTTATCTCATGAGTTGAGTTACATAAAACATATTTTCAACTTAATACCAAATACAAAATATATAGCATGTAGTCTATACTTTTTGTACTAGTTAAACCCTTTATTTAAAATGTTTGGCTGGTCTTTAAACGTATTATTATTATTTTCACAGTTGTCTTATTTATTACATTTTTTTAAAAAAGGAAGTGTAATTTATTGGGTATTGTAGAGACAACATGTAGCTTTCGACATTTCGTGTAAACCATTATTATTGGTTTTATGTACCTCAAAAATTCTCATTCCTGGAAATATGAAGTTTGAAGAAGTTGATTAACTGAAACGACAACACCCAAACATAGTGGTCTGAAAACCGGTAACATCAGAACATTGTGGATGTAAATCTGTTCAGGGTTCTTACTCTCACATATAATGGACTTGGATAACAATAGTTTTATATATAAACCAATGCTTCTCTACATGCATATATACGTCATATATTATATTTGGTTCAATTAAAAACAACAACAAAAAACACGCAGAGATCGTATATCTGTAGACTGTGATAAGCTCTGTTTATTAGAAATAATAAACTATACTGCATAAATCTCGCATTAAATTCTTATTGCAGTGTGAGTTAAAGTATTGCAATGGAGGAAAAGGACGAGATTCTATCTCACTGAAATAAAAAAAAACAAATGAGAAACGAAGCATTTCCAATTTCCCCCTTGATTTAATATATTATAAATACAGTAACATTTCAGTAAAATCTAGAATATACACACAGGATGGTTATGGAATTAAAACCAATACAATCAAAAACCTATCAGGAAAGACGAGTTCAGCTTAACCAATAATGCCTCAGAATACCAAACACCCTATAAATTAGGACTGCGACATTTAAATCGCCAGGTATATATGTTTACAGCACATTCTTCAAACTAAGAACAAATAAATAAGTATATATTACCTATTTCTTAACTCTGCACTTATTTTTTTTTTTTAACTGTGTACTAGCCTGCATTCTGGTTTTACGTTTTACAATAACACCCAATTTTTAATCTTTGCTGTAAAATCACTCCTATATTCGTATCACATACACATTGGATAATCCCTACAAACTACTAGAGGGAATAAAATGGTGGTGAGACATGATAACGACGAAAAAAAAATAAAGACCTTTAGCACGATAATGTTGCAGAACGTCTCGCCAAGATGAGCTGCAATACAAAATATGATAAAGTACAAGTTATGAATAATTTTGATTAGTCAGTTTGACAGCTGAACCTTGGACTAATCTGTTATCGTTATGTGCTACCGCTAACTGGCCTATCACACTACCATTCCGGAGAAACGAAACATTTCCAATTTCCCCCTTGAGTTACCGTATTATAAATACAGTAAAATCTAAAATGTACACACAGGATGGTTATGGAATTAAAACCAATACAAATAAAAACCTGTCAGGAAAGACGAGTTCAGCTTAACCAATAATGCCCCAGAACGCCAAACTAAATAACAATAGGGAAACATCTGATATCTTGAAAATTATTTTTAAAAACTACGCGTGCTACTTTGGGTATATAAACAACAGTCCAGGTAATGTGAGTTTAAATTGCTTCTTTGCAAGGTTTGAGAGGTACTTAGAAGAAGACATCAACCAATCACTACATTCGAATCTCAATTTGATCCAGACTCCATTCCAAATTCTGGTATTGCTGTTTGAAGTCAGTTAAAAAAATCTAAGACCCGATTTTATTCAATCCCGTTAAGAGCAGTTCGAATTTTTGTGTACCTTAAAACTCGAACCAATCATCCAATTCGAACACTCAGAAAACTGGGATCTCCCACCTTCCAATACTTTTCAAGAGTATATAAAAGTAGGATTTATATAGATTTTACGTTGAACTGACTTACTAGGTCTTTCATTATATATATTCCTTTTCAGTAAAGGACAAGAAAAGAAAGGAAAAAAAAAATACTGGTTCGTATTGCAATTCAGTGATGAAAAAGTATAGCACTAGAATAGCGAATGATCCAACAATGTTAGGTTGAAGGATAATTGTGAAAAGCAACAATAAAACGTGAACATGTTACGTTTTACGCCGTTAATAAAGTTTCTAATTTTTTACTAAAAACTAAAAACACAGCAAGAGCAATATATATGGTTTAAAATTACAGTAATTATAAAATTATAATCTAGAGCTGTTTTAATTTTCACAATTTATCCACAGCTGAAATTCAAGTTATATTTTAAACCCTGTTGAAAATTGAATTTAGCAAAATATACAGTTCATGTTTACAGGAGACAACTTTGATTTGCTTTACCATGCCAAACCTCATTCATTATTTGTTTATTTTAGCTGTTTAATAAAATACAGTCAGTTCTATTCCTATCTTCAACTTATATTTAATTATGAAACTCGCATGTCTCAATTTTAATAGTTTGAAACTTCCCGCAAGTTATACATTTTTGACTGACAGTTGAAGAGCTTTGTGTAATCTTTAATTGTTTTACACAATCTTGAAATGTTGCACACCAGTGAAGATCAAACAAAAAGTATAAGATTTAAAATTGTCAGGTTCAATCGGAAAAAGCTGCTGATGTAAAAATTTACTTTGAATTCTTAACGTGTTTTCTTTACATATAAATTCAAACTTGAACTTTAATTAATATAATTTTAATCAGTTATACGTATTTTGCTTTAGGTGAAAATATATGTTTTATTTAATCATATCTTTAAAAGGAATTAATTTATTTCACAACAAGACATTAAATTGACTTACAGAAATTAGCTGGTATAACATAAATCATGTACTTAAGTACGAGAACTAATTATTAGTAATTTCATGAACTTCCAACGTACAACGTATTGTACATTTAGTTTAAGGAATAACTTCCTATATATCGCAGATATCCGCCTAATAAACCTGCGATGAACAAAATATGCCCAGCCTTAACTTCATGTTTTCAACAAATAAACAGGCACAAAAAAACACTTAGTTTGGTTGTTGGTAAATAAAAAGCTACACTACGAGTTTTATGTGTTCTGCTCACTATAAGTATTGAAACCCAATTTTTCGCGTCATAAGCCTGCAGATTTGCCTCTGATACACTGTGAAACACACAATAAATTAACTTCTTGTAATAAGTGTTTTTACCATAATAAATTCAACATTCAGCTTGGCTACTAAATCTTAAAAACTACAGTAAAGTTATTCCTTTGCCTAACAACATACGTTCATTACACGAAAGTAACAAAATAGCAAACACACGAGAACTGTTTCGCTAATTTTCCCATACAACCTATTAAGCAAAAAAGTAATTTAATAAACCATCTGTTTACAGTCACAAAATTGTTAATTTATATATTCAGTGAACCGCACATACATAATCCAGAAATAAGTAAAAATTATCGTTATTATTTAAATTTTCTGAGAAGATATACCAGTTGCTTGCTTTGTTTTTGAATTTGACGCAAAGCTACACGAGGGCTATTTGCGCTAACCAACCCTAATTTAGCAGTGAAAGACTAGAAAGGAAGAAGCTAGTCATCACCACCTACTGTCAACTCTTGGGCTACTTTTTATCAATAGTGGAATTGATCGTAACATAATAATACTTTCACGGCTGAAATGGTCGGGTCGGGATTCGAGCCGTCGGCCTTCAGATTGCGAGTCAAGTACCTTAGCCACTTGGCCATATACTAATTCATCAGCTTCATTCACCTAACGTGTAACAGCATAATAACCATCTATAAGTATTGTAATGGTGTTTATACTTTTTCGTGATAACTATAACCTAACTAGTCTGTAAAAAATCTGTTAAGTTTCCTGTATCTTTTTTTGTGACAAGCATAAGAAATTCATTATTTATAAATTATACACCACAGACAAGTAAATTCTTTTAAAGCTATGTCCCTCTAATTTCATGTGCTCATATTTAATATCCGTACGCTGTTTAAACTTTAACTTTTAAACGTGTGACTTATATTATTGTTTTCTTGTGTTCGGTCCACTTATTACATTTTATTTTCACCTTGGTGTAACAACACTGAACAACAATTTTTTTTTTAAAGTTTTGCTGATTGTGACAGGTACCTACCTGGTGGGTATGAACATACATAGTTTTGGTTTTTTTCCCATCACGAAGGAACTCTGGGAAATAAACAGTTAACTGTTTACCGGCAGTAAGATATTTAATTGCGTTTATGTTTCTATTACGCTATTAAGTTAAACATATTTAAAAGTGTTTTGCTCCTGATTTTCGTTTGTATTCAATGTGCGGTGCATCACGTTGCAGTGTCCAACAGTAGTCAGCAAGCACTGACGGATTCCAGTTGCGCTGACATCGTTTTTCCATTGTAGCAATGTCATAGTGAAACCAAGTTTTCGATGAAACGGTACGTGATGGGCAAATTTGGATGTGATTTTCGTGATTAGCAGCTAAAATCTATAAGGAAAACTCAACAGCGTTCAAGAAGCAAAAACTTTGTTGTGCAGTGTATAATTTAGTCCAGTGTTCCGAAATGTCCTTTGCTATTATATCGGGTGATTCCAGCGATTTGAAATGCCCTTTTTCTATTATGTCAAGTGACTTCGACGTTTCGAGATGTCCTTTTCTGTTATATAAATATGTGCAGCGTTTCGAAATTTCCTTTTATGTTATATAGACTGAGAAAGAATATCACGGCAAGCATTAAAACAAACCAGAATAAAAACACAAATATAATACGAACAGATACTTAAACCTAAATCAAACAAATTTTATCTTAAAGCTAAATCAACTGTAGAAATAGCTTAAATGCTCACCAGGGTGGATTAACACTAACATGGTTTACATCGCTAAAATTCAGAGTTCAAACCTTGCTGTGGCCATAGCCATTTGTACAGCTTTGCGCTTAAACAAACGAGCGAAATCCTCGTTTCAACGTTTCGATGCTCTGTATTTAAAATTACCAAACACAAAGTAATTGATATAATATTTAGTAAACAGGAAATTCCTGTGGAAACATCGATTAGTATACTAACAGAAATGAAATCTAAGTTTCAGCTTCCTATGGTTCATATTATATATAAACAAAAAAACGTGTTTTAAAGGCTTTGCAGGAAGAATACATAAACATTACACGACTCTGGAGTACATGCTGTGCGCTGACGTTAACTTCTTTTAAAAAAATGGTAATCAGAAACAACTGCTGAAAGATTTACAGTTGTGCCAAATACCTGTGCCAGAAATACCAAGTATGTTACATAAGCAAGCTGCTATATTTTAAATGGGTTTCCTTGTTTAGATTGGGGGGATATTAAGGGGAGAGTTGGCTGAGTTAAGATAGTAGTAGCAGAGTGAGGAGACGATAACGCCCCGTGGGACAGTGCAAGAAGCAGTCAAAGTTCCTTTATCTTTACATATACATGTATAGGCATCCAGGAGGAAAAAAAACGTGGGAAAACATGTTGACATTTCAGCCAATTCAACTTCCTGACAACCTAAGATTGATGCAGGCTTTGAGCGTCCCTTAAAAAAGCATTTATGTTTGGTGACATATACATATATTTTATATTAAACTTTTGTTGAAAGTGAATGGTGTTTTTAATATTACTTCTGCGAACGACTTATTACGTTAGTTCCACGTACTAATATAAACTATACTTTAATGAGAAAAATCAATTTTTTTTTCTCAGTTTCTAATTGTTTAATCATCGGATAAAAAACTAAAAGCTACTTCAACAGCTTCAATCAATATAATAAAAAAACAACATAAAATTATAAAATGTTGTTACGCCAGGCTTCGGTTTCTAAATGTTCATACACTACTTTAAAATTTCTTTACGACTATCAAGGCTGACAGAAAAACCCACATAAATCTCTACAAGTATTTTTATGAGCGTGACTTTTGTAATAATTAAAAAACTTATATACATTTGCATCTATAGTGTATAGCGTAGTTGGTATATTTAAGGTTTTTATGATAATTCTGACTATGATACTCAGTTACTTGTGTTTCGACACAAATGTTTTCACTCTAATATAAATTACAAAACACTATAAGCGCCTCACTCAAAAATAAAATAAGTCGAAAAGCAGACAACATCAATGCTGTTCTTTGATGCCTTTTTAAACAATAAAAGAATGAACTTAAATGAAACATTAGTATGACAGGTTCTTTGAGAAGTTGATCACTGTCTTATTGTATATTATGCAAACCTGTATTACGCAAAGTGAACTTTTACATGCAATTATCAGTTAGTTGTTTTACTTTTAAAAAGCTGATTTACGAAGCGTGAAATGAATAATAAGTAATGAATTATTTGTTGAAAAGTACATCAAGCTATATTTTAAAACAAAAACTGATACCTAAGCAGAAAGACTTTTCAAAACGTAATCTGTTGTAAGGTCAGGTGTTAAATAAGTAAAGACTGTTTAATATTACTTTGAAACACATTTACGACCTTATACTTGGAGCATATGTAATTTACATAAGTTAATATTAAAAGAATGAAAAACGAATGAGGATATTTATACATTTTTAATACGTTTGTTTTATTTTACAGGTAACAACAGTACCTTCTCACAAACTAATATACAGCATAATATGTTTTTTAATTTCCTGCAAAGCTACACCAGGACTATCTGCGCTGACCGTCCCTAACTTAACAGTGCAAGACTAAAGGGAAGGCAGTTAGTCATCACCATCCACCGTGAACTCTTGGGTTACTCTTTTACCAAAGAATAGTGGGATTGACCGCAACATCATAAAGCCTCCACGGCTGAAAGAGCGAACATGTTTGATGCAACGGGGTATTCAAACCCGCGATTCTCAGTACCCTATTCTGGCTATGACGGGCCTACAGCATAGTAACTAATACATTTTTTTTTATTGTTTCTATACATGGACAAACAGCGAGCGTTCATACAGAGGTTATTTGTTGAAAAACGTTTCGTTTCGGTTTGTGAACCGCAGCAGAATAATCTCGTCAGTAAGCTTGTATGGAGGGTAAAAAACTCGTCTGATGTAAATAAGAAAAAACTGTCAACTCAATATTGCGATATCTAAATCTCACTATGTGCAACTATAACGTCTTACGGCTATGAAGATCTGAATTGTCTTTGCCAAGTATTATACCAATTTACTAGTTTTGTTACACGTTTACCATAGGCTTTAGTTTACAAGTATTAAACAAAGTACAGTAGTTATTTTATATGCAGTCAAAACATCGACTCATTATATGCAGTGCTCTAAATACATTCTTAGTTCACGTTGTAAATATATATATATTTAATAATCAATAGAATACGTATCGATTGTTTGCGATTATGGTCAACAATGCCGGTGTTAACTTTATCTGTATAAAAACAAAATAATATTATAAGGTCAATACGACCAAAGAACGAAGAGAGTGTTGTGTGTGTAAATTCAATAATAATGTCTATTATTTTACCCTATAAATTAGGACTGCGATATTTAAATCACCAGGTATATATGTTTACAGCACATTCTTCAAACTAATAACAAATAAATAAGTATATATTACCTATTTCTTAACTCTGCACTTATTTATTTTTTTTAACTGTGTACTGGCCTGTACTCTGGTTTTACGTTTTACAATAACACCCCAATTTTTAATCTTTCCTGTAAAATCACTCCTATATTCGTATCACATACACATTGGATAATCCCTACAAACTACTAGAGGGAATAAAATGGTGGTGAGACATGATAACGACGAAAAAAAAAATAAAGACCTTTAGCACGATAATGTTGCAGAACGTCTCGCCAAGATGAGCTGCAATACAAAATATGATAAAGTACAAGTTATGAATAATTTTGATTAGTCAGTTTGACAACTGAACTTTGGACTAATCTGTTATCGTTATGTGGTAGTCGCTAACTGGCCTATCACACTACCATTCCGGGACTGTTTAGTCTAAGGTTCTACCATCTTATTGTAAAACAAGAACTGACATCCATATTGTTCTTTTAGAGTTGCCAGAGACAAAGAAAACAGATGTTAGACACTGGAATCCAAACTATGTTATCCTTCTTCTGAAGGCTTGTATCAGAAGTTAGGTACCATTAGGATGTAATTTTTTAAATAAGAACTCAGCTTTATACGTCATTATTTTATCAACTAAAAAGAATGCACTACGCTTAATGTTATATTGTTTCATGAAATATTAGCCTTATGTTACAGTTTTACATAGTGCAAGCTGAAAACTGATTGCAGCTTTATATTACTATTTACGAAGCAAAGAGCTAATTCAAGTTTTGTGTACTGTTGTTCAAACAAACTTGATTGTAGCTTGTGGCGTTGTGTGAATAGGGGACTGATCGTACAGCTTTATGTCACAATAGTGCAAACAGAAACATATTTTAGCTTTATGACAACATTGTGTCATAAACTTGCTGATTATGGATTTTTTGTCAATGTTTTGAAAAAGCATAAACATTTTTACTATAACATAAATAAACCAGAATAAGCTCGCAAGTAACTTTACGTTAATGAGTAAGATTGCTAGGTGTCGTTGTAGGTTATATGAGACTATGAAGCTGATTTAAATAACACTTCTCAGCCGACACAGTAACTGTAGCATCACGTTCTTGTTAAGTACACTCAAAGATGCTCTTTTCCAAAATGCATTACAAAGCCACAGCATCACCGTCCCGTTAACAAATTGCTAGTTTTAGTCAGTATTTCGACATACAAAAGCTGAGGTTTTCCTCTTTTGTTTAGAACTATGTAACTTAAAAATATTTAAAGGAGTTTTTAGTTTGGGTTTTCGAATTTCGTGCAAAGCTACACGAGGGCTATCTGCGCTACTGTCCCTAATTGAGCAGTGTCAGACGAGAGGTAAGGCATCACCACCTACCGCCAACTCTTGGACTACTCTTTAACAACGAATAGTGGAATTGACCATCATATTATAATGCCCCCACGGCTGAAAGGGCGAACAAGTTTGTTGTGATGGGGATTCGAACCCGCGAACCTCGGATTACGAGTCAAGTGCCTTAACCACTATTTAAGGAGTTAACAAGTGATGTGAATCAGCACTAAATGTAAGATATCTTAGGTTTCAAGTCAATGTTATCAAATTGCATTTGATGTTATATCTTTATACTTAGTTGTGGTACACACTGTTTCTTAAAGGTGATACTAATATTGGTGGCCTAAGAAACCGGTTTAGAAATACATACAAGTTGATATGAGTGACTTTTCTGAAGGAGTAGTTTCTATAAATAAAAAAAAAAACATTTAAAGAAACTTTTCGAACAAAAGGTATACTTTAGAATATAGATAAAGTTTGATTTCGATAGATTTCAATATTCCCTTCACTGCGAATTTATTAAAATAAGTTCCTATTCCATATATATATATTTGTACAAAGCACCACAAATTGATATATTAAGATAGCTATGAATTATTATAAAAGTGTGTTTATTAACTTTTTACACGTTTACTCACAGATTCATAACTCACCCTTACTGTGCTGTATTTAAGTTCACACACGCTAGTTTGCACCTGTATCTGAACCGTTCAGCTTGTACAACTTAAAACATCCACTACGAACCATTACAAACACACTATACTATATAACTGCTTCTTACATTTACAAACATTGGTTTGCATTGGCTGAATAACATAAAATCAAGCATAAATTGCACGTTATTTTCTGTAAAATTGTGTCTGAATTCTCATCTGTATGTTCTGTTAGGCATTGTTTCTATTAATCAAGAATCTAGTTGAAAGAGACTATAAAGTTAATTTGCATGTATCATTACATAAGCCAAATTATAAATATGTACGGTAACAAATGAAAGTAATTCATATTCTACATGCAAGCTCGCATTACAATACCTCGAGAATCATGTTACTGTTTTACATTTAAACATTCATATATTATTAAATCACGAATATAGTAACATTTTAATGTTATGTGTATTACATAATACAGCTACAAAAGGTGTAAGATGTTTAAATAAATTCCGAAATGGAGTTAAAAAAACAAGTGCATAGTCTTTGGCATACACTTCAGTTAACATCAAGCTTCCTACACGTTTCTTTACGTAATTGTCCTTGGTTAACTTTCCTGTTAAGTTAGAGAAATCATTTTTATCAAACAATATGTGGCTACTTTACTGAAAACAATGAGAGAAACGCTCTTTTTTACAGAGTACTGAAACCCGTTTTACATTTATAGTACTTAACCACTTAAGATGTATAAAATACTTACAGACGCCGTGCTTTGTTACTTACCTTTATGTGGTTGTTTAACTATCTTGAATAATTGTTAACTAACTACGACACCATTACTGGCATCATGTATGGTGTAAAATACATAGCCTTGCACACTTTGAGACTATCACTCATTCTTGGTCACATTATTAAGCATACACACACTCAGAGAAGCTTCAAGCCACAATAAATAATTTCCACTTTTTGTCATCCTCTTTAACACGTGATAGTTAGACGAATAACCTGTTTTGTGGATTCCCTAACATTTCAGCTTAAACAGTTTTACAGTTATGAAAAATTGGTCTGGGATGTGGGAGCGTGTCATTTCACAAAGACGAGGGATGTATCTCATCATAAGAGTTGGGGGAGCTCAGACGACTATCGCTTCTCAGACAGATTTCCTGGCACGAGATGCAGAAATAGGGCGACACCCAATATATTTAAACCACAAAATCTGCAATTTCCTACTGAGTAATAAAAGTAATAAAACCTTACGGAAGTTAAACTCAAACTGGTAGACATAACTTTATACACATACGACACAGATTATGTGTAATACAATATTAGAGAGAAAAAGGGGGTTAAATATGTTATATCGACTATACATTTAAACTTTTGTACATTTGTGAGAGGTATACATGTCTCGTGCATAAGTAAAACTATGGCGAATGATTTCAAATAAGAGGATTACGTTATCTCACTGTATCAAATTACACGAACCTTGTAAAATATGGGATTAACATATAATAAAGAAGTAAAATAGCGAGAACATTTTACTTCTGTTTACTGTAAAACAAGTTGCACATTGGTTAAACAGGGTATTTAATTTAAAAGTAAACTATAAGGGATCACTTAACAGACATTTTGCAGTTCTATAAACCTTATATTCACCTAGAACTCCAGCACACATCTTTCTGCGTAGAAGATAATTTTCTTGAGGCTAAAATATAAAACTGGTGACTTCATAAAAGCATAAACTCATAGATAATTCTAACACTAAGAAAGCAATAGGACTGATTTAGTTCATATAAAAGCATCTTTACGGCATGATTGCAAATTATATTAATACGTTACCTTAATCATTTTTAAATGAGAGATGATAACTGTCTAAGAACAACCAAATGTATTTATTAATATAACATGCTTGAAACAATTATTAAACTCTATCTTTTACTAAAATTCATTTGACCATTAGTTTTAGAATGTGGAAACTAAACAATTAAGTCATGAATAATACATACAAAGACGTATGAAGTCTTTCCTTAGAACACTGCAGGTTGGAGAAAATCCAAAATTATAATCTGGTTATGTTAAGCCACAAACACTGGAGATATCTAACAACAATGTCATGTTTAAAATATCATCCCGACCCGGCATGGACAGGTGGTTAAGGCACTCGATTTGTAACCTGAGGGTCGCGGGTTCAAATCCCCCATTACGTCAAACATGTTTGCCCTTTCAGTCGCAGGGGCATTATAATGTTAGACCAATCCTACTATTCATTGGTAAAACAGTAGCCCAAAAGTTGGCTCTTGTCAAACACTGCTAAATTAGGTACGGCTAGCGCAGATAGCTCTCAAGTAGCTTTGCACGAAATTCAAAACTAACCAAACATTACCTCACCATATTTTGTCAAAATACCGGTATAAATAGAAAATATTATCACATTATATGTGCAAAACAGAACAACAAAAACGAGTGTATAATATAAAATATTTTCACGTCCGACGTATATTGCACTAAATACCAGATGAACATACTAGAAAACGTTATCACATTGCATGAACTTTGTTCCAAAATACTCTCGCGTCTTGTATATTATGTGATGAAATACAGTATCACATGAATGTTTCTACGTACTTCCATTACAGCAGTATGCATAACATTCAATACAATGGTATAACAATGGTTAAGTTATGATGAATCAGCTAACAATAATTCTCTAGTTTCAGTTTTTTTTTAACTGTAATATTACCTTTACAATACAGTAAGTGTCATATCCGTTCAACCAGTGCTTCAGATCCAAACTCCAGTGTGTTCAGTGAGAAATATTGTATGAAACAAAACTAATGTATTGATACAAGTTACTGTTGATTTAGGTTATGTAAAACAAAATACTATTCACAATAAGGGTGGTTAATGGTGTACAAAAAAATGTACAAATAACAAAATAATTGTTCGAAAAGGGCTAATGATTTCTAAGATTTGGTTCGTGGTAGAAATCCACGGCTGAGTACGGAATTCATAACCCCAAACGATAACTGTTTATTACTAATTCTTACAGATCTGTTGAATAACAGAGCCTTCCACAGACACACATTACATACGACTTTGTAGGTACGGTTCTTTTGTTAACAAGTATAACAAAGCATATTTTAAACAACAAATGTTTACGGTTTCTTGAATTTATATAAAATCCAATCATTCGTGTTTCTATAACAGTTGAAAGTACGTGTAGCTGAGACACTACAATAACGTATGAATCTGTCTTTAATAACGCAATTAAGTAATTCAATTTATAAACAAAATATAAGGGAATCTTCGAAACAGGTATTTTGATTCTCTAGAAACCTTATATTCACATAAAACTGCTTAACTTGTCTTTCTGCGTCAAAGATATTTTTAAGCCTGAGGTACAAAAGTTGTTTCTTCACAAAAGCATGAACTTGTGGAGAATTCTAACTGTGAAAGCAATGAGACCTTTATTTAGCTCAAATGAAAACATTTTGACGGAATAATTACCGGTTTTACCAATAAGCTACTTTTTTTTTACAATGAATCTGATAATGACGTCACACGTATGACAGAAAGTATCTGGTAAGATTCCGGCAATATAAAATTTTCCGCAAATACGTTTCCATTAAAAATACAATAAATGTTCATAAAATACCCAACAACATATGTTAACAAATTTACCCGGCCAGACATGGCCAGGTGGTTGAGGCACTTGACTCGTAATCCGAGGTTTCGTGGGTTCGAATCTCCGCCACACCATACATGGTTGCCCTTTCAACCGTGGGGGCATCATAATGTGACGGTCAATCCCACTTTTCGTTGGTAAAAGAGTAGCCCAAGAGTTGGAGTTTGGTGGTGATGACTAGCTGCCTTCCGTCTAGCCTTACACTGCTAAATTAGGGACGGCTAAAGCAGATAACCCTCGTGTAGCTTTTCGCAAAATGTAAAACAAACCCAAATTTACGTGTCAAATAGATGGATACCATGAAGTAATTAATATTTATAAAGAAAATAAGTATTACATAGCAAAATATTTAAAAATAATAGTATATGATCGATGCATTAAATATTACATCCAGTTTCGGGGGTGAAGTTTTTACTTTAAAACTTTCACGAAATGTAAACGGAGTAAGAATGTTTAAATTACATTTTACATGAAATATCTTAACCAAGTAAATAACACAATCAATCTTCATAATATTAAAATTATATTATAATGCTTATAAGCGGCTTTACAAAGTAACTTAAAAGCAACAATTAAAAACAAAGAAGTATATATTGTAGAGAACTGTATAAACAGAAGAACATATAAAAGTCAAACGTAGTAATAGCGCTTAATAAAACATATATTAAACATGTTTCTTAAAAGTGGTTTGTAAGATTGTGTATAAACAAACACTGAAGACATTAGAATCGTGTACTGATTATAGTTACTCTAATATTTGTAACCTAATTGCCATATATTATTTACATGATCATAAATATCCACTACCATTAAACAAAACCGTAAGGCATTATACAAACATGAAGTTTTAATTATTTATACAGATGTGTTGTTGCTGTTAAACGCAATGATACACAATGGGTTAACTGTGCTGTGCTCACCATTGGTATCGAAACCCGTTTTTTAGCGTTATAAGCCTTTTAAGTACCACTGAGCTACCAAAGGGCTTCATATACATGCTTCACCGAATTTTCTACATGGATATAAAGATAAACTGAAATTATTTGAACGAACTTTAATCTAAATGTTTTTGTATTGCTGTTGAATGAAAACATAATTTTGAAATAATCATAAAATTATTCTAACTTCGTTATTCCAAATAAAGATGCTTTGAAGCATACTTACTTTTTTACGGTTTTGAAACTTTCAGATACAAAAGGAAAATTCACAGTGAATTCGAAAGATCTCAGTTTCATAAGATGGACAATACATACATCGTGTCCCACAGAATGGGAGTAATTATTAAAAATAAACAAAAAATAAGTGAAAGCTGTGATTAAAACAGCCCTAAGCCTTAACTAAGATTCTACAATTGTAGCACCAAACCAAGCGTTTTTTTTCTTCTTTTTAATAAAATAGTTATCATCGTATTAGATGAGAACTATGTTACATCTGTGATCTGGCATGCATAACAATTGTTTTCAATATTCAAAGCAATATTGGTACAAATGTGCAGTGAACTATATATTTTTCTGAAATTTTTCCTGAAACAAATACTTATAAAAACACTATTGTAGTACATTATTGGTCTCTTGTCAACACCCCCCTACAAAAATTGATAGTAATACTTCAAGCTGCAAAAGAATTGCACTTAGACAATAACAACAACAAACTAAAAGATAGCAATTTATTTTCCAGAGGTTAACAGTTAAAACGAACCTTTAAGAAAATACTAGGCCTCTTGTACAAGCACCGCCATCTTGCGAATGGCGACCCTTCTGAAACATGTTCTGTATTCTAACTTGAAGCCAGTATGAATCGTATTATCAAATGTTAATTTAACCGAGGAAAGAGACTCTGACGTTACTTTTTGACGTATATTAGACTACTGCAGATGTCCTTCCTCGTAGAATTATAACACGACTCTCTGCACAGCCACTGTAGCGGTAACTTACTGTTAGAACGCGAAATCATACCTACAATACTTAACACGTACCTACCTCTCAGTCTATTGAATATACCGCTGGTATAAGTCATGCTGAAGCTGGTAAGAATATAAGACATCCAATGCCACTGGGACGGCAACTTACTAATATTTTAATACTTATCGCACAATACTTTCATTGTAAAACGTGTAATAAGAGTAATTAAGTTGCATATTGTCGAGGTTGATATTTCTGTATATGAATGAACTGTAAAAGTAAATTATGTAATTGAATGTGTAAAAGATCAAATATTGTTATTTGTCTGTTTGGTTGTTTTTAAACCTAAAGCTACATAATGGGCTATTATTCCTCTACCCATCGCTGGTGTCGAAACTCGATTTTTAGCATTATAAACCTTCAGACTTACCGCGAAGTCATGGGGAAGAAAGTACTGTTATAACACGTTAATTTTTCAACACTGTGAGCAGAAATCCTATCCACTCTAGCTACATTGTTCAACGGACGCGTTAAAATAATTCGCAAGGCCTTGAAGTATAACACAAACTTAAAGGCAAGTTCTTGAAGTTTAACTGTTCGACATCCACACAATTTACAGGTAATATCATTAATAAAACGTGTAATGACATTAAATTTACTACTATTGTCTGAACCACAGGAAGATACGAGAATAAAGAATTAAACTGCTGTAATAATTAGCGCAGTCAAGTATACAACCACAGTACACATTTAAGCTTCGTAACTAACAGACACTGTGTCTGCATATGTACAGCGATATCGCATACCCTACTCCTCAGAAATGTAACACAGTAACTGATATTTGCAAGGCGTGAGTCACGCTATAAAAAGGTAGATTCTGTCATTAGCCAGATGACTGGAGAGTCTCTACGCATGCCTAACTAGAGGCATGGTTTCATCATTTTCGTACTTGCCAGCCGCTACGGCTTTAGCTACTGACTTCTAGATGCATAACACGTTCAACTCTGCCAAGTTGCTTTAACATATTTATAGCTTCTGAGAGGTTGTGGAAGAAGTTCTGGAATCACATTGACTCGCTATCATTGGTCTACATTCAACTACATGTAAGTCGTTTAGCCTACTACGGCCTCACCGACAGACACTTAACAATGTGTACTGTTAGTACAGAGATATGTAGGAGATCAAAGACTAGGTTTGTATATTAAACAAATTTAATACCGTAACTGTCCAAACCCGTAAAGCTGTCGTGGGTATTTCCTATCAATAAGAAATTGTAGTAAGTTTAATCGATATCATAATTATTCAATTGTGTCTCGCCACGTGAAGGTTTGCAGTCTACAAATCCATCTCACTGTCTCTAGTCATAGTCCTTATAGATTCGTGCCAGTTTTATCACTGTTTGATTTTGGTCCAAATTATATTTAGTCCCATTGTTTCTCAACCAACATCATTAAATACGAGTTTTGTTCTGACTGCTTAAAGGTTCTTCATGTTGTTGCGAGTTTAAGTTTACAATCTCAAAGTATGTAAGTCAGTTCTTCTCAAGAATATGTGCTTTATGGTAAGAACGAATGTTTGTAAACATTGCACGTTGAAAATCATATTTCTAAAGCTCCCATAGCATCGTTACAAATCCATCACTAGCACAGAGTAATGGCATACACTTTACTATGGACTTTTAATCAATTTAAAACTACCAAGAGTAACCTACGTTTGTTGGTTAGCTTTTCGTAACTAAATATCTAAAAAAGTTTTTCGCAATAACACGCAGACCAGCTATTGCTGTGCGTCACTACAAAGCTTACCTGGTTGGGTTAATCCGTTTAAAGTGCAAACTGCGATTCCGATGTTGGACCAGAGTGTGCCGTACAATAGGGAACTTAATCTAAGATGGTAGGGCAAGTACTCGGCAAACCTCAGTAGTTCGACTCTGCACTGATGAAAGTCGACACTCTCCATCCTAGCAATGCGGCTAAGCCACACTCGCTCTTCTGCTCGGCATGTTTTTTTGTGTGTTTTTTTCCGCAAAAGGTTAACTCCACATAACACTCGTAGTGCACTGTAAATACTAACCAAGGTCGGAAAACCTGAGAATATAGAAACGTGCGCTCGTTCCGAGGTTTTCAAAGAGTTTTGGCAAATCATTTGAGCAGTAGCTTATCATGTCTACTGCTCTCCAATCACACAGCTATGGGCACGAGCAGCGTTTCCGAGCTGCGTGGTAAAGAATCACGAGCAAAACGCAACTTAGTCTACCGGCCGGCCTCGGCACCAACCGAGCGCCTACGGGTATCCTAACTCATGAACACTCATAAAAAATATCTTCCTGTCCCCTAATTCCCCCTCTCCCTTCCATCCCTTATACGTAAAAAAATCTCCCTGCTTGAACCCAGGCTGTACCAAAATCGCTGTAGATAGGGTGGGGTTGTAGAAACACGGCAGACACCAATCTTAAGCATAGTAATAATAATAAAAAAATAAACTTCACTAATAGCTTGGTGAAATTTGAAATTCAAAATACGAATATGGTTACATCAACTGAGTAAATCACAACCGAAAGTTGGGTCCATTGTTTATTCAACCATTTTTAATAGAACTCAGTCTAAACGAGTTAACATTTCTTAAGCACTTATATACCAAGCGATTATCAAAACGAGTGAGAAGTCGTAACCTCTGACCAATACAGAGGTAGTGCCATCATGCGTTACATCCACTGGATCGAAATAAGCAGCGGCTTATTAAAGCTGACATCTGGTTAGCTGGTGAAGAGTGCGCGTCAAAACTCTACAGGTACATTCCATTACCGTTCCATGTCTCTGTACTTATTACTTGTAAGCATTGACACATTCACTGGGGGTTTCCCCCCCAAAAAAAAAAATGTTCCTCAACATGCGTGCCTCTCTATACGCAAAAGTATTAGGTGTGGAAAAGAAAATGTAACCATTACCAAAGTTTCCTGATCACAAGCGTAATTTGTAATTGACATAAAATAAAAATGTGATAAAAAAAAAACACACTAAAATTATATCTAATCGTAACGCATACTATAAGCTACTTTTAAAATATTAGCTTCAACATTAAATATGGCTTAATATTACAAATATGATTAGCTGTACTAAACTACATTTCTTTTCTTTCTGTCTGGCGAGTTTTAAAATATTCGTTTCACAATTCCCACGAAATTATGTTTTCTATACTGGTTATAATTTTTTTACACTTCTTGTGAAGTGTAAGTTTATATAGTAAGTTGACGAGCTTTAAGGGAGCACTTGAATTGTTTTACGAACGTGTAAAAGAATTTGATTTGCAGAAAAGAAAATCGGTTATACATACAAACTACATCTGTACGAAACAAGTTACACTTTAACTAATAAATATTCATTTAGAACTAATCGAGCCTTATTTTTGTTTGTTTTTTAATGGTCTAAAATCTTGATGGCTCATCCAAAAAGTGTGTGATTAATTATAACTACATATTTCATCACAGAGACAAATTAATATCTATACATATCACCGCCTAGTAACGCAATTCTCAAAAATTACTTCACCGGGTAACGGTTCTTTCGAAACGTGTCACGGGGAGTTTTTTTCAAGGTCAAAATTCTGGCATCAACTACAACAAAAGATTGATGTGACCTTGGAAGGGATAAAAGTTTATTTCAATGTTCTTAATAGAATATGCTGGATCTTTTTTTTTCTTTCTGAAAAGCACTCAGATTGAAAAAAAACAAACTACAAGACAAAATATGTTTTTAAACAAAACTTTAACTTTAGGGCTACGGTTAAAACCTAAGAATTTAGGAGATTAAAAAAAATCATTTCTATTTCTTAGTCTTTTAATATTCTCAATCAGACAGTAATACATATGTAACCATATATATATATAAATCGTTTAAGCAAACAATGACTCCGTCGCTGATAAAAAAGAAAAAAAAAAACGCCTTTTTGCTTCGAAGGCATTCTAGAGTTCTCTGCACTTGGTAAGACGTTAGACCGATCAAGCATCGCGATATAGGACAGACATCGTCTAAAGACTAAACACTGTCGGAGCCCCCATTATACATGTACTTGTTTCCCCACCCTTGGCTGGTCACGTGACCCTCACATCCCTTTGTTCCATAACAAAGCCAAGGGCGTCCCCTAAAGAACATATATGAGCCGCATCGGAGGCCCCTATAGTATTGCTTGGATTAATCTCGATCCCAGGTATCAGGACGCTGTTATACGAGGGTATATAAGCATATATATACACAAAATGTGCAGTGTACATGTACCGTTGATGTGCATGTGCACTGTATGTATTTTATAAGATTTCATCACTTCAGTATACTGCAGTTCTAGGAACGTTTACGTTCAATGTAACTGAAACGTTGACACAGCAGCTATAACTTACCATAAGTCAGGAATATCAAGAGAAATATTTCTGCTTCCTTGCAACATTTCGGTAAGTTTTTTAACTCATCGCTAACGATAATGGATTATTAGCATGCGTTACATATACAAAACGTAGGTGAGATCGGGACGTTTTTTGTATGTTGACTTGAAAAAGTAAAACTTTTCAAGATACAATCTGAGACAGAAGTATCCGTAAAACTCCTTTCTTTATAGACATTTTAAGCAGCATCTACATTGTTACCTCTGTAGGACGCTTCTGCTACACATAGTACTTGACTGAACCAGAACACAAGTGATAAGAAATTATCCAGTATACGGCTTATGAAGTGAGTTAACTACGCATGACAGAAAATATTCGAGTCAGCAGTTACATTAACATTTACGACATACTATTCTTACTCTACATAACACATAACGTCGTTCAGTTACATGCGCACTAGCTGACATATCACATTCTGCAGTTACACGAAGACTTTCTGACATATTACATTCTGTAGTTACACAAAGACTTTTTGACACATCACATTCAGAAATTACCTAAACACTAGCTAAATGTAACACTGTTTAGTTACATGAGCACAAGCTGGCATATCACATTCTGTAGTTACATAAAAACAAGCTAACACATAACGTCGTTCAGTTACATGAGCACTAGCTGACATATCACACTCTGCAGTTACACGAAGACTTTCTGACATATTACATTCTGCAGTTACACAGACTTTGTGACACATCACATCCTGAAATTATCTAAACACTAGCTAACACATAACGTTGTTCAGTTACATGAGCAAAAGCTGACATATCACATTCTGCAGTTACATAAACGCTTGCTGACACATCATATTATTCAGTGACATAACCAATGGCCCCCAGTGGTTCAGCGGTATGTCTGCGGACTTACAACGCTAAAACCTGGGTATCGATACATACCCGTGGTGGGCAGAGTACAGACAGCCCATTGTGTAGCTTTGTGCTTAATTCAAAACAACAACATAACCAATGACTGATACACTATTGTTTGTTGTTAGATAACCACAAGCTGATATGTCATAGTCTGTTGTTTCATACACTATGGTTTGGTGTCAGTTAGTATTAGTACATCATAGTATGCAGTTACATGAACAGTAACCTAAACATCACAGTTTGTAGTTTATTGGACTTCAGTTTGTACATCACAGTCTGGAAATACATGAATACTACACATCTAACACGTCATAATCAATAATTATATGAAAAGTAGCTGATACATCACAATCTGCAGTTCCATTATTACCTGTTTAAACATCATAGTCTGCAGTTACTCATCAGGTTCTATTATATTAATACTAGTTATATATTATATTCTGCACAAACAATAACTGGTACATCACAGTTTACAATTGTTTGAGCTCTAACTTGTGCATCACAGATTGAAACGACTTTAACACTTGTATAAACATTCTGTATTGACATAAATGCTGAGAGACATTTCAATTTCACTTTGAAAGTATGTACAGGATATATTAACAGAAACATGACAGCATTCTGTATCTACGTATTCAAACACTATAAAGTACTATATATATATATCAGTAAAGAAATTTTTTTTGATATGCAATTATATTCGAAAAAAATACAATCTGTAGATACATTAGACTTATAGTCTTGAAATCTCAATTTGCATAAAATATCCAGTCATAAGATAGAGACACTAGAGGTATCAGGTAATATAATACAAAATTGTATCACAAATGATTTTTAGGAATAAAGTTTAAACAGTACACTTTCATATTTGCAGAATGTATAAAATGTCAATATAGTACATTATACATTGTCCAATACAGTACAATGACATTGAAAAACAATGTAAAAACTTCAGTTGCACAGCAAGATGTATACAGACAGTTCAGAGATCGTCATATATACTAAATAACATAATTTAAAACAATAAAAATACTGACTCACTCATTGATTATTTTGTAAAAAAAGCATTATGTACTAAACATAATACACAGGCAAAATTAGAGAGTTAATATGTACAGAAGCACACAGATTCGTGTTGGATATCAAACTTCATCCACGACCTTCGTCAGGATATTGTTAGATAAGATATCATATACAAACATAACCCACAGACACAACAGTAAGAAACAGCACGACACCTATACAGAATTTACTGCCATAAGTACGAAATGAAGATACTAAAGTAGCAAACGTTTAGATGCAACTATAATAAACAAGGTTTGAAATGGACGCTAAAATTAGGCCATCGATTCCGTGAGATGATCTATAACGTGCATAGATGTGTATTTACAGGTATTAGTTACTGTACAAAAAAGTAAAAAAATAAATATGTAACAGCCTGTTCAATAAACAACTGATATAAAGTACGAATATACAGTGAAGATAGTTTTATAACAATGCTTAATATCAGGTGGTTAAGGTGTTAAATAACTGGGCGAGAAAGTGGTCAGTTTCTTTAACACAATACAACAGAATACGTTATAAAATACAACGAGCACATTATTTTATATTATACATTGATAATAACTCCAGTAGTAAATAATGCTGTTTTTTCTCACACAATCGAATAGCAGTAAAAAACGCCTGAACAATGTGAAATAGTTATTTTTATTCAACTTTATTTTACAAGAGTAGACATAAATCAATACATCGAGAGTAGTTAAAAATGCTACACAGATACAATACTTCTTTAACTCGCCACTTTATTCACAAATTTACTTAGGGCAGCTAACGCATTATTTTGAAGAATATATTTAAAGTACTAAAACAGCCACGAAAAAATTATAAAAAACATCCATCATTATTAAACCCCAAATTACATGAAAGCACGAACCCTCCTTTGGTTTAAAACATATTTTTATAAACTATTTATGCAGCAAACTTTTATGAGACCATAATTTGGAGATCCGCCATGGCCAGGTGGTTAAGGCACTCTACTCGTTATCCTAGGGTCGCGGGTTCAAATCCCCCGTCACACTAAACGTGTTCGCCCTTTCAGCCGCGGGGGTGTTATAATGTGATGGTCAATCCCACTATTCGTTGGTAAAAGAAAAGCCCAAGAGTTGGCGGTGGGTGGTGATGACTAGCTGCCTTTCCTCTAGTCTTACACTGCTAAATTAGGGACGGCGAGCACAGATAGCCTTCGTGTAGATTTATGCGAAATTCAAACCAAACCATAACTCTAATGATTGCAAGGGCCCTAACAACGTAGGAATTACAACAACAAAAAACATCAATGATGAAACTAGTTGCACTTACGACAAAATGAGAGAATAAGAAAATTTTCCTGATATTTTTATCAGTTTCTCAAAGTGAATGTATATGTTTGAAAAACAATAACAAAGTACATTACTCAATATTACGCAATAATAGCGTCCGCCCCTAGTGAGCAGTATGTAAACAAATCGGTATTTTGAAGGTTAAACACAGTAGTACTATTATTAGTTCCTTCAGTGATCCAGTATTAAAGTCACAAACTCATGACAGCTAGTCCTTTCTATGAGCAATACAGTAATAAAAGTAGAAAATCAGACATAAGTTTCTCTAAGTATTTCCGTAAGAAAGTAAATACACTGTACTTAAGAATGCTTATTGTTTTATCTATATAATGCAAGATAATAAAATTACTAATTCTTAACATACATTAGTTTTTAAAACAACGCAATAAAAACTACTAACTAAACACATCGTTAGTTTGTTTACATAATGCAATACGTTTAGGACAACTATTGATTTAATAGTAAAAGAGAATACCTAGTTTAAATAAAACAATAATAATCGACAGACATACGTTTTTAAGCGAGACGTAGAAATAAAAGGCTAATTAAAGGCGGCCATTATTTTTTATCTTTGCTTTTGAATTTAGCGCAAAGCTACACGAGAACTATCTGTGCTAGCCGTCTCTTAATTTAGCAATCTAGAGGGAAGGCAGCTAGTCATCATCAACCACCGCCAACTCTTGGGCTACTCTTTTATCAACAAATAGTGGGATTGAACGTATACATTATACTACCCCATGGTTGAAAGGACAAGTATGTTTGGTGTAAAGGGGATTCGAACCCGCTACCCTCAGATTTCTAGTCAAGCGCCCTAACTACCTGGCCATGCGGGGCCTTTTTTATGTGCAATAACAAAAGTACAAAAGTACGGTGGCCCGGCATGGCCAAGCGTGTTAAGGCGTGCGACTCGTAATCTGAGGGTCGCGGGTTGGCACCCCCGTCGCGCCAAACATGCTCGCCCTTTCAGCCGTGGGGGCGTTATAATGTGACAGTCAATCCTACTATTCGTTGGTAAAAGAGTAGCCCAAGAGTTGGCGGTGGGTGGTGATGACTAGCTGCCTTCCTTCTAATCTTGCACTGCAAAATTAGAGACGGCTAGCACAGATAGTCCTCGAGTAACTTTGTACGAAATTCAAAAACAAACAAACAAAAGTACGAAGAACGTTCATTGCTTTTCTTAAACAATGCATTAACAATGGAGGGCCTTAAGTTTCTTTAAACTATAAGTAGAAACAAAACACTAATTAAAGAGCGCCATTAGTTTTTATTTTTTACGTGGAGTAAGAAAAGTACGACGAACAGTTATTGCCTTCCTTAAATAAAGCAATAACAATGAGCAGCCGTTTCTTTAAACAACGCAATAATAATATAACATACAGACACTATATAATTAGGAAGTGAAAGAACTACAAATATATTGTTCACAGACAAACGTTGGACAGCATGCGCTGCGCAAAATATAGTATGATATTCCAACATAACTTTCTATCACTACAACATGCACATGAAATACAGCCATATAGTAACATACGAAAAAAATCTTCAAAGAACAAGCAAAGTTTGAAAAACGGGTATAGCATCTGCACTTTGACTACATTAAGCGTATCAATATAAATACATATACACACATATCTCATGAGTTACGATATAAAATAAATAAAATCCAAAGAGATGAATAATAAACATAAAATACACAGTAAGAGTTTTGTAATAACTCGTAAACAACTAAAGTTAAATGTTAGATATGATACTGCAACCACAGTTATTAGTTTTACACAGTAAAATAGAAGTTCTAAAGCAAAAACCTGTTGTTTTTTTTTCATCCTAACCAGAGTCAAGAACCGATCATTCGTTTTCATACAATAAACAAGTAGTAATAAAAGTGCAGAGAATGCTTGTCATGCATTGCTAGCTATGTTTTATTACAAAAATTATAAGGATAGCTATCAGTTTATATGGTATAAGATAATAAAAAAGTGCAAAAGACACAAAAGATTTTAGTCGCTACTTTACGTATATCGTTGTTAAAAGTAGCTATCATTTTAGTTTAAAGTATATTGTAAAACAAGTACTAAAACAGTTATGTATTTTCTATATGGAATGTAATACAAAAAATAACGAAAATACATATTTTCTTTTCGTCTTAGGTAGTAGTAAAATACAAAGGCTAGTCATTAGAGTCTAAACATAGTAGCTACGTAAGTGCTCATTCAAAACAGCCATTATTTTCTTTAGATAGTTTAGTAATAAAACTACTACCTCAGGACAGCCATAAGTGTCTTTAAACGAACAAATGTACTAGCTACAAACAGTCAATAGTTTTTATAAATAAAACGATAATAAAATTACTTATCCATGATAGCAATTAGTTTCAAGTAATTCACTAAAAAATATATTTCCTTCAGTTAGTTTCCTTGAACAAAGTAGAAACGAGAGTACTTGTTAAAAGCAACGATTGAATTTTTTATACAGTGCAAACACTAAATACAAAGGACAGCCATTGGTTTCATTAAAACAAGTGTAGAGATAAACGCATTAATTAAGGACTATTTCTTTTAAATAGCGCAGTAAAAGTTATGCAAATAACAGCTACTACATATATATAATATCAATAAGTAACAAAACAGAAAATAAGAAGTTCAAGATTTTACAAACAGTTGTAAGAAAAGTATAATTAAGTATTATATGACAAAATTACAATAGTTACAAAAGTATTAAGTACTGTATGAACAAACTATAGTAGTTACAAAAATATTAACTGAGTACTACATGATCAAAATACAGTGGTTACAAAAGTACTGATTAAGGTTATCTATTACTTTTTTTGCTAATGGCAGAAAAAAAATGCCAGCATCCACTGATTTCTAGAATGCAGTAATTAAATTGTAAAGAATACCACGGTCCTTTAAATAATGCATGGATACAACTTTTTAATAGTAATTTCAAGACTACTATATTTAAATTTGAAAACTAATAAACAAAAAACTATAACTAATCAACTTGAAACGATAACAACAAACCATTAAATCAAAAAGAATAGTTAAGTACTAATCACTATTTTATTTTAGAATTATGGATCTTTTACAAACTGTTCAGTAATACGACAAAACTAAATTTAGTTGTACTGATGTTGTAAAACATTAATACTGTCACTACTGTATTCAGTTTACTACCAAACTGGTTTGATGTGGAAATGTTCACTCGATGTCAGACAATACAGTAAACCAAATAAAGTTGAACTGAATAAATAGCCCACCCAAACCAGCGATTTGTTTAACGTATATGAGTTGTGTTCGAGATTTTTTGAGACATAATAACACTATAGTGAGAACTTGAAGGATGTAATAGTGATATATATTTATGTACACAAGAGCACTTCTACAAATGTAGCATGTTTGAAAGAGTGTAAGTACAAATATGTATAAAAGGAAAGAGTACAAAATAACCTAACATTTAAAACTCGTCTTTCATCATTGTGGTGAAAAGAGTGTTGTTAAAATAGTAGAGTAATTTTTCAACCAAGAAAGAGCAAAAACCCAAACTGTAAAGTGTAAAGTGAAAAAACAAAAATCAAAATCTTAGTGCACTGCAAGCGTTAGGCTTAATAAACTAAGATTTTGGTTATATCCTGAACCTATCTAGCTATACTTTAGAAAAAAAGAAATGAAAAACCAGTGGCCTCAGTCATTAAACAAATGCTAAAGTTACCAACCTCATAGCTTTGACACTACAATTACATAACGTGATATATACATATAATATGGCTATGCTAGGGTTACATTGTATATGCTGTACAAATATATATTTACATACATAACAGCTGCGTTTATATGAGAATGTAAAACGTTATTTAAAGACAATACTGCTTGCTAAATTATGTTAAGTAATATAGTATGAAAAATACACTACATTAATTATACAATATTATATCCAAACAGATAAGACTTGAGAAAAACTACAGAGCTACAAATATTAAACCATGACGAGAGACAAAAAGCATACGTTGAAAAGGTGTTCACAAACATATACATTTTGTTGGTAGTTATGCAGAAAATAAGCACAGATAGTCGGCTAATGTATTACATATATACACAGCAGAAGTGATTTTATAATAAGACTTAAATAATAAATATTAAATAGTTAAAATTACTTGCTAAAAACAATAATCAGTTTCTGTTATACAAACAATACAAAAGGTATGGAGAAAACAATCGGGCTCTTTCATGTGATAACCAACACTATTAGAACTAACAAACATATGTTTTCTCACACAGCAAGATAGCAGCAGTACCAAAAGTGCAAAGGGCAACCACCAAACACTTTCCAGTTGACATAATGGAATGACGTAAAAAGTGTTAAAGAAATATAACTGTTTCTATTCTTTATTCTATTTGTAAAGTTACTAAAAAGAATCCTGAATGTATTTCAAAAATTATTGTAGAAAAAAGAGAGAGTGAAACAAACTGACCGTAAAACAATAATACACTGACTTCAGTAAGGAAATTAAAAGAACACTAATTAATCTATTTTAACCAAAAACTATAACAAAATTACCAGTTCAGACTATACTAGTTTTTTAAACAATTTTGTTATCAAATTACTGATTCAGAACAGCCATAAGTTTGTTTAAACAAGAGAGTAAAAAAACACTAATTAATAATAGTTAGTTGCTCTGAACAACGTAATAAGCAGACAAACAAAAGCCAGTCGTCAGTTTTCTTAAAATGGAACAAAAGTACGAATGTCATGTAGCTATCAGTTTCTTTAAACAAAAGGCTTATTTCTTATTTAGGACAGGCAATAATTTATTTGAACAATATTATGAAGAACAATCATTAGCCGATTTAAAAACAAACGAACACAATAGCACGATTCAAATTTACTTACAAGAACCATCAACGTATTTATAAAAATACTGTAAAAATAAGAAGAGAAAGACGGAAAACAACGCAACAATCTTATGTATAGATACTATATAACTAGAAAGTGTATGAAATACAAATATATCGTACACAGACAAACGTTGGATACCGTGCGTTATGCAAAATATCGTATAATATTCAAACATAACCTACTATCATATACCATATATATATGGTAGTAAGTTAGTGTAAGTATACAGTTGTACATAAACAATGTTTACTATGTTAACACAATTTCAAAACTGGCAATTTCAATTCAGTACGTAAATTCACTAAAGCAGATAAACAGGTAGAAGCAAAAATACAAGTAGAAGAAGTATCCTTTCTGAAGATTACGTTATGTACGCAGAAATACTAATACATTACTGTGTTTTTGTTTTTGTAACAGTTCATTAATAGGCACACTGGCCAAAGCAGGCATTATTTTCTTTTAAAAACTTCCTATCAAATTTACCAATTCGGAATATTCATTGATCATTCTTTATATAATTCGGGAGTAAAAGTGCTAACCTGGGACAGCCATTAATTTCTTTAAACAACGCACTAACAAAAAATACGAAGAACAATCATAGTTTCTATAAACAGGAAAGCATAAAAAATACTAATTACTTGCAGGAATTAGTTCATTTAAGCAATACAGTAACAAATGTGTTAAAAGAAATTAAGAGAGGAAACTGGTTTCTTTAAACTGTAACTTGAAACAAGAGAACTAATTATGGAAATCAACAAGTAATGGGTCAAGCCAGTGACGAAAATATTAATTTATTACAGTCACCGATTTTTCAATATCGAAATTAGCAAAAAAAACAAAAACGGTTGGTTTGAATTTTGCACAAAGCTAAACGAGGGCTATCTGCGCTAACTGTCCGTAATTTAGCAGTGTGAGACTAGAGGAAAGGCAGCAAGTCATCACCACCCACCGCTAACTCTCGGGTTACTCTTTTACTAACGAATAGTGGGATTAACTGTCACATTTTAACGCCCTCTCGGCTGAAAGGGCGAGCATATTTGGTGCGACCGGGATGTGTGGTGTGAGGAGGATTCGAACCCGTGACCCTCAGATTACAAGGTCGAACGCCTTAATCCACATGACCATACCAAGCCTACTTATAAAAACTTAAACTTGAATAATATATGAGGAAATGTCTACCAACTGAAGTATCCAAAAAGCGTGATGTATAATGAACACATTTGAACAACACATGACTACTTAACACTATATTTAAACAAAGTATCATGTAATAAGTTACATTTGAACAGCACATAATATACGTACAGTTGAAAAATAAGTAGTTTTAATTAAATTGTAGAATGTATGATGGACTAATAAGACGTTTGAACAATGATGAACTAAACTGCAGCTGAAAAGTTCAATATGTACTAAAAATACAACTGAATAATAATGTACTAATACATCACAAATATCGTATGGTTCATTAATGTTACAAATGAGCATTGTTTACTCATATACGATTCAATAATGGTACAATGATGAGTAACTATGTGTCAAACAATACAACAATAATACACTATGCTAATATTACTGTTTAAAATTATAATCTACAAAGATTACACGTGAAAAATGTATGGTGTATTAATAATATTAATACGTACAATATACTAAACTATATTTAAAAATATTACAGGAACAACATACTGTGTAAGTACTAAGTTTATATCAAGTAGATAGTAAATTTTTGTTTAATATGATCTGGTGTGTGTACAGTACACGAATAAAAATATTTATGATCACGTACAATACCATTAAATATAATGTGAATTTCATAATATATATAGTAAAAACGAAAAGTAATTTATTATTAAATACATTATAGAACATATGTACACAATATACAGAAAAACAATGTACATCTTATAGCGAAAAGGCCTTTTTTCAGGTGGCGAAGCAAACATAATTAAGCATGTATATGATAGCGTATTGTACTGGGGAATGCGGCAAAATGTACAGTCATGTTACTACATAGGGAAAGGTAAATCCTGAAACATTCTGTTACTTACAGTATAACATTATTCACGCACGCTGTACTTGGATGACTATGTACAATAGTCAAACTTTTGATGTTTGAAAGTTATGTGATTGAGGTAACATTATCGTAGAAATTTTACACGGTTGATGTAGTGACAAACAATACTTTTGACCACAATAAATTGTTCAGACACAGTACATCAATACTGAATGCAAAATGATGTAGATACACCACATACAGTTGTATAGAGGAAAATGATTAAGGTTTTTTACTTTTGATAGTAATAGAATGCACAAAATACAAATGTATCTTAATGTGTTAAAAACACGATATGTTGTACAAAAACTTATTATTATTAAGGACACTGTCATTTTGAAATTCTAAAAATTGATACAAACACTATAAATAGCGATGTATAACATAACACTTTTCATATGAATGTAATATGACACTACATATAGTATAGTCTTGTACAGACTATACTACGTTACAATATTAGCAAAAGTTTCAAAACTTTGGCAATTTCAATTCATTAAGGCAAACAAACACCTAGAAGTGAAAGCAGACGCAGAAATACCCTCAGTAAAGATTATTTTATGTACATAGAAATACTTATACATTACTGTTAGCTACAGCAAAGAACGGTAACATTATACGGACGTATAATAAGGTTAACCTTTACATAATTATACAAATAGCTTAAAACCCATGATATTTGAATCATGGCGGACAGACACAGTCAGTGGCGTTCATTGGTCAATATGAACGAACGTAGTTCATGAAAGACGTAGAAGGGTAGAAAACAAGAGACTTATGGTTTAGGAACATAAATTTGAGTAAATGTGGGTTTATCAACCCCTTGCAATAAAAGTAACTGCTCCCCCCTTCTCTATCTCTGGGTAAATGACCAGGCTTTTGACAAATACTAAACAGGGCTTCCCGTCGTGCGGGAAACTCGAACTAATCGAGGCGTTACGATGCCTGTTCTGCTTGTCCAATGTTGAGTCCATAAAATGTTAGTGAGCAGAAAACTCACAAAACGAGTGCACGGCAGCTCTGTTTGCCCGAGGCGCAATTTGATTGCGTTGTCCGCACCTCGTTTCAACGAACTAGCAATCTGACCTTGCATCCCCGGACAGCCAATAATTTCAGGGGTTGGCCAACCTTTCAGGGAGTGATATATGAAGACCACGGTGGGGCAGCCACTGGTCATTGCCCATTGTCAACAGGGTGGTAACGGACTATACCTATTAGGGTTGATGTCACACTACAGGAGGGCTACTATTGAAAATTATTGTAGACTACTTGTGTGTAAACCTGCTGGCCAAACGAATGATGTTTAGATGGTGACAGCACCGCCAATAGGAGGCTAATTGATTGGGTTGGTCGTGTGCAAACCATGCATGCTTGAGCTCAGTTCTATCATTGGTTAGGAGACAGACTTCGTTTTCTACCAATAATTGGAACAAACAATTCAAATTCCCTCCTATCCAGTAATTGTAAAACAAAAGTTTACTCTTTCAATATAGATCAGAAAATTTGATCTAATTTTTTCTAAAGTGCACGCCCACCCAACAACAGTCACTTTCATTTTACCAGCACGATGTTACATAGTCCAACAAACCTTAGAAACTGACCTTTGAACAACTTCCCTAGCTCTGTTCTTAGATTGTATTGCATACTCTCTCGCAGTGGCCGCAAAGGGCATATACAATATCAGTGTTTGGGATCCTACTAGTTATAAACTCTTAATTATACCATTTGTTTCATTTTTTTCCAATACGCATATCATACTGAGGAAAAAATAGTTATGAATTCTAATACAGGTCGTTTTAATTTCATTGTACAGCTTACTTGAATACAGCTTACTTGAACATATCATATACAATATATACTAAAATATTTATTATTATTAAACACATTAGTCACCAACACCATGAGAGGACACGCAATGAACTTTCTCACAAAAAACTGCTAAAAGATATGGTTAACCTGAAGATGACCTAAGAAGGTCGAAACGTTGTTTTGTACTTTATTTTAAATCAAAGTTTTAATACCCATACCAACCGTCTTCAGAAAGCATTTTTACTTCGAAAGGGTTTCTCGTCAACACGAAAAACTTTCCTACAGAATCTCTATCGCATATTTTCAAAGTATTTTTGTTTCACTGCGTGTAGAAACTTCATAAAAGTTACGAAGCTTGCAAACCAATTGTATAGTTATTGCCCAAATTGCATCAGTTTCTGTTATAAAAACGCGTTATTTAGTATGGACCGAAAATTAAAACACATTAATATCTAAGTTAATATTTGTTATATACACAGCATCCCTCTAAACATCAAAATTTGTCTGAAGTTTTAATAACAAAAACCACATTTAATAACTCGTTTTTAACAACGTTTTGGGCTATACATTTTTTTTTCTACACAAAGTAATTAGTTACACTTACAAATGTCACTTGTGTGGTGTCACAAATATTCAGTTTCTAGAAACATTGCTCAAATTTCAAATATATGATTGCAAGTGACAGAGATTTCAAAATAAGCAACGTTTTTCCCATAAGATTACTACTGTTGCTAAATATTACGCCTACTTACCTGGAGTGTTTTTGTGTGTGTACGAAATAATGATTGTCGTATTAGTGTTCCTTCATCAACATAAACCACTTTTGTATGTATATCCTAAGAATATTTTGTGTTCAGTGATCACATTGGATCTAGTCAGCCTAAAAATAAATGTGAGTGGAATAAAATTTAACATCTAGTGACAATTTCAGTTGGCATGATCCATGATCAAAGACCAGTCATTTTATTTTCGCGTGTCTTATATCATCATCTATGTTATCACGGTATGGTGCATGTGGCCAGTGACCTCAAGATAGATTTGCGTGACAGATATCCTTATCACTATGGTCAGTGTATCACTGGCTTGCTTTTCAAATTATATACATTCTGAAATCCACTAATAACATGCGTTTACGTGCCAAACGTGAATGCTGAGCCTAAAAACGTCCTACCTACTATGTTTGACTGCATATAAAAGGCGACAATAAAATAAAAGTTCGTTCCACCAGTGAAACTCAAAAAAGTTCAAATCTCAACTGCAACTATGTCTGCAACAGAAAGAAAAGATAAAGGTGCAGCTCACGCGCCATCACACACGTGCGCAGCAGCCAAGGCAAACAACAGACTTTCCTTCGTGCTAGACATATAATAAAAAAAAACTAGTCTCTGCTTTAGCACCAGCAGATAACATTCTAGACACGCCGCACTACACTGCATAAAAAACTAAAATAAACATGCGCACTCTGAAGCGTCGTTTGGCAGCCATATTGGCTTTTGAATTCGTCCAATGGAATCGATTTTCCATACTGGAAAAGTTGAAAAAAAGGAATAGGCGGAGTTTGATCTCACCCTGCGGGTCATAATACTAAATATGACGTTAACTGACAGAGAAGTAACCAATAATATTGTAAAACTGATGTGTATGTGTATGCATTCATATATATATATATAAGCCGCCTTCAATCTGGTCTGAAAGCAAGATGTATCACCATCAACTAACTCTACGTTGTAAATATTCTAGAGAAAATACAAATTTGAATACACAATGCCAAGGCAAAAAAAATGTTTCTAACAAAGTTATATACTAAATAAAATTAAACTATGAATAGAACACTTCATTTACACATGTTTAAGACAAAAAAAAAGTACCAAATGAAAAAAAAATTCTAACACTTCCTTCGTCTTATGTAACTTATCATTGAAGTTATCGGATCTTATGGAGCTGGAAACACATTCGGATCTTATGGAGCTGGAAACACATTCGGATCTTATGGAGCTGGAAACAACATTCTACGTTTATTCTAGCGATGAGCTTTTGTTGTAAAGTGAATTAATGTATTTTGTACACTGATTAAGAGCTGTAGTAACTTCCAGGTCCACTTAATTGTCAAATTAATCACTTTATGGGTTATCCGGGCTCAAAAGTATCATAAATAAGGTAATGATAAAACACGAAGAACTGCAACTGCAAAACCTACCACGACTACCTACGCTCCAGCTTTACTTAAAAAATAGTTCTCTAAAGAACAAGTAATCGTTAGCACCAAGATAACAACATGCTGATGATTTATTGTCATATAGTTATCATAATTTCGCCTGTCTGTTTCTTATATCTTCCATCCTGAACCTGATATTAACTAGCGTTATTTGAATCCACTATTTAATTAGGCTAAGCGTACAATTGTTTAGGTATCCTGCATGAATAGTAAATTTTAAACAATTCAAATACTTTTACGCACAAAAAATGTATCCATAAGTAATTATTCCTGATAGTACACGACCTGTGTATAAAATTCTTTACAGGACAATTATTTTTTGACTTTATAATAGTTACACTTTTATAATTCTTCGAGTTGTTATCAACAACTATTACGATATAATTCCTGTATCATACTGCAACAATTTGTCTGGTTTTGTTCACATTAACAGTATGTTAAAATTATGCCCTATTATTAGCCACAGTTGATCATTCTTACTAAACCCATTATTTAATAACCTAACTATCATTATCATTCGGCGTTACTGAATTCTATTCATTTCAAAATATAACCTGATTTCTCTAGCATTATTTTTGTTACTATAACCATCATAATTCTGCATTATCGTATGTCATCTGTTCTAAAACAATCCAATCATCTTAACCCAGCGTACGCCATACTAATTTATGTCGACATAAATTATTCATTAAAATCTAAAGTCGCTTATGTCCATATAGTTTCATTATTATCATCCAATGCTACGGCATCTAACCTGTTTTAAAACAGTTCCACAGAAAATTTCTTTGTGCCTTATGTTCGTGTAGCGTAATTATTAACATACAACCTAACAACTTGCTATCTGTTTTAGAACAGCCTCTCAGCGCGTTGCTTTGTTTCTCATGTTAATGTAACTTTATTATCAACATCCAACCTACAGCATACCACCTCTTTTGAAATAGCTCCACACAGCAGTGCTTTGTGTCTTATTATAAATATCAAACCATATAGCATGTTATTTATTTTTAATAGCTTACAACAGTATTCCTTTGTATCTCATGCTAATATAACTTAATTATCAACAATAATAAAAAGAGCTTCACACAATAATGATTTCCGCCTTGTTAACTTTAATGCAGGTTATTTACTAGCATCCATATTTCAATCACACAACCTGTTTTAAAATAACGTCTTCAGAAAGCGTTTCTTTATACAATATTTTAAGCTAACCTAATTACAACACCCAACCTTAAAAAATCTTTCTTGTTTTACAATAGCTTCTCAAAGTGTTAATGTTTGCCTCACCATCAACATCCAGCTTTACAACCTGTTACCTGTTTTAAAATAGCTTAAGACAATGTTGCTTCGTGCCTCATGCTAATTTAGTTTGTTTACTAACATCTAAACTTAAAACATACAATCTGTTTTAAAATAACTTCACACAGCGTTTATTGGTGCCTTCTGTTAATGTAGCCTTATTATTAACATCCATTCTTAAAGCATGCTACCTGTTTCAAAATAACTTCACACAGCGTTGCTTTGTGCCTTCTGTTAATGTAGCCTTATTATTAACATCCATTCATAAAGCATGCTACCTGTTTTAAAATCCTTCACACAGCGTTGCTTTGTGCCTTCTGTTAATGTAGCCTTATTATTAACACCCATTCTTAAAGCATGCTACCTGTTTTAAAATAACTTCACACAGCGTTGCTTTGTGCCTTCTGTTAATGTAGTCTTATTATTAACACCCATTCTTAAATCATGCTACCTGTTTTAAAATAACTTCACACGGCGTTTCTTTGTGCCTTCTGTTAATGTAGCCTTATTATTAACATCCATTCTTAAATCATGCTACCTGTTTTAAAATAACTTCACACGGCGTTTCTTTGTGCCTTCTGTTAATGTAGCCTTATTATTAACATCCATTCTTAAAGCATGCTACCTGTTTTAAAATGCTTCACACAGCGTTGCTTTGCATCTTATGTTAATTTAGTCTAATTATCAACACTTAACCTAACAAAGACAACCTGTTTTAGAATAGCTTCAAATACAAGTTTTTTGTGCCTTATGTTAGTTTACTAATACCAAAACTTAAAACGTGTAACCTGTTCTAAAATAGCTTCAAACAGAGATTCTTTGTGCCTTATGTTAATTTAGCCTAATTGTCAACTTCCAACATTAAAACATTCTACCTGAATGCCGTAGAATAGCCTCTGAGAGTGTTGCTTGGTGCCTTCCTTATATTAATGTAGCCTGTTTACTAATACCAAAACTTAAAACGTGTAACCTGTTCTAAAATAGCTTCAAACAGAGATTCTTTGTGTCTTATGGTAATGTTGCCTAATTATCAACACATAACCTTACAGCGTGCTACATACTTTGCAGTAGCGACATATAACATTTCTTTGTGCCTCATGTTAATTAGCCTAATTATCAACAAACTTATAACGTGTAAAGTCTTTTAAAATACTTCCTTGCAGCTTTTTTTTTACCTTACGTTAAGATACAGCCTTATTATTAACTTTTAACCTTACATGCATGATATATATATATTATTATAACAATATATAGCATTTCTTTATGATTTCTGGTAATATATCCTTATTGCCAACATTCAACGTTACAACATGAAGCCTGTTTTAAAATGGCCTCACACAGCATTTCTTTGTGTCTTATGTTAATTAGCCTTACTGGCAGCATTCAACCGTATAGCGTGCTATTTATTTTGTAATAGTCACACATAGTGTTTCTTTGCATCTTAACACACATTAATATACAGCCTTATTGTCAACATTCAACCTTACAAGATGCTACCAGTTTTAAAATAACTACACAGTGTTGTTCTTAGTTCTATGTTAAATTAGTTTAATTATCAACATTCAACCTTAAAACATATTATCTGACTGTTTTATAATAGCTTCTTAAAGCGTTACTTTGTGTCGTATGTTAAGTTAGTTTAATTATCAGCATTGAAACATGTTATGTCTTTTAGAATAGCTTCAACAGCTTTGCTTTGTGCTTTATGTTAATGCAACTTAATTATCAGCATTGAACCTTACAAAACTCTACCTGCTTTAAAATAGCTTAACACACCGTTACTCTCTGTCTCGTGTTAATTTAGCCTAATCACCAGCGTCCAACCTTACACCATGCTACCTGTTTTAAGATAGCTTCTCTCATCATTGCTCTTTGTGCCATATGTGAATTTTGTTTAATTATCAACATCCAACATTAAAATATCTATATATTTCAAAATAGCTTCAAACAGTGTTGCTTTACGCCTTATGTTAAAACAGCCTAATTACCAGCACCCAACCTTACAACATGCTACCTGTTTCAAAATAGCTTCACACATCCTTTCTTCTTGTCTTATGTTAATATAGTCTTACAATCAGCATCTAACCTTACATGCTACCTGTTTTAAAATTACCACACAGCGTTGCTTTTGTGCCTCTGCTAATTTAGCCTAGTTATCAACATCCAAGTTTATATCACACACACTGTTTTAAAATACCTCCATACAGCATTTCTTTTTTGCCTTACGTTAATGTTGCCTTATTATTAACATCAAACCTTATAGTATGACCTTTTATAATGACGTTGCTTTGTGCCTTATACATAAATTAATATAACCTGATTATCAACGTCTAACTTTACAGAATGTTATCAGTTTTAAAATAACTACACACAGCGTTGTTTCATGCCTTGTGTTAATGTTGCCTGGATATAAACATCTATTCCTGCTGGTCTCTATGTGTTTCAACATAGTTGAATCTTCAAATCTCAGTGTTATCGTACAACTTGCTTTAAAATAGCTTAGTAATCATCGTACAAGGTTATGTAACTGAATATCAGATTTTAATTCATTCCATAAAAGCTTTAACTTCTTGTATTCACAATGCTTTTGTCATACTTCTTAAATGTATTCACATATATATATGTGTGTGTGTATTTCAACATATTCTAATATTTTTATACAATAGAAGCTTACCTGGACAGTCTCTTTGCTAAATGTGACGCTTTTCTTGCATTCGGAGAGCTCAGAAGTTTTACCTGTAATTAATAAAGTTATCAGTTATTAATTTTCAGTAACCATATATTTTTATATGAGAAATAGAGAAAAAGATTTGTTTTTTCCCCCAAAAAGAATTGAACAAATCGTGTGTTATTTTGAAATTTCATGATATAAAAGCTACTTAACTCTGAATAAAATAAAAGAAAAATGCCAGCGTTACTACAAAATTATTCCAATTAGAAGAAAAAAGAACATTGATACAAAAATATTTCAGTTGATAATAAACGTCACAGTAGAAAAGATAGGAGCGTCTAATAGGTTTAACACTTAAAACATTTTATTGTCTTTTACTATTTGTAGTGCATACTAAAAGGATTCACACATTTTGATTAAAAAAAAACTTTTACACTCTAGTTGTATGTACTGCCCTGATGAAGCTGCAAAGGCAAAACGGTTAAAATAAAAAGTTATTTTATAATTATCTGAAGTATAGAGTTTGTTTTTTTCTAACCCTTTTATAGAAATTTTAAAAACACCACATCATTACTACATATAAGTTAATACAGTTTACAATTTACATAGTTAAAATAATTAATACAACCAACTTCACACATCAACGCGTATTAAAGTCTAATTAAAATTGAAAGCAATGCAAAAGAGGCTAACAATCTAAAAATCACACACATGCATAACAATTCACACAAATTAATGAGAAATACAATAAACTCAATAGTGGAAATTCATGTGAAAAGGTGTAATGAATCATACAATATAATAACAGCATAATATAACAAAATTACGACTACAGAAAATAATTTAGCAACATATACCTGTAACAAATCATCGAAAAGTTATCCAACACTGCAAAATCTCTAAAGAATACACAGCGAGTTTGGCAGCAGAGCAATAACACGGTAGCAAATGATAACGCCAACAGTATAAAATACACGACACTGCATTGTATTTTTCAAAAAAGTCGCCTTTGACACTGTACGAAAATTATTACACGAATTTAATAAGGAACCAGTCAAAATGCTTGTTAAGTGTAAAGGATTGTGCAAACACAGTCAGTATGACAAGTAGATTTTCAGAATAGGTAGAAAGAAGGTTTAGAAAATAAATACTCTCTGATATACACATGACTTGACTCTTGAATCCTCGCAATAACGTACAGGGACAAACGTGTTTGACATGCTAATACACTACTTGAAAGAATCACCTAGCAGTAACGCCCTAAAATTCCTTAAAAAATCAAGACAAAGTATTTGAGAAAATCTTAGAAGCATTAGATCTACGCCTTAAGAAGTATATTACCAGAATAAACGCAATAAAAAAGAGAAAAGTCATTATATTACAATGACATTGGAAAAACATTACAGTTATGTCTCAAAATTATTATATCAAAATTAAATTTATAAGAACTTTAGAGATAAGTATTAAATTTGTTATGTCAACATGGACCCAGCAAGGGCCTTAAGAGTTATCCTCAAAAGATATATCAGAGTAGACTTAGTACGAACATTTCTGTCGTACTTTAAATGTCAATTTAACACAATTAACATTTTCAAAAAATTCTAGCTAAATTGTATTATAATTTCATAATAAACTTACCAAGAAAATTTGAGAAAGGTCTCAAACGTTAATATATCAGAATGAACTTAATTAAGACACTACATCTAGGCCTCAAAAGATAATACATTAGAATAAACTTAGTAAAAGCTTCAGATCACTGTTTATAAGCTTATCATATATTAACAAAATTGTTAAGGACTTTATAATTACGGTAATTGTCATTATATCTCAATGAGGTTTGGTAAGGCGTTACAGCTACACTTTAACAGTCACTATACCGACACGAGCTTAAGAAATATATTACAGATGCATCTCAAAAGCTAATGTATTAGTAATTAACCAGAATTATGCCTTAAAATTATTGATATTATAATATATTTAGTAAGAGTTTTACAGCAATATTTTGAAGGTTTGTATATTCGAGTGTGCCTAATAACAATAATTAGGGCTCACACTCGAAAGTCATTCTCTTATAAAGTTCATTTAATATAACAAATTCGAAAAGAGCTTTGGCAATATTTATACCGTAAAGGTCATTCCTTTGAAATTCACTTCATAGGAGCTTTAGAACTATTCATATCAGAATAAGATAGGCAATGAAGTAAAGATTTATGCTATATATGTTTGTTTAGTGAAGTAATAATTTACTTTTGAAATATTTATTAAAATAAATTAAGAGCATTACATATATGCTTTAAACTTATCAGAATTAACATAGAACAACTGATATTAATTTGACAAACTAAATAATTTAATTTTCTGAAAATTTCTATTAATAATTATTAGTTACATACAACACCTTGCATCAACTCAAACTGTCAATGTTTTAATATGGCTGTTGTGTATCAGTTAGTTCATGTTGATGGCAATTAATTTTGATATTTATATCAACAATTATTTTCATTCAGATTGTTTCTTTTGGGAAAGTTGAACAAACAAACAATATAAGACAAGAAAGAACTGTAAACATTATACATTTATATTATGGCAGGAAATACATCAAAATACTAAACGTATTGAAACCATAACAAATAACTACTTTATACAGTTGAAATGCTTAGCAATTAAAAACAGATAGCCCATAAGCAAATTTTTGACACTTTCATAGACACAAAAATCGATTAGGTACATATGTAAGCTATCAGTAACCTCTGTACAGATACACTACAAACTTTGAAAATATAAAATATACGTAATAAATGAACATAAACGAACAGACAGAAAAATACACCTTGAACAATCCTAGGTTTTCGTCTTCACGTCTGTATAATTCTGTTTTTTTGGAAATTTCTTGTAATTAGTTGTTGTGAGTATAAATGTTGATAGCCACAATGGAATGTATCGTTAATAATTGTGAAATATTACAGATGTGAATAAATACATTACTTCTAAGCTTATGCGCTACAGAAAAGATAGTTATACAGAGAATACAAACTAGTCTTTCATTGACATTCTACAAAAATAATATTCTATAGCCACTATTTTAGTAGATAAAAACTAGTCTTTCAGTGACATTCTACAAAATTAATATTCTGTAGTCATTATATTAGTGAATAAAAACTAATCATTTATTGACTTCTACAGGACTAATACTCTATAACCAGTATTTTAGTGGACAAAAAACGACTCAGAGCTGTACAGAGAATAAACATCAGTCCTTCATTTCAATTCTACAAATTAAGAATTTCTATTTTTAGAATAAAAGATATACACAATTGCATCCTTCTACATTACAAATAAAATAATTTACATGTGTTTGTTTGAAGTCAAGGAAAAAGCTACAAAGCCAGCTACAATATGCAGGTATCGAAACCTGCTTTTTAGCGCTATAATTCTCTAGACTAACCTTTGTGCCACTGTGGGCAAAATTGTTTATGATTTACGTAACAGATAATCCCTTTATTATTGAGATTTATTTCCCTCGATATAATTTTTTTCAAAAAAATTTCAATAAGTCATGAATGTTATTTATAGCCAAGTAAAGACCAGGTTCACATTAGCCAGTTACAAGCAGTTACTATTTTTACACATGCTGGAAATGATATTAAAAATTATATTAAGATGTATTATTAAAACGTCTAAAATTTATTAAGTGCAATAAGAAACACTAATCCATTTTTAAAATGAGATTACTTGTATATACATAATAAAAACGAAAACGAAAAATAAGTTACTTGTTTCCTAACACGGGGGCCCGATATGGCCAGATGGTTAAGGCACTCGACTCGAAATCTGAGAGTCGCAGGTTCAAATTCCCGTCGCACCAAACAAGCTCGCCTTCTCAGCCGTCGGGGCGTTATAATGTTACGCTCAATTCCACTATTCTTTAATAAAAGAGTAACCCAACAATTGGTGGTGGATGGTGATGACTAGCTGCCTTCCTTCTAGCCTTACACTGCGGTTAGCGCGGAGAGCCCTCGTGTGGATTTGTGCGAAATTCAAAACAAACCAAAACCAAACCTAACATGGGAAGTCGCATAAAGTAGTGCACGCCTACTATATAATCTCTTCAAGTATTTTTTAATGTAATCCTAGTTTATGATCCGACATTTAAAATTGTATGACTAATTTTTTGTTAATTGGTGTAACGCACATACGACCTACATGCCTAATCAATCGTAGAAAATACGTTACGAACCAACTGTGTGGAGTAGGTTCTATACTTAAGTATTACGCATGAGTAATATACAGGCATATTAATAAGCAACAGGTGATATAGCATTTTATCACACGATGATAACACGACCCTAATATTTTTTATCTATACTCTAGACGTATATGTGTTTAAATATATTATGACGCATAAAACTCAAACAACAGTCACTTATGATCCTATTCTCCCTCTTTTCAGCAGTGGCTCAGAAGAAAGCTCAAAACGCTAAAACTACGTTTCAATACCCCAAATGGACACAGCATAGATAGCTCCAATACCCCAAATGGACACAGCATAGATAGCTCCAATACCCCAAATGGACACAGCATAGATAGCTCTTGTGTGACTTTCCGCTTAACAAAAACAAATAAACAAACAATTATAGTCTGACATTTCCAACCAGGTGTTGACAAATTCAATAATTTATGGATAACACTATGTAACAAAATTTTTACTTTTCCTTGTTCCTGGGCAGAAAGTGTTATTTCTCAATTGCTTATGCCTAAAGTAAACAGAAAAGATCTATTTTTCTCTTCAAACTTTTCTTTTGGGTCTTGGGAGCGTATAACGAAAATATAATTGGAGACTATTTGGGGGCTGATAGGAGAAAGTGATTTACATTACAGTCGCATGTTTCGAAAAGCTACCCACTTCTAAACATTTTTGTATAACTTTTGTATAAATACATGTAAATCTTGATTTATATGTTGTTTTATTTAGATCTTATGTAAATGAAATTTGCCCGTTTTTATATATAAAATAGATTAATTTCTAAATTTCATTATCCACGTCACAAAAGCAAAGTTTGAAGGGAATAATGCCCATTTTCTGCTACTTTTACAACATAAGCAATTAAGAAATAACACATACTATCCAGGAACACAATTTGTGTTACACAGTGTAATGTTAGATCACCCAGCACGGAATATTTGCAGTTCAAAAATAGCAATTAATCGACATATATATTTATTAATATCTCCTTGCAATTTCCTTTCAGCTCTTCAACGTTGTTAAGTTCAATGTGCAATTCAACTGAAAGAATAGCTAATGTTTTTTAAAAATGAAAAAAAAAATTAAATTACCAAATTAGGTACTGTCATGAAAACATAAACAAACAACAAAAGTTATCCCAAGTTTGGTAAAAATAAATATTAAATTGTTTTAAAGTTCTTAAGCAAATGAAAAACAAACACCAATTGAATACGCCTAACTCGACATTTCTTTTCAAATGCTGTTACAAAAGGTCGAAACATCATTTTTGAGCACCAATTAAAAATGATAACAGAACGAATATAATACAGATATTTCCTACTTTAAAATTCATAAAAGTAAATTTAGTACGTCTTCTGTTCCTATTTTTAATTTGAAGAAGAACCTTTGCGAACATAAAAGAAATTCGTTGTTCTATTTCCTGTGTGTTTTGTGTGTTTTTCTGATAGTAAAGCCACATCGGGCCATCTACTCAGCCCATCGAGGGGAATCGAACCCCTGATTTTAGCGTTGTAAATCCGGAGACATACCGCTGTACTAGCGGGGGGCTATTCTATTTCCTACACTCCTGCCTAGAAAGTTCCTTCAGTGCGTGCCCCCCAGTGGCTCAGCGGTATGTCTGTGGACTTACAACGCTAAAACCCGGGTTTCGATACCCGTGGTGGGCAGAGCACAGATAGCCCATTGTGTAGCTTTGTGCTTAACTCAAAACAACAACATCCTTCGGTGCGTTAGGTTTAGTTCTTGGTTAAGTACAAATATCCACAACTGGTCATCTGTGCCATATCTACCACGGATTTCGTAACGTAATTTCTAGCGTCATAAGCTCTGATGCTTACCTCTGCCAGAGGACCGGTGTGTTAGGAAAGTTTTCAAACTAGTGTCCCCCCCCAGAGGGACATAGTGGAATGTTTCCGAACTTACAATGCTAAAAAGTAGGTTTTGATTCGTGTGGTGGACAGAGTACAAATCTACTTCAATCTTAACTTCAAACAAACTGGAAAAAACAGGGGAAAACGAGGAATTGGAATAAAACGACAGTTCAAAAGACAGTGTTCTTAACAAGTGACGTTCAAATGGTGATTTTTTAAAAAATAATTTACTGATCAGTAGTGTTCAGTTTTGCGTATTTTCATATAATTATATCTATACATAAATTCAATTTCCAACATCAAAATCACACTTAATTTGAAATAATTATTTATTTCGCCAAATATTTTAAAATAATAAAAGGCATGGATTTAGTGCATTCTAAATAATATCTCTTTCTTTATTATTCCCATCACTTTTAAGCGTTTTATTTAAGGTCTCGTATAGCTGCACCCGCCTCTCCGATGGCCTGAAAGCTTATAACACTATAAATCTAGTTTCGATACCCGTAGGCGCGGTCGGTAGAACACAGATAACCGTTGTATAATTGTGTGGCTTTGTGCTTTAACAGTAAAGATAAATTTTTTGAATAACTAAGACAAGAATATTCTTCAGTGAACTTCAACAGAGAGAAAAAGGAAAAAAAATATTACAAACACTACACTTTACTTCAATCAATTTATGACTGCACTCGTGACGGAAATGCGTATTTTATCCTTACTTACAATATAAAGAAAACTGACGTATGAAACTAACCCTATGTAAAAAAAATGTTTTACTGTTTATGACTGACATATCAAAACGGATCAGTCTAAGCATATACATAACAATTGCACAAAAGACATCTTAAAACGTTCTAGTCTGTATTTCAAATATGTAGTTGAAATTTTACTTCTAACTTTACATTGTTAATACTGTATGAGTAGATCGTTATAGCATTGATGTTGCTGCCAAATAGTATTATTAAAGTATTCTCAGAGTTTCTGTAAGTGAATAAAAATATTTTTTTTACATATATTTGTGTGTTACACCTTTACTGCAAACAATAATAGAAGGAATAAGTGCGAAGATCTAGGAATTATTATGAATTTTTAAAATGATGAAACATTCTACTCAAAAGTCTTATTTGATAACATTGACGTTACAGTTGAAAGTTCTTTCTAAAAAGAAAAAAACAATTTTGTCACTCGCAAGCACAGATTTGAATATCATGTGTGACGTTTATACTTATATTTATGTGTCTCAAAGAGTAGAACTTCAAGACAATGCTTCAAGGGACAAAAACCCAAAACTGGACACCTTATGTGAAAGTTTTTTTTCTAAATTTCTCAGCAGTGTATATTTGTACTGTGTTTTTAAATAAATTTGTAAGGTGGAGAAAACTTACATTAGAACACAATAATACAGGACATTTTTGTAGAAAAATTAAACGTTGTATCAAACTTTTTGATAGTGTAGTTCAAAATGGAAACTTTAGTTTTTAAAGAAATATAAATATATTTCTTCTTTGACGTTAGGTTGAATTATAGGCCCGGAGTGGCCAGGTGGTTAAAGCACTCGACTCGTAATTCGAAGGTTGTGTCACACCAAACACACTCGGTCTTTCAGCGCGGGGGCATTATAATGTTACAGTCAATCCCATTATTTGTTGGTAAAAGAGTAGCCCAAGAGTTGATGATGAGTGGTGATAACTAGCTGCCTTCCCTCTAGTCTTACACTGCTAAATTACGGACGGATGGGGCAGATAGCCATGGAGTAACTTTGTGCGAAATTCAAAACAAATCAAACAAATTCATAATAACGTTGATTTATATATCCAAATATTCTTCTTAAATCGCTAACAAACAGTTTTGTAAAAGATAGACGTATTGTATACCTTTACTTTAAACACCTGTAGAAGAAACACGTGTTTTAGTTTTAGGTGAAGTATTTCAGAAGAAAATTCGTGGTATAATTAAAAATATGTGAAGGTAGCGTAATATGTGGCAGCCAAGTTGGTTATAGCGTTATTACAAATAATTATTATTTTTAATTTGGAGAAGTGCACTTAAAATTGAATGTAACAGCGAGGGATACGTGATACACTTCAGTGAAATTCTTTTTGCAATATAATATGATTTATTTAAGGACAGCATGTTTAAGTAGAATTAACTTTATTCTACGAATAATGTATTATTGCTCTGTAATTCACTCTTATTCTGTAGTGTCGTAGAATTTATTTTATTCAATGAGTGACACATTAGAGGAGCATAAATCTTATTACACCTGTTCTCTTGATAACGATGTGTCATTTAACAATTTTTAAAATTGGTAATTGTAATTTTCTTTGTACTTGCAGTCTCCAAGACATGTAACGGCATGTAAATTCAATGGAAAAAACGATATCCATCAGACCACTAGAATACAAAGGAACTTGATAAAGATATCAAACATTAGTTCCTAAGATTTTACGGTTCTATAAGTTACTATGTGGGCCATACATTGAGTGGATATTTCCACATTATTTAGTGAAAAGTTTAATGAAAATTATCAATTTAACAATTTACACGTCTTAAGAATCTATCTTAGTAAACACTGTTGACTCAGATGTGTAATGTTTACTTTATCTGTCAACGCCTAGTAACGTGCTTTCACTTTCGATACCAGTATTTAATCTCGAGATAACCTTCACAGAAGACATCAAAACCTGTCTATTTTAATAATTCTCTCTTAAGTTCAGTGTTTCGCAAAGTTATTGTCCGTTAAGAGCTATCTGCTCTTTGTCCACCGTGGGGAATCGAACCCCAAATTTTAGAATTGTAAGTTCATAAACGTAACAGTGAGCTGAAGTGGGACACTTTGTATGCAAAAAATATAATCATCTATGAAAATTAAAGTTTACTAAAAAAGTAAAATGGCAACTTTATTGTTTCAAATCTCAACTGGTTTGTTATACTGTTGTTACATAACTGTTTTACTTTCAATTTTATCTGTTTATAAATACGTATATACACGTATACTGGCGTTCTTTTAATACAACATGATTACATAGACAAAAAAAAACACAATTTATTATTTGAAATCCGAATTGCTTTGTCATAACGGATATTATATATTTGTTTTATTTTCAATTGTATCTGTTTATAAATGTATACATGTATAAACACAAAAAATTGATTTTTCATGTTAAATTGTTTTCTTTATAAAAAGAAATATAAAGTTAGGAATAGTCAATATGAAGATTCAAACATTCAATGGTCGCCTTCTGTCATGTACGTCAAAGTATGGACTTGGCAACAGTTGTACAGTCTTACGAAACGCCCGTTTTCTTACATACACTGCGTGTGCACAAAAGAGCTATGTAAGATTAGAAAAGTTTGATAGTAGTCATTATTTATTCTTATGACTGAAGCTTCTAAACAAAAATTAAAAGAAAAATACACGAGCAAAGCATTTTGTAGGATTAATTTAAGGTTTGGAGCCGAGTGTATTTTTTAGATTGTTTAGATACTGCTAAAATGTATTGACTCATCATGGATGTCACCACGAAGAAATTCAGCAAAGTACTTTTGTTTGGTTCTCTTTCTCTGTTCTCTGATTACATACTTTATACACAAATTATTAGAACACTTTATTTCTGAAATTCTTGTTTATCACAGTATTAGGTTCTTTATTGTAGACAATTATAAATATACTTTATAACAATAATCACACGTGAACTGTTTAATAATAGCATCAGTACAGTTATATTGCTGTATAAAATTATCTTAGACTCGATCATAATCCTCAAGCTTCAAACACACATTTATATTGCTTGTTTTATGAAATATTTTTACTTCTGAATTTATTCCAAATCAAAACTTTGTAGGCCACCTGAAATTGACAAACTAAGCACGAACAGGCTATTATGTTAACAAAAATAACAAAATCTAGTTCGTTTCAAGGCACCGATAACATCAATACAACATTTTCTGTGGGATGTTCAAGTTACCTTGGCCAGATTGTCCAGTGGTCCGGCATGGCCAAGCGTGTTAAGGCGCGCGACTCGTAATCTGAGGGTCGCGGGTTTGCATCGCACCAAACATGCTCACTTTTCAGCCGTGGGGGCGTTATAATATTACAGCCAATCCCACTATTCGTTGGTAAAAAAGTAACCCAAGAATTGGCGATGGGTGGTGATGACTAGCTGCCTTTCCTTTAGTCGTACACTACTAAATTAGGGACGGCTAGCACAGATAGCCCTCGAGCAGCTTTGTGCGAAATTCAAAAACAAAACAAAAACAAACAAACAGATTGTTCAGTGGAAACTGGAGTACAAACTTTATCGTTTCTGTTTCTACAGGAACACAGCGACTGACTTGAAACAACTCACTAAAGAAACTGTAAATAATTGCTGCCACAGATAAACGTCCCATACCCAGTTAGGCCATTAGAAACGAATTCATGGAGCCCTATTTTCAAATGGACTTCTAATTGACAATATTAATTCGTTTTAATAATAAAATTGGATAATATTTTCACAATTGCTAGAAATTTCTTTGTCTTCTGTAATAAATAATGTGAAAAGTGATTCTTTCGAGGAGAATAATTCGCCTGAATATAGCTTTGCGTCAAAAGATGATTAGAACATTACTATTATTCCATAAATCAATCACTTCGTAATAGACACATAAATTTCAGACGAAAAATTACGTTTAAAGACAAAATTACCAGAATAAGTAATTCAAATCAGCATTTACAAGAAACCATCTGGAGGTCATCTTAAAGGGAAGGAGTTGAATTTACTAATCTAAAGAGAGAAAAGTCATATGTCCAACATACGAAATATCTTTTTAAGTTGCCACTTCCTTTTGGTAAGCATAAGTCAAATAACCTAAACATTTTTCCTTATAACATTTCATTTAATTGAAATAACTGCAACCTTATAATTAAAAACAAGTTTTTGTTTGTTTTTGAATTTCTCGCAAAGCTACTCGAAGACTATCTGCGCTAGCTTTTCTAATTTAGCAGTGTAAGACTAGAGGAAAGGCAGCAAGTCATCACCCCTCACCGCCAACTCTTGGGCTACTCTTTTACCAACGAGTAGTGCGATTGACTGTTATATTATAATGCCCCCACGATTGAAAGGGTGGGCATGTTTGGAACCCGCGACCCTCAAATTACAAGTTGAGTGCCTCAACCATCTGGCCACAGTAAGCTAATATTTTTTTTTTGTTAAGTCCAGGATTATATAATGGACTATCTGCGCTGGAGCCACTACAGGAATAGATCCCGAATTTTATTGTTAGCCGTCAGGCTTATCTCTGAGCAATGGAAGAGAAAAGTTCTATTTTGTTTTAAATTGCACATTAAATTATGGTACATATAGAAGTCGACTTGATTCTTAATGTTATAGTATAAAATAATGACAACAACACATCTGTACAGCCGCTTCTGTCAAATTATATTTAATTTTTACGTCATGCTGATTTATAAGGTATTTACATGAACTACTGATGTAAAATTACACGTAAAAAATTAACAGCAAGCAAACCACAAATACAAACTACTGTTAGAATCAGACGACAATAAATAGAAAAGCAGCTTTATCTATTGAAACGTCTACGAAAAACATTAAGCCTGTCAAGAAGAAAAAACGGGTTTGATGTTCCAATCACACATCAGTAGTCTCACCACAAAAATAAGAAGGTATGATTTCATACGAGTCCAATTTGTATGTAATAGCAAAATGGGAGTAGAGGGGGGGATTAACGGCCATCGGGTGGTTTTATTTGTGTCTTGCGCAGTCTGAACGTCACGCACTTCCTGTTTTATGATTCCTATAAATCTTTCCAATTTGTCGTTACTTTTCGAAATTTAACGATCGAGATACCACGTTTTAAAAGGTAAGCTGTGCCATCTAGTGATGTATAACGTACTTATATTTAACTGGTCCACATTCGACACACATGGTCTCTTGACTTGTGTTGCTAAAAATCTGGTTTCGATATCCCTGTTGGGTACCAGACAAATTGCTCATTGTGTATCTTTGTGCTCTACAACAAACAAACTCACGCACATACAAAAGTCCCAAAGTTCCAGATTTCATAATTCCAGTTCAAATTATGTACGAAATAAACTACTATTACTGATCCAGTTGTGGAAAGTTCTCAACACAGTTACATTTACGAGCAATAGCTACTGATAAAAATCTTCATTTAAAAATTCATTTTTCATTTAATTATATATTAATATTCACTTTACGGTTCTACTTTCACTTTTAACAATGAGTCCAAACGTATAGAATAAACATCACATTTAACTGAACCACATATTTTCAGATTAATTGAAATATACAGTTACGTGTGACGTTATTTGTATTATAACAATGTGAGCTATAATACCTTAAAATAAAATAACCATAATTAATTTGAGGGCAAAGCTACATGACGTTTAAGTTTAAATCAACTGTCAATCTTAACCAGCAATCTAATGCCTAGGTTTAAGTGAACTATCAAAGTTAACCAAAATTCTCATCCCTAGGTTTATATTAGCTATCAAATTTAACCGAAACTCTAACCCCTAGGTGTAAGACAGCTATCAAAATTAACCAGAATTCTAGCCCCAAGATTTAAGTCAGCCATCAAAGTTATCAAACAAAATATCCTCTTAAAGTAGATCTACTATTAAAGTCATTGATGGTGGAAATAAATGACCTCTAGTCTAGATTAACCATTCATGTCATTTATTTTAACAGTATAACCTTGAAGACCTGGTCAACACATACGATGATTTAACAGTAAAAATAATCAATATTCACGTAGCAAAGTCATTCAGTAATAATAGTTGATAAATTTTAAGCCAGAATCAACTATATAGATCGTATAGTGGTTAAGTCATTGCAAGAAAATTTTGAAAAAGTTTACGATAGTATCCAATATAGCTGCATGGGTAAGTATGCAACCTCCCCACCCTACTGATATTCTGAAATTATTAAAATTTAAAAACATAAAAATAAGTATCGTGGTAGTATAGACTGGCTGAAATTCACCCTACTTCTCATTAGTATCTATGAGCCAGAATATCTTAATCTATTAGTATTATGATAACAAGAAAGTTCCAACTGATCAACAGTTTTTCCACTGCGCTTCAGACAGTCCGTATCAGAGTTTGTGTTATTCACCATATCATATTTCGATACAAGTCGACATAGGAACAGCACAGTAGGAAACAATAAACTCCATTTGCACTTTAACCAGCTATCAACACCTACAGCCATGCTGCCATTACTGTTTCAACAATTGTGGGTCAGAAAACCCACTTATGGTGGATCAGAGGAAAATAGACATTAAACAAGGTATTTTACATTGTGTTACTTCTTGTTTTACCTAAGAACACAATCTCTTCATTGTACACCCTGAATATATGTACAGGTACTTGAAACCAAAGGTATCCCCTTGTCCGCAAATTCACACGTATGTCAACACAAGTTGTCTCAAGTGCTTCTGTAAACAACTGTCACTCTTAACCATAGAATTACACCTGAGTTTTCAAAAGGCAATCCTAGCAAGTCATTCTAATTCATCTTAGATGTTAATGTTGTAAATATTATATCTAATGTCACTAACCGTCTTAGTTTTTACGACTTAGCAGACTTCAGGTTATTTGCTCTACAAAACTTATTGCTTGTGATGTTAAAATGCTACATCCATTTACTCTTAATATTATGTCACCAACCTTATGATTGTACGTATAGCTGCAAAGTTAGTCAAGTGAATGCAATTAATAAAATGTCCTGTAAATATTTTACGATTAAATTTCACTTGATGAACCAGAAAGAAAGAGTTGAAACTTCTTTTCAACATTCAAATCTTGCAGGTGCATTAATTGCTTAATATCTTTCATCGTCCTAACTGATGACTGGTTTCAGTCATAATCATACTGGTTTGAAATTGGATTTACCAGGGTACAAAATCTACCGAAAAAAAGAACTGTTCTAACTGTTCTCACCACCCACCGCCAACTCTTGGACTACTCTTTTACTAACGAATAGTGGGATTGACCGTCACATTATAACGCCCCCACGGCTGAAAGGGCGAGCATGTTTGGTGAGACCGAGATTCGAACCCGCGACACTCGGATTACGAGTCGAACGCCTTAATACATTTGACCATGCCGGGCCCATATGATTCTTAATCCGTGTAGTGCATAAGGGGTTTATCAGTAACATAAAGTTTAGTTTGGTGTCAACGCACTTTTATACACCATATCACCACTGCACCTTGAATTTGTACTACAGTGTATAACAGCGACAATGACATAAGTAGTATTTAAATTAATGGCATTTTGAAATAAAACTTTATTTTAGTTTAATCATACATCTTTCTACACCACCTGCAATACCACTTTTTCAATATTATTGTAGCCTGTATCAAGGATAAACAAAATATTGCATAACCCCAAATTGCAAATAGATTATGCTAGCAAATAACATCTGTAGCAAACCAATGTTAGAAAAAAAAAGAGACTTTCAATTGTGTGAGAGAAAATAACAAGAACTAGAACGAATACTACATTACTTCCTAAAATATTATTTTCAATTGTTAGAAGAATGAAGTATTGTTTAGGTCAAATGGTGGCTTCACTCGAATTATCTGCTACACTCTGAGGTCCTTCAAAGTTTTGATAGTGCCAATGTTTACCAAAATTCAACTTTACACCAACTCACTTCCTTACGAATTGGATTGATCGTCATAACACTGGACACAGTTAGACTGTTTTGCCCATCCGGGTTCATAACCAGAACCAGTTTTGGTTACACTAATCTAAAAAACTAAAATAATGGCAAGCTTTCCATTGATCTTGCCTGTCAATTATTTGGAAATAAAACTATCATTTCTTCTGCTTCACCACAGGAACACAGGTTTTGATGCTCAACCAAAACACATTTAAAGCACACACCTCTTCTTCATGTAAATAGAAGCAACTGCAGAGATATAACTGGTGAAGTAGCAATGCAACCATGATAAAAGAATATGGGTAATTCTGATTGCTTACTGGAAGCTATTATTAAAGTTTTCAGGTTTGCCTCGATGTTGTAATTTATTAAACATGCTTCGCCTGAGAAAAAAATTACTTCAATTTCTTAGTCTTGTAATTTGTTTAACATTACCACCAAAATCATGTTACAATAAACGTGTAAGAAACAAAATGCCTCTGACACAAATATGATGCCAAATCGACCCACTTTGAAAGCCCTTAACGAGCCTGTCATTGTGAATTATTTCACGATCTGCTAAAAACCATGTGAGGCGACAAACCTTTGAAGGCATTGCTAACCACGTATACGGGAAGATTTTATAAAGCCTATTCTTTTAAGCTTTGAATTTAGTCTGATAGATAGCCAAATTTTTCTCTAGGTTGAACATTCACAAAATCTCAACTATTATGGCTGTGTACCAATCAGTAAACATTTTCTAATACAACTATTCACAAACCACCAGGTTATCGCACAGACTACTCCTGAGTCCAGCTATCTGAAGGAGTTGCAAGTTTGGAAAGTATCAGGAAACAGCCTTGGGTCTTCTTTACAATATGCATAACGTTCGGTAAGCTGACTTTATTCTACATCACTGCCAACAAATACAAATGTATATGGTTGATTCCTCACACTACCATGGTTGAAGTATAAATATCGTCAAACCACCAGCTCGTGTGTCGACACCTGTAGGATTGAATACGGTTACAAAAATACAGCTTTCCTTTCTAAGGTAAAGCAATGTGTTCAATGGTATTCACTCAACACATTAGAAAAAACATAATTCTCATTCGTGAATGTTACGAATTTACTAATGTATATTTATCTTAATATCGATGTTTGCTTAAATTGAGATATATATTTAGAAATGCACGTATCTTCTATTGGTTAATTTGTATTGCGAAAGCCCCGCCTGTTCTCCAAATTTGAAGAATATTCTCGAGCATAATAATCAACAATGTACGATGTGTGTGTATTGTTGCCTTAACTGAAACTTCTATAAAATCTCGTCTCAAGCTTAAAAAGGTAAGACATTTTTATATGATATTGTTGGTTCGCTACATTCAGTATGCTATAAACCTCGGTAGCTTGTTTGTTTGTTTGTTTTTTGGATTTGTTTGTTTTTTTGGAATTTCGCACAAAGCTACTCGAGGGCTATCTGTGCTAGCCGTCCCTAATTTTGCAGTGTAAGACTAGAGGGAAGGCAGCTAGTCATCACCACCCACCGCCAACTCTTGGGCTACTCTTTTACCAACGAATAGTGGGATTGACCGTCACATTATACACCCCCACGACTGGGAGGGCGAGCATGTTTTAGCGCGACGCGGGCGCGAACCCGCGACCCTCGGATTACGAGTGCACGCCTTAACGCACTCGGCCATGCCAGGCCTCCTCGGTAGCTATAATTGTGGTAAACGCATATTAATCGAAAAACTACAGATGTATTTCCACGAATGTTTATAGATTTCGATTTGTTGTTGTTTTGAATTAAGCACAAAGCTACACAATGGGCTATCTGTGGTCTGCCCACCACGGGTATCGAAACCCGGATTTTAGCGTGTAAGTCCGCAGACATACCGCTGAGCCACTGGGGGGCATAGATTTCGAACATTACAAACTGTTATTATTAACTGTATTGTTTTTTGTACATTAAAATATATTTGTGTTAGGGAATAAAATTGTGTGTATCCATCTTGTTCGCAAATATAATAAATTTGATATACAGTGACATTCAATTAACTTCTAAATTAAAATTAAACTTGCTGGCTATTTGAAATTGTAATGCATAATGTACGTAACACACTAAATCAGAGACTCATCCCAGATAAATTATAATACGTAATACGACGTAAAACAATGGGTTGCCATTGCATTCACTTCAAGCTGCTACTTTGTTTCACCATGTTCTTATAGAGGTCAGCAACTCGTACCTCGTTTTATAAAGGTTGTCAACTACACTGTTAATCTGCAGTCTCCTTCCCATTTAATTTTGATGTAGCTATAGGTAACTGATATTGTTTTCTAGTAACGTCTTAAATCCATTTCTAATCACCAGCAAAAGGGATTAAAACGATGGTTGGTGGCGACCTAAGAGCCATATAGAAACCTCTGATGTAGAGTTCAGGTTGGCCAGATCTTAAATCACCAATAGTCATGAATTTCTCCTTTACATTGAACGTGAAGTCAGAACAGGGATTGGTCAGTAATTATGAAGTTACAGGAATTAGCTCGTTTCCTTGTTGAGTAGTCAGGAAGAACACTCCTACATTGTAATCTGCATCTGAGGTTGAAGACTACACTTCCATGAGAGAACTTCTCTGAGCCTGTAATAAGTCTTCTGACTACAGAATCAACACACTACAGCAACCGTCTCTTCTTCTTGTCAAGAGAAGACTACTCTGAGCCTGTGGTGGGTCTTCTGACCGCAGTCTCACTACACCAACTGTCTCCTCATAAAATCATCATCTTAAAAACAAGCCTTCCATTTAAATAACGTTAAAGATCAAGATCTATGAGTAGAGTACAGAAAAACACGTCAACCTTAATACTAGGATTCATGAGTAATAAAACATAAACGTTGTTGTTTTGAATTGAGCACAAAGCTACACAATGGGCTATCTGTGCTCTGCCCACCACGGGTATCGAAACCCGGATTTTAGCGTGTAAGTCCGCAGACATACCGCTGAGCCACTGGGGGGCAAACATAAACGAACCCATAGTACAGGTTCCGCAAACCTGTTATTATACTGCATGAGAAATAAGAGGTGAAAACAAGTGATTTTCTGTAAGCATAGTAAACCTATTCAACTTAAACATTAAAAACAGGGCAATACTTACTCAGATGTTTATTTTGTTTTACGAGAATATGATTTCACTAAACTCTATTGGGCCGGCATGACCAGGTGGTTAGAGTATCCGACTCGCATTCTAAAGGGTGCGGGTTCGAATCCCCGTCCCATCAAACATGCTCGACCTTTCAGTGTTGGAGAAGTAGCCCAAGATAATTGACAATGGGTGGTGATTGATGATAACTGGCTGTCTTCCACTGCTACTTCAGGATGGCTAGCGCAGATAGCCCTCGTATAATTTTGCGCAAAATTTAAAATAAATCATAGGGCCTGGCATGGCCTAGCGCGTTAAGGCGTGCGCTTCGTAACCTGAGGGTCGCGGGTTCCCGCCCGAGTCGTGCCAAACATGCTCGCCCTCCCAGCCGTGGAGGCGTTATAATGTGACGGTAAATCCCACTTTTCGTTGGTAAAAGAGTAGCCCAAAAGTTGGCGGTGGGTGGTGATGACTAGCTGCCTTCCCTCTAGTCTTACACTGCTAAATTAGGAACGGCTAGCACAGATAGCCCTCGAGAAGCTTTGTGCGAAATTCCAAAACAAACAAACAAATAAAACAAATCACATATTATTTTAACTTCGTTTAAGTTTCGTGGATGGAATGGCGGATAAATAATATTTTTCTGTTTATTGGACACTGTTTACGATAAGAAATTAAGGTTAACATAAACAAGAACAAGCAAATAGACAACTAGAAAAATAAACTGATAGGTGGGTCCAGAGACACCCACGCATCTTGCGGTTAAAATCATGCAATAAAGAGTTTTGGGTTGGGTAACAAATTTGTTTTTTGTTTTTTTAATAATTTAGACAGTAAAGTTAACATTCACAATAGCAAGAAGTTTGACAAGACTTGCTTGGCAGATCTGTAATTGAGTGCGAATAAACCAAAACATTTAATTCAAAACACCGAAATAAAGTTGTTTATTTGTTGGTATACATAGTTTTATGCGTACCCTATGTTCTGTACACCAACGTACTGAAATAAATATTTAGTGATTCGGATGTACCGTTAAACCACCAGGATAAAAGTGTATGAGTTTCACGGCACTATTAAAGACATAAGTCTAATCTAGAAGTTATGGTCAACTACCAAATATGTCTAGTAGCAAAAATAAACAGTCTCTAGGTCTATATAACGTATCGCAGTAATAGGGTGATAAAAGTGAATAAATCTTAAATCAATGTAAATGGACATAATTATGGAAGCATAAAAGAAACACAAATGTAGGGGTCACATGACCAACAGCAACTAGATGGTGAATTTATCAATGTAGGAAATATTACCAGATTAAATACGTAAAGAAAAGCAAATATAAAACTGCGATATTTCGCATATGAGGCCTTTGTTTTAAACGGGTCATTGACCCTTGCTGTCTTTCCGCCACACATTTTGTAAATGTATGATCATAAGTAGTTTTCCAAGAGTCCTCCAGTGGTTATTATAATTCAGCCAACGTTCCTGATCACCTTTCCACCTTCTCGAAATATTTTACATAAACCCATACGGTTTCGAGACTGTTCAGATTAGACCGTTGTAAAGAATAAGCCATATTTGTAAGCATACAATCGGCCTTCTTATCGTCAAGGTATCGTTTAACCAAATTTGTTGTTACTGGGATCATTGTCTGATTGGAAGATGAATACATGCCCAATGAGCCGTGTTCCTGATAATCAGAACCTTATCAATTTTATGTAGATTATTGACACTACTGGCTGAAATTCAGCCAACTGTAATGATCTTCCACCATGTTTCGCTGTATATGTTTGTTGTTGTACATTAGTTATTCTACCATTCTCCAATTCGCCATTGAAGAAACTGTCATTCATTGTTTCCAAGCTATTCAAACTTGGATACATCTGTAAAGAGCAAAGTTTTAACAAAGTTACACTTATTGGTTTGGAGACGTTTCATAAATTCAGTGGCAAATACAACGTGTTGTCTTTTTTCACTTGAAATAGAGCATACAAATAACATTCTTCAAAAGACAGTCAGATCAGTTTTTATTATCATAAACACATTTTATAAAATTCTACAAACCGGTCTCCACAACGTTTATCTAGCAACATTAGAGATAAAAGGTTTTTCCGTTTGTTCCGTTTTAACATATTGAAACATTTCATTCTTTGTCTTCTTAAACTGGTTATGCGTTCACGTCATACTTTATCTGCTTTATTTCACGACACTATATACGGATAGATCAAACAGAATCACAAGAATTCAGAAATAAACGTGCAACAAAAATTCACTTCTCAATACTTACTAGAATCTCTGCTGTTTATTCTTTAACTGCTTGGAAAGGTGTCACTATAAGTGACTGCGTTATTCTTATGTTTTTGTCTTTTTCACCCTTTGGCCCGAATGTTAAATTTAAATTAGGAATTAGTTTGTAGCTGGCACGTTCGACAGTAGTTCTTTATTATTAAGGAAATTTTCCACGAAATGTTGAATATTTGGACGTAAGAAGAAAGCAGCTTATGCGAGATACGAATTAAAATACTGCAAACTCTAATAATACAACTACGAATGTGTCGATATGATAAAACGCAAGAAATTTACTTTTGAGATGCACTAAAAATAAAGTTCCGCCAGCCTCTAACAAAATAAATCATTACATGGAAAGTTCAAAGTTTTGCATTAAAATCAAAGAGCCCCGAGTGGCAAAGTTGTATATCTGCTAGAAACCAGGTTTCGATACCCGTGGTGGGCAGAGCAGAGTAGCCCTTCGTGTAGTTTTATGTATAATAACAAAAACAAACAAAATGAAAGCTTTACAAATATATAATGATAATAATAAACCTCGTATAAAAGAAAACGTTTTATTTAAAAATAAATTTCGTGGAAAATCAAGTTTCTATATAAGCTGCATGATAAAACCCGTATGAAACAGGAAACCGTTGTTAACAACACGAATTATTCTAACTTAAAACCGACGTTTTGTACAAACAGCAAAATAATTCTAGCACACAAAATAAGTTTCATACAAACACATATTCTGAACAGAAAATCAACAGACAACATAAAAATGAAGGTTCTACACATCAGTATTCAACTCTCTCAGAAAACAGAGTTCTTGAAGATTATCAACAATATTCAGAATAAAGCATTAATATTCTCTATAGATAACAAAATAACCTACGCACAAAAGTTGAGCACTTGGAAAAGGATAATTAAAGTTTTAAAAGTTAAAAACAAGTAAAGTGGACAGAAAAACAACCACAATGAAAACAAAGTTTCGTCACAGTTAATTTGGTATCACCACGTTAAAAATGGCGAAACGTAGTTTTATTGTATTTTTTCTATCCAATTTTAGTTATTTTCAATTTTTAAAGTGTGTGGAGTGTTTTCGGTCTTTACAAATATTAAGAATATTTAAAGAGACCAAAATCATTCTAAATAAAAATATCTATTCTGTATGATCCAATTTCTTTCGTGAAAGAATTAAATTTTATTTTTCATATAATATTTTACAAATTTGCCAAATAGCTATTGGTGTTATGTAGCAAATAACTACAGAATGGGCTATCTGCACTCTATAAATTGCAGATATTCTAACACGGGTTTTGTCACCGTAAGTCTGTAACTTAACATTGATCCACCAGGAAGCTTGCGTAACAAGAAGTTCACATTAGGTAAAACACTGCTTCCTTGCACGCTTAAGATATACCAAAGACAAGTCAATTAATAAAGTGTGAGAAAAGTGTTCTGTTGCACAAAAGTTATCATTTTTTTAAATAGTAACAACGAAGCACAAATATTCAAAAGAGAGGAACATTTTTAAGGCATTTTCAAGAAAACAAAAGAAGGAATTGGAATAATGTTACACAAGAATTCCCGCGCAAAAAAAAAAAATCACAGGAGCCATTTAATTAATTACACTGAGATAAGTCCGAAACAAAATAAAGTGGACTAGTATTACAGAAAAATGTTAGGAACGAAAAATAATATTGCTGGAGCATACCTATAAGAAAAAAAAATATTAATGGAACATATCTATAAGAAAAAATAATATTGTTGGAACATATCTATAAGAAAAAATAATATTACTGGAATATATCTACAAGAAAAAAAATTAATATTAATGGAACATATCTATAAGAAAAAATAATATTGCTGGAACATATCTATAAGAAAAAATAATATTAATGAACATATCTGTAAGAAAAAAATAATATTGCTGGAACATATCTATAAGAAAAAATTAATATTAATGGAACATATCTATAAGAAAAAATAATATTACTGGAAAATGTTCAAGAAAACTGAATAAAAAGTCATTACTAAAACATATCTACAAGATAAGGTTAAGAAGGAAAAATAATATGGCTGCATCATATCTACTAGGCTCAGCATGGCCAGATGGTTAAGACACTTGACTCGTCATCATCAGGTCGTGGGTTCGAATCTCCATCACACCAAACATGCTCGCCCTTTCGGTCGTGGAGACGTTAAAACAACAAAGTAATATTACTGAAGCATGTTGAATAAAACTTCAGAATAAAAAAACAACAAATCGCTACTGAAAGGAAAAGAATAATGAAACATGCAACGTAAGAGAGAAATAAGAAAACATAATATTCATAAATTATACCCAATAAAACCAGTACAATACTACTGAAACATGTCTAAAAAAAGACGACTCAAATAAAGTGATATGAGTGAATATCGCCCAAAATGTTTCAATTAAAAACGTAAAACAGAGAGTGATGCTAGAATAACATGCACAGGGAAAGAAAAAAATAGAATTTATGAATGAATTAGTTTGTTTTTGAATTTCGAGCAAAGCTAGGCGAGGGTCATCTGTGATAGCCATCCCTAATTCAGCAGTGTAAGACTAGAGGGAAGGCAGCTAGTCATCACTACAGCTCTTGGGCTACTCTTTCACTAAGGAACAGTGAGATTGATCATCACATTATAACAACGGCTGTTTTGGTGTGAAAAAATAAACTAACTCGGCAAACAAAGTAATAACACGAAAAAAAACATGACCAAGAAAAGTATGAAAGCAGCAGAAAAATATATTGAAATTTGCCGAAGTAAAAACAAATGGATGACAGTAGAATTAGTGATCCAAGAACAGTGATGTCAGTGAAATAAGTCAAATGGAAGAACAAAAATCAAGGAAGTACAGCAATGTTACTGTGACATGCTGTGAAATGAAAGAATGATTAAGTAAAGATGGTAAATCATACTTAAGTAAAAAAAACAAAAAACAACTAAAGAAGGACAAGATATTGCCGCTGAAACAGTAAACAAAAGACAGTATCTTTACCATATTACGCCCAAGGGAAAAATGAAAAGAAACAAGTAATACCATCTTTGGATCTACAAGAAAAACAAAGTGGCTGCCATCATCAGGTTCATAATCAAGTGACAAAGAAAAGACATCTTGAAAACAAAGATATCCTCAAGTAAATTTACCAGTAAGAAGGATTTACGGCCAGAAGAAATGGAGAAAACCTCATTGAGGAAACGTCACAGTAGTATAGAGGATGAACCTGAAACTAACCAAATAGCATTTCTTAACCTCAATATCACAAATACCGATAGACAATTCAAAACAGAAATCCACAAAAAATCACCCATACCGAACTGGGACTCAGCACATAAAACAAAACAAAAAAACTCAACACATTAAGAAATAAAATAAACACAGAAACAAAACTATGTTAACCTTATAAAATTAATAATGAAATCAACAAAAATAAAACAACACTTCATCATACTCAACAAATTTCCTCCAAATGATGTTGAAAAAATTATACATACACACACATCTAGATCAACAACAAACAAACAATAATCACTTCCAAGAAACAACGAACTATAAAACCTTACACTGCTGCATACCATATATTCCCGATATCAACGAGAAAATAACCAACATTTGGAAAAAACTTAATAAAAAGCACATTCCAGTAAACAACAAATTTATGCAAAAACCAGGTACAAACTAAAGTCAATTCTATATAAAAACTACACTGACAAACACAACACCAACATTATAAAACACAATGCAACAACTGCTACGATGCAACGCCCCTATCATCTCGTATCTGTTTACATTCTCGTCCTTAAGACTAGTGTCCAGCAACGGTCAGTTGCAAACTCTCTCTTTGTTAACTTGAAGATGGCCTGAGAAGGTCGAAACGCCGTTCTTTGCTTTATTTCAATAAAAGTGTTAATACACATACTAGTCGTCTCGAGATACATTTTTGCTTCAAGTGGGTTTCTCGTCATTACTAATAGTCCGTAAATGGTTTTAGGTCGTCTGACAATATACAAAAAATTATTCTCGTTAAAATTTCCCTGACAATATTTTCTATCAGAATTTTATTTATTACAATAAATATATTTTTGAACTAAGTTATTAGTGTTTCTTTTAAATAACAAATTACAATGAAAGTAAGGTACCTCAGAATGGGAATTATTTAAAACACTTGAAATTATTACGTGGGGTATTCAGTGAGGGTGCTTAAGGTCTTAGAAGCTTCAAGCTAAAAAATTTGGAAATCCCAACTACAGAGGAAGCTGCTCTTATCATTGAAAAAAAGTAACATGTTACTTTTTGTGGTAAAAATAGCCAGTATAAAATATTACACTCAACAAAAGAGCAGATTTCCAAAAGTTAATATAATAAAGAGCTGTACAATAGAAGAAGTATTTTGATTCATATGTCAATGTCATCTTTCTCACTTAATAAGAGATCATGCTGAAGAAAATTTTCCTGAAAGACGTGTATTTAAACACGTTAATGTCAAATTATTTTGGCATTAATGTCAAATAAATACTGCGCATAAAACTTTCCAATCAAGCATCAAAATCCATGTGTGTTAATGATAAAAGATTACAAGTGAAGTATACTTTTAAATATATTTGTCAAATCACCATCATGCTCCAATAACTTAATAAACATTCAAAGTATTATTTAAAAGAACCACAACGCCCACAACATCCTGAGAAACAAAAATATTCCATTACAGAATGATCAAAACCAATTGAAAGTTGAAACCACTTAGCTGGTCAGGGACATCACGCTTGGATGTTAACTTGCATTTTTCTCTTTATTCTTGGAAAAGGGCGTAAAATGATTGGTATAAGTATGTTTCTTCATTTCTGGGTATAGGGGTTGCGCCATTATACCAAGTTGGTTACTACAAGATATCTTTTAAATTTTTCCAAATCGGAGTAAGTCACGACTATTTCAACATGTCCTTTTCCATGTCCCATAATATATTTTTTTTTCAGCACTGCTGTGCATTTTATAAGCTGAAAGACGTGTTCTACGAAATTTTAAAAATATCTGCAAGACAGGAAAAGGTTCTTTATCAAGTTATAGACACTGAGAGGGAGGGCAGCTTGTCAACACAACCCACAGCTAACTCCTGGACTACACTTGTCAGAGCAAGTTGTGAGATTTAAATTATGCCATTTCTCCGATTTACACATGACTCCAAAACGCGGAGCGCGATTTTTGTAAATTATTTTTTTGTGCTCAGACGAAGCAAACCAAGTGATCTCTGATCAACATCTTATTCATTGGTTCTCCTTTATCAACACAAATCTATCGACAACTTTATCCTTACTTGATGATAATTATAATAATTGGCTGGCCAACTTTACGTTAAAGTATCGAAACTATTTCAGATACTATTGTCAATAACTAAATCTTATATTTGTGAATTACCATCAACAATCAACATAAATTTCCATAAATACTTTTCAAAAGAAGTTCGTGAATTTTTCATATTTAAAGTTATGATTTTAACAAGATTATGAGTTTTTGTGCATTTATCTTTTCTCAGGCAAGTAAATAGACACAATGATATTGCAAATCAATGAATATGAAATCACGTCAATGAAATTAAAAGAACACTTAAAGGTTGATTTGCGTTATTGCCACATCTGTGATGTCACTTCGTAGTTAACTATGTAAACTAATTTGTCTTTTATTAAACAAAATTACGGCAAAATAGAACAAGTCTCTGTTATATGCATTCATATTTGTATAACATACAGGTATACGACCTTTCAAAATTTAGATGAAACTAGAATTCCTACTCACATTCTTCCTTGCTTTGTTTATAAAGAAACTCTGTGTTAATTAAGTACATTAAAATCGTTTACTTGAGCAATCGCTCGGACAAATTCAAACAACCAAAATGCAGCCAGTAAGCACAAACTCTTTTATTATGCGATTTGAAACTACATTGAGTTAATGATTGTTTGCCAAAAACAAGTTACATTAACAACTGATACACTGTTTCACAGGAGCAAATAGGGCACATACCACTAGGTGAAAAGTATACTTCCACTTAAGGTAAGAAATGACACCCGACTTCAGGTTTGGTTTGATTGTTCGTAAGCACAAGGCTTTGCTCACCACGAGTATCGAATCTCGGCTTTTGGCATCATAAAATTGCAGACTTAGTGCTGTGTCACTGGAGGGCCACTGACGTCACTTATCGTCGTAATTGTTAAATATTTATTTTGTTAACTATGAGTAAGTAGCTCAACGTACGGGTAAAAAAAATTGATACCAATAAATATCATGAACAAAAAAACGGTTAAACAACATGGTAAACGTTACTTGGTCTTACTCCAACTATTATTCAAACTTATCTGCATGCTTAGTACAAAGATGTTAACTATACAAAAACTCAGGACTTGTATTGTACCTTTGTTCCTTCTATAACTACCCGGAAATCTATCTATATAAATAAACGTCAGTATATGCGTGTATGTTTATCTATTCCTTATATGTTTCCACATTTCTTGATCAATCAACACCAAACTTAACGCAGCAATACAGGATGACACGAAAAAGGTCATGAGAGGGATCGGAAAAACTATCAGAGTTGTGTGTCCTTCAGCATTAGAATGAACTATGTAACCACTGTTGTAAGAATTTTTGAAAACATTAGTCTCTCTTTCCAATATTAACACCTTTATGTATTTTTAATGCTCATTCTGTTAAAAAAGAAAAAAATATGATCACAATTTTCTATCCTTTGTTAGAGACGATTTTTTTATTTCACCCCATGTATTCTCTCATATAAACTATTTCTATCTCGGTTTACTAATCTACAAACTTATACTAAATGCATCTAGCTGATTAACCTGCTGTAATTCGCGTTCTATTACTACGAAATATAAAAAAATCGTGCTATGAACTTTGGGGCGGGCCATGAGTAGCCCAGGAGTTGGTTGTGAGTGCTGTTGACTAGCTGGCATTCATCAGTTTAGCGCAGATCAGCCTCGAGTAGCTTTTATACGATGTACGAAAACAAATGCCCGGCATGGCCAGGTGGGTTAAGGCGTTCGACTCGTAATCTAACGGTCATGGGTTCAAATCCCAATCGCACCAAACATGCTCGTTCTTTCAGCCATGGAGGCGTTATAATATGAGGGTCAGTCTCACTATTCGTTAGTAAAAGAGTAGCCCAAGAGTTGGCGGTGGGTGGTGATGACTAGTTGCCTTCCCTCTAGTCTTACACTGCTAAATTAGGGACGTCTAGCACAGATAGTCTTCGAGTAGCTTTGTGCAAAATTCCAAAAAACAAACAAACTTAACTAATCGTGGCGTAAGAGTTTTATCGATCATTCTAGAACCCATCAGAAACACACCTCTAGTGTATAAACTGACGGGCCTCATGACGTGTCATTTCTGGATAGTAGATCTTTGTGCATACATTTTGTCAGTATTTATTCCTTTAAATATTATTTATTCATCACTATGGCAAAAAGAGGTTGTGCAAATAACCCAAACACATTTGGTATTTGTGGTACATTTATTGTAATTTTGATTTAAGTAAGAGTTGTTGTTTTTCCTTCCCCATTTGTAAAAAAATAAATAAAAAATCCTTACATGATGTTACTTTGAAAATCTGCGTAGGTGATTTATAGAAAATTCCTTATTACAGTCAAAACAACATTTACGAAGTTTAAATCTATAAGCCTGTAAATTGCTATTTTCAACTACTCTAATTATCGATTAAAATGTTCTTTTCAACTATTCTAATTATCCATTGAAATGTTGTTTTTCAAACTAGTTGTTTCTTTCCTGTTCTAAATCTTGTAAAACTTTATTTCACTTAAAGCTCAATCTACAATATGAAAACAATGTTCCCTGTTGTTGTTTATTCACCATTCCATCATTCTACGCTTTGTACTTTTAATCTTAACTATACTATAACAAGCTATCCTCTACCCATTTTAAACACTACTCTCCTACGGGCACAGATATGTTCTATTCGTTAGCAGACTGTGAATCCGAGAACTCAGGAGGTTAACACCTCGTTGCGGCAAAATCATGTTTCACAGTTTTAGGCCATGGTTGCGTAATAAGATTTATAGTAAAATCCTGCTATTCGAGTAAAGTAATCAGGTGTAATTGTTTGCTTTTGAATTTCGTGCAATGCAAAACTACATGAGGGCTATTTGCGCTAGCCGTCGCTAATTTAGCAGTGTAAGACTAGAGGGAAGGCAACTACTCATCACCACCCACAGCCAACTCTTAGGCTCCTCTTTTAGTAACAAATAGTGGGATTGATCGTAACATTATAACGCCCCCACGGCTGAAAGGACGAGCATGTTTGGTGCGACGGGGGATTCGAACCCGCGACCCTCAGATTACGAGTCGAACGTCTTAACCCACTAGGCCATGCCGGGCCAACAGATAAAGAGTTACGTTTGCATAAAAAGATATATCAGTAGTTCATTGAATGTAACGCTATTGATATTTTGTCTACTAAACACAAGTAATTTTTGCGTGACTTTTGACATTGTACACAGTGGTATAATCGGTAGAGATGATTTGTTATGTTTCGTTCTTCATTTAGCTGGAACAGGATATTTTAAAATTTCACATTCCTTTTATTTCCGTACTTCCAGTTTTGTATTTTGAGAAACCAATTCTTGAAATTCCCAAATCATACTCGTAGAAATTATTGATTATTTTGTCACATTTCTTGAGTTATCTTAGATCTGTTAAAGACAAACTTGATGTCAAACAAAAACGATATATAAAAAGTAAAACAAAATCGTAACTTAATACCATTTTTCCTTACACTGTAGTATATTGAAATGTCTCTTGGATTAAAGATCTTTAGCGACACAGCGGTGTTTCCTGAGAGAGATATTTCTAGAAACTGGGTTTTGATACTCGTTATGGGCAAAGCACAAATATCCCTTTGTGTAGCTTTGTGCTTAATAATAAACATCAACATCTTAAATTGAAACGTCTTTCACATAATCAAAAAAACTTTTCGTCCCATACATTTTAATATACTATTACTGCACAAAATCTTACCGACTATTCGTCAGTAAAATACCGACATAAGTAGACTTACGTGGCTAAAATAAAATATAGGTAAGAACATTTTAAATGAATATTATTGATATAGCGATAATGGAAAACGATGTAAACGCAGCATATCAAAGATGATGGACTTTTGTGCGTTCCACGAATGCAAAAATATTGCACAGATGTGGGTATAAGGCACAACTGAGATTCAAAAGTCAATTCAAATTAACGTCCTGAGTCGCGAACTCTGTGTTTATCAAAGAAAATTTTCTGATTCAAAATGCTGGGCACACCTCATGGCACATCAAAATAACTTTGCGGTGTTTGAAATTGACGTTAAATATTGCGCTGGTTATTTTATTATAATAATTATTCTTTGTGCAACAGTGTCAAGTTGCATTTTTTCATATTTAAGTCGTTTAAGAACTTTTTCTTGTGATGTAAATGCACAAAATGTAAACCATACCCACTGAACAGTTGACTATATATACATTACGAATCCACTAATAAAATCACAGCTTGCCCGGAGAACCAACCCTATAATTAATTGCACGTTAGATATTACTTTGAGACACATTTTAAGCTACGGATCCCATTCTGTTTTGCCCCATTACTTTCTGAGTAGCTCATAATATTCATTTTGTAATAATGTAAAGAAAATATCAGTTGACCATTCCACATAATATGGATGTGTTGCAAGCCATATGAAGTGTGAACCCAAAGGATACACATCAGAACCACATAATGGTGAACTAAGGAAATATCTTCAAGATTCTTACCTAAGATAAAGTTTGCCGTTAACAATATTATTATTTCAAACATGTTGCCTCTGATTTTCCCGCCTCGACGTGATATAGGTTGCATTCCTTCTGCACCACGTTCCACTGTTGTTCCATTATTGAGCAAACCATTAAGACCCAGTGAGTGTCATGTCATCAGGCACCAATCATGTGATGTATGTATATGCTCAAAATGTGCTCAGCTGATGTTTACACCAACTGGAGAAAAGGGCTTTAAAAACCGTAAACGTTTTAACAGGCCACGCCTCCTTCCACACTACGAAACAGATCGGTGGACGAAGGTTTTGTTCTCTGATGAGAAACAACTTAACTTGGATGGTCCAGATGGCTTTCACGTTACTGGCACGATAAGGATATCCCAACAGAGACATTTTCTACACGTTACAGTGGAGGAGGTTCCATCATGATCTGGGGTGCTTTCTTCTTCCATGGAACAATGGAGTTTCAGTTTATACAGGGGCGTCAAACAGCACCTGGCAACATTGGCATGTTGGAGAGAGCATCCTTATTGACTGAAGGCCCTCGCTTGTGTGGAAATGACTGGATCTTTCATCAGGACAACACTGCAATCCATAATGCCTGAAAGACAAAGGACTTTTTCATGGCGAATAAGGTGATTCTTTTGGACGATCCAGCGTGTTCGCCCGAACTGAGCCCCATTGAAAATGTCTGGGGGTGGATGGCGAGGAAAGTCTACAGAAATTGATGTCAATTCCAAACAGTGCATGATCTTCGTGAAGCCATCTTCAACACTTGGAATAACATTCCAGCCAGCCTTCTGCAAACGCTTATATCGACCATGCCAAAGCGAATGTTTGAAGTTATTCGCAATGGCGGCCGTGCAACTCAGTACTGAGACCTCTTGTGCATTTCCTACCTTGTTTAGGACTTCTTTTTGGTATGGTCTTAAACTTTTGACCAGCTAGTATTTAGGCTAATTTCATAGTGTTCACATTTTTCCTATTAAATGCTAAAAACGTTTTTTATTTTTATTTTCCGTTTTCTTATTTTCGTCTTTCGAAACTCTACTTAAATAAGTGGTTGAGTCTAACAACGCAAAATGCACAGTTTTTCTTTATGTTCATTGGCCTTAAAATTTTAACCAGCAGTGTGGTGTGCAACTTAGATTTAAATTCCAATTCTAATTTACATTTGTTCTTGTTACAGATGTTACCGATGGGTGAAATAATGATACAACAACTACTTAATAGAGAAAATAAATTGGGCTCGGCATGGCCAGGTGGTTAAGGCACTTGACTCATAGTCCGAGGGTCGCGGGTTCGGATCCCCGTCACATCAAATATGCTTGCTCTTTCAGCCGTGGGGACGTTATAATGTGACGGTCAATCCCACTATTCGTTAGCAAAAGAGTAGCCCAAGAGTTGGCGGTGGGTGGTGATAACTAGCTGCCTTCCCTCTAGTCTTACACTGCTAAATTAGGGACGGCCAGCGCAGACAGCCCTCTAGTAGCTTTGCGAAATATTCAAAACAAACAAACAGATAATAAATTACCACATAAAACATTCGGCATGGCAACGACCTGCACTACTTTTACAGAAGGTTATATAACAATTGTTAGGGATTACGTAACAATCGGCAATGTTCTTTGTAACTTCTACTGACCTATATATGTATGTAAAACAGATACTTTCATCTGCTATTGCGAATGTACTCGAAATAGACGGCCATTAAGTAGGCCACATACCTTCACTATGGTTTTCAAAGAATAGAAAAATGTGTCTGCATGTCCGTCGTTATTAACGTAAACGGGACATTTTTAGCAACACAATGAAAAATAATATTCTACATAAGTTCATCTGGATTCATTAAAATACAGTCACTTTTGACTAAGTTCCCGCCAAAGGAGCGTAAAATATCAGTCTCCATGTTAATATATTTGGATTATTTGGAATTTCATGACCTTGCTCTGACCCTCCAAAAATTAACTGCTTCTAAGTTTGGTCACAGTTAAAAAGTATACCAATTTCTTCTAAGTGCATTCAAACGTTTGTTTAGAAACTTTGCTGATGAACAGAGATAATTGGTAAGACATTCAACATGTTCTGATATAATCCAGAATACGAAGGTTTAGTGAGAATCAATATGGAAAAAAGACTAGAGCAGATGAGGCGGATATGAAGTTTCCACAGCCATCGGAAAAAGAAAGCGTGCAGATACAGACACGCGTAAAAGCCAACTGAAGTACACAAGAAATCTATGTGAAGAAACAATGTTTTTAATAAGGGGTATTCACTCTGGCTTCAAGATGACAGAGAGACCAGAGTTACCAACCTATACCAACACACAAGTGACATACAGGCGAAAGAATAGTGGGATGTTTATTTGTTTCGTGAATTTCGCAAAAAGCTACTCGGGGGTTATCTGCGCCAGCCGTCCCTAATTTAGCAGTGTAGGACCAGAGGAAAGACGACTAGTCATTACAACCCACCGTCAACTCTTGGGCTACTCTTTTACCAACGAATAGTGGGATCGACCATCATATTATCACGCCCCCACGGCTAAAAGAGCGAAAATGTTTGGTGCGACCGGGATTCGAGCCTGTAAGCCTCAGATTACAAGTCGAGCACCATAACCATCAAACCATGTTTAAGCCATCAATGTTTATACTCCAAGAACAAAGATCTTTTCTATCACTCGTTGGTACTGGGAACATGGGATCACAAACCAATCTTCAAGGTGTTAAGACTGTTACTATAATTATCGGTGACACAATCATTGAATCAGATGATGACTAAAAGTGAAATATGAATGTGAAGGATATTTAAAGCGATTTTATAATCTGTTGTTTCAGATTTCAAGGATGAGATAAACACACTATATTTAAATAAAAACATCCGCAGAGTGGTTCAGTAGCACCACAGTTACTAAATTCTAAACGTTTCGTGTGAACAAGTTATTTCTTGTTGTGTTTTTTTTCACTCACACAAATAATTTCCCATGCAGCAATGGCGACTAAAAATATTTCTTCTCTTAGGCTTAACGACCGATATTCCTAACTTAGTGATAAAATGGGAAATTCTTAAATATATTGTCTTTCAATATTCGTTAAGTACATCTATAAATTTTTCGTTAGTAAAATTAACGAAAATAACAAAACAAAAATATGATAACAGTTATTAGCATTAATAAAGATTTGATTTCACTTTTCGATTACTGGAAAAAACTCGACGTGGTACTTTCCATCACAAACTCTTGTTCACAAAAACACCAAAGTACAGTATGAAGTGTTTGGTAAAATGGGAAATTATACGCTTATTGAAGAACTAGGTATGTTTTGTTTTTCTTTTCCTTGTGTTGCACAGATAGCCCTCGAGTAGCTTTGTGCGAAATTCCAAAAAAACAAAAAAAAAAACAAAAAAACTTTTCCTTGTGCTCAATTACATCAAACCTACCACTGCTATGTCATTACTTCATCTACGTTCCAAATTGTATTTGTCATAACAACAGGCCAACTTATTTCTTATCGTGAATTTCCTAAGAGAAAAATGTTTGATCATTAATGTTATCATATGAAAGACCAAACTCTAAGATTTGTTTTAGACTTTCAATGTGTAAGTGAAACAAAATAAATTATAAAAGCTAATGAGATAACGATTTAGTTTCTTCAAAAACATAAAACATAATTTTAAAAGTTTCATGTTTTAACAGTTTTTTTTCCAAAAGAAATGGACGGGGTATTATTTTTAAAACGGACTAATAAACATTTAAAGACTGGCTAAAAATATGAAGGGTTTTACAAATTTGTCGGCCCGGCATGACCAGGTGGGTTAAGGCGTTTGACTCGTTTTTGAGTCGAGTGGTTCGAATCCCCGTCGCACCAAATATTCTCGCCCTTTCAGCCGTGGGGGCGTTATAATATAACGGTCAATCCCACTATTCGTTAGTTAAAAGCGTAGCCCAAGAGTTGGCGGTGGGTGGTGACGAGTCGCGACCTTCCCTCTAGTCTTACACTGCTAAATTAGGGACGGCTAGCACAAATAGCCCTTGTGTAGCTTTGTGCGAAATTCAATGAAAAAACAATACAACAAATTTGTAAAGATTATAAAAAAAAGGTTCTAAAATAACCATTAGTGGTAAAATCATGTTGGAAAATGTGGGACTGTGTTAAAAATTATCTTTTCTAAAATTAGATTTTTATATAAAAATTAGTATTGTGGGCTTGGAAAGGTAAATAATTTTTATATAAATATAAACTTACTAATTATTTTTCAGAAAAATACCTACGTATCCTCAAAACAAAACAATGTAAAACTGTCTCTAATAAAACCTGGAATGAAGGGACACAGCTACACAGTTCAGTCGTGAGGCACAGCTACACAGTTCAGTCCTGAGGCACAGCTACACAGCTCAGTCGTGATGCACAGGTACACAGTTCTGTCGTGAGGCACAGGTACACAGTTCAGTCGTGAGGCACAGGTACACAGTTCAGTCGTGAGGCACAGCTACACAGTTCTGTCGTGAGGCGCAGCTACACAGCTCAGTCGTGATGCACAGGTACATAGTTCAGTCGTGAGGCACAGGTACACAGTTCAGTCGTGAGGCACAGCTACACAGTTCAGTCGTGAGGCATAGCTACACAGTTCAGTCGTGAGGCACAGCTACACAGTTCAGTCGTGAGGCACAGCTACACAGTTCAGTCGTGAGGCACAGCTACACAGTTCTGTCGTGAGGCGCAGCTACACAGCTCAGTCGTGATGCACAGGTACATAGTTCAGTCGTGAGGCACAGGTACACAGTTCAGTCGTGAGGCACAGCTACACAGTTCAGTCGTGAGGCATAGCTACACAGTTCAGTCGTTGTCTTCGTGAGAGTTTTTAGAATTTATAAAAAGGTAAGTTACATTATGCGTGTCGAAAATTTACAACAATTAGGATTAGGTTTTCTATTTGAAGTGAAGCACCGAAATTCTTCAAATGTGTGAATATTCATACATTAAAATCATCCTTTTCTTTAAAAAATAAATCTAAAAGAAAGCTCCCGATATTTTCAATGAAAATCAGAAATGGTGATACCGCTGTACAACTCTCTAATCAAGTGACGCACAGGTCACTGAACGAGTTACAACGTAGTACGTCAAGTTATGACGGCTGCCACTGTTGTCTGGGGCCCCAGCTTTTTTTTGTAAGGTTGCACGACTCTGGGATGTCGAAGGACGCCTGCGTCTAGCTATTGCTGTGTAATATGAGTCGAGCATACGCATTCGAGAGGCCAGATTTTCCCGGCTCGGCCAACGCCAAACCAGTTTTTACACGTCTGTCTGCAAGCCTGGAGCGTTAATGTGGGCCTATGAACTGAAGTAGCTTGAAGATGATGTTATTTGACCACAGTTAAAGTAATAACCATGCTTCATTCAAAGACTGCTAAAAAAAGAGAGAGACAGATTGTAAAAATGTCCGTGGGGTGAACTGAGTGCAAGTCATTATCCCACTGGGTTCTTCCCGTATTCTTCAAGAACTTTTTTTTTTTTTTACAGTTCAAAGATCAGTAAAACCTCACTTACTAGTCTAGATCATAAAACGTAATTCTGCGCACAAAAAAAGGAATCATTTATTCACTCAGTTATCTGGAATATAAAATTTTATTACACACAAATACAGTTAAGAGCTAGGTTTAGCAGATTTTCAAACGATTGTGGCTTAACAATCATCGTTGAGTGACCATAAACACGTGCCTTTTATGCTGCGAGGTTAACAAGAATTCGCGTTCAGCTAAAAGTTTATGCAACTGGTATAATATGCTTCATAGTTAAGTAAATTTTCGTACTTACGAGAGAGTTTCGAAGGTTATCTGTTGGCGTCTTTACTTTTGAGCTACAGATTGTTTGTTTGTTTTGAATTTTGCGCAAAGCTACACGAGGGCTATCTGCGCTAGCCGTTCCTAATTTAGCAGTGTAAGACTAGAGGGAAGGCAGCTAATTAGCTATTCATCACTACGCACCGCCAACTCTTAGGCTACGAATAGTGTGATTGACAAGTTCACCAATAAGCAGCACTCCACTATTTTTGCCAAGGTACTGACTGTTTTCCTTATAACCCATCTACAATGCGAGAACCATTTTGTGATTTCGCATGGATTCGAACCCTGGTCGCTAGCTTCGGACTCCAGAGTTCTCCAGAGTTCTTGTCAATCGAAAGTTAAGATATATTTATCGTATGCTACATAAGCTACGAAATGAGCATTACTCCATAAGATACAATGTAATGTTTCCTAACACAATTCTGACCTACACAGCTATTTCAATATATATCTTATTAACGCTATTTTCATAAACTAATTTTGCGTTTGTTCTAATATAAGATAAAAAGTGTTTTTCATCAATAACCATCACCAAATTGTTGGAAAATATCAATCGTTCATGATTATATTTCTATTTTAAAATCTAGACTTTTAGCGTAAATTATACTTTAAAAATGGATCATTTTTGGTCCTTGTTAAACAAGATTCCATATGCTGTATATGTTAGTATTAAAGTGCTAAATCAGTTAGGCGTGGCACAGCCACGTGGTTAGAGCGCTCAATTTGTAATCTGAGATGTCGCAGGTTCGGATCCCCAACACACTAAATATGCTCGCCTTTTCAGCCGTGGGCTACTCTTTTACCAACGAATAGTAGGATCAACCATCATATTATAACGCCCCTACGGCTAAAAGAGCGAGAATGTTTGGTGTGACGGGGATTTGTCACACAAAAACAAAAAGCGCTCATATTGACAGTTTTTTAAAATACTCACAAAATTCAATAACACATGAAAGCTCATTTTCTTTTAGTATGGCATTTTTATGTAGCAAGAGTTCCTAAATACCTCATGTTTTGTGTTCAGCCATTCTTCAACTCCCTTCCTCTTGTAATACGTTAACACGATTGACATGTGCTAAACATCATCTTTCTTTTTGTGTGTAATTTTAATTTGCCACATGTACAATTAATACGTCAGTCCAAATTCTCTAAATGTCCACATGTAAATATTAACTATCTTAACACTTGGAAAAGCAGCACACTTCTTAAAATGTGAATATTTGTGATGTACACGAACAAGTTATTTAAAAACTAAACGAATTGACAGATCAGATAAACTGGTTAGTTATAATTTCAGCCTACTGGTTAACCAGCGATAAATGTGATACGGTAACATCAAAGTATCCTAACCTTTTACGTATTTGTTGCAATACTGATTCGAGGAACAAATGTTTTTCCCAATGATTCGAGTACAGTGAATTTCAAAAATTTTGAACAGAAAGCAATTTGAAAATAAATCTGAGTGGCCATGAACCACCAACTTCTGTAAACAATCCATAAATCGAGTTTCAGGAGCAAAGAAAAGTTACTAAAATAATGAACTTTAATTTACAAAATATACTTAAGTCTGTTTTAGATGCGATATTATTATCATAAAACTCAATAAATTGTAAGTGTATTTACTTTTAAAGTAAGGTTCAGATTTAAATGAAGATGCAGAATTTAAAAACTATTGAAGCATATACATTCTAGAACAGTGACATACAAATATCACATTACTATTAGAACCTGTATCCCGTTGTTTTAAACACGGTTCCTAATGGCTCAGTGGCAAGTCTACAGAGTTAGACGCTAGAAATAGGGTTTTGATGTCCATTGTAGCCCATTGTGTAGTTCTGCGCTTAACATCAAACAAAATCTTGAAACGTTTATTTACAATTAAAATTGAAAGGCTAATTTTCTGGTAAAAACAAAAGTAAAAGGAGAACAACAGAACAACCATATTGAATATAATAATATGTTACACATCAATAAATAGTGTAAGATCATTTATTTAGAAAAAAAGGTTTTATTTTTGTTCTTTGTTGACACAAACGGTAGTTCGTCGCATAAAAGATATTAGGTATCTTTTACTGGGATAGCAAATAATGTTTTAAGAAACTACGTTTTAGCAAACGTTTAAGTTCCTATTAAGAATGTACAGAAACATTTTAACATTTAACGCTGCTGACGAGAGACCTATCTGTTGAACATGAAAACTCATTAGGCCCACTAAGTTACTTCACCTATGTTCTTACTAGCGTTTGTTTATGAGCACAGGATTTATAATGTCTAGTGCACGTAACTTTTTAAAATTAGAAGTAGGATAAAATTACAGAAACTTTAAACCAAGAACGATGACCACGAACCTCGTCGTATGTATCCTGCCCCTGTCAAAACGTACGCAAGAAAGTCTTGTGATTGTATTTAACATTGTGCTGCCATCTAGTCACAAATATTATAATCTTTCACTTCATGAAATACATCATTATTTCTAATCAGCGTTTCATCACTCATGAAATATTTCATTATGAATGAGGTGCAATTTATTTATTTGTCGCTGGTATTTTATAATTACAAAATTAAAAAAAACAATCATTCATCACACATAAATATCCACCACAGGCATTAAGAAGTTACAGTAGTACTCACAAGTAGTTTTAAAAAGGCTAATGTGGTATTATATTTTACTACATACAACTGCCGATTTTAACATTTTCTCGAGTTCTGAAACATTTAGAGATCTGTTATAACATAACTGACAAAACTTCATATACTTTGGTTCATTCAACGCTTAACAATTTTTTGGCAAAATTCTGTGATGATTTTATAAAACGTGGTAAATTTACTTAATTCAATGTTCATCAACAGTGATAGAAATAAATATCATACATCAGGAAAAAAAATTACTTACTATGACCAAAAAGATTGTAATTTAGCTTTCCTTTGACGGAAGCCTTGAAGTGGTTCAGTTTGTTTATTGAATTTTGTGTACAGCTAAACGAGGCATATCTGCGCTAGCCGTCCGTAATTTAGTAGTGTAAGAGAAGAATAAACGCAGTTAGTCATCACCACCAATCGCTAACTCTTGGACTATACTTTTACCAACGAATAGGGAAATTGACCGTAACCTAATAGCAACCCCATCAATGAAAGAGCGAGCACGTTTGGTGAGACGAGGATTCGAATACACGATCCTCAGATTGTAAGTCGAGCGTCCTAACCACCTGGCCATGCCGAGGACCCATGGTGGTTCAGAGATAAGTCTGAAGGCTCATAAAGCTATTTATTGGGTTTTGTTCTTAATAATAAACAAACACTTTTATAAAAAAAAAAGAACAAGAGAGAGAACTTAAGATTGCACCATGTTATCGTCTCACATCGTTAAGTCTTCTTAATGTTTTTCATTTGTTAATGTTGATTCTTTTTTAGAGTTCTCGTAACTCTTGGTTTGTCAGAAGTATAAAACTAAAATCATGTAATTAAACTTAATCATTAGATAACTACAAAATGTTTGAGAAGCTACTGAATATCCATGCATTTAGACATTTATGGCTAATATGGCTTGCCATATTATAATATGGCAAGTATTATAATACTTGCATATTATAAAGCAAGTATAATATGCTTACTCTGCATATTACTATTACAGTACAATTACGATACACGAATTAAGTAATGTTAAACTTGCCATTTTTATTTCATTGACAGGTAATCAATTTAGATTTGAACAAAAATAATAAAGACAAATATTTCTCAGAGAAAACAACAAGGCAGTGTAGTCAAACTCTTTGTATATTAACTGGCACGAACCTGGGAAATTCGGAATTCACATATAAAATGAACCAATATTACGTGACATTACGACTTTCTGAAGAGGTAGAAACGAATAGGTTAAGATTGTTTTTTGTTAATTTGTATTTTGATAAAATTCGCTTTTGAAAACATGAAAACAAACCCAAGAGAGTTCCTTTTATCTTTTTTCTCGGTGAGTAATTTAAAAATTAAAAAAATTAATTGACTCTCAGGAAGTAAATAAAATATTTATTGTAATAATTACGTTTTTAATTTATAATTAAAAATCTTAGCCTTTCCCCTTTAACAGGATATTCGCCCTAAGTGGTTCAGTGATATACCCGTGGATCTACGACTCCTGTGGTGAGAAGAGTACGGATAGCCCATTGTGTAACTTTGTGCTTAATTCAAAACAACAAGATATTCATATACAAGTTTTACTTATAATAGGTCTTTGTAAACGAAAGCCATGATAATAAATCGTAAACTTGGCTCTACGTACTATTAAAACATTGTTTGTTGTTCTTTTTTGCCAGATTTCTTATTTAGCTTCTATGTTAGAACCACAGCAAAATGATAATCAAATATATTTTTGATACAGTTAAGACCTCATACTTAATCACGTAATAATAACAATAAAACTTTACTACAAGGCACTAACTAAAAATAGATGCATTACACGATACTTCAAGAAGATTTTTAAAAAAGTTACCTATTTTCGTCAAAATGGAAATTAATTTCTGTACACAGTCTCTAAAAGTACTAGTATACACTGTTACCAACAGATGGCAATAGAAGTAACAAGTTTGAAGAACGAAACGTTATAATTAGTTTCAACAAACACGACACTATTTTTTTATTTATTTACACGCTCGAAAAACCTTTTGTTTCCTGTGACGTGGTTATAATTTTAATAATGTTCGTTTCATACGAAAAGCATAATAAAAGAGCATAAAAAGATTTCTTTTTATGTGTTTAAAAAAGAAAGAAACCCTAGTCAATATCGCGTTATTACATACGTTGTAAGAATAATTAAAATAACTTGTATATTTCATCGTTAATATTGTTTTCCAAACAGTAATTTTACTTCCACATGAGGGCTCGGGATGGCCAAGCGTGTTGAGGCGCACGACTCGTAATCTGAAGATCGCGGGTTCGCATCCCCATAGCGCCAAACATGCCGTGGGGGCGTTATAATGTGACAGTCAATCCTACTATTCGTTGGTAAAAGAGTAGCCCATGAGTTGGCGATGGCTGGAGATGACTAGCTGCCTTCCCTCTAGTCTTACACTGCTAAATTAGGGACGGCTAGCACAGATAGTCCTCGTGTAGCTTTGTGCGAAATTCAAAAACAAACAAACTACAAGTCGTTTAAAATTATAATTCCAAAGATTATAAATAGGGTTAAATATTGGTTCCTTCTGCCAGGTAATAAGAAACATTGTGGAAAAAATCATCAGCAATAACAGTGGGCAACAAAACTGTTTCTGAATAATTTGAATCTTGTTCTAAACATCTTGTTGAAAATTCCTGTCTACCTGTAGTTTTTGCGTTATTTAGATCTATTCAAAATATTCTTATGTTCGTGAAAATAACATGTAACGGATTTACTGTTATATATTTTAATATCTACGTTTGTGTCGGTTTACGCATGTAACGTATATTGTTAGATGTGTGTTGAACAAGTTTCGCCTGTTCTATAATTTGTAGATTCGCGAATGCAGAAATCATCAAAGTATGTTTTACGAAAGTACTAAGGCTTGGCAATCGACACACAATTTGAGGGTCATGGGTTCGAACCGCCGTTACACCAAACATGCTCGCCCTTTCATCCGTAGGTGTGTTATAATTTGATGGTCAATCCCACATTCGTTGGTAAAAGAGTAGCGCAAGTGTTGGCAGTGGATGGTGATAAGTGACTGCCTTCCCTCTATTCTTACATTGCTAAATTATGGACGACTAGCGCAGATAGCACTAATGTAACTTTGAGCGAAATTTAAAAAAAGAAACGAAAGCTTTTGTTTGTTTGTTTGTTTTGGGAATTCGCACAAAGCTACTCGAGGGCTATCTGTGCTAGCCGTCCCTAATTTTGCAGTGTAAGACTAGAGGGAAGGCAGCTAGTCATCACCACCCACCGCCAACTCTTGGGGTACTCTTCTACCAACGAATAGTGGGATTGACCGTCACATTATACACCCCCACGGCTGGGAGGGCGAGCATGTTTAGCGCGACGCGGGCGCGAACCCGCGACCCTCGGATTACGAGTGCACGCCTTAACGCGCTCGGCCATGCCAGGCCGAAACGAAAGCACTAGCGTATCTTCGAATGTTGCAGCCAACTAAATTTTCGAGAATTTCGCCTATAAAAAAATGTATATAAATAATTATTTGTAATAACCGTTATTATAGATTGTATTTTTTTATATTAAAATATATTTGCATTAAGAAAGAAAATTGTGTGTGTCAGTCTTGTTGGAAATTATAATATATTCGACATTTAATTAACTTATAAATTAAAATTTCCGGCTATTTAAAATCGTAATAAGTTAAGATACGACCTCCAAATGGCTCAGCGGTATGCCTGCGGACTTACACGCTAAAATTCGGGTTTCGATACCCGTGGTGGGCAGAGCACAGATAGCCCATTGTGTAGCTTTGTGCTTAATTCAAAACAACAACAACAACAACAGTTAAGATACGTAACGCAATATATCGTAAACTTGCTCGAAATAAATTATAATACGAAAAAAACTGTATTTCTTCATTAGAAATCGCATTTAATAATATATGATCTGCATGCTTTGATAAGGTTCTATCATATTCACAGCATGAGGAATAGAAATTGATGGCTTCGTGTTCTCATTGTGTAAAAATACAGGTTTTAGACTAACTTTAGATAAGTCGATAAAAGGTCTCCATTCTTGAGAATAATGTTCAGTTCCCCCTAATTATTCTATCAACATTTTTACAGAAGCACAAAATTTCTTCGATGCTGTAGTGAGAAGCAAAACTTTGGAAACATGAAACTCTTGTATCTTGAGCTAATAGATTCCATTGCTGTAAACGAGAGTCATGAAGTTTCCCTATGCTAATTTGATAGAAACAAATCATGAATCAAACCATTTAGTTCTTCTTACTTAATCAGACGAGCCAGTTTTTGTTAAGGTATTGCAGGAACAGAATCATTAGATGAAGATGATTCATTGTCTTTTTTGCGGAATAACTCTTCTATTTCCCAATTCGTTGACGGATACACTAGCAGAAGACCATCCCTATGAGGTAGTGGTTTAATTGCAAATGCGATATCTGGATATTTAAAGTGGTGTTTGCTTGAGTACCTAGAAACATTGATCATTCAGAAATAACAATCAGTTGTATTGTTTGCTTGAGTACCTAGAAACATTGATCATTCAGAAAAAACAATCAGTTGTATTGTTTGCTTGAGTACCTAGAAACATTGATCATTCAGAAAAAACAATCAGTTGTATTGTTTGCTTGAGTACCTAGAAACATTGATCATTCAGAAATAACAATCAGTTGTATTGTTTGCTTGAGTACCTAGAAACATTGATCATTCAGAAATAACAATCAGTTGTATTGTTTGCTTGAGCACCTAGAAACATTGATCATTCAAAAATAACAATAAACTGACGATGTTTCGGATCACGCCATATCGTAAGAACTGCAAATGGCATATTTGCTTTCTTTCCATGTAACCATTGTGTTAAACTAGATATGCAAACTGCACAACAGATATAAACAGTCAAGTGTTTTTTTTATCTCATATTTTACACCCAAAATAGTGATAGTAATTTTCCTTTACCTTGTGTGTGGCGTCTTTATTATTTCGTGAAACTGTTATATGTTTACCAAAAATGTAGTAGAAATTATTTTAGTGATTTATAAACTTTCAAACTCTACTTGAATAGGACGTAACCAGCACTTTAATTGATATTCTAAAAAAATATAAATATATTTATATGTTTTTTTTAAATTTTAGAAACAAAGTTTTGCTGAATTTCATTATATTGCGAGGAAAAAGACCAAACTTTGTTTTAATTGTTTGTGGAGCAAGACGAAGTGACCAAATGAGTGAATGAGAGGCAACTGAGAATGAGATGTCTGATTTCGCCCCTTTTCACGCTCAGTCGAGGGACTTCTCGAATGTTCTAGCAAACTAAACACCTGAGGGTATCGTGATCTCCAGGCGTAGGAGGTGAACGTGGTGCAAGTTGTTACAGTTATATTGAGAGCAGCCAGCACGTACGAACGGTATATTTGGAGTTTTACATCAATACAACACAATCAGTGGTTGAAGTTATCAAAAACGTACGCCTTTAATCTATCAAAATATCCAAGTAAACAAAGCTCAACCTACATAAAGACACTGAATTCTGATGATATTTTACATAGTGCAAAAATACTGAGATATTACAATAACTCAAAATCCTCAGGCGATGGATAAATTATTGCTACATTTCTCAAACCAAAAACATCAAATTACAATAAATCACCTGAATTTGTCCAGTATAATAACAGAGAGGACCAAAAGTTTCTCATTTGTTTTCATTAAAAAAGTAGACCCAATTTGAATATAATGTTAAAATTCCAACATAATATTTTAAATTAGTTAAAATAAATCCTTTAACGTTTCAGAAGAAACTTAAAAACACTTATTATCTGTTACTACTGCTAATTTTTCTTTGATCACTTGTGAGGTTTTCCTATTACTCTGTTTACAACAGTGTTAAAACCCTTCAGAAAATACTTAATAAAACTATTGTCATCGTTATTGCAACATTATTTCGAAATCGAATCTCCCTTTTAAACTCTGAATTAAATCAGGATATTCTTTATCCAAGTTTAATCCACATTTAACCAGTCTATTGTTGGAAAAAGCTCGTAATAATGTTGTTCTGAAAGTTATCTTCCTATTTGCAAATCTATCATAAAACAAAGGCTTAGACATGGATATCTTCAACAAAACCAGTACAGAATTTTGTCATTATATGTATAAATATGCAATGGAACTAGAATCCAAGTTTGTAATGAAGTCTATAAACGTTATCTTGAAACATCATCTAATTCTGTTATCAGATGTACAAACCAACTAAGAAAATGTTCCCGCCAATGCCAGAATTGGGAAGTAATTCTATAAAAGGGGACATAAGCATCCCCACTTCACTAACACACGAACTGTTCATCATGGAAAGAAGCCCACGCTACACCCGACACTAAATGCCACTTTTGTTTGGCCTTGTTTTCACTGATGTTGCTACTTACCTGTTTGGAGTCGTATGGTGGTTAGGGTGCTCAACTCGCAATCTGCAGGTCACGAGTTCGATTCTTTTCACCGATATATCTCGCCCTTTCGACCATGAGGGAGTTATGACTTCATACTTAATTCCACTTTTCGTTGGTAAAGAGTAGCTGAAGACTTGGTAAAAAGTAATGTTGGTTGTCTTCTGTTTAGTGAATCTTGTCTATCGCTTTTAAATCAGGGACGGACAGAGAAAGCGTGCATCTCTTTAGTAGTTTGAGCGAAATTAAATAATCAAATAAAACTTGCAGTCTCATTCAAGGCATTAAGGCAGTAGAATTAGAATAACTGCCAAATTTGAAACAACCGTCCAGTTGTATATTTATTTAAATATAATTTTGGAAGGTTCTTCTAACAAAAATGTCATCGAAGTTGGTTTAACTTGTTCCTCACAACAATTTATAAGACAAAGAATTTTTTGTATACTTGTTTGATGTTAACAAAAAATCTACACAATAGGCTATTTATTCTGTGCCCACTACGAGTATCGAAACCCAAATATTATTGTTATAAGCCCATATATTTATCGCTAATTTAGTGAGTGGGCAAACATAGAAGAAAAATATAGTTTTATATTTATATATAGATCGTAGTACCAAATATTGTCGCCACCTATATTTCTGTTGTGCAGTTGGGATAAATTTTGTTTCTGCATATATATATATAATACGAAATCAGGGTTCAATCAGTTACCAAGTAAACCCGTAAGTAGGATACCTTTTTATTGTATTTCTTTTTTGATTTGGCTCTTTTCAATGAGCTAAATTCTCAACTACAGGAAAGGTAATTGCCTAGAAGTTTCCTGAAACGTTACACAGGGACCATCTGCACACGGACCATCCTAAATTTAAATGAATAAACTAGAGGGAAGGGAATTAGTTAACAGCTTCGACTGGTCCTGACCTTCCCTCAACATCCTACTACTAATCTTCTTTGTGTTTAACTTAATGCCGTCTACATGGACTCCATGCTTCTAGTCTGTCTTCGTTAAGTTATGGTATAGTGAGTGACATTTCATTGTGATTACTTTGGCTATAAACATTTTTTGTTCGTTTGTTGAGCTTTACTCGAACCTATTCGAGGACTACCTGTGTCTCTAATTTTGAAGTAATAATCTTGGTGGAGGGCAATTAGTCAACACTATGTACTGCAAAGTGCTCTTCAACAACGAAAAGTGGGATTCACTGTCACATTATAACACATTCGCATGTTCAGTGATGAGATTCGAAACCGAGTCCCTCAGATTGCAAGTCGAGCACTCTAATCGCCAAGCCATGTCAGACCAATGCCGTTTAAACCAAGCCAAATGTGTAGGGTGTCACAAGGTGTTGGTTTGGCTCAACATATGTGAGAAGGGTGAGACTTTTTGCAGATTTCTCTGACGATCAATATGTGAAGAAATAATCATTCCGCAGTCAACTACGACACTAAAAAAGTTCTTACACAAGAAAACGATGTTTGTGTGAAGCTTTATGTTATTGGATGGGCATTTTGTTATTTATAATATACTGATGAAGGTCTTTTCTAGTTTCTTAAAAACCCTCTGGCATTCCTATTAGCACATGCGATATGTTTATAACAACCATATTGTAAGCATAAGTATATGGTATTATTCCGAGACCTTTCATTGCATTTTCGAATCACAGAAGGGAAAAATACCTACTGAAGCCCTGCAGGAAGCCAGGGGGTCATTTCTAAATTTCATCTTCATTTATCAATTTAAAACTGACAGCGTTTGATGTCCATCATCGCCAATATCCATTGAATGAGTATGTTCCAGGTTCCTAGAGTATTTTGTTTTACTACAAAAATTCCAATATCCATCCAACTACAGTCATTTTCAGATACCAGTTTTGTGATATCTGATGGATTCTGTGTGTAAATACCTCGGCATTTGAGATTGTGAATATATTTGGTCTTTTACTCTCTGTCCTTACATATGTCATTTTGTTGATACTTTTTCCATGAATTACTATTAATCTATATCCTTTCAGTGTGTGATGACTTTTAGTGGATTAAGCAACACAGACTTTTAGTGGATTAAGCAACACAGACTTTTAGTGGATTAAGCAACACAGACTTTTAATGGATTAAGCAACACAGTGTTTGATAAGTTTCTGAAGTTCCTGTGCATTTTACCTTCCATCACTGTTTCAGGTAGCTCTACTTTCTCTCACACAGTTTCGATTTTCGGGTGTATCACACCATCAGGTTCTAGTGTAGAATCCCTCTTCGTTGTCTGAAGAATTCTCTATAATTTATCGAGTGCTAATGTTGTTTATTATTAGAGGTAAGCTCGCTGTTTAACTCTCTTATCACATTCATTTCTTACTATGTTTGATAAGCACAGACTCCCCTCTTCGTTTCTGGAACTGACTCAGATACCTCAACAAGAAGGCGTTATCGTTTTTCTCATAAATTCTAAAAAGTTCATGTTTGAACCTTTGGTCTCTTGTGATACATCATACGTTCACTTGATGATTTTTAATAACTTTTGTTTTCACAGATTGTATGGCACACTGTAGATCACATTGCTGACAGAAACTCCTCCATGCCGCTTACTTAATTCAGTCTGATTTTTGCTGGAACTTTGAGCTAGCTTTATTGAAATTTGTTCTCTTTTCCTTGGTGTATTTCTCCGTTAGTCCATATTTTGGCCTGAGTGTTTGTTTCACTGGCATTTATGTTCTCTTTTTCAGGCTTGCTAAACTTCTGCTGTCTTGTATTGTAACTACCATATTTATTTTTCTGACTCATTGCCCTCCTGCATGGAAAGCATAGACTCTGTTCTGTACTGGAAACTTGAATCTCAAGTTTGTTTTGGAGACGACTCTCTCCGGTTATACGCCTGAATATGAACTTGTCGTTAGTAATGATTAAAAGCAAGATCTTTATTTCGACTCATATAATGCAGTAGGTATAAAATGGTTGCAAGAGTTGGCGGTGGGTGGTGATGACTAGCTGCCTTCCCTCTAGTTTTACATTGCTAAATTAAAGACGGCTAGCACAGATAACCCTCGAGTAGCTTTGTGCAAAATTCCAAAACAAACAAACAAAATAAAATGGTTGAGGTATATAGCTAGATCAGAGCCTCCAGCTCTGCTATTATTCTGAAAGTATCGTTATCGGCAAGAATACAATTAATATTTTGCAGGACTTCTTCCAAAGATCTTCCATTCACATTTTAGTCAGTGTTAAGCCAGATGGCGTTTTAAACATTGTTAGTGTCATTGACAATGATGACTCTCGTGCCCATATCCATGGAAGGATTCACCAAACTAGATAATTTCCTTTTCTCTATAATAATATTACTATAATATAAATATGTTTACAAAGATGTTAACTACCAGAGGCTTTGCTTCCACGCTGTTTCTAGGAATGATTGTTTGGCAGCATTCAGTGTCGATATCTAAAAGAATAAAAAGACCTCCGCTCTCGATGGTAAGTTTGTTTTTGAATTTCGCGCAAAGCTACACGAGGGCTATCTGCGCTAGCCGTCCCTAATTTAGAAGTGTAAGACTAGAAATGAAACAGCTAGTCATCACCACCCACCGCCAACTCTTGGGCGACTCTTTTTACCAAAGAACAGTGGAATAAAACCTAATATTTTAATACTCCCACGGCTAAAAATGGCTAATATGTTTGGTGCGACGGGGATTCGAACCCGCGACCCACAGATTAAGAGTCGAGCAACCTAACCACCTGGCCATGCAGGGCCATTCTATGGTTCAAAGAATATTCCGACGTATCTGCCACATGATGGTTTCTGCTGTAACTTTTTCTTGCACCATTACGACATCGTTCTCATGCAATAGGTTTTCAGTGGTCTCTCGTCTAATCCTGTTATTAAGTACATTCCATAATGTTATCTACAGACATTTCTTATTCCCTTTACTTATATTCTTCACTTTCTGTTCTCTTGTCCCTCTTTTCTGTGCCTGGAAGAACATTTTTCATTATGCAACAGAAGTTATGTGAGTTAACAATGTTCGTATTGCTGTTGATGGTTCTGTCAACAGCTAAGACAGTTCAAAGATGATACTTACTGCCTTAGGGCTTTCAATGTTGGAGTGAGAGGTACTTCCCATTAAAGTCAATACTCTTCCCACTGTCGCAACGTGTGACTAGCTTTCACTTTTATGTCCATTAAGTTCAAGTTACAACTAGATCACATAAAGGAACTGTTTCTCTCTGCCTAGTTGGAGTCAACCAGACTTTATCTGTATGTATGTGTTACTTAGTTAATTATTATTCACTTTGTTAACAGTATATTACTTTTTTTCAGTATCCAAAGTAAATAAGAAGAGTTAGCCCTTTTAACATAAAAAATAAAATGTTAAAGACCATTAACCGCTGGTCGACACTATAAGAACGTCGCAAACAAACGTAAACTTAATTAAGTTCAGTATTCTGTGATGACGAGAAACCTAATTGAAGTAAAAATATATTCTCAAAATAGTTGGTATGGGTATTAAAATTGTAATTAGAATAAGGTACAGAACAACTTTTCGACCTTCTTAGGTCATCTTTAGGTTAACAAAGAGAATTTGCAAATGTCTGTTGCCGGGCGCATGACTTAGAGGCGAGAGTGTAAACGAGTATGTAATTGTAGAGGGCGTTGCAGTTAGATGTTACGTTAAAAATTAATATAGGTATAAAGGTAATGGTTTTAGTTGCTGTATAAGTAGGGCTTTTTTGATTTTGTGTTTGTTTGTGTTTCTTTCCCTACTTAGTATCTGGATATTTTTTATGGTTATGTTGTGTTTATTTGATTTGTGGTGTTCAAAAACGTATGAAGCTGTTTTTTGTTGTTGTTCTTTGAATCTGGTTTAGATTTTTCTGCTTGTTTTTCCAATATAAAAGTCGTGGCAGTCGTCGCAGTTTATTTTATAAATAATGTTAGTATTGTGTTTGTCAACGTAGACTTTAGTTGTTGTTTTTTAATAAATTTCGTGTTTACTTAAGTATTGATTATATTTTCGCTGATATCGGGAATATCTGTCATGCAGCATGTAAAATTTCGTAGTTTGTTGTTTCTTGGAATTTTTTATTGTTTGTTTGCTGTGTATTGTTGATCTAGGTTGTGTGCATCATTTTTCAACGTTTTTTGGAGGAAATATGTTGGTGTTCATAAAGTGTTGTTTTATTTTGTTGATTTCTTTATTAATTGTATCTAGTGAGCATAGTTTTGTGGTTGTGTATATTTGGTTTCTTAGTATGTGGAGTTTTGTTTTTTTCATTGCTAAGTGCAAAGAGATGTATAGTTCAGTGTGGGTGATTTTTCTGTGGATTTCTGTTTCGAATTACGTATCGATTCATGTGATCTTGAGGTTAAAAAATGCTATTTGGTTAGTTTTTTTTTCCTTTTCACAGGTGAACTTAATATTGGGGTGTATCGAGTTAACATGATTGAAAAAACTAAGTGTGTATTCTGTAGATGTGAATACAGAAATTATATCATCAACATACCTCTAGCAGTATAGTGGTGGGTGTAAGGCTGAATTAATCGCTTGAGATTCAATCTGTATCACAAAAATGTTGACTAGACCTGGTGACCCTGGACTACCCATACTTGGGGCATTTATTTGTAGGCAGTTTTGATTATTGAACACAAAATTATTTTTGGTGGTAGTGAATTCTATAAGGGTTGCTAATTGGTTGCTGGAGATGTGTATGTGCTGGGGGCTGGGATCTTGGATATAAAATTCTAAAGATATCTTGCAGTCTTCAGTGACTGGGACTTCTGTGAAGAGAAAGATTACATCAAAACTGGCCATTAAAACTTTATGGTTTAGTTGTTTAAAAACAAATTTAAAGTTAAAAGAGTATTTGAAAAAGGAACCGGTTAATGCTACATATTTAGCAAATGCCCACGCTATATATTTTCCGAGGTTGTAGTTAAATGATTTATAGGTCGACATTATGGGCCGTAGTGGACAATCTGGTTTGTGAGGTTTGGGGGTGCCGTATAGTTACGGTGTGCTCGAGTGGTCCTGCGCAGGGAAGAATAGAGGTTTTCTGAGATCGTGTTGTTGTTGGATTTGTGTGTATTGGTTTGTATCCGATAAGATGTTATTCATCCGATAAGATGTTATTCATCCGATAAAATGTTATTCATTTTTTGAATTTGTGTTCATTATAATTATAGCATTGTCTTTATCTGCTTTTAGAATTTTGATGTTGTTGTCCTGTTTTAGGTTGTTTATAGGATTAATATTTTTCCGTGTGAAGTTGTTTTTTAGTTTTATTTTCTGTGAAATCATGTCGATCGTTTTGCGTGAAAATTCTTTGAAAAAATTGTTTCGGGGAAGTAAATGTTTCAAGTTCTACCTGGAAAGACAGGCTGTTGGTTGTCAGTGGAACTGTTGTCGAAGTTATCTTCCTTCTGGTGGTTGGTTTTGTTCATACCTATATTAATACCTAATACTAACACCTTTATACCTATATTAAAAAATTGTTTCGGGGAAGTAAATGTTTCAAGTTCTACCTGGAAAGACAGGTTGTTGGTTGTCAGTGGAACTGTTGTCGAGGTGGTTGGTTTTGTTCATACCTATATTAATACCTCATACTAACACCTTTATACCTATATTAACTTACAACCTAACATCTAACTACAACCTCCTCTACAGTCCCGTACCCGTTTACACTCTAGTCCATAAGACATGCGCCCGGCAACTGTTAGTTGCAAACTCTCTTTGTTAACCTGAATATGGCCTAAATAGGTCGGAACGTTGTTCTGTACTTGATTTTAATTACAGTTTTAATACCCATATTAACCGTCTTAAGAATACATAAGTTTAGTGTTGATAATATATAATATAATTGTTTGCAAAAACTCAGTAACTTAATATAATATGATTAAATACAACTTTTTAAACGGCGGAACTAAAGGTAGGCATTTGCTTGACATCGTTTTAATATTAAGTAATAGTAACAGCGTTGACCTAATTAAATCCACGTAATTTAATTCAAAACATTTAATATACCTCATGTCTAAAGTTACTAGTTTAATTTTTCCGAACGTGCATTACGTCTGGTTGAACAAGAATAACATAACAGAAATGCCATTTACAGGTTCCTGTACTCTTATCTCAAGTAGCAATTACACATTTATGCTGATATTTATGTTATGTTACGGTGGCAGTCATCATCCGGGTCATTAAGCACCAGTTTTGTGTGTTAAAAAACTTATTTTAGTGTACAGTTAAAAAGAAAAGGCTGGTTTCATGAAGTAACCGTCTAGACGCACCACGTGACATACTTGTCTGATTAAATAAATAATAATGTACGTGTACGACATCCCACCTGAAGAAAGTATTAACAAGTGCCAACAGCCCAGCCAGATTACATCTGTAGCCTCTCTCCTGCAACAGGCAGCAAGAAATTTAAAAGCATTATTCAATAAAATACAAACAATATATATTTTTTCTTTTACTTAAATCTCAAAGCGACGCAAATTTAAATATTCTTTGATTAGGAGTTTGTTTGTTTTGAATTTCGCGCCAAGCTACACGAGGACCACCTACGCTAGTCGTCTCTAATTTAGCAGTGTAATACTCGATGGAAGGCAGCTAGTCATCACCACCCACCGCCAACTTTTGGACTGCTCTTTTACCAACGAATAGTGAGACTGAAAGTTACATTATAACCACCCTCCCACGGCTGAAAGGGCGAGCATGTTTGATGCGACGAGAATTCGAAACCACGATCCTCAGATTACGAGTCGAGTGCCTTAACCATCTGGCCATACCAGGCCTCTCGACGAGGAATACCATATTTTATGATTCTTATATCAACGTAGACTTTAAACAAAACGGTTAAAAATTCACAATTCCTAAAAAAAAACAAAAACCAAAAAGTTCACAATATTTGTTTCTCAGTCAATACCTTTTATCTTAATATTCCTATCAACTACGATGCATATCGCTGGGGATCTGGATCACTCCTGTTTTGAAGGATAACTTATGTTTTCCAACCATTACTTGAAACAAGCTCTGTATGGCGAACATACTACAGATTATTCTGAAAATAATAATAAATAATCAACATCCTGTTCATAAGTGCTATGTGAACAGTATTTCTTCGTCATTTTGTTAAGTTCGTAAACAATTCTTCTTTAACGGTTTTTAATGATCCGAATATATATGACGATATTAACTTACTGCATTCTAAAATGGTTCATTGTATTTCTTATACGTTTCTCTGTATCAAATATTTAGTTTTCAAACAACAACATTATTATCAGGACGAAAAACGAATCACCAGAAATAAAGAGAGACACTTTTAAGAGCTGCATGCATGTAGGTTGTATTTATGTAGGCAAAACCTGCCCAGTTTTACACTAATTATGTTGGTTACTCTCAGTGATTAAAATTGATTTCTCAACAAGAGATGCATCCAATACGTAAAACGTACTAGCACTAAGTGGTTACGAAAGACCTATTACAGTATGTAACAAAAATTTTACTTTTCCTTGTTCCTGGGCAGAAAGTATTATTTTCTAATTGCTTATGCCTGAAGTAAATAGAAAACACCTATTTCTCTCTTCAAACTTTGCTTTTGTGATCTGGGAGCGTATAACGAAAATATGATGGGAGACTATATTTGGGGTATGAACTTTAGTATAAATACATGTAAATCTTGATTCATATGTTGTGTTATTCAGACCTTATGTAAATGAAAATGTGCAAATTTGCCCATTTTTACATAGAAAATAAGCTCATTTCTAAATTTCATTATCGAGGTCACAAAAGCAAAGTTTGAGGGGAATAACGGCCATTTTCTGTACTTTTACAACATAAGTAATTAAGAAATAACACATACTATCCAGGAACAAAATTTGTGTTACGTAGTGTTATTGTACATGTTTATCAAAGCTATAAATGAATACCAAAAATGAGAATAAGACTTTCAAGTGTTGGTACAGTATTCCATAAGACTTTCAAGTGTTGGTACAGTATTCCATAAGACTTCAAGTTTGGTACAGTATTCCATAAGACTTTCAAGTGTTGGTACAGTATTCCATAAGACTTTCAAGTGTTGGTACAGTATTCCATAAGACTTTCAAGTGTTGGTACAGTATTCCATAAGACTTTCAAGTGTTGGTACAGTATTCCATAAGACTTTCAAGTGTTGGTACAGTATTCCATTCTGATGTTCAATGTTATTTAGGCATTTCTACGGATTATAAAATTGACCAATATACTTTTAAAACCACACGGAAGGTAACTATATGACTTGGAATACTGCACTATAGAATTGTTGAATTATTCTACGTTTTGATTTTTGTTGTTGTTTAAGAATTATAATATCAAGTTATAGTAAATCAGGTACTAAATAAAGTGTTCTAAATTCTAAATTCAAAATTATATATTGTTTATCCATTGCACACTTGTTGCTTATTAATTTAAGTAATCATGTGCACTAATACATCTGAAACTTTTGTTTCCAAAGTACAAAACTGACAACTAATATGGATGTTCTCTTCACGTTAAGTCTACGAGTGAATCTTAAGACATTTCAGAGATTTCTATTGTGACGCTTTATACATTTTTTAAATCCTGTAAGAAACTTTAATGGGATAGTTAGATCCGAAAGCTACACCACCCGCTAGTACAACGGTACGTCTACGGGTTTACAATGCTCAGATCAGAAGTTCGATTCCCCTCTGTGGGCTCAGCAGATAGCCCAACGTGGCTTTGCTATAAGAAAACACACAGACACACCCAAAAGCTGCGTTATATTAAGTAATAAGAATATAGTCAAAACAAAACGTTATGCTGTGTGTAATATGATCTATTTAAGTTACTTTGTTAAATCTGCACCCTCGTACATAAATAATGATAATTTATCCATTGCAATTTGTTTAATTACAGTTATACAATCTCCCCACCCTCCAGCTAAAATCCGGGTCTCGATATTCGTGGTGGACAGAGAACAGATCACCCATTGTGTAACTTTGTGTTTAATTTCAAACAGAAAATAGTTACACCACTAAACTACTTATGTCACGAATATCTAATAAAACATAAACTTCAAGACCATGAAGCTATTTACCTGACGTTAATCAAAACTTCACATCACATTACGTAAAGATGAGTATACAACTGAAGAGGTATTTACCTTTTTACGGTAAACAAGCGTAATTTAATGTTAATAAAATCTGCGAATCTGAGTTATTTGATGCTGAGTTAAACTTACAAAAAAAAATCGTCCTTCTTTGTACAGTTTTAATTCTTGAGTAACAGCATTTAACAGCTTTCTCTGTTGATGTGTTATACGAAAATGTCATCTGTGGAATTGTTATCTAAAGAGACGGCAACTCAGCACTACAGTATTTAAACAATCCGATTACCTCAAAGAAACTTAATTGCAAACTATCTCAACATCGTACCATACATTTCCAGATATAACCAAGGTTAAACGCAGCTGGACATTTAGTCGAAGGATGGAGTAAGAATGAAACATCCGTTTTTGTTGGATACTTTGCTAGAGATATGTAGCCAACAGAGTCATGAGGCTCATCAGAATGCTGTGCAGTACAGAAATACAAAGTTTCTAAAAGCAGCCAGAGCGATCTATGCATAGAACTAGAGTGGAAAGTTTAAAACGAGTTTGTTTGTTTGTTTGTTTTTGAATTTAGCACAAAGCTACTCGAGGGCTATCTGTGCTAGCCGTCCCTAATTTAGCAGTGTAAGACTAGAGGGAAGGCAGTTAGTCATCACCACCCACCGCCAACTCTTGGGCTACTCTTTTACCAACGAAAAGTGGGATTGACCGTCACATTATAACGCCCCCACGGCTGGGAGGGCGAGCATATTTGGTGCGACCGGGATGTGTGGTGTGAGGAGGATTCGAACCCGCGACCCTCAGATTACAAGGTCGAACGCCTTAACCCACATGACCATACCAAGCCTACTTATAAAAACATAAAACAGCAGCATGTTATTATTTTTTCCTTTTATAGAGATTTTTCTATAGAAATTTAGTATATCATACCATACTAAATTTAGATATTTCTAGATCTTTCACCTTTCTTACATGATAAGAGTTATATAGTCTTGAATCTTTTATCTATACAGATGATTTACACCCGAAAAATGTTAAAACGCTTCCAATTTTTTTACTTTATCAATAAATTACAAACTACAACAAGAAACGAATAACGTGTTATTTACATTTTTTGAGAAGAAGAGGCAAGCACGAGTTAAAAATGACTCCATCCAGGTCAAGAGTAATTTCATGTCTTTGCTTACCTTTAACTTAAGGTTCGATACCCCCAGTGGACAGAGCCCAGGTATCCAACTGTGTAGCTCTGCGTTCAGAAAACAACATTCATTGTATATTCACTATTATTCACGCAAAGCTACTGAAAGGATATCTGTGGTAGTCGTACGTAATTTTGAAGTTAACAGACTTCTCAAACAATTCTTCTCAAACTGGATAAGGGGATCTGACCGTCATTCACGGCCTCAAAATGAAAGGAGCGATTTACTTATTTACTTGTTCTAGGAGGCCGTGAGCCACACAAACTGAGTTTTACAAGCTCAAATATACGTACTACAGGAACGATACCGAACTGGTAAACAGGTTTTCAAGAACCGATCATTTTGCTTGTTATGCATAAAGCTACACAAAAAAGTGTGGTATCGTATCCAGAGTTTTAGCATAATAAGCCCTCAAATTTACCGCTGAGTCACCAGTACTAAATGGAATGAGTTTCGAAGATTAATTGAAACAACTGAAGTAAGAAAAGAGAGAGAGAGTAGTTTACTTAAGTTATTATTGCTAAAAATCCTATGAGAAACTATATTTAAAACTAGAAACTTCGACTTGAAAGTGTTTATTTACATAGTTAACTTAAAGAAACACTGCTTAAACAAAACGCTGTAATCAGAGCACAATACTCAGTATTTTATAACAAGGACCGAATTTTTATTATTATCTGGGAACTAGATACAACTATTATGGTACTACTCTCTTCTACCATTACAGTATTGAAGATTTTGTTGACTAAATAAATAATTATTTTTGGTTCAGGTTGTGATGTAAAATCTTACCATTAAAACTTGTAAAGTAATTATTCGGATTACGTTTATCCACTACCTGGTTAACATTTATAGATACACGTATATTTCTGTTATATATAACGAACCAAATTCTACTTTTATGCTTCGGAAAAACATGATTTATGATCAAAATTCACACAAGTGACTGTGTAAAACTGCACACATCACAACTTCAATACTTACAAGAAGATAGTCTTTCCTTTATCTTCATGAAGAAAATATTTTCTAAATCGTTTAGATAACTTACAAATAATTCTGTGTTTGAGCTTAAAATATCACGAGTCAAAAACTAGTTTGACTCAGTATTAAGCTTTTAAAAACAAAGGAAGATCAACTGTAATGTTCAGGTTAGAAGATTTACTGACTCATCTTAACTATATTTTCTACGTGTAATAATATTCCAAGCGCCTGCCCCCCAGTGGCACAGCGCTATGTCTGTGAACTTACAATGCTAGAATCCGGGTGTCGATACCAATTGTTGGCAGAGCACAAATAACCATTTGTGTAACTTTGTGCTCAGTTACAAACAGCAACAACAATCCAAGCGTCTGTAGCCTATATCCCAGAAATACCTTGTCTGGTAACTTCCCATGCTGAACATTGTGTTTATACGTTGTGTGAAAAGAGTGAGGTTCATACTACAAGTACTTTCAAGGATGTAACCGAACGTTTTAAACACGTTCATATTCCACAGTGTCTTTTTCAAACAATCATTATAATTCATTGACTGTATAAGAAACAGCAAACATGTGCAGCTTCGACGTGATATTATCCCAGCCATCTACTTTCATTTATAAGACAGCAGAGACTATTCTCAAAACTGGAAGATTTATCTTCGTTATACTCGCTCAATGACACTGGAAGCCAAAACTGAAACAAACCGTAATTCAATAGCTAAATGATCAGATATTATTTATAACAGTTTATAAGTAGCTACAGAGATTTTACAGGTTGTTAGACTGACTGATGGAAAGTTAACTCCGACTAACCTTCATAATAAGCACTGGCTATTACTAAGAAGTCCTGTGTAAACGATACAACACAACGAAGTTAAACCTTACTCACCAAACTAATGGAACTCGTAATTAGTCCTAGCTTTGTAGCTAAATCTGATTGCCGAAGAAAAATGCTTTCTAGCCCAGCACTTTCACTTATGCAGGCTTTATTTTTGTTCTTCGTGCAATTTTTTATTCATCGAGCATTGTATTATTATGCAATAAATGGTTATTGAAAAGCTATTAAACTGTTTAATGAGGCTTTAATTGAGAACTGTAAATCACAAACTATGATAACTTTATCACATTGTATTCTTTAATAGCTCAGTACAAAGCTGGCGTGTGAATGTATGTACAAATGACATGCTACCATCAGCTAATAAAACTAAGTATTTGAACAGTCAATGATCATATATTAAAATCTTTAATGCTTGAACTCGTAAATGCTTAAAAATATAAAACACTAAATATTGTTACAATGACATTTAATAGAAACACACGAATTCTGAAGCATAAAACTGGTTCGTTTAAAACTACTGCATGGCTGTTTTCACATAATAGCGTCACATCTTTTCAACAACACAGAACCTCCACTTTCACCGCTTCTGTTATAACTAAGCTCTATCTCAGTCAATTTCGCAGAATCTTTTACGGCCATTGAAATAGCTGTGTGTTACACAGTTTTCTAAACGTGGATCGTATCCTTCTTTGGCCTTGCAGAAAAGGTTATTCTACACTATATTAAACAATCACAGCGTGAAGATTACACAACACTACAGGAGATATAACATACTTTAGTTATACCAGTGAAGTATTTGTTTCCATAGTAACAGAATAAATGTTGTATTGTCTGTTTATCTATTTTATTCATTCCAGGGCTCATTTCTGCAGTTGCATGACAGCATCTTGAAATAAATTAACATAATAAAACGTTTGGTCAAAAATGATGTAAAAAGTGAAAGATGCGTTACATTCAAATCCTAACACACCAATGACACATACATTTTTTTCTTCACAAACATAAAACAAAGTAAATTTCAACTTATTTGTTGTTTATTTCACTAAATTACACCGATCTAAAAAGAAAAGAAAAAAGAACTATTGATTAATTAACATGTTAAAAATACGCAGATTCAAAGCGTGATAAAATTGGCCATCTTCAAAATGTAATGGCCCGTCATGGCCAGGTGATTCAGACGCTCGACTCGTAATCTAAGGGTTGCAGGTTCTACCCAACATGCTCGCCCTTACAACCGTAGGAGCGTTATAATGTGGCGATCAATCCCACTTTTGCTTTGTAAAAGAGTAGACCAAGAGTTGGCAGTGGGTGGTGATGACTAGCTGCCTTCTATCTAATCTTACACTGCTAAATTAGGGATGGCTAGGGCAGACAGCCCTCACGTAGCTTTACGCGAAATTCAAAAACAATCAAACAGTGGGTAATATTTCGGCTACGTTTCCTTGTTTAAGAACAATGGGAAAACCAACGCAGCGTTCAGCACTTTTCTACATTCTATGCATTTCTTACCGTAAATATATCAAAAGAAGATTTGTTTTGCTTGTTTGTTTCGAATTTCGCGCAAAATTCCGTGTAGAGAGCTAGCGCAGATAGCCCTCCCTAATTTAGCAGTGCAAGACTAGGGGGGGAAGGCAGCTAGTTACCACGACCCACCGCCGACTTTTGGATAATTCTTTAACCAACGAGAAGTAAGACTAAACGTACCATTACAATGCCCTTACGGCTAAAAGCGAAAGCATGTTTGGTTGATCGGAATTCGAACCTGTGATCCTCAGATTACGAGTCCAAAGCCCTAACCAGATGTTGATGCCGGATCTGTGTCCAAACACAAATGCTACTTTTTACATTAATAGGAAATTTCATTATTTTAAAGCTAAGGTAAGAGAAATGTTTGTTTTTGTCCAACTGCTCAAGAAGAAGTCAATTGTATGCTATATACACAGTACTGTGTCCACACACAATCGGTTTTGGGCCATTTATATGTTTTTTCATTAGCCTATTTTCAGAGTCACTCATTAAAAAAAATGTAACTGCAGAAAATTCCCAAACATATTACTATTATCTTGTCGAACATAATAACCGCTTGTTTCTTTTCTTTTTACATTTTACAAAACACCAGTTCTTAAAACAGGCGATCAGAGGCGTCGCTGGACACTGCCACAAGATGCTCGTGCACCAATTCTAGTAGACAGTGTCCAGAATCCCCAGTTGCTGTCCTAAAAAAATCATAATCGAAAACCAAGATCGATATCGTGTTGAAACACCGAAAATCACCGCACATAAGAACTCGTTCCCCAAATATTTTAAGCACCTAGCGACGTCTATGTAAGAGATTATTATAGTATAGAAAATACTATCCTTCCACGTGCTGAAACAAACAATAAAGAAGAACATAACATAGAATCGTTTATAAATAACTAAAGGTTAACGTTTAACGTCTCCTCCTTGTTATCGTCAAAGCAATGTGATAAACGACGAACTGTTAACAAAATTTAAGAATTAATCACAAATTATGTTCTGCCTTTAAATTTCCTGAGAATAGGATTATTTTATGGTATATGCCTGAACTTAAATATTCTTGTAATTCACTAGACTTAATGCTAATACGACAGCTACAGCTTATATCTGATTTGAGGCCAAAATATAAGTTTAACTTTATGGTACCTCATGAGCTCAGTATTCCACGTCTGATCTAAATTTGTTTATTTATTTTATTCTTATTTACTCACGTGAGACTTTCGAAGAAAGGCTAAATCTGATAAATGGTGTATTCCTTCCAAAGTATTTCATTACCATTCCCATGATGTAGTTTGTATTTTAGTTTCATTTGTTTGTCAGTCACGTCCAACACATTTTGGCTTGACCATTTGTTTTAATTGTCAATACATATATAGACATATGGGGTGATGAAATGATAGTTATATTTTTCTTTACCTTCAGTATAAATGATTTAGAATTTTGTTTTTAAGAATAACTGGCCATATATATATATATATATATATACGTATTTAAGTTTTAAGAACTTCTTATCGATTATTTATCTAAGTAAGTTTCCTAAAAAAGTAAAATTTCAGATCAGGCGGATACGAACTCGTGATTTTATCAGTTTCGTATTAAGAAAACCTGTACTTCATCGCAAAAACTCTATATACATATGTATATATATAAAACCTTCAAAAAGACCAAGAAAAATAGTAATTTAGAATCACTTTTTGCTCAACCAGTAGTGGCCACCAAGTGCGTACATGATGGACTAAGGAGAGAGAAATAGTATTATTTTGAAATGGTGAATAGTCATCTATCAGAACCATAACCAATGTTTACTATAACCGCTACGTTAGCGAAAGTCTAGCCACACAACACACTATCCACACTTAGTCCATCTCGAGGAATCAAACCCCATATTTTAGCACTGTAAGTTCGTACACTTACCGTTGACCCATGGTGGGACTGTCATCTGTTTATTTTTCGGTAAACCAAACTTAAATAAAGGAGTTCGAATATTTTTAGCGATAAAATGTTAGAACACTGAGTTTTAGAAACAAGATAACATGTATGTTAGAACACTGAGTTTTAGAAACAAGATAACATGTTAAAACACGGAGTTTTAGAAACAAGATAACATGTTAGAACACGGAGTTTTAGAAACAAGATAACATGTTAGAACACTGAGTTTTAGAAACAAGAAAGGGTAGTAGAAACTGCACTTCACTACAAAAGCTACATACATGTATATGTATCTTTTCTCTGTTTCTACTCTATACAGTTAGTACTTCTGAAGAACTGATGCGCGGAATGATTCCGATACAGATACTTAATTTAAGAAACCCGGTACTGCTAGTGTACTTCCTATACAGATACTTAATTTAAAAAACCCGGTACGGCTAGTATACTTCGTATTTCCCTTTAATTTTGCAAGCCGTAATCGTCGCTCTTCAAACATTAAGAAAAAAAAAATCTTAGTTCTCTTGTGTTGACTTATTCTCAGACTTATTCTACAGGCGACAGTGTCGTTTCGACTACGTGGCTACAACCGTTTCGCGCCCAAGATGATACGTTGACTCTCATAGAATAACAACGCGTATCTGACTTGCAAAAAAAAAAAAAATCGTTTATTTTACAGTGCTTTCGTGACGTAATAATCAAACTTTTAAATTTGTTCATTAAAACACTAATTTTAAATAATAAAGAGATATATCACAGTTTCAGTTTCGTTTGATTCATTCGAGCGACTTACAAGGAGTAAATATTTCTTAGTGAAGATATGAAGGTCTTATAGCACCTCCCCTACCTATTACAGAAAAATACAAGTTTTCAAATAAGGATGCAAGTACTTACCGGCAACAGGAGGCAAGAAGTTACGCCATATTCATAAGGCGGAGCATAAAAGAAGCGTCATATGGCACGTCAGTTGCTACATCGCATTTCGAACGTTGTCCTTGTTCACTAGATTAAAGATGGCATCTTAAAACGGTCAACTTGATACTGGTCAAGACGTAACTCCTTGATCAACTAAAACACCAAAAGCACAATAACGTTTCATTAAACTCTTCCCATCCAACTCAAGAATATTAAGTAATCTACTGATAATGGTTGGATCTGAGTACTTACTAAAGAAAAAACGTCACATTTTTTAATCAATTTAACTATTTTATCCATTCAACATTTCTGAACCCTGATTTTCAGGGTGAAATCAAATTAATCTACATTTCCCCGCTTTACGAGCTTGCTTACTGATTAAAAACATAAATAATATCTTAACGCCCATTTATTGACATATTCTAATCTCCTAATTATTCCTAGAATTTGTTATGACAGCTTTACAGAAATCATATAATTAATCCGATTGTTCCATGTGGTTAGAATTAATTTGTAAGTGATTTGGCCAAGTTACATGCATATCTTTTAAGCTTTAACTAACTATTATTTGATATTCACTTTACAACTTTAGAATATACGGTGATCTTTTGGATAGAAATAAACTAGTTATCTTACCAAATCTACTGAATATAAATAACGTTAGCCCTAAGTCAATACTGAAGCAATACGGTGATATTTTCAATAGAAAGAAACTAGTTATGTTACCAAATCTACTGAAAATAAAGTGTTAACCCTAATTCAATGCCGAAGCAATAGAAATGCAACACTATTTATTGTACAGTAACATTTTCAAAGCTAAACAAAAATTCTAAAGAGGGGTGAAATTTCTTTTTAACAAAGATATTATGTCTATTTACTTGGAGGCCTGGCAGGAGGTGGTTAAAGCACTCGACTCGTAATCCGTGGGTTACGACTCCAAATCTCTGTCACACGAAACATACTCGCCTTTTAAGCCGTCGGGACGTGATAAAGTGACGATCAATCCCACTATTCGTTGACAAAAGAGTAGCCCAAGAGTTGGTGTTGAGCGGTGATAACTAGCTGCAAACCCTCTTGTCTTACAATGCTAAATTAGGGACGGTTAGCGCAGATAGCCCTCGTGTAGCTTCGCCCGGAATTTTAAACCAAACGAAATTATTTACTTGAAATGCCGCTACTTAAGTATTTAGTTACGACCGAATTCGACACAAAATGCAACAAATGCAAACTTGTTTGATTAGGCTTAGCTGTATGTACTGAAAAAATATAATTGTCCTTTAGGCTCAGTAAGTTTCATATTTCAAATGGAATGAAATACATACAAGATAACCTGTCTTCCTAATTAGGTTTTACAGACAAAAGTGAACTTTGAACGTATCAAAAATTTAAATTAGAGACAAAAATTGTTGTTTATTATTGAGCACAAAGCTACACAAAGACATGTTTGTGTTTTGCCCTCCACGAGTATCGAAACCCGGTTTCTAATAATACATGTCCGCAGACATACCACTGTACCACTGGGGACCGACACAAAAGTGTTGAAGCTAATCGAATATGCAAAACTGCGTAAATGCATGTAATTGTGAATTTTTATTTAAACCTTAATAGAAAAATAAATGCTTTGTAAATTTCGTTTTCAAATATTTCTGTAATATATACAGGGAATATACAAGAGAAACTTAATCATTTCGAAGGCTAATTGCAATAAGAAGATATTAGAAACTACAGCATGTGCACAACACTTTTTATGAGAATATTTAACTAAAATCATGAAAGTTCAGGTATTTACTAAAGCCAGTGTAAAAACTAGGACTTGAGATCGAATTGGAACAGATCTCGTCATGCATTCTGAAAGCATACAGTTTTATATATTTTTACGTTATCTAATACAGGTTATAACAAATTAGCGACATTTTCAAGGGGGCACTTTTTGTCTACCTCCCTGTATATAACGTCAAAGGTATATTTTTGTGAACATTTTAAACTAAAGAAGGATCGCCCCAAAGCCTTATCTTTAGGACTTGCTTAAACTTATGCATTATTTTACGTTTATTAAACCTGTTTTTTTTTATTAAAGAGGGTGGCTTTTATAGCAATTACTCAAGCGTATCACGTACCCGTTTATTATCTACGGTGGGTCAGCGATAAATTTACGAACTTTCAACGTTAACATTCAGGGTTTGTTTCCCAGCTGTGTAGCTCTGCACTAACAAAACACCACCCACCACCCCTTCACTGTCATGAGAATTAGTGAGAATGCTCAGCAGTGAGAAAAAACTCACTACACTGAATGGTCAAAATATACACATAAAAATAGCTGGTATGAAAAGGGAAAGCTCTATGTAGAGGAACGAACAACGTGTCGACCTTCTTCGGTCATCGCCAGGTTCATAAAGAAAGGAAGAGGTAACCGACCGATAGTAGACTACATGTTTGAAGGCGGTTGTGTAATTGAGTGTAGGAATGTAGAGGGAGTGCTTAGATGTTGGATTATATTTATTATTATAGGTATAAAAGTGTTCCTTTGTATTGGTTTATTTTGGGCTTGAGTTGTTGTATAAATAAGGATTCTTCAATTTTGCGTTTGTTTATGTTTATTTCTTTATTTAGTATTTGGGTGTTTTCTGTAGTTGTGTTGTGTTTATTTGATTTGCAGTGTTTGAAAACATATGAAGGTGCTTTTTTGTGTCCTTTGAATCTGGTTTCCATTTTTGCTACTTGTTTTTCAATATAGAAGTGGCAGTTATCACATTGTATTTTATAAATAATGTTGATGTTGTGTTTATCAGTGTAGTTATCACATAGTATAGACCTCAGTTTTGTGCCTCGTTTTTGAATAAATTTGGTATTAACTGGAATGTCATATTTTGTTACTAGTTTTTGCCAAATGTTGGTTATTTGTCTGCTGATGTCGGGAACATATGGTATGCAGCCGTATAAGGTTTCGTGATTTTTTGATTCGTGAGATATATTTACCTTTGTTGGTTGATTTTGCTTTCTGTCTAGGTGTGTGCGCATAATGTTTTCTACGGTTTGTGGAGGAAACTTATTGATGTCGATGAAGTAGTTTTATTTTGTCTAATTCGTCGTTAATTTTATCTGGTGAGCATAGTTTTATGACTGTGTTTATTTTGTTTTTTAATATGTTGAATTTTTGTTTTGTTCCTAGTGCTGAGTCCCAAGGAATGTATAGTCCAGTATGGGTGATTTTTCGGTGGATTTCTGTTTTAAATTGTGTATCGGTTCTTGTAATTTATAGGTTAAAAATGATATTTGATTGCTTTCTTTCCATACACATGTGAAGTTATTGTTGGGATGTAGAGAGTTAACGTGATTGAAAAAATTAAGTGTGTGTTCTGTTGATGTGAATCCCGGAATAGCGTCGTCCACATATCTGTACCAGTATAGTGGTGGATGTAATGCTGTGTTAATTGCTTGTGTTTCAACTTGTGTCATAAAAATATTGGCTAAAACTGGTGATACTGGATTACCTATGCTTAGTCCATTTGTTTGTATATAGCTGTGGTTGTTGAACATAAAGACATAAAGTTTGTCTTCATCCTGGTGAATTTTATGAGAGTTGCTAATTGGTTGCTGGGAATGTCTATAGATGGGTTAGGGTCTCGGATATAGAGTTCCAAGGCTATCTTTCAGGCTTCAACGATTGGAACTTCTGTAAAGAGGGATATAACATCGAAACTGGCCATTAAGGATTTATGATTAACCTGATTAAAATCAGACTTGAAATTAAAAGTCTTTGATGAATGAGCTGGCTGATGTTACATATTTGGGGAATGCCCATGTTATGTATTTACCAAGATTGTAATTAAACGATTCATACGTGAACATTATTGGTCGTAGTTGACAATCTGGTTTATGAGGTTTGGGGATGTCGTATATTTGCGGTTTGCGTGAGTCGGTCTTGCGTAGGTAGGAATGGTCAGATAATATAGTTTCAGTATAATTGGATGTATGAATACTAATGATTGCCTACTTGCTATTATGGAGTTCAAGCCTAACCGTCATGTCTGTTCACCTGATAGAGTACCAAAATTATTATACTATGATTTTAAAAAAATACAAAAAAACTCGGTCAGCATTTCATATACAATTTGAAATACTTACACAGGAGGTTCAAAACAAACAAACTTATTTTGTTTACTACTGAGCGTACAGATACACACTGGATTATCCATGATGCATCCATCCCAGGTATTGAAACTCACATTTTAGCAAGAAAAAACCGAACTGGGACTTATGTGAAGTTTAAACATCAGAAATAACAATCAAGTGAAAACAACTGACGCATCACACACGATTACGAAATAACCTGAGAGTTCAGTTGTATGTGACCAGTCAACGTAACTAGCAGGTTCAAATTCAGATTGGATTCAGGACTCGATGTATTTCGGAGTATATTAATAGAAAACTGAATATCGTTAAAGTGAGCATACTTTTAGTTTATTACTTCGGCCCAAAGAAAAGTTCGAATTTCCTCAATCAAATTGGAATTCTGTCATACTCAGTTCTGAACGTCGATAACAATTTGTATACAGAAAGGAAAGTGATACACCGTTTTGTACGCTTTTTTATTATATTTAGCCTATTCTCGATAACGAGCACAATTTCTTAACCTGAAGATGACCTAGGAAGGTCAAAACGAAGTTCTCTCCTTATTAATAAAAGTGTTAATACCCATATCACGGTTCTGAGATACATATTTAGCCTACATAGTTTCGTTAGGCCTATTAGTCATCGCAAAAGAATTATTTGTATTCCAAAGGGGGCTGGATGGTCCGTGTGTTAAATCTTTAATTAAAATAAAGTACAGAACGACGTTTCGACCTTTTAAGGTCACCTTCAGGTTAACAAAGAAAGTTTGCGATCCCAAACCAGTCGTCTTTATAACACACTTTTACTTCAAGTGGGTTTCTTGTCATTATGAGATAAATTATTTCAGTCTTGACCTAAATATAGATAGTAATTCTTCGGAGCGTACGGACAGCGAACCACCACGTCTTTCAGGGTTAAATAGCCAATGAATAAAGTGTCAAATTTATACCACACATATCAATTTCTGGAACATCATCGAGAAATTACTAACACTATTATTGGTTATTGCCGGTTTTCGAAAAAGAAAGAAACATCACTCTTTTTTCCTTTGGTTTGTTTTATATTTTGCGCAAAGCTATACGAGGGTTATCTGCGCTAGCCGTCCCTAATTTAGCAGTGTAAGACTAGAGGGAAGGCAGCTAGTCATCACCACCCACCACCAACTTATGGGCTATTCGTTTACCAAAGAATAGTGGGATTGACCGACACATTATAACGCCACAATGGCTGAAAGGGCGAGCATGTTTGGTGCGACCGGCATTCGAATCTGCGACCCTCGGATTACGATTCGAACGCCTTAACAAGCTTGGCCGGGCTGGGCCCAGTAATCTAAAGAGAAACATGTCATATGTCCAACACATGAAATCTGTTTTAAACTTCCATTGCCTTTTTTAAAACATAAACAACCAAAACATTTTTCCCTATTACATTTCATTTACTCGAAATAATTGCAATTTTATAATAAAAAACATTTTTTGTGTATTTTTCAATTTTGCACAAAGCTACACAAGCGCTCTCTGCGGCAGCCATCCCTAATTTAGCAGTGTAAGAATAGATGGGGTGTAGGTACTTATCACCACCGACTACCAACTCTTGGGCTCTCTTTTCCCAACGACTAGTGAGATTGATTGTGACATTATAACACCCTCAAGGATGAAATGGTAAGCATGTTTGGTTGACGGGGATTCGAACCCGCGACCCTCAGACTACAAGTCGAGCGTCCAAACCACCTAGCTATGCCGGGCCTTCTTCATCTATTACTACGATGTTATTTTCGTTATCATCACTATTATCTTTTACCGTAGCATTTATCCTTTCTGTTACATTTTTTTAAAAAGTCCAAAAAACCTGTTTCTCTTTAGTTTTATTAACATTTTGAAACTCTCCAATTCACCGGATCTTGGCCGTAGAAACCAGTTCAATTTACAAAGCTAGTGAGCATCACAGGAAGTCTGTTTAAAAACAACTTTCCTGAATTTTTGAAAAATCTAATTTCTTTAATTGTTAACATGACATCGTCAGGTGATCTGTCTTCTAGTTGCGCCATAAAAGAATTAACGGAGAATACTTTGTTTGTTTAATTTCATGCTAAACTGCGTGAGAGTTATTTGCGCTAGCCCTCTCCGATATTGTCAAAACCACCCAACCCCAACAGGGAACAGGAGTCTGAATAGCCTGTTGACCGTAATAAGGTCCTCAACAAAGATGAATGTGTGCATTTGTTTGAAAGGAAACCATTTAGAGATTGATTCTTTATCCATCGATTCATCATTTGCAATAATTTCGAGAACTAAGGGTTTAATGCTCAGCGATAAATCTAAAGGCTTATAACCTAAAAATCTGGTTTGGATGCCTATGGTAAACACAACACAAATAGTCTATTGTATAGTTTTGGGTTTAATGACAACAAAAAGAGAGCCAAGATAATTTCCTTAAATCTTGCTATCAAAGTATATGCAGTAACCATTTTCTTCTTTCATTACATAGTTTGTACACACTTAGGTTTTCTTGGTCCTTTCGAAAGCCTTGGCAAAAAATCATGTCCTCTCATGTAAACACAAAACAAATTTATTCAAGAATTGCACGCTATGAAAAGATCGTCATGTATATATATCGAAGATTTTCTGAATAAAGTGCAAACCAATGAGCACTGCATCATACATACAGTGTTCTTAACACGCCGGGCCTGGCATGGCCAAGCGCGTTAAGGCGTGCGCTTCGTAATCTGAGGGTCACGGGTTCGTATCCCCGTCGTGCCCAACATGCTCGCCCTTTCAGCCATTGGGGCGTTATAATGTAGCGGTCAACCCACTATTCATTGGTAAAAGAGTAGCTCAAGAGTTGGCGGTGACCAGCTGCCTTCTCTCTAGTCTTACACTGCTAAATTAGGGACGGCTAGGGCAGATAGCCCTCGTGTAGCTTTGCGCGAAATTCTAAACAAACAATAGATAAAGGAGTTTTAAAAAATTGATTTCAAAATCTTTTATCAATTATATGCTTCTTCTTTGAGGTACCTGTTCATCTGAATGACTTAGTTTTGCATAAGTTATTGGTGACGTCTGCAGTAACAAGTTGTATAATAATTTGTTTTTTGTTTCGAGGGCTACACGAGGGCTAACTGCGCTCGCCGTCCCTAATTTAGCAATGTAACACTAGAGGGAAGGCAGCTAGTTATTGCTACCCATTGCCAACTCTTGGACAATTATTTTACCAACGAATAGTGGGATTGACCGTTATTTAACGCCCCCACGTCTGAAAGGGCGAGCATGTTTAGTGTGACAGGGATTAGAACCCGAGACCCTACGGATTACGAGTGAGTGCCTTAATTATCTGCCCATGCTGGGCCGTTACACTAAAGGTGCTTCAGTAAAATATGAATCAATAAAAACAGATTTTGTACTTTTGTGATGTGATCTGTGACTTTCTGAAATGTTAATATTATTGACATTATTGACACCTGAAGAACAACTGCTGAAAGAATTGTGACTGATATGAAACAAATCACATGTTAATTAAAAGAAGGAAACATAACCTTATTACGTAGTAACAGACATATATTGTGTATTTGTGAACAAACACACACCATGCATTTTCTTCCTTCCTGTATTACTATAAAATTTGGAAAAATATTTCGCTTATCTTCAATCTGTGCAGCTTCGACATATCACGTAATCCTGAAAACCGATAAGTTAACTACGTTGTAACTACTTTTGCTTCTTTGTTGCTTTCCAGAGATAAAATTTTATTCTCTTACAGGAATGTTGCTGCAATGATGCACATCAATTAAGAAGGCCAATGAGAGCAACCCACGTCACTGATAGAGCAGATGTTATCCAGTTGATATAGCTTCCCCTATAATGAATGAAAATGGCTACTCATATATTGCTAATCACCATGAATAAATCTGTTATTTTCTATTAAGTAAGCCCCCCCCAGTGGCTCAGCGGTATGTCTGCGGACTTACAACGTTAAAATCCGGGTTTCGATACCCTTGGTGGGCAGAGCACAGATAGCCCATTGTGTAGATTTGTGTTTAATTCAAAACAACAACAATAATCTTATTAAGTAAGAATCTATCCTCACGAAACAGGAACTCGTGCGAGTTAATTGACAGGAAGTCATCTTAAGGAAAGAAATTCAATGTTTTACTAGCAGGTAACCATTGTAATTCATCTGTACACATTGCGCCTGTCCATTGATTTGCATAAAGGTTGCTTTAATGTTGTATAACATCTTATGTTTAACCTGTTCATTTCTTTAATTGAATACAACTATTTTAGTTCAATACATACCCTGTTCGTTATTCATCTTACTGATTCTTTCATTGTAAAGTGGGCATACCTTATATTCTTTGAGAAAATCAGTTTAACCGAAGAATATCTCAGAGTAAGCAAGGAACAGAAATGTTGGTGCCATGGATACAGTATACCATTACAATTTTCTGCTTTTTTCTAACCTTCTTATTATCTTTACTTAAATTTTTAACCTGAACGAGAGAATGGCGTAAGAGATGTCGAATATGAAAGAAGTCCTATCCTGGATGTCAAAAAAATTATATTTAGTGTCTATATGTTAATATAAGTATATATAAGGGCGTATTCTTCTACGGTAGGTATCTGTGATTTGTTTGTGATAAATTCGTCAATAAACGAACAACAATAGTTGCACTTATATATGCAAAAACGGCTCGTTTGGGTTGAGAAAATATTTTACATAGAAGAGCGAACAACGTTTCGAACTTGTTCGGTCATCGTCAGATCATTGACCGAAGAAGGTCGAAACGTTGTTCGCTCTTCTATGCAAAATATTTTCTCAACCCAAACGAGCCGTTTTTGCATACATATTTCTTTACAAGTGGATTTTTTCGACATCACTGATTAATAGCTACACTTGTTAAAATAATATGCATAGATGTTCAAAACAAGTTAACTTAAACGATAATACAAAAATTCTTTATGCTATGGAGATCGTAATTGTATATTAAACACTATACGGTTCTCTTCTGTTTATCAAACGTCTACTTAGGCCAATTAAGTTGCTTTAAAATTTAGTTGATAAGCCTAACTATTTTTCACAACAGTATCAGTGTATACTTCTCTTATTCCTTTTCTTCTTCATTTTTTTTATCACAATGATATTGGTGTACAAATTACGCTGCCTAGTGAGTTACTGCAGTTGTACCCTAAACTTACAATATTCGTCTGCTTTTCACATATAGGCCTACTTCCAATAACAATGTTTTTCATTCAAGTCCACACAGGCTAGTTTAGTTGCTTTAGAATAACCTTTGAAGAGACAAATTACTACCACGAAATATCAAAAAACTTTTAACCTCTCTGTTAGGATATTCACTCCTACTATGGTTAACTTAAGCCATTTTCTAACTTTTCTCTGGCTGAACTTCTCGTTCCCTTGGTTTTACTTTTGCTCTCAATCCGCTCTCTGAATGTATTTTTTCTGCTCGTCTGGTCGTCTTTATTTATATCTATCACTGTAACTTTGACATCAATGTCCTACAAACACAACTTTTAGCTCTCTTGTTATTAAAAAACAAAAATAACTAAATATTCATGAATATTAACTTTCTAAATAAATAAATTAATACTGTTTACATAAAACAGTCTTTTATATACTAAGTTTCCTACATAGCCTACACCAACAATTATTGTTCCTTTATTTATCTTGCGGCACAGTGGTATGTATGCAGATTTCTACTGCTAGAAACCGCGTTTCGATACCCGTGGTAGGCATAGCACAGATATCTCTTTGTGTAGCTTTATACATAAAAAATATACAAATAAACTTGTCTACCTCTCCTACCACAAGTTCTTCAATGGAGTTTCACCTTGACAGAATCCCTTCTCTTCAACCTTGTTATGAAAACAAACAACATAAACAACTACAAAATATTAACTTACTCTATAAATTAATTAATACTGCTAAAACTAAACAGTCGTTTATATCTGACAATGGACACAGGATTTTTACCAATGTTGTAAAGGGTTTTGATTCAAATTTCTCCCTACAACTACTGACTTGAGAAGATAACTAGTAACTGTTATACCCAGCGTGATAGAACAGGCATTGCTCATGAGGTCCAATCATGACACAAAAGGAACAAGAGTGACTGAGGGTTGTCAAATTGAAATGTCATATGGCCAATCTGAAACCTTATGGAATGGTCATTAGAAAACTCCAAGACTGTTATTTCCCAATATAGCTCAGTTCTATCTCTGATCAAGACCACCAGATATCAGTTGAGAATAGTTGGCTGGCTAAGCTGCTCCATTATTAAGAACTGTTTCCCCAACAAATGATACAATGGTTACAAATTGGAAAAGAACGTAAACCACAGGAAAGTCAAGAGCTTCTGTGAAATAGAAAATATCTTGTGAGGGTGTCCACGACTTGTAAAGAAATTTAGAGTTGTTCAAAGCTTCAGAATGAGCTGCTAAGAACAACCAGTTTCTTTACAACCAGAGACTTATAATCTACATGAATGTTGAAATCCCTAAATACATCTTCTTTCCAGTACCGATAACAATATTGGCATCTGTTCCATGCCTTGGCCATGAATTCACAAACGAGAAGTTTTGGCAAGTACCACAGGTTCCTATGAATGAGGCAAAGCAGAATTTGTCCCTATGGCAAACAAAAGTCTGTGCTACTTTTGGAAGTATTTCAGACATGTACACGTATTCTTGTGTTTCCAAAAACAATGATAAAAATTTTATGATTTTACAGGTCGAAATCATAGTGTGCAACTGAATTTTCTATTTTTTCGTTAAAGATGACCTGAAGATAATCGTGCAGATCCAAATAAACAATGTGCAGGTTGGAAATTAATAATTCTGCCGATAAGATTATTTGCCACTTAAGAGTAACTACTTGGAAAAACTGGACTCTTGTTATTTCGCAGCTGCTTGCTAGTTAGGTTGATCACGTATGTCAAGTTATGCCCCACTACAAAACTAAAGACAAATGTGAAGTTGTGCATATTAACAGCTGTTATTTTCAATTCAGAACATAACTTTGTTCCTACGTGTTTTATACAATAGACTAGAATGTTATAACTTTTTCTAGCTGGTAATGGTATGAATGTCTTACATTTTCAACCTAAATGACGTCTTTTGCAACACATGGGCTAAACTTCCAGGTGAGAGGCCCCAGTGCAGGTGTCCCTATTATTAACCTTTGACCAAAAGAAGAAAGCAAATCAACACCTTCGTCTACTTTGAATAAAATAATGTAATTGACTGTAACTTATTACACATTAATAGCTAAAAGCACAGAGCGCGATGAACTTTGGTCCTTCTGATCCACAACCCAACACATTATCCACCAGTCCATCCCAAATACCTTATTTGAAATGTACAAACTACATCAGTTGTACATCTCCAACGAATTGAAGCAGAAAAGTAGACACATATGCTTTCAATTATGTCAAATAGTGTAACTAATTATGTGCCATGGTTTACTGCATAAAATGCTGCAATATGTGTACTTTACCAGTAATAAATGTTACAAAACCAAGTCATTAATTTGAGAATTAAAAATAACTGTTATTGTTCGACTAGTGGAGCTACAACAAGTACAATTATATTATACACACATAGAAAATAGGGAAAATTATTTCATTGGTCAATTTATTATTTTAAAAACCCTCTGTTCTGTAACTCTATATGATTGCTAACCTTACTTATTACACTGTTCGGGTTGCGAAGTGACCTTTTAAACATTCTCTTTAACCCTTGAACATATATTTATATCGTTATTGTAGAGCAAGAAAATTTATAAATGGCCTTATAATTAAACATATACTGTATCTGTTTTGATATATAAATTTAGAGTCTTATTTAAAGTCTACAAACTTTCTGAAATTGTTTTGGCAAATATTTTCACCAGCCTCACATTGATACACCTGTGTGTAAATAATTTTGTTTTGCTTACATGTGTACTCATTTGACATTTAGCGCATTTACACCTATTCATCTCGACTCCATTGCGTGGAACTGTCTGCATTATTGTGGGCACTCGCAATAAAAGAAAGGAGCCTTACATATCTCCATCCATACTCCATTAATGGAAGTCTGGCATGAATGTGATACCTACTTTTCAAATAACATCCTGATAAAATGAACTAAGACTAGAACTCCTCTTTAGGTAGTGGATTATCTTCACTTTTATACTTCTTACCAAACAGCTTTCAACTGAGTTCAAAGAAATTCCTAGACCACACAGCAGTAAAACAATTTGTTGAAACATTTGTTTCTCTTCATCAACCAGCATCATATTCTGTCCTAACGTCGAAAATACCACTTTTACCTCTCAACCAGCAATAAAGGTATTCCGGCAGGTCGGTTAACTTTTGTTTGTAAAATACCCTACTTGGTCAGTCCCTGTAAAGACATAAAAGTTATGTAGGGCTGAAGCATCTACCTTATGAAAAGCACTATAAGTTAGCTTCAAGGAAATTGTACGATGATAGACCCATTTGGAACGAAGTGTATTGGTGGGGTTAGTTAAGTTAAAGGACAATGAGAGAAAGGACGAATACATTTGTACATAGGGACTAAGTGTGCAGTATTCAGCTGTGTTACTACACGAAGAGTTGGATTTTTTGCACAGAGAAGAAACTTTGTGTCAGCCTGTTCATACGATCTATTGAGATGGACTACATCAATACCATTAGACAGACAATCATAATTTTGGTCAATGAATTGTGCTAATATGCCAAATTCTGTGCAAGGTATGAAGTCATCTAGTTCTTAGTGCTTATATGTGATAGGAATTTTCAAAGCTGACCAATTTGGATATTGTATGAAACGTTTTAAATGTTTGAATATATATATGCGCCTTACCCTTGTTGATGGGAAACAACAAACAGACTCTAAGAAGTATTGATACTGGCGAAACAAGTTCCGACACATTCGTGTGTTCTCTTAAGTCTCACATTTTATTCTGATATTATAAAAGGTAAACAATGCCTATCTCATCCCAATGGACATTACTAAATAGAAATCACATTATACGTGTAAGTTTTCTTTTCTTTTCTTCGTTTTAATATTTCTTTCACTATGTATATGAATTCTCTTTATAAACTAAAACTGTGTTTAAAGTTGTAGCATAATTCTTGGTAAAGTTTTCTTATTATTTTTATTATAAAAACGTGCAACATAGGTATAATTTGTTTACAACTGTACACTGTATTATCAGAGATACAAGTCCATAAGAGGGCAAAGAAGACACAGAAATTTACCAACGGTCTACTGCTATGAAGAGGTTCTCGACCAGGTGTGTGTGTTTTGTTATAGCAAGTCAACAGCACAGATAGCCAATTGTGTAGCTTTGTGCTTAATTCAAAACAATAACAACAACAACAACAGCAAGTCAACTTCGAGTTTTCCACTGTGCCCATCGAGGGGAATCGAACTCTTGATTTTAGCGTTGTAAATCTGAAGACTTACCACTGTCTCACCCAGCGATCCAAGAGAATATACGAAGGAAATTGATTAGAAGAAGGGAACAACGTATAAATTCTTCCCCAGGGTCCATGAAAGCTTTTGGTGGTCCAGCTTGGATGTAAACTTTGCGATAAATATCTGATGGTGTCCCCTTTTCAGCGTTACAGTCTTGCGATGAGTGTCTAATCGTGTCTCCTTTCCAGAGTCTTCATTTAAGTTCTTTATAATAGATTTAATGCCTAGAAGTGATAACTATCTTTTGGCGTCGAAGTTAATGATTCCCATTTTTTTACTAAATACACTACCCACAGTTAATTAGTACAAGCACACGTGCTAAAATGGAACAAACATTTCTCATACTACATCCAATAACCACTACTTTTTGGTTGTCTGTGAATCACTTTCGTGGTATACTATGTCAAACTGACTGATCGTACCAGCTGCCGCCACACATTTATTCTATTCAGCAGTTTATCATGGGATTAGCAAGCGAATTCACTGGGAAAAATGGGGCCTATTACTAGCTAAGGGTGTGCTGATTTTACACAGTTATAGTTAAATAATATATGTATGTAAAAGTGCCACAGTGAGACAGCGATAGGTTTATGAACTCTCAACACTAAATTCCGTGTTTGACAGAGTGCATATAGTCTATGGTGTATTTTTGTTGTTGTTATTTGACAGAGTGCATATAGTCTATGGTGTATTTTTGTTGTTGTTACATCAAAGAAACAAATAATAATATAAAGTTTTCAAACGATTTCAAAAAGGAAAAGTTCTTAGATTTTTACAGAATCTTGTATTTTTTCCTAAAACAGATCTTTTTCTTCAAGTAGCGTAATGACTAACTTAAAACTGTGTTTGAGGGATACGTCATCAATATGTATTTCTAGACGAATGATTACTCCACTGACAACATAGCAGATCGGGTATGGCCAGGTGGTTAGGACGCTTGATTCGTAATATGAGAGTCGCGGGTTCAAATTATTTTCACTCCAAATATGCTTTCCCTTTTAGCGCGAAGGTCCTATAATGTTACGATCAATCTCAACATTCGTTGGTATAAAAGTAAACCAAGAGTTGGCGGTAAGTGGTGATGACTAGCTGCCTTCTCTCTAGTCTTACACTGATAAATTAGGGGCGGCTAGCGCAAATATTACTCATGTAGCTTTGTACGAAATTGAAAACAAAACGAACAGATAACATTGCACTTTCCACACGAATTATTAACACTTACCTAAGTTAACTGCTTGAACAAACGTCTCTCTAACAGAACCAGCTAGTCATGACATATTCCTCAACATGTGGCTAGTTCTGAAACACTGAGTACGATCACTATGTATTTGGAGTGATGTAAATTGGGCAGTTGCTTTAAATTGCTTAATAAAGAGGAGTGAATGTTGGTAGTGTTTAGTTCCAGTGTAAATGAAAGATTTGTTTCAGATTTCATAACAAATGCTAAAACATATTCTATTGCATTCCTTTTTCTATGCGCATTTTTCGGTCAATAAAGGATAAACGTGTAACATTTTGACCCTATCTACCTTAGGTTTAGTAACATTCACTCAACAAATGTTGTAATTAACTCAAAGTATACCACCTAAGTATACCTTACAGCCAATGTATTGTTGTTCTTATCTGTTTATTATTATCATTATATACATATTATAATATTGGAACACAGATTATTGGTAAAAGTTCGTCAAAATATACAAAACGTGTAAATAAAAAGCAAATTATAATTTGTAAACAGCCTTACTCATACGTTTACAAATAAACAACAATCCAAAGAGACAAAATCTATCTTGCTGGTGAGGTTCACTACTTATGCCACATCAGGAAGTGAGAAAACTTAACATCCTGACTTTTCTTGTGAAAATGACGTTATTCATATGTTACAAAAACTAAAGTTACATGACTACATTAAATGACTGGAAGATTCTTGCAGTGGTTACAATGTCAGTAAAAAGCACAGTTAGCAGTTAATGTTGAAAAGAAGTAAATTGTACCTATTAACGAACTCATATGATCACATTTTTCTCATTCAAATAATTATTGAATTCTTCTGATTTATAGGTATACATGTTTACACCATCGCGATATTTATAATGTGTAATTCAGGTGTCCTAGATACTAGAACGTTTTATACTAATGTTTTATTACTGTCATTGTCACAACAGTGACACAGACTTAAACAGTATGACGGATACCTTGTGGATAAACAGGATTCACTCTGGGCCTAATATAATTTTCACCTTTGGAGAAGAAATTAGAGGCTTATCAGTACTTGTCATAAAGTTTAGACACAAACACATATGTACACTTACACAAAAACAAAAATCACGACCAACAGATATAAAGAATTGGTGAAAAAAAAGAAACCAAAGAAGCCACCGAGTCGGGGAGTACTAGTGAATAGAAGCACTGCGAACAAAGGGAAAACACCAACCATCTATCAAAATTTCGACAGCCAGGTTTTTTGATAGATTACTATAGATAGAGACATCCAAAGTTTTGTCACGAGGTTTCCTTACAAGTGCAATAAATTCATCACATCAGGTTAAAAATCCCATCGGTTTTATCCAATATTACACTATCGTGATTTTGTTGCGTTCATAACATAAATAAGTGAACATATATCAAACATTCACCATTCGATTGCTTAAGTCGTATTGTTAAAACTTTCAACTTGAGAAAGGTGTAAAATAAAGATAATTGAATTAATTCAGTAAAATAGAAGGCATTTAAGCTTTAAAAGGAAACATCATGACCACAACATCAAGAATACAACACTGAATTATATCAACCAAAAGTAGTATTACTAACAGACTTTCAACAAATAAACGCGAAGAAGAGACGAACACACATGACCTCTACTGTAATGAAGTACTTAGCATGTAAGTTTAATAACCACTGGAATGAAGTACTTAGCATGTAAGTTTAATAAACACCAAAATGAAGTACTTAGCATGTAAGTTTAATAACCACCAAAATGAAGTACTTAGCATGTAAGTTTAATAACCACCAAAATGAAGTACTTAACATGTAAATTTAATAACCACTGGAATGAAGTACTTAGCATGTAAATTTAATAACCACTGGAATGAAGTACTTAGCATACAAATTTAATAACTACTAGAATGAAGTACTTAGCAAGCAAATTTAATAAGCAATTAACTGAAGTATTCACACAAACCCTTTTCTATGTTCTAAAACACACACACAATTGATAAAGAGATATGATGTTTTTAGTTTAGAAAATATAAAACATTAATTCATATACGTATACTAGAAAAAAAACCGAAATCATACTCCTCAAATTCACTAATTTCAATTAAACCAATTCTTTAAACGTATCGAATAAAACGTAGATCTTGTAAGTGGATTAAACATTTTATATAAAGAATTCACAATATGTTTTTACGCTTCCTTTTCTGTCACATTTCATACGATTTTTTTCATATCTAATACAATCACTTTGCCTTAGCCAGTCTAAACTGCGTGCTATTCTTACCTAATATTTAAATATCTTAAAACTACTGCCCTCTCAGTGGCTCAACAGTACGTCCGCAGACACACTGTGGATGTCGAAGCTCATGGTTGGAACAGCACAGATGGCTCATTCTGTAGCTTTGTACTTAGCTACAAACCAATATGTATAAAATAACTGCACAACAAAAATAAACTTGAAACTAATTTTACGAATATGAAATAGCAAAAATAAATAAAAACAATTATTTATTTCTCAAATCGAGCAACATTTGAGTGACATTAAAAGTTTATCAGAGTGTTTGAGTTTCAGTGTTATCTTAAAATTGTTTTTTTAAAAAAACTGAAGAACGCTACTAGATCAACAAGAAATATCTTGTAACTGTAAGTGGTTTGCAAAAGCGTTTGAGTAAATATAAACTGGAAAGAATTTAAGACTTTGGTTTGTTTTGAATTTCGCGCAAAGCTACTCGGGAGCTATCTGCGCAAGCCGTCCCTAATTTAGGGGTGTAAGACTAGAAGGAAGGCAGCTAGTCGTCACCACCCATCGGCAACTCTAGGGCTACTCTTTTACCAACGAATAGTGGGAATAGCCGTAACATTATAACGCCCATACGACTGAAAGGGTGCGCATGTTAGGTGTGACGAGGTTCGAACTCGCGACCCTCGGATTACGAGTCGAGTGCTTTATCCATCCGCGCCTTTTTTAAAACGACATTACATAAAGATACGCGACATTGTGCTATAGGTAGTAGATATTTGTGTGTCGTAGACTTACCACTGTACCAGTATTTAAGGGAAGATCTTTACTACTCTCGATATCAGAAGTGGATAGAGCACTGATAGCTTATTATTATTATGTTATTTTGAATTAAGCACAAAGCTACACAATGGGCTATCTGTGGTCTGCCCACCACGGGTATCGAAACCCGGATTTTAGCGTGTAAGTCCGCAGACATACCGCTGAGCCACTGGGGGGCGCACTGATAGCTCATTAAAGCTTTAACAGCAAACTTAAGCACAGAAAATTCTGGGTTACCGTAAGACTTGTTTGTTTGTAGTTGAGCACAAAGCTGCGCAAAGGACCATCTGTGTTCTGCCTACTAGTTTCTAGCGTTGGTTGTCTACAGACATGCCACTGTGCCATTGGGGAGGCGTCACCATAAGGGTTTTACAAAAACTAACAACTCACGAAAGGGTTAACATCAATTAACGCTGGGAAAACAAAACAAGAGGATTAATTATATTTCTGAATTAGATACAAACAGCATTCTGATTATCAGAAATGTTATATATAATCACAAAATTTAAAATAATGTCTAGCTTAAGATCACAAAAAATATGTGTCAACCTGTGATTTAGATCTATTACTTGTATCCAAACAAATGTCTGACTTAAAAAAGTTTAACTTAAAATATACATTGATAGTGTTTAAACTGGCAAGTCTGTGTGGTTTTATTTTAGTTTCATTTACAGAAAGTAGTTTAACAGCCATGAAACAAAATTTAAAATACTTGTATATTTAGCCTATAAAAATAGAACAAATAAGAAGAGCATGTCTTAATAAAGTTCAATCAAATAAAAGAAGTCATGACCCAACAGTTAGTGTCAAGCTATGACCCCAAGGGTTCATGCTTGACGTTGCTTTACCGCAAAATCACGTTCTGCGCTTTCGAACTGACTGTATCATGAGAGTGACAGATAAATTCCACTTTTTCGATTGAAGTATTTTTTGTTTATTTATTTTTGAATTTCGCGCAAAGCGACACAAGAGTACACTTTTACATGTCTTAATTATCCGATTTCCACACGTGACAAGTACAATAATGTTAATGTTATTTCAGTGAAGAAGGCCTCAGTGTTTGTTTGTTTTTGAATCTCGCGCAAAACTACACGACGGCTATTTGCGCTAGCCGTCTTTAATTTAGCAGTGGAAGACTAAAGGGAAGGTAGCTAGTCATCACAACCCACTGCTATCTCTTTGGTTACTCTTTTACCAACGAATAGTAGGATTCACCGTCACATTATAACGCCCCCACGGCTGAGAGGGCATGTTTAATGTGACGAGGATTCGAACCCACGACCCTCAGATTACGAGTCGAGCGCCTAAACCACCTGGCCATGCCGGGTCTCTCGATTAGAGTAGGCCAAGAGTTGGCGGTGGGTATTTTATGGCAAGTGCCATAAATCAGATTCAAATTAGGAGCAGTTAGTGCAAACAGCTCTTGTGTAGCTTAACATAAACATCCAAAAACAAATAAAATTAAATATCTATTAGGAGAGTTAATAACAGGTATTTACAAAAAAGGATGAAGTTAATTAGACTACTTTATCTGTATGTTCATTTGTTTTTTTAGAACGAAGCCACAATGAACTATCTGCCTGTCCAACGCGAAGAATCGAACCCAGAATTTTTGCAATGTAAGTCCGTAATCTCACTATCGCCCCACCATGGAACAATTCATCTGTACATAACGTAAAATTCCTTTCAGGGTAACAAAAAGAACTGGTGTCATTATAAACATAAGACTTTCACCATGGATGTGGCTTTAAAGTTGGTTATATTCCATCGCCAGGTTTGGTCGTAATCTTCAAAACTATTTGTATCAAAAAATTGGTTTGTCAACCATGTCTGTTGAAAAACAGTTAGAATTTACTGGGTGACCAAACTTGTATATAGTTTAACACGAAAACAATTTGTGGTAATATTCTACAAAGATCACGCTCTATCAGTATTGTATCGAAAACATATAGGCTAAATTTTTAACTTGTTTCCAGAACGTTGTACAGCAATCGACTTGTAACTATTTTTGATATATAACGATACTCAAAATTAAAATGTTATTAAGGCTTTTGATGCAAAAATCAAACCTATTAAAGATATGAGCGGAAAAAATCGATTTTTTTCTGATACTAGCACAAAGTGTTTGTTCGTTGAATTTCGGGGCAAAGCCACTCGAGGAACAACTGCAGTAGCCATCCCTAATTTAGAGGTTATAGAGTACATCATTTACCACTAACTATAGGGCTATTGTAATCGAATAGTGGAACTGACCGTACGTTACAACGTCCCCGGGGTATGCCTTAGCACAGAAACATTATTAATGAACTGTCTTAGAAACGTTAAAAAAGAATGCAGAACGTATTTTAATAACATACGCTGCGTTTTAATCCATAAATATGACTATATAATTTCCAGAATTTTCTTAGCTTTCATTTTCTTCTTAGTTCATTTTTATACCTGTAAAGAGCGCTTTAGAATTAAGGACAAAGCTACACAATGGGCTACTTGTGTTCTGCCCACCAAAGATATCAAAACCCGGTTTCTAGCGGTGTGAGCACGCAAATATACCGTTGTGCCACTGGGGAGCCTGCAGAGAGGGCGGAAAAAAAAAAAGAAACCTATACAGACGTCAGACAAGATTAATTTAAACGCCTTGTCGTGTTCCGCTGTGTGATCTATAATATATACAAACGTCAAACTTTACAGACTTTCCGTAAATGGAAATTTCCTTGTACTGGTGGGCTGCAGAAAAATATTGAAATGTATCTATGGAGATTGTAGAGAGACTAATCGATAATGTACAACCGCTATCATTGTGAATTTTGTTTAGTTTTTTACACCGTCTCGTACTAAAACACCACCTTTCAACAAATTAACTGTGCAAATTATTTAACCAAACGGAAAAGACATGCACTTAGACAACATATAAAGACACACGCAAACACACTGTTTCTATTCACAAAAGAATTTCTTTCATAGAAGTTTATATTTTCAATTACACCTTAAATTACTACGTTTTTACATTACTTCAAGCAAGCTTACGAGTTTTTACATTCTTTATTTTGAATTACCATGTCAAATACTAGTACACTTTATATCAAAAAGCCTAGAATACCTGTAATCCATTATACAACGTCATGAAGTTTCAGTCATTTTAAACCAAACCCTTTTAGTGAAAATACTTCGTAAATCAATTTAGTTCTAAAGGTACTACGTTCAGCTTATTATAGTGATATTAACAATGAGTATTTTACACACAAGTAAAAGATCTTTGCTTGCTTGTTATTCGTTTAAGCACAAAGGTACACAATGGGCTATCTGTGTTTTGCCAACACGGGTATGAAAACACGGTTTTTAGTGTTGAGAAGAATAATATCCTTGTAGTTGTGACCCTAGAATAGAATAGTAGTTACTTCTAAGTTAAAACACTGGAGTCTTTATTTTCTTTCTAAGATAACTACTGGAAATGCCAGTTCTCTGAAAGCCAACATCTTAAAATGCCAGTGCCCTTTCATGCCAACTCTTTAAAATGTTAAATGTTTTTACATCAACATCAAGGAATGTCACGTCTAAGTCAAACTCTGAAACTCAAAATCCAAACATGTTTAGTCAGATGGTAATAAATAAACATTAATGTCCGATACAGCAGTTTGCTTCCAAAAAACTTTTCTGCGAGTGATAGCTGGGTCAGTTTTACACCTTACATCTTGAAATACCTTATATATGCCTTCCACCATATAAGAATGTCGACATCCAGAAACACGTACATGTAGGTCAAAAACGCAAAAAGTCCACTAAAGCTGTATCAAGTAATCTATGTGAAATATTATCAAAGCTGATTTCTGTGGTTCTATTTTTCCAGCTAACTTTTCTGTAAAAACAGTTCCTAGTTTCGAGGGAAGCTTGTAAATGTTTTGATTGGAAGTCTTTAATTACAGAAATTCATCGTTTAGTATCTTGTTAACGACACCAGGATACATTTTCAGCCTCATCTTAATGACTTTTAGCGTTACAAGGCCCTCTTTCGTAACAGTACTCATCACACTGAAGGTGTTGATTTGACAGTCGTTTGGACCCTTTCCGTCTTAAACGCTTTAATGTGCGAGTTTTTCTATTATCATATAGCAAAATGGAGGCTTCTGTTCTCCACGTATTGTGTCCTTTAGGTTTGTATAACGTAATAAATCGCTGAATGAATATGCCTCTTTAGAACGTCCTGTGATTCTTTTCTTCTTCCATGACACTATCCTAGTGACCTTTGGCTATACATGCTAAACATGTCGTTGACGTTTTGCCTCTGCAGTGACAGGCCAATGAATAAAAACAATCAAATATTTCTTTAAAATACGAATCGGGACATTATTATTAACAAACAGTTTGTTTTTGAAATTTCGCACAAAGCTACTCAAGGGCTATTTGTGCTAGCCGTCCCTAATTCAGTAGTGTAAGACTAGAGGGAAAGCAGCTAGTCATCACCACCCACCGCCAACTCCTGGGCTACTCTTTTACAAACGAATAATGGGATTGACCGTAACATTATAACGCCCCCACGGCTGAAAGGGCGAGCATGATTGGCGCGGCGGGGATGCGAACCCGCGACCTTCAGATTAAGAGTCGCACCCCTTAACACGCGTGGCTATACCGGGCCCCATGTCTTGTGTCAAACAGAAATGTGACCTATTTTATTCATTTCTCTTGTTTCACACAAATATCCTGTAAGATCCACAAATTTTCTCCTAGTTCCTACAGAATTGTTACAAAATTTAGTCACAATTTTCGTGTTTCACAAAGACATGTTAATGATTTAATCATTACGTTTGATGTAAAAAAAAATTATTTTGTACAGCTCACTCACTATTGTTTCTGTTTATTAAAGATATGTTAATTTTGCACAGATATGTTACATGATTCACAAAATATGTATTCTTTTTCAAGAATACATACACCGCTCACCCATTTCCTTGTGTTTCACGCATGCCTTACACGTTTAAACACTACTTTCTCTTATATCACTCGTATGTTGCATGATTAAATTACTACTACTACTTGTTTCAGACATTTGTTTTACATGATTCACTCGTTATTTTTCTTATCTTCATATATTTGACACGAACGCCTCACTATTTCTTGCGTCACACTGATTGGTTACATGTTTCATTAAACAGTTTTACTCATCACACTTATAATCAGTTATTACATTTTTATCACATATTTACATGTAGGCTACAGGTTCCACTTGAAGAATTAGGTTTAACGATAATGTTACATAATTCACTTACAACTTTCATGCTGTATCATTCGTACGTTATTTATTTCTTGTGATGTACAGATATATTACATGTTAGACGATTCCTTCAGTGTTTCACAGACTACCTGTTATATAATTCGCATGCCATTTTTCTTATAATGTAGCATACATGTTATAGAATTCACTCACCATGTTTATCCTATTATCTGTAAACTGAGGTAATACACTTCCCTGTTATCTCAATAAATGTATTTTAATATAAAGACAAGTTACGTTATGAAGTGAAAAACTTTGCTTAATATTTTTACTCAATATTTTATTTAGTTTCTCCCAAAACTACACAATCTACTCAGTGTGTTATCATGTTAAAAACATTCAGACTTATATACCACTAAATCGTTATAAAATGCACACTACACATTTAACTCTATTTACATTAGGCTCAGCATGGCCAAGCGTGTTAAAGCGTTCGAAGGGCGCAGGTCCGAATCCCGGTCGCACCACACATGCTCGCCATTTCAGCCGTGGGGGCGTTATTATGTGACGATCAATTCCACTGTTCGTGGTACTAGAGTATCCCAAGAGTTGGCGGTGGGTGATGATGACCAGCTGCCTTCCCGCTAGCCTTACACTGCTAAATTAGGGATGGCTAGCGCAGATAACCCACGAGTAGCTTTGCGCGAAATTCAAAGCAAACAAACTATTTACATTTTAGTTACAGAAAGATAATATAGTTAATTATTTAGTTTACAATATACACAAGAAGGCCAATTGTATAGTTTTTCAAATGGTATAATCTGATCCTGAGTTTTGCTGCCTCTTTTAACAACTCTACCAAATTTGTATGCAATAGAATAAAATGAAAAACAAAACAAAACAAGAAGAGCCGAACATTTTCTGAAAAGATAAGTTGCAACTGAATAACTGTCATTTTCACTGGTTTATATCAATTACCTAAAATCTTTCCGCAGACAAAATAACGTGAACATAAAAAGATACAGTCGTATAGCTTCGTTTCTGAAGTGTGGCGAGTTGCCCGGTATGGTCAGAAAGATCGACTCGAAATTTGAGGGTCGCGGGTTCGAATCCTCGTCACAACAAACATGCTCGCCCCTTTCAGCCATGGAGACATTACTGTGTGACGATCAACACCACTATTTGTTGATAAAATAGGTACCCCAAGCGTTGGAAGTGGATAGTTATAACCTTCCCTCTAGTCTTACACTGCTAAATTACAGACGGCTGGCACAAATAGTCCTCGTGTAGTTTTAGGCGAAATTTAAAAATAAAGAAACAACAACAGCAAAAAGATCCGCTCCAACATTGCTTAAAACGTCTGTGGTATCAGCAGCTAGTAGTTGTTTTCTTTGAAGTTTAACACCAAGCTACACAATGGGCTATCTGTGCTCTGCCCATCACAAGTACCGAAAGCCGGTTTCTGGCGTTGAAAGTTCGCAGACAAACAGCTGTGCCACTAGAAAGGTGGCAATAGTTAGTGTGTGAAGAAAACATTTCCATCAACGATTTATACTCTGACCCTTAAATTACTGACTTGAATTCTACACCGTTTACAATAGGCGATGGTCTACATCTTGCATCATATCTAGTAACTTTGTTTTTGCTTATTGTAATACCCAAGACAAACTACAAACAAAAAATAAGTGAAAACACCAATTTTCTATTCATATACATAAAGTTTGTTTGTTTGTTTTGGAATTTCGCATAAAGCTACTCGAGGGCTATCTGTGCTAGCCGTCCCTAATTTAGCAGTGTAAGACTAGAAGGAAGGCAGCTAGTCATCACCACCCCCCGCCAACTCTTGGGCTACTCTTTTACCAACGAATAGTGAGATTGACCGTCACATTATACACCCCCACGGCGAGGATGGCAAGCATGTTTAGCGCGACGCGGGCGCGAACCCGCGAATTACGAGTCACACGCCTTGCGCGCTCGGCCATGCCAGGCCATATACATAGAGAATAGTGATTTATGGGTTTAAGTGCAACATTGCCAATATGTTTGTATACATGTCATTTGTGCTTTGTTAGAGGTCCTTGTAATCAATATGGTGCATAAACAAAATAAAATAATGCATTTAAAAACCAAGTGAGGTCCATATACCAATACAATTACGTGACTGGGTAACTTTCTTTTAAATTGCTGATAAAGGCGTTTGATATCCAGTTCAATGATGAATGTCTATTTTCTTTCGCTGGATCACATATTTGAAAACATTTGTCATACTATCATATATATTTGATTTAATTAAATGTATGTCATCAGAGAATCAAACAACCTTATATACCCTCAAGGGACAGCCATCTTAACTACCAGTGAAACGTTATCCCGTAGTCGCTGGGAGTTAGACATAAAAATTTGTAAAACTATAAAAATACGTTTCTTTTATTTTCTGATTCACTGAAGATTTATAATTTTTTTGAGAAATAAAATTTAATACCCCATTGAATAATATACATAATTAAACTATATCCAATATACTTGTAATAGGTTTAACTCATAAATCCATTAGAATAGCTTTCAAGGTTCCAAACTACGTCAAAAGAAAAAGGTCGAACCGGAAAAACATTGATTGTATGAATCAATAACGGTATCTACTATAATATATTTGACCATAAATCATATTTTACAGCTGTATGAATAGTGAATTTAAAACTAATTAATTAAACCATGGCATTAGTTTGCACAGTTTGGAGTTATATAGTAAAATATAAGTTTTACTGAAGAACAAACACTGAACATCCCTTTCTAACCTCCACTTGCTTTCATTTACGTTCACAGCGCGAACACTTGGTTCAACATAATGCTTATGTTTATGGCGAAATACAAGTTCAGTTAAACACTAAAATTCGAATGTCCTTTCTAACCTACTCCTAATTCCCAGATTTTCATAAACATGGTTGTTAGTTTTAATTAATTACACCCACTTCAGATATAATGCTTTTTTTTTTCTTTTCAAAGACTGTGGATCCAGCAAAGTAAGAGGACAGAATTGTGTTTAGCAATGTTATTACTGGTTGATTGGTAATACACGTCTACTTTGTGAATGTGCAAAAAATACAAGACAGAATTAGTAATACGCAAACACAACTTACAGTCTAGGCGTTTAACGGAATTCATCATGATGCTGAACTATCAATGCTGAAGCATACGCTCGTGTCTCGTGCTGGTGTAAGATTGTATCAGGTAAAGCAGCGTGTCTGATATTTTGTTACAATGTACACAGGTGTTTGTTGCCTTGATCGCAGACACACACAATGTACGTGTCTTGTAGCCATAAATAATAACTAGAAGGAGGGGAATTATGTGGTGGAACAGGTGGGCAGACACTTTCCTTGCTTGCGTGTTTGACCGAGACAGTAGACAGACGGAGCAACAACAACAGAAATGTGCATAGAAACCCAACACAAGGAACACTTTGATGTTAGTTACTGGAGATCTAATATGCACACAGTTACATTTTATATTTCATAAAGTGCTAGTGTGATGGTTGACCTACAAGCATCATGTTTTCTTTCAGTTGTTATAGGAACCCGTTAACATATTGAACATCCAGTTTTCGAACGATGCAGCGAAGCTAAAAGTTGAATTTTAAGTTTCCCTTAATTTAAATTTTGTTATTAATATAAAACATAAATTTAGATTTTATAAGTTGGCCAAAATACCAGGTATCTGACATGTGTCTATTAAGAGTGCTTTCGTTGCTCGGATTCTGACATAATTCCTTACAAGAGCGTTACACATCAGGGTCAAAAGATAATAATTTTTATTTCGCATTTAACACTCCTACGAAAATTGGGGCCTAATAGGCCCCAGAGCAACTTGAAAGGTTATTAATATCAGGCTAACAATTTTGTATTTAAATGAAATTGCCATTAACTGACCCTATCCCTTTATATTTTAAGGTGCAATAATATTGACTTTTCAGACATTTGCGAAATAACATTTAATTTTTTTTTTAAAACATCCACTAAGGGTATCACTTTAGTGGATGTAAATATTCTTTTCGTAGGAGTGTTAACAATTCATCTGCAGGGTTTTTGACAGGGAATACACATTGTATTGACAGGTGTTGTCATAATTTGATAAACAGCGAACTTATCAATGAACAAATGGAAAGCTGCAATTTTACAAATGGGGTAAAATAATGTTCTCTCGACTTATCAACAACAGTTCTATCAAACAAATATCTGTCGTATATAAAGTATTTATTATTTTCTTTAAAATAAAAATCTAGACCTTATTATGTTTCACACATTATATTCCATACAAATTTTCCAATATGGAAAACAAACAAATTAGACACGACGTTGTAAGACTTGTGTGCAGACAGTTTAATCATTGTTAGTTTGTTCGTTTTTGAATTTCGCGCAAAGCTACACGAGGGCTACCTGTGTTAGCCGTCCCTAATTTAGCAGTGTAAGACTAGAGGGAAGGCAGCTAGTCATCACCACCCACCGCCACCTCTTGGGATACTCTTTTACTAAAGAATAGTGGGATTGACCGTAACATTATAACGCCCTAACAGCTGAAAGAGCGAGTATGTTTTGTGCGAGAGGGATTCAAACTCGCAACCTCAGATTACGAATCGAGTGATTTAACCACTTGGCCATGCCGGGCCCAGTTTTAATCATACGGAAAACAACGTATACTGTCACGAGGTGTGTTATGACAACATCATAGGTACATTATTGGGTCTCTAAAGATATAAAAATCATCGTCCAAATCACATTCAAACATTTCTGGACAAGTCCCTACAATATGTTCACGCAGTAAAAATGGCCTGTGCACCGATCTAAAAAACATTGTGTCCATAGACTTCCTAAAGATAGTTGTCTAAAAAAACGGGACATTTGAGGCACCTGGTATCGAATAAATAAACGAATTTCATTCATTCATCTAAGCGCTTCTAAATACTTCTCTGCCTTATTACCTTATCTTCTGGAGAAAATTTTCTAATTTGACATGGATTTAATTTAAGCTAACGCTAAATGTCTGTCAATTTACGCTGAAACTATCTAGAAGCTAAACTATTCGCATTTGACAATGGGCTTGTCGCTTTTTGGGAATAATGATTTTCGCATTATTTCTGATTTATCTTCGTTATCACTTCAGTTTTTTTATTGTGCTAGAACGTATTGGATTTTCAAATTACTCAATATATTTATTCACAGATCCTCCTTTCCTTGAAGCACATCATAAGTACTTATATATTCTTATGTGTGTGAACTTGTGCTCCAGAGAAATTATAAATTTGAAGAATTTTCTCGCACAAAATTGGTTTTCTATTACGATAGATGTTATGGAGAGAATTATATAAACATTTTGGTGATACCAATCCCTCAGACACATAATATGAAATTAAAAGGAAGTCGTCACAAATTTAGTTTTTTTGTTTTTTTTAATTTTGTGCTACAGAATGGCTATTTGCGAAAGATGTCCCTAATTTAGAAGTAATAGACTAGAGGAAAGACAGTTAGTCATTTATTTGTTTGTTTTGGAATTTCGCACAAAGCTACTCGATGGCTATCTGTGCTAGCCGTCCCTAATTTAGCAGTGTAAGACTAGAGGGAAGGCAGCTAGTCATCGAATAGTGGGATTAACCGTCACATTATACACCCCCACGGCTGGGAGGGCGAGCATGTTTAGCGCGACGCGGGCACGAACCCGCGACCCTCGGATTACGAGTCGCACGCCTTACGCGCTTGGCCATGCCAAGCCGACAGTTAGTCAAGATCAAATACAGCTAACTCTTGGACTACTCTTTTACCAACGAACAGTGGGATTAACCGTCGCTTTACAACATACCCATGGCTGAAAAAAAAGCATGTTAGGTGGCGTCAGAATGCAAGTCAAGCGCCCCGACTATCAGGCCTATTAGAAATCTGAATGCGTACTATTACTTAAAACAGTTATTTTTTCCAGTGTTCCAGGTCGTGTACTTAATGGTCTGAGATTTAATTTCCATCCTAAAGTGACTGTTAATCTGACATGTAAACTTAAAAATTTCGTGAAAGGAATGTATTAATATTAAATCACAACTGTTATCCACGTCACACTTGCTTTACTTCATTCCCAACAAAAAGCAGTTATCCCTAACTGCTACTCACTTTGACTGAAAGTACATTTAATATTATATACGGTTTCCAAAAAATTTATTATCTTTATCTAATTCGTTACTCGAACGTGATTTTTTTCACAGTATTAGTTTTAACAGTCTGTTTAAAAACTCCATATTTCGAAATTTAATTATCTGATAAATTGATTAACTTCACTTTTCGACGAACACAAAAACATAGTTACTTTTCTAATTTTGTCGTTCGTTTAGAAAGAGATTAATTCAGATTTTTTGACAGTAACTGAAACTGCTCTGTTCTCTGTTGAAACACCGAATAAACAATGATCAAACAGTATGAACGTTAAACAAATTAATTTCACTGCCAAATCCAACCTTTATCTTTATTTCTTAAAAATATCATCCCAATTAACAAATTTTTTATTAATCAGTTGAGTGAAAAGGATCTTAGTTTTATCATTGTATTATTTTTGAAAACTCAAAGAAAATACTGATCATTCTAGTTTTGATGCTTCACTTAATGGAGTGGTACATTCAATTCAGTGCTCAGATTGAAGGGGAACATCGCACTAATTATTCCTGTGTGATAATGATCTTTATCAAACAATTATAGAAACTAGTGTTTAATTGTCTCTTCGTGTACAGATATCTAAATTCTAATCTAACTAGTGACCTTTTCATGACATAATGAAATGTTCGGTACATTTGTATATACCACAGTACCAGTACAATGTACACTTCTGTTGTCACTTATGAAGTTTCCTCTGATGAATAGTTACACTTGTAACACTCATCCAATTATGTTGAATATTAATTTGTGTAAAATAGCATGGATACGTATTGTTAACCTGAAACCCCATCGTTCTTTTATGGAATAAACTTCAAAAATAATATTAAAAATAATATCCAAAAATTTCAGTCTTTCTTATGCTTCTAAAATTTATCTACAAAATATTACATGTTTATCTTATGATTATCTTTTATATAGTACTTACCACACCACGAACACCTATTGTGTTTACTACTTTATTACAGTACAATGAAACATCATCATTAAAAGTTCATGCAAGGTCAACCGCTTGTGTTTAGGTGAAAACTTGCATCCCATACATTCGACATGAACCAGCGCGGAAGGGCCAAGTAATTAAGGCACTCGAGTCGTTATCCGAGGGGCGTGAGTTCTAATCCTCGTCACACCAAAATATGCTCGTCCTTTCAGCCGTGGGGACATTATAATGTGACGGTCAATCCCACTATTCGTTGGTAAAAGAGTAGCCTAAGAGTTGGCGGTGAGTGGTGATGACTAGTTGCCTTTCCTCTAGTCTTGCACTGATAAATTAAAAATGGCTGTCGCAAATAGCCCTCGTGCAGCTTTGCACGAAATTCAAAACAAATCAAACTAATCGACATGTACTTAATTTATTAAGAGAACTGGCCCTTCAAGAAACGCGAGATTATAATAAAAGGTTTATCGGATTAAGACTGGTCTTATATTAAATAGTCGTCCCTCCTAATATTTAGTAACTGGTCTTGCTTAATCGAGAAATATTTTACAGCAGGTACATTTTGTGTGTGTATTTTGCTATAAAGCTTCACTGGACTATTTGCAATTGCTGTATCCATCGCGTGGAAGCAAACTCCGGGATTTAGTGTGGTAAAACAGTAAGTTTGTCGTTGACTCATAGGACGATAGCGATTAAATTTGTTGTTGTTGTTGTTGTTGTTTTGAATTAAGCACAAAGCTACACAATGGGCTATCTGTGCTCTGCCCACCACGGGTATCGAAACCCGGATTTTAGCGTGTAAGTCCGCAGACATACCGCTGAGCCACTGGGGGGCTAGCGATTAAATAAGAAAGTTAACTTAATCAAATTACAATGAGTAGTAAAACACATTCTTTATTACATGTAATTTCACAAAACGTCACGCGTTTTCTCTCATTGCATTGCCTGATTTTTTTTTATCTACTTATTTATTCTTTTAGCGCATAATGTACAACAAAAACTTTGTTTGCAGCATAGATTGAACCGCGATTTTTATGGTTAAAAGTTTTAAGTCATCGAGATCCACGACATGTTGGTAGTGATGATACTAATCTATCTATTTACAGTTTTTAATTCTTAGATTTAATGGTAACTTCACAATGGAAACACGTAAGATTTATTTCGTGATCAAGCATAATTTAAATGTATGTGGTCAATTTATAAGGCAGGCTGTACAAAATTAGTATTGTCGATACGTATTTCATGTCATATAATCCACAATAAAATACCCTCGTAAGCATTGACTTAAAGCATAACTGTGAAGTTCTGTAATTGCTCATTTTCTGTTTTACGAAAGGTTCAGGAAAAACACTTGTGACTCAAATTTTATAATCGTGCAAAACCAGTACGTTGCTTTTACCTCTTTTTGTATTTATTACTATTAAGAATTGCCTCACACTAATGCAAACAAAATAAATTTTGCCCAGAATAGCCAGGTGGTTAAGGCACCCGACTCGTAATCTGAAGGTCGCGGGTTCGCATTCCCGTCGCGCCAAACGTGCTCACCCTTTCAGCCGTGGGGGAGTTATAATGTGACTGTCAATCCAACTCTTCGTTGGTAAAAGAGTAGCCCAAGAGTTGGAGGTGGATGGTTATGACTAGCTGCCTTCCCTCTAGTCTTACACTGCTAAATTAGGGACGGTTAACACAGCCATCGTGTAGCTTTGCGACAAATTCAAAAACAAACAAAAAACTCCCATATCTTCCGGTTTTCTCTTCTCCTTCTTCATCGCTATTATTAAGGTAGGTATTTTGGTTTAAAACCAGAGGTAGTCAGAAATTTAGATTTTTCTTCTTCTCTTCTTTGTTGAATTTCAGTCTTTCATACCCCTTTCTCAACCCCACAACACTTAGGTCCCCTTCTTTCCGACTTTTCATCTGTCCTGTATATCGGATTATAGCGTTTTATAAGCATAGAAGATCTTGTGGTCTCCATACCAACTGAACTTATAAAAGCGGCCGCTGTTATCCGCTCACTCCAATGTTTTCATAAAGGCTTAAGAGTACTGCAATTCCATAATTCCTAAGTGGTCACTTTAAAAAAAAGTCCGGCTGCTTTCTCAGCATCAACAGATGTTACCTTACATTACATTTCGTGACACCGGACAACTTTGGCAACTTGACCTATGTCATCGTATTAGTTACTTACTTTTATAAACACAATGACTTACTGTGTGGCTACCTCGATCATTTCTGTGTGCACTTCATCTCGGATACACATCCGCGTCCTGATTTCGCAAAAGGTGTCATTCCGCGAAAAAGGAGAAAAGGGTATTTTATCAAAACCATCGTGAAATTTATGAAAAAAGGGAGTTTTGGAGTTTAACATATTTGAACTAGTCAATTAAGAAAGTTTTTATCTACAAAACAGATTAGATAATATTTTGATATACAAGACTATGTCGAAATTAACTTTGCAGTTTTACAATTGCCATAAGTGTGTAAAACTACGTTACTGGTTTTAAGCATTTATAAAACCTTAAGAGTGAAAGTAAAGAAGAAAAACAAAATAAGCAAAAGAAATTTGATGAAAAGATAATTTAGACTCTAGAAAGTACTAATTTAAAAATACTGCCACCTTCATCAAATCAAAATTATATTTTGTGATTTGAATATTTCAATATTGATTGAACGATTATAATTATATATGTATGAATTGTAATGACGTTAAATGTAACAAATATTTTTGTTTTATTAATTCTATAATTATATTGTAATGTTTTACTCATGTATTAAAACTTTATAGGGAACTTTACGATAAAAGTAAAGTGTCTGCAAATTAAACTTTACAGCCCAATGTAAATACAATAAACTAATATACCTGCTGTTTGAAAGTAAAGAAAGATCATCCTTTAAAAAGTACTTAACTGTTTGCATAGTTTGCAGTAACGAAAACCACCGTAAGTTAAGTAACTGTAAAACTATACGAGTTGTTTGGGATATCCATGAGATCCCTTAAGTTAAAAAAAATTTAAAAAGCGTACGATACATTAAAACAATTTTGAATACGCAAATCACAAAAAAAACAAAAAATATAGCCGTTTGGTGTTTTGAAAGTAAGCTGATGTCACTGAAAATTGAACGTTTTTGGAAATTAAACATAACAGCCTTTTATGATACAAAATATTCATACACCCAAAATAAGATCGACGATTTAAACTTCCAAGACATGGATACTATTTATACTTAATGGCATTGGAATTTAAAGGAATGTGGATAATGTTGGAGAACAAGAACCAACCAAAAAGACACATAGTGCAAGTCGTATCTTAACTATAGGAAGCAAAATGTGGCGTCCTGAAACATGCGAGAATCCACCAACGGATTGCAAAATCCGTTTACAATGGAGCCTTTAGTGATGTAAACTACAATGCAGGACCTATTTCAAAACGTAGTGGTATAAACTGTAACATGTTAATATTAAGAACTCATTCTCTATATTTGCAGATGTACACAAATATTTTCAAATAAAAATGCGAAATGTACAGGTAGCTTCTGAATAGTTTCATATATATACGAACTTGAAACTTCAAAACCGAATGGAAATGTAAAATTAAGCGGGAGGTACCTGTATCAGTCCACAAAATATATGAACAACTTAATTCATCCAATAAACACTCTTGGCTCAATCTCTTGATAGTTTAAATGCTATGTCCCGAGTGGCTGACTGATGGCACTCTATTCCGAGCATTATGTGGTTTATATAGGGATAAACAGTACAGATTAATTTCCAAATTCATTTGGTATTTGTATCAAAAAGTTTATTTTTTATGAATCAATAAGCAATTATATCTATAAATACATTATTTAATCGCATGCGCTTGCGTGGGTGGATGATATATCTTTGTAACATGAAGCTTTTTTTCCTGTAGTTGACAGGTCCTCTTGTTTACACTTATCAATAAATAAAGTAGTGCTGTCTCAACGACAATTGGATTCTGCTGTTTTTGAAGTGCTTGTGTACAAATTAATTCTTGAACAACAAAATAAAAAGAATATTCCGTTAGGTGAAGTTTATGAAAACAATATTTTGTTGTTACGAATAAAGCTATCTTTGCTATGCTAATCGCACGTATTGTATCTCGAGATTTAGTGTTAAAAACCCTTAGACGTTCAGCTAATCCGTTAGAGGTGCAGAAAAAATATAGTTATTAATATATCTGGATATGGAATATGGAAGCTGAGCAAAATAAGTTAAATTAGATTATTTGAAAAATTGACTACATTTATAATGTTGTTAGCATTTGAGAGCACAGATCAATGGCGTACAAGCCACCACATTTTTATCCCACTAATGTGAAATGTTTGACTTTTGCACATCTTATCGTTTAATGCATCTTTAATTGGCATTTCAGTTACGTTTAGAATAACTCTCTGGGTCTTATGCCAAGTAGAAGTTGATCCTATTTGGACTAAACATTTTAAACTTAAACATATATATATATATAACATCAAGGCACCATCTATATCTCTGAATGGTAACTGTGGCTCAAACATTTAAACCCAAACTATGCTTGATCACGTGCCTGGCTTAAGACACGACAGCATGTAACGACCTGACTGACCATTAGAATGAGCTCCATAAGCTACACTAACTAGCACATTATCACCTTACTGCGATAGCTGCATCGAGAACTGCCTTTTTGTTGTTTGTTTTTTGTAGAACACTTTCACCGTCAACCTATTACCTCGGACCTGTCACTGGCCATAGCAATCAGCGACCAACATTAGCACTGAATGTGCAGTTTAGAGATTTTATATTAGTGGTTAGATTGGTGTGGCGTGTCGTAATTCTTCTTAAACACGAGGTTTCTCTCCCAGAGGAACTTGGATTTCATTAGGAAACATAAAAATGGGCTATCGGCATGCTACAACTAATTTAGTCTTAATAACGTGTACAGAAAGTGAATATTTAAGGTTGACCAAGAAAACACACACGAAGAGCCTGTTATAAATTATCACTTGTCTAGAATATCACAATCATATAATTTCGCATGAAATATACCAGAAATTTACATAACAAACTTACTTATGTACAGAGTTGCGAATATCTTTCACTTCTTTAAAAGTTCATTCTCTTAGATATGTTGATATAATAAAGCTATTTAAAAGTATGGTATTGTCCGAGTATATTTTAATTGTTAAAAGCAACTTATCATATTTATAAGCCTAAACAAATAAATAACTCACGGAAAGCCCTCAGGAGTGATTCAATGACAATCTGTTTTTTATCATTAAAATGAAGAAACAACTTACAATTAATTGATTATGTTTACATATATATTCCACACCAATATTCAGTGAATTACATATGAGAATTTATTATATCACCCAACATTTAAAGTACTAAGCAATATATATTTCTTTCATATTGAGCCACATTACGTTCAACGTAATTTACAAAGCATAAAACGTTTGTGAGAAAAGGCAAAGGAAAACAAAGATGACAATTTTTTGGACTAATATGCACTACTAAATACCAGCTCCACATTTTTTAGTTAGAATAATTATATATATACTTGTTTGAGTGTGTGTGTGTGTTTTTATGGCAAAGCCACTTCAGGCTATCTGCTGTGCCCGCTGACGGTTAATCGAACATCTGAGTTTAGCGTTGTAAATTCGAAAATTTACCGCTGTCACAGCGAGGACTATATTTAATATGCAGTGCTTTGCAAAAGTATTGGCCCCTTCCAATAATGTCACATTTTGATGAAATACAAATAACATAAACAAATATAATGAACTTGTTTTTATTCAAAACTCTAATGATGAAATTTATCACCTTTAGGTGTAAAGGAGAATTAACGTCGCTAAAATCTGCAAAAAAATAGATATAAATTGAATTTTGTTTCATAAGTATTAAGATCCCTAAATCAGTACTTGGTGGAAGTGCACCTTTCGCAGAAATTTCCGATATTAGTCTTTTTGAATAGGTCTCTACCAGATTTGCACATCGGGATGATGTAATTTATGCCCCTTTTATCTGGCAAAATTTGCTACAATTTTGTAAATTTCTTTGGGGATCATTAATTGTTTGTTTTTTTTAATTTCGTGCAAAGCTATTCGAGAGCTATCTGCACTAGCCATCCCTAATTTAGCAGTGTAAGACTAGAGGGAAGGCAGCTAGTCATCATCATCCACCACCAATTCTTGGGCTACTCTTTTACCAACGAATAGTGGTATTGACCTTAACATTATAACACCCCCACGGCTGAATAGGCGAGCATGTTTGGTGCGACGGGGATGCGAACCTGCGACCCTCAGAGTACGAGCCTTAACTCACCAGGCCATGCCGGGCCCAATTTAAAATTAACTGACACGTTTATCGAGTTCTGACTGTGTACCAACCAAGTTTATTTTTAATTTTTCTTCTAACCTCGAAAAACTTATTAACACAAAACATTCAAGATATCGAATTGAAGGTAAAAATATTAATATTATAATTATTTTGAGCAAATTTGTATGGTCTATAGCTTATAATATTGTACTTGATGTCTTTAGTAACTGTTCCGAAGCATATGATGAATCTAAAGCGAAATTTGTTTAAAATACAACTTTCCGCAAAACAAAACAATGATTGCACGTAGATAGGCCCGGACTGGCCAGGTGGTTAATGCACACGACTCGTAATCCGAGGGTCGCGGGTACGAATCTCCGTCCCATCAAACATGCTCGCACTTTCAGCCGTGGAGGCATTATAATGTGACAGTCAATCCCACTATTCGTTGGTAAAAGAGTAACCCAAGAGTTGGCGGTGGGTGGTAATGATTAGCTGCCTTCCCTCTAGTCTTATACTGCTAAATTAGGGATGGCTAGCGCAGACAGCCCTCGTGTAGCTTTGCGCGAAATTCGAAATAAACATGCATGTTGACAGTTCGGGATTCGTTGGTAATAATATTTACTTATGTTACGTTGTACCAGTAATGCATGTTAAAATCCTAGCCACACGGTATTCAGACACTGAGTAATAGAAATAGGTGTAGTGGAATAGGTAGAAATAGTTCTACGTGCGTTATTTCGCAAAAAGAAGTCTGCTGATGTTCAGAACTTGAACAGTACAGTATGTCATGATGTAGTAATCTAGTATACAATATACAAAAATAGAAAACAACAAAGTACTCCGCACGTCTATACAAGATATTGCAGGAGACATTAATTGAATTTGCCAAAATTATTAAAAGGAGAAAAATTCAGATAAAGATACACACACGTGTGTTAAAGAAACAGAGTACATAATATGGTTATCTCCTCAAGCTAACGGCAAGACCTGGCATGGCCGAGCGCGTTAAGGCGTGCACTCGTAATCCGAGGGTCGCGGGTTCGCGCCCGCGTCGCGCTAAACATGCTTGCCCTTTCAGCCGTGGGGGTGTATAATGTGACGGTCAATCCCACTATTCGTTGGTAAAAGAGCAGCCCAATAGTTAGCGGTGGGTGGTGATGACTAGCTGCCTTCCCTCTAGTCTTACACTGCTAAATTAGGGACGGCTAGCACAGATAGCCCTCGAGTAGCTTTGTGCGAAATTCCAAAACAAACAAACAAGCTAACGGCAAACAATTAGATATTTTGAAGGCCACAAACTGCAATATTTTATACGGACAGTAATTAAAATCTTTTCGCATGTGTGTGAAACATCTCTTTTGTAATTTTCCAGTTGTTTCAGTATGTTTTCGTTTTCTTAATAAACAAATCATCAGTACGAGCTTGGAAGAAACTTCTTTCTGACTATGAAAAATTGACACGTAAGCGCCCTTAGGTCTGGAGCGAGCAAGATATGTAACATGTCGACCGTATCATCATTTGTGCTGTCACAACTGTATCGACATTATTTCCCATAATGTATCGCTCCGATGGCTGTTTGGTAAACACTGTGAACAATTTATTATTCTTCCTAAATTTTCAGCGACAATAAGAACAGTAATACAATCAGCCACCACGTGCCACCGTTTAAAGATGTTTGTTCAAACGTTTCTAGTGAATATCTACATATTTTGTTTTCTAGAAGAAATATAAATTATACAACTGTAGTTTTCTAAAGTAATTAGCATTCGTCATAATTTAAGTAAAATTCTAACTAAAAAACACACTGTTTTTTACTGTTACTATTTTGGGATTTCTTAGATAGGATTGGTTTAGTTTGAATTTCGCACAACGTTGCACGAGGACTATCTGTGCTAGCCGTTCCTAATTTAGCAGTGTAAAACTAGAGAGAAGGCAGCTAGTTGTCACTATTCACTGGCAATTCTTGGGCTACTCTTTTACCAATTTTCAGGTAGGTTGCGACTTGTATTTTTCTAACAGAGGTAAACTTTAAACTAGCTCCAGTATAGTTTCTTATATAAGTTATTATATGATGTGGAATATCATCTTTGGAAGATAAGATTTATCACTCACCGTAATACTTTTTGCGACAAGTGTAACTGTCTTCTCACAACATGTTACGTAAGTAGTAAGTTTAAACGTGGCATTTTATGTGCTTGAGTTCACAGCTGCTATTAATGTTCCCACTTCCCAAACGTGAGGCTTGCGGACAGAAGATGTTGCTGTTGTTACTTCTTTTATCAGGACACGTTTTGCCTTTCCCACATTGTAGTTTGTACATCCATTTCATTTGTCGTCTTTAACGTGCAGCGTTTTCTGCTTTCTTGACTGGAAAGACGTTTAATCTATTATTTACAGAAAGAAAAAACTACTATTTCCTTGTTTTTAAAATTAACACAACTGTTACATACACGTAGATTCAAGAAGTCTTGATAGAAATTTATGAAAACCTTATAACCCGAGCCCTTTCGAAAGGTAGACCTAATTTGGGAATCTTGTCACTGAACAAAAAATGTTTACCTTTCGAAAGCGCTCGTGTTATAAGGTTTTTATTCATAACTGTGACAAAGTCATTATATATAATATATAGCAGCTTGTGTTTGTGAGTTTGTCCAAAACAAAGTATCTCTAACTTTACGACATCTTTGAATACCATTAAACTTTCATGAGTTCCAGAATATTTCACATAATAATTCTAAAAGACTTCGCTTTATTCATTGTCATGCTCGTATTTACAGGTTTGACATCTATTCTAATTTACTTATTTCGCTACTGTATTCAAGTGACGCACACCCACAACGTCCAATTGGCCAAATTAAGTCGCGTCTGGAGTGGGCATCTTTGTTAGTAAGAATAAAACAGTTTCGTTTAAAAAAGACCGTTTAGAACTAAAATAAAACATTTATAAAGATATTTAAAACACAATTCATTTTAAGTTAGTATTTACATGTTATTGAAAAAAACTTGTGCAACTATATGTAATTCACATTAAATATATTAAAGAAGCTTTTTTTTTCAATTTCGCGCAAAGCTACACGGGGACTATCTGCGCTAGCTGTCCCTAATTTATCAGTGTAACACTTGACGAAAGGCAGCTAATCATCACCACCCACCGCCAACTATTTGGCTACTCTTTTAGTAACAAATAGTGGGATTAACCGTCATCTATAACGCTCACACAACAGAAAGGACGAGCATGTTTGGTGTGATCGGGATTGGAACCCGCAACCCTCTGATTATGAGTCCAATGCCTCAGTCACCTGGCCATGCAGGGCCTATTAGAGAAGCAAAGGAAATAAACTCGTTACTAAATATACTTCAATAATAAATTAGTAGTAAACAATAATTTAATGATATGTTTTTATTTAAATAAAAACACATTTAAATATATCATTATTCGAAATACTTACACTCAATACCATAAGCTCTTTTTCTGAACAAACAAACAAGAGCAAGAAATCTTTTGCTGTAATAATTTGTCATCATTTATAAACATCCTTTATAAATGAATATATTTATGCCAAGTTTAAAAAAGAATGAAAGTGTCTGATATTTATAAAATTAAAACATCAACAAAATTCCTTACCAACGCTTTAAACCGCTGAGTTACAAGCTTAAACTGTAACGCACAGAAATCAGAAGATTATCGAACCATCAATCGTTGAACTTTTAATACATTTTAAAATTTCCTTAGAACGATGTATAAGAAGTGAAACCAAAATTTTGCTATGTGTTACATAAGGTAAATTAGGGTTAATGACTATTCCACTTTTCTTGTTATTCATATCACGCAATAAAAAAAAGGCTGTATTTGAAAATACTTTAAATTATATACAGTTCCAAAACCTGTCACAGGTTTTTGAATAATTTCTGCACAAAACTGTATCTCCTTCTAAAGCGAAGACTCTATTAGTGCTTTATCTTGCTTTCGTCAAGGGGATATAAGTTCATGATACTCAAAAAAAGCAATTAACACTTCTACTAGAGAAAGCGAATTGTTATAAAAATGTATATTTACAAATACTACGGTATATAAAATACAGCTTTAAACTATTGTAGTTTAAATCAGACTTTATTTAAGAACTAGACAAAGAGAACCATGCTGAGTGTTCCAAACCACGTTCATATTCACAAGGAAACAAATATATAATATTCAATAACATACAATGCATTCATGGAAATAACACGGATGTAAGGTTTACATCACTTGAAATTATTACTAAAATACTGATAACCCACACAAAAGTCTTATCACTTCTAGACTCATAATTCTAAGTAAAAAGTTTTGTTAAACTGAAAAATAAGTGGAACATAACATAGCATAAAGGATCATGTGTATGTAACTATTTCATGGACTTTCTAATTACACGTTTTAGATTATTTTTTTAAACTGATAAATGATATCAAGTTATAGGAATTTACAAAAGTTGAACTTATTATTTGTTACGTAAAATACGTACGATATTCAACATAAATTATGTTCACCTTTTACAAAAACTACACTTTGTAACACCAGTTTTACTGCCACTTAGAATAAATTCAAAATGCTGAAAACAAAAAAAAAACACCCACTATTTTCTGTGTTCATGTTCGACCCCACATTCGTTGTCATTGGCATTGGTGATTTTAACAAAGAAATATTGAACTAAACATCGAGACTGACTGTTATATTTATAACGTGTTCAGAGATATCGTTTCGCTAACCTTGGACCTTCTAATCCGCATTCCAATCCAATAGTAAAAAAGTTAGGTCTCACCTGGCCCACTTACTACCATATTTTTACCAAATGTTTTACATATTCATATGCATTTATAAATATCCTCATATACGATGTAAATCTTCCTTTACTTAAAAAAACAAACAAACCGTGAAAGTATGATAATCTTAGATAACGCCAGAAAGAATAATTTTAAAGGTTGATTTGCTGTTTATATTTTCAGATTGTTATCATAAACAATTTTTGGGCAAAATCTCACGATTTACTTTTTAATAAATATTCACTAATCGTTATGTTCTTTAAGCAAATAAATATTTATTCTTTTAATTTCTTCATGTGTTTTATGAAAATAAACCATACTTTAAGTTAATAACTACTCCATAATAGCCTTTACTTATAAAAGTTACAAGAACAATCGGAATCTATATTTATTCAAACACAAATAACAAAACCAAGTCAGTAACTTTCAATGTTACTTCATCACATCTATTCGTATTTTGTAAAGCACTGGTATCTCAATATGAAGAAACTACTTTCTCGTAATTTCTTGATTTTTTAATAAACTGTTATTTCATAATTTTTACCACAACAAATAGAGAAACGTTACTTTACTCATAAGTTATTGTGGCAAAATTTGCATGGACCACGTAAAGTAAATAGTGAAATTTCTAACAACAGTTACATGTATTTTAAGCCCATATTTTCAAAACGTGTTTTGAGTGAATCTGGGAAGTCAAACCTGCCAGTCATTGCTAAGGGATTTCTCCCTCTGTATTTTTAAATCTTCATTTACAATTTTTAGTTCTAAGCTAACTATCTGTTTCTAACCTTCATGAACTTCTTTATTTCTCCTATGATATATTTCACTTTCATCCGACACAGTTAATTTGCATTGCCAGAAAACTCTTACAATATGTTTCTCTTTTGTTTGGTATTTTTTATGACAATTTCCTTAAGAAATATCACAACTCTTCCAATATTCTACTTTCAGAAACCACTGGTGGTAAAATCACGGTTTCCCATGTAATGACTGATGATCGAGAGGTTTACTTTGCACAGTCTGTTCATTTTTCAGTTCATCCCTGAAATAGGAAGTTCAGCCTTTCAAAGTCGATCAGATTTGAAAGACACATTTATATTTTTAAATCCCATAAGTTAATCGTTGCTTGAAACATTTGTTTAGAGATGACAAAAATGACCACATAACAGCTGAAAGACATTACCCTAATTCGTAACGAAAAACAATACAAAAGTTATTGTATGCTACTCACTTCATCACGTCTGCTTAGGCAGTACTTTTGTTTCGTTTTACAAAGTTATACAATGAGCTATCTTCACTCTGTCCATCGCGGGGAATCGAACCACTATATTTAAAGTTACAAGTCCGTAAATGTACCGTCGTGCCACTAGTGGACCTGCTTCTGTACTATCTGTGTACAAAGAGTACACTTACAGTAATTTTCCGTCGAAGTTATCGAGAAGTAATTTCACAATCTTTACATTGAAATAAGAAACGGTATATAATTTAATCACTTCCTGTCCAAAGTGAGAACCTCAGTACGCTGATGATTCAAGAAATGAAACGGGAACAAGGAACAGGCATACAAAATACGTTTGCGAAATCATAAAGGAACAACATGTCGGCGTCATTCCTGTGCGCATGAAGTTTGAAACTTTTCCCATTAAAGCTCTGCACTTTTCCTGTTTTGGAACGATAAACACAACACTGAACATCACAAGTACTGCGACAAATTTGAAGGTAATTTTTCAATCCAGATAACTAGTTTTGCCATATTCAGTATGATAACAACAAAACATTTGGAACATTGTGTTAATGGCGTGTGCGGGTCCTATTTCTTCATTCACAAATGTTTTCTTTAAGCGTAATAGGGATGAATGCTATTGATTAGCTGTTTTCCCTGTAATATATCGGTTTAAAATTCGGAAAGAACATAACATAGGCAAATAGCATTTCTTTTCGCTCTGAGTGCAAATTCCGAAACAAACAATTGTTGGGATTTTCGAGCATTATACGCTTTAAATACAACATATTGTTCACGATACTTAACGTTCAAATTAATTAGAAGAAGCATTTGTTATGTTCAGTTTTAGTGCTATGTAGTTTCAAGTGCAAATTTTCAAAGAAACTACCATTTTCCTTTAGTGCAAACAGTGGTCCCTCCCGTTAGTACAGCGGTAAGTCTACGGATTTACAACGCCAAAATCAGAAGTTCGATTCCTTTCGGTGAGCTCAGAAGATAATCCGATGTTGCTTTGCTATAAGAAAACACACAAATATAGGCAAACAATGATAGGAATTAGAAGACAACGGTCATATGCCACACACGTACACACTCTGGAAATGTTGCATCAATTAATAAGACAACATTTACGTAGCCAAAAATTGTCAGTTGAATATAGTCAAGCATAGTAGATAGAATTATGCTGTTGTTACTAGACAGTATTTAAGGTAGTTTATACTAAGCTAGCTTAATAATGTCTTAACCAATTTCTGATACTATTTTGGTTTAATATGTCGAGTTGGTCATATTCCAAATCTTACAGAAATGGGTTATCCCATTCAATGTATTGATTTCACTAATTTTCAAACACTTCTATATCTATTTATTTATCTCATTGACATCTTACTTTTCATTTTTCCCAATTCCACTTGTGCAATTATCAGTTTTTTTTTTGCAATCTAATTTTTCAACTTAATAGTATCCTCTTTGAAAAGTTATTTTTATCATTGTAATAGCTATTTTTTTATAGTACGATTTTTATCAATGTATAATTATTATTCTCCTTTACGTTATCGGTTTCTTACTTGCATTATTTACATCTTATTGAAAACATTGTTATTCACTTAGCAACAAGCTTTTATTCATACAGTTTTTTCTGATTATACTGTTACCATCTTCTTTGAAATATTTGTTATCTGTGTAACAAGATTCCTTAGCAATATTACAGTTCTACTTACATCATTTATGTCTTGTTGGAAATATTGTTATTCGCTTAGCAACAAGCTTTTATTCGTACAGTTTTTCTGATTATATCATTGTTGTGTTTTTTGGATTTGTCTGTAACATTAAACTAACAAACCGAAGGAACGACAGCTACAAAATAGAAAACACCGGCAATCCTTGAGCTCTGTCTGTGTCACCGAATAGTGGATTGCCAACTTTATATAACACGCCCACAAAAGCGGAGAACCTTTTTGTAGTTAGCTATCGCTGGCAGCCATAAACCATTACTCTATAATAATAACAGGATTTTCTTCAACTTTTATGGTCCTGTGCGATGTATCCTTACTATTCACGTAGAAAATTAGAATAGCCTGTTTGTTTTTGAATGTCGCACAAAGCTACTCGAGGGCTATCTGCGCTAGCCGTCCCTAATTCAGCAGTGTAAGACTAGAGGGAAGACAGCATGTCAGTACCACCTACCATCAACTCTTGAGCTAATCTTTTACCAACGAATAATGGGACTGATCATCATATTTAACGCTCCCATGGCTGAAAGGGCGAGCATATTTGGCGTGATATGAATTCGAACTTGCGACCCTCGAATCACGAGTTAAGCACCCTACCCAGCTAGCCATGCCGGCCTATTACAATAGTCTCTGCGTCCTGTGAAATATCTTCGTTAGTAATATATCTGTTAACTTTCACTTACAACACAGTATCATGTCTACAATACAAGTATTTCGTTTGAAATATTCACATTTTAAATAAAATAAACTGGATACTATTTTAATTTATTACTACTTTACTTGCAGCATTAAATATTCTTGAAAGTCTTCGTGTGTTTATAAAGTTAGAACATTCCTGATACATTCAGTAATTATTTATATACTATTTGTTTATAATACGATCTCTTTGTTTTTAAATAAATAGCGAACAAATCAAAATCCCTGAAGTGCTGTTCAATATGGCTGAATATGAATATCCGCATTACTGTTTATTCTGAGCGACCTCTAGTAACTTTTTGTGTGAGTATCAAAGCGTTAAGAACTAGTGTTGAATTGATCTCCTCTATAGATTTATTTCTATTGAAGAATATACCGAAAACACGGTGTATAAGTGAAAGAAACGCACGAGTTGAGTGGTCAGTGGTGAGGCGTGTTACAAGACGACCACAGCTACTTAAATCGATCCTGGCTTCACTTCTGTACATTTCTTGTTTTTAGATTGTTTCACGAAAACTTCGCCAAAATCCAATAGAGTACTGTACCGTTGTCTATGTCTTTGTTCTATATTGAGTTACATTTTCTTATCCCAGTTCATTAGATAACCGAATCACAATAACTGACTCGGAATTTGTTCGTTAATAACTCACATAAACGAAAATCTAACATAATAAAGGAAAACTGAGAAGTCGTATAACTACTCCACTCTTGGATTTTATTAAGGTTCGTTAAACGATGTCATAATTGTGCTCAGATAGCACAAAACAAATCATTACCGAGTAATAAAGCCTTGAGAGGGACATACGTTCGAACGACGCCCCCAAAGCCCATATCAGCAGTCAATCTTTCGTTTCGATCAGTGTAAGCCAAACGACTATTATTTAACAAAAATTGCCAATTGACTGAAAACTTAGGGGAATCGGAGACTGAGCACAGCTTTGTATTTACCGTATCGCTTTATCCTGCTTAAGAGTTACATGTTTTTTTATGAAAAGTAGATTTTTAACAACTGCTTTATTACGTTAAAAATACACTTCTTTAAAAATATTAAAATAAATCGGTTTCAGTCACCATTTTATTCACTATAAGGTACTTCGTATTTTCAACTCGAGTGACACGACAGGCAAAACACGCGATAGACAAATAAATAAGAGACGACAAGATTCAGGCATTACCGACCCAAACTTAAGGCTGTGTTTCAGAGGGAAGGCAATTATTAACAGCCGCATCAGCCGCCTATCCAGCAAATCTTAACAGAATAATGGGAATGATTTTCACCTTTATAAATTACACACAACTAAAAACACGGAGTCTGTACAGCGACATATCAAAGACTTCAATCTTGAGCCTTCCGACCTACTGTCCGGCACACTAAACTACACTCGGAATTATGTTCCACTAAACTGTTTCGACAAAAATGAAAACGGTTTTATAAGTTGACTTACACCAAGAATTACGTTTCTTTGGAAATGTTGATCAAAAAAATCTGGTTTAACTACTTTTTTATGGCAACACTGCTATTTGGCCTGGCATGGCCGAGCGCGTAAGGCGTGTGACTCGTAATCCGAGGGTCTCGAGTTCGTGCCCGCATCGCGCTAAACATGCTCGCCCTCCCAGCCGTGGGGGTGTATAATGTTACGGTCAATCCCACTATTCGTTGGTAAAAGAGTAGCCCAAGAGTTGGCGGTGGCTGGTGATGACTAGCTGCCTTCCCTTTAGTCTTACACTGTTAAATTAGGGACGGCTAGCACAGATAGCCCTCGAGTAGCTTTGTGCGAAATTCCAAAACAAACAAAACAAACACTGCTATTTATAAAAAGTTATAAACTGATAGCCTTAAACCATCCAGTTTATAATATTTCCATGCATACAAATATCCGCACACACACACAAAATAATCGTATATCATTTTGAATCTGACGAAACAAAAAATAGCTTTTGAAAACAGAAACAATACAACTTCTATGGAGACAATTAAACTAGTTTATTGAAACAAAAACGCTTCCAATCAGTAAGTAGTTTTCAGCCGTTGTTAAACGAAAAACTGCTGTCTGTGCTTTGCCAACTGCTGGTATCGAAGCCCGATTTTTCGCGTTGTAAACCTATAGATCTTCTGCTGAGCCACTAGAGAAGACGGAGCATTATATACTTGTATGCATCAATTGCTTTCCTCTGCTTGCGTGTTTTACGCAATTAAGGTCCTGATTTATGTCTTCGATTTTTTCCTCAAAACTGTTTTGAGTCTTCTAATCGGCCGACTTTGAAAAACAAGATATATTAATGCTCAAAATAATGTGCTTTATCTGCTTTCATACGTATTGTAGTTAAGGAAACAGGGAAAACACGAGCACATAATTCACGACCTAGCTACACATACATAAAAACACTGACACATACTGTCCACATCTTGAATGCACAGAAACACAAACCTGAATACACTACCCCTGATGTGATCATCCATAAAATTATCACTGACACACGAGTAGACAGCATAAGCAAAGAGTACAATGCGTATTATCTACAACCCAAACACAATTACAGAAATCAATGACCACACCGTGTATATATAACCCGCCTAGACACAAAATACAAACAAAGAACACCTTAGTTAGTCGACAGGACTATATACATGCACACACCAATTAACGTACAACATTCAAGAAAGACTACGCAAACAGCAATGAACGCACTATACTGAACAAGGACTACACAGACAATAACGGATGTACCACATTGAACACGACTATACAGACAACAATGAACGCACCACTTTCAAGATAACAACGAACATACCACATTCAAAACGACTATATAGACAACAATGAACGCACCACTTTCAACAAAGCCCACGCATACAACAATGAACGTACCGTACTGAACACATCAGCAGCAGCACGACTACACAGATACAAAACAATGAACGCATAAACAAGAAGCCAATTATGCGTCTAGACAATAGAACTTTAATCTAAGTTTGCAACAAATAGAAGTGGTAAGTCTTTATTGTGTTATTAATGTCAGGCCGAGGCCATACTGTGTTCAGGATTCTGATGATACCACAAGAATAAATTCAAGGAGAAAGTTAAAACACACATATATCATCAGACAGATACATGCATAGCTTAGCGAGTTCGCTAGAACATACAAAGTGTTTTTTCTTAGTATTAAACACATTAAACAAAGAACAAACAAGTGAAGGACTAGATATGATAAGCGCTTGCAGGTCATTGTCTCAACACGTACAAGATTTCAAGTTACTAGTTCAGAAACTGCAGTATATACAAAAGTGATTGCTCTACCTGGTTTGGATAGGAAAGACAGTGACGGTTGTTTTCTGATGTGATGAGAAAATAATAACATAAATATTAAATATAAGTACGTTCCTTTTTTATTTTACCCAGAGGCCTACTTAAAGCTATCGTACAACTAGTTAGGGTTTTCGAAGTGCATGTGTCTGTGTTATTTATTACCAAGATACCAAAAAAAGTAAGCCTATATTACTACCTTACAGAATCAATATAAAAATGTTCTTTACATCATTTGCCATGGAACGTTTGCTCGACGATCAGGAGGGATCGAAGAGAATCGTCCTGTCTTTTACTACCATGAAAACTGGATAATGTCATTCTGTAGGGCATATCTATAGTAACATTATGTCACTCATGAGACTACTATACTAAAGCAACCATAAAACTCGTTTTGGTGAATAATGTTCGTTTCAAGGGCCATAACTGGAGATATTGAAAGCTCTCCGAGAAAGAAATATTGTGTATGTTATGGTAATAAAGTGAAGTAAATGTGGTCAAGCATACTCAAAGTCTTGACAGACTCGCGTCTTCATGGCCCTCGTGAAGAATGCAGCTTCATTTCACGGCATTACTCACCCAGAGTTTGTGTCGAAGAATTGCTTAACCTAACAGCTGCCAGGAGTGTTTACGGTGGTTTCTATGGCTACCAGTAAGCTCATAGCTTGTCATTCTGAACTTCAAGGAATAAACAAGCATGACAAACATTTTGTGTGTGTGTGTGCGTGCGTGTATCTTTAAACTTAATTTCATAATTACCTTGTAACATATATATATGGAAATCTATTTGCATACCACTACAACACGTGGCACAAAGTTCTACTGTTACAAATAAATCATTAACACTTAATAACGTACTGTTTTTTTCTTGTATTTATGGCAAACCTACTAAGACAACCTACAGCCATTCCCAAATTTTGAAGCATTGATCACGTACTTATCGCTTTAAAGTGGCACAAATATTTTGTGGTATCGCACGGATCCAAATCAGGCCCACCAGTAATGATTTTGTACACAACTAAACAAAACCTATATTTTATCTGTTAAATTTCCATCGAATGTTGATGTTTTGATTTTAAAAACAACTTCAGAATTGTATACAACTTAGCTGAAATAAACACACTTCGCAGCAAGCTTGGTTACAGTTATAACACTATGTCTGATTTTCTTCAGTATACAGTAATTCACTTATCGTACAAAAGTTGACAAACCAGATACTATTTTGTTGAATCTATTGCTCATTAAAATGAAAGTAAAACAATATTTCTTCTTTACTTGTTCGATGCTAGATGTTTATCGTTCTAAGACTGATAATTTCATCTAAACTATAAACTCCCTTTAATAAGTTACAATGATGAAACAAAATCAAATTTATAATATTCAAACTTATAAACTAATATTCTCATGTTATCAGATGGACAGTCTCACTTTATGTTCTCGCTCAGTATCTTGAATCAAAAGTTTCATAGTAAAAACATAATTTATAGTTACTTTTCTTAGTATGACATGGATGAAACTCGGAGTTTATAATGATATCCTATTATATTCACGTATCATTTAGTTTCATTTAATAGTCTTCTTCTGTATAACATTTTTAAACCTATTATTTTTGGTAAAATATTAGAAAACTTGTAAATATATAGCGATCCACAAAACTTTCTCAAGCTTCTAGTTTGGTTTGGTTTGAATTTAGCGCAAAGCTAAACGAGGGCTATCTGCGCCTGCCGTCCCCAATTTAGCAGTGTAAGACTAGAGAAAAGACAGGTAGTTGGTCATCACCACCTACCGCCAACTCTTAGGCTACTCTTCTACCACCGAATAATGGGATTGACCACCACATTATAACGCTCCCACGCCTGAAAGGGCGAGCATGTTTGGTGTGACGTAGATTCCGAACCGCGATCCTCAGATTACGAGTGGAACGATTTCTTAGCTGGCTTCCCTCTAGTCTTACACTGCTAAAATAGTGACAACTAGCACAAATAGCCTTCGAGTAGTTTTGCGCAAAATTCAAAACAAACCAATACACATATGTGTGTGAAAACTTTTACGTTTTTAGACCAAGAAAAATTTAACTAATACGAAAAAAAAATACTTAAAGAAAATTAAAGAAACCAGGAGTTATGTTTTGTTGAGAAACTTTTGAATGCAGTATCGAAGTGATAAAATAAATTAATCGCGTGAGATTGGAGTTAGGCCCCATAGAAAGGTTTTTATTGTAACAACGCATAGTTCCAAGATAAGAACAATGGAATATGATAGGATTTGGAATACATATAAATACCACTTTCCAATTAACACAGACCGTGGTTAGATTAATAAATATGAACTAGACGAATGAAATGAACATATTCGTTTCATATTATTTGATCTATTTAATGAAACGATATACTTAAGCTGAGAGACCAACTTTAACAGGTGACACGTTTGAACAAACTGGCCAACCTAAGTAATTAAAATGAACTTCATCTCTGATATAAAACTTCTATTAGTAAAATTTGTCCTGTCCTCAGCATAAAATTATAACAATATCGGTTCTTTCCAACATCATATTGTTTGAAAAATGGGTTATATGTTACAACAACTTTCAAAATAATATACATCGTTCTGGGTTCCGAAAGTTGATATTCGTGCAAAGAAAATGCTGGACACAGTTTTACAGATGTAAAAACGCTATTTATACGTTAGAAACACAAATTTTAAGACGTCATTATTGAAGTAAAATGCTGATACTTCCTGTCCAAAACTGTTTATTAAACACATTGTACAATAAAACAATTCAGTTTTTTTCAATAAAAATAAAAATCATTTAGAAATTTGCTTTACAGACATTTCTCCACGATTCGTTGTTTCCACACTACTAGTTCGAAATTTGACTAATAAAAAAGGCAGCATTTTTTTCATCCTTATACCTAAATAAGATTATGTTTTCAAGCATGGTAATAAAGCAGAAACAAAATAAAACTTTAGTTTTACCTCCTTCGGTGCATGCTAATGTCAACGCAAGTATTTAACTGAATTTGTTATAAGATATTTTCAAACCTGAAATCCATCTTACGAGACATATGCTACAAATCAGGTGAATATAGTCGTCGCAAATTTCGAAGTGCTGACGGAAAAGGGGGAACAAATCAGTAGCATTCATGGCTAGCAGGACTGACTTTCACTTTTATAACGCGCTTACGAACGAAAGTAAAGAGTGTGTTTAGTAGTGCTTTGCGAGCTCAATCCATAGCCCCATAGTCTGGCTAACCACTAGATCGCGTCAGTTTGGTTTGGTTTGAATTTCGCGCAAAGCTATATGACGGCTATCTGCGTTAGCCTTCCTTAATCTAGCAGTTTAAGACCAGAGGAAAGGCAGTTAGTAATCACCACCCACCGCCAACTCTTGGGCAACTCTTTTACCAAGGAATAGTGGGGATTGATCGTAACATTATAACGCTCCCAAAGCTGAAAGAGCGAGCATGTTTCGTGTGACAGGGATTCGAACCTACGACTCTTGGATTACGAGTCGAATGCCTTAACCAGATCGCTTCAGCCCCATTTTTTTAACTTTTACGAATCGAGTGGCTATTGATCAGTTTTTAGTACAAAGTATATATATAAAGTTTCAGCAGCCTCTTCTCGATAATATAAATATACTGCAATTATTAACTCTTCACCAGCTCCTTGTATTGTCTGTCTTTTTTTTTCGTTCCTTCAACCCCTTGAAAAGACATCTACGACATTTTCTTACACATGAGTTTTAAAGTTTCGACTATACGAATATCATCACTTTGAACAACTGTTAGCAATAAATAATTTTGTCTTTCACGATTTTTGAATATAGATATTACCGAATAAAACTCTAATCCCGTATTGTAACATTTCTAAACCATAGTTTTTGCCCAAACTCTTTGAATACATGTCAGTAGAGCCAAGGTAATGAAGAATAGAGATATTTTTTGTCATTCTTTCAGCCACCTTGGCTTCAATTCATATTTAAAAAATTCGTTTCTTGGCTTTTATATCTTCATACCATTTTATGCTAAACGTTTGATATTCTGTCCCAGTTTCCGCCTAAAACTCTATTTTCTTATTCTTTATTTGTTTATCACTGTCATCGTAAAGCTTCCATTCAACTATTCTTTCACATGGTTCTAATATTTCACGTCTTTGGCAAAATAAACTTATTTATCTTCCAGGCATATCAAGATCTCCGCGTGGTATTATTTACATTTTTTCTGGATTAAATTTCTTGACTCTTTCAAACCACTATGTTATTAAATTCATTTTTCAACAATAATCACTCACTGCTTTACGGTGTCCGTCAGATTCCAATTTTCAGCTCTATAAACTTTAAATATTAACAGTTTATTCACTCTAGAAGTCAACATTTTTCTGTCACTACAGAGATTACAAGATTATACGTAAGAAGTAAATCAACCAGTGCAAATTACCATTTGAGGTCAACCCTCCTGCAGGTGTTAGCCATCTTATTTTTTTATTTATTTATCACCTATGAACTTTGAGCTTCTTTCTATTTTTACTTATTTCATTTACCAGGTTTGTATGTTTGTCTTATGGATATTGATTTAAAGTATGTAAGGTTTGTTTTTCACTCCAATACCACATAGCATCGTTCTTGAAGAAAACTTGAATCAGCTAGTCTCTATATTTAATCTTCTTATCACTCTAATAGACAGTATTCTTTTCGGTAAGGCGAGGAGACAGCTTTAGTAAACCCAATGTTTAACTTGACAGTTACGTCTAATACGGAAAATATAATGGCTCCAAACTAGAAGTTCGTAGTTATGATGGAAGATGTCAATTCTATAAAAGAAGATTAAGTGTTTGGTCAACCATAATGAAAACAACTACCAGTTCCCATGTTTTTGTTCTTCTTCATTTTCAGCCGATGTAGTACAGGAACAATTCGACAAATATTATTTATATATATATTTTAAACATCGTGTAGTTTATAATTCACTGTAAATAGGATGATGTCAAATTCGTGCACATTAGGTATTTAACTACCTCCGGGCAAAGAAGGTTCCTATTTCTACTGAATATAGTAAAAATTAGAACAATAATTCATTTTAATGCTTTACAAGAATCAATTTTAATCAGTTATGTATAGAACTGCCTTGTAAAATGATTTTTCATGTGATCCCTTCGGTATATTGTACTTCTCAACCTAAAAATGATTGACTGTATTTTTCGCAAACTAAAGAATTTCATTCTTTATTGAAATAATTAAAACAATAGTTAAACAACTGTAATCTTAAACTTAAAACAATTTCCCATGGAATTTAGTTTTAATAAGAAAACTATTCTTATATTACATATAAGAATTTAAAGTTTATAAAACCTTTGAAATTCCGAGTGATTTGTGAATTTAAGCCATCCAAAACGATTAAATAACGAACAATTTTAATAAACAAATCTCGTATAATCACTCTTTGTATACACACTCCTGGTGGGACAACGATAATCCTACGGACTTATAACCCTCAAACATTTGTGATGTGTGTGAGTCGGTTTTACGTAAGTAGGGATAAAGTAGTAATTTGTTTAGTTGCATCTCGTGTGGTTTTGTTGGATTGGCAAATATACGGCATTCCCAAACCTCATAAACCAGATTGTCCATTACGACCAATTATGTCCACATATGAATCGTTTAATTACAATCATGGTAAATACATAGCGTGGACACTCTCCAAATATGTAACGTCAGCCAGCTCATTCATCAAAGACTCTTTTAATTTCAAGTCTAATCTAAATCAACTTAATCACAAACCCTTAATGGCCAGTTTCGATGTTATATCCCTCTTTACAGAAGTTCCAACAACTAAAGCCTGCAAGATAGCCTTATAACTCTATATCCGAAACCCTAACCCAACTATAGACATTCCCAACAATCAATTAGCAACCCTCATAGAATTCACTACGATAAAGACAAACTTCATGTTCAATAATCAAAACTATATACAAACAAATGGCCTAAGCATGGGCAACCCAGTATCATCAGTTCTAGCCAATATTTTTATGACACAAGTTGAAACACAAGCAATTAACACAGCATTACATCCACCACTATACTGGTACAGATATGTAGATGACACGGTTGCGGGATTCAGATCTACAGAGCACATACTTAATTTTTTCAATCACGTTAACTCTATACATCCCAACATTAACTTCACATGTGTATGGGAAGAAAGCAAATATCATTTTTAACCTACAAATTACAAGAACCGATACACAATCTAAAACAGAAATCCACCGAAAAAATCACCCATACTGGATTATACATTCCTTGGGACTCAGCACTAGGAACAAAACAAAAATTCAACATATTAAAAAACAAAATAAACACAGTCATAAAACTATGCTTACCAGATAAAATTAACGATGAATTAGACAAAATAAAACAATACTTCATCAACATCAGTAAGTTTCCTCCACAAACCATAGAAAGCATTACACGCACACACCTAGACAGAAAGCAAAATCAACCAACAAAGGTAAATATATCTCACGAATAGAAAAATCACGAAACCATATACTGCTGCATACCATATATTCCCGACATCAGCAGACAAATAACCAACATTTGGCAAAAACTAGTAATAAAATATGACATTCCAGTAAATATCAAATTTATTCAAAAACAGGTACAAAACTGAGGTCTATACCATGTAAAAACTATACTGACAAACACCATACTAACATTATTTATGAAATACAATTTGATAACTGCCACGACTTTTATATTGGATAAACAAGTAGAAAAATGAAAACCAGATTCAAAAAACATAAAAAGTCACCTTCACACGTTTTTGAACACTGCAAGTCAAATAAACACAAGATAACCAAAGAAAACACTCAAATACTAAATAAAGAAACAAACTTACTTATACACCAACTTAAACCCAAAATAAACCAATACAAAGAAACACCTTTATATCTATATTAAACATAAAATAAAATTATATATTGAAACATCTAACACCGCCCTCTACATTCCGACACTCAGTTACACAACTCCTTCCAAACGTGTGGTCAGCTTCCGGTCAGTTACCTCTTTCTTTCTTTGTGAACCTGATGATGACCGAAGTAGGTCAAAACGTTGTTTGCTCTTCTACGTAAAATATTTTCTCAACCCAAAGGAGCCGTTTTTGCATATATATTTCTCTACAAGTGAGTTTTCTCGACATCACTGAATGTTCAACATGAACGGCACCTTATGTGCACTTGTGGTAAGCGTGAAAAACATAGATCTCTAAGATTCAGTTATATTCGAGCTAATTTTAAATTACTAACCAGAAAGAAGGCAGCCAGTCAAGGGCATACGTTTCGAAAAGCACCAGAACTCTGTCCAACTTTTTGAATCAAATATCGACGTTGACTGTTACTTTTATAATGAATTCAAAACGTGTTCACTGATATCATTTATCAAACCCCAGACCCTTCGATACTTAGCTAAATATATTACACGCTAGGTCACACAAAACCCAGCCTACTATTTGTTCAAACGAAATTTCAAAGTAATTCCAAGTAGTATTTTTTGACTGAAACTGTACCTAACGGTTTTAATACACGTAAAATATTTTGTCAGTATCAATCATGTTTGTGAAAGTTTCTAGTTATACAAATTTAACTCATGTTTGACTTGTTTCGAATAACACACAAAGCACTGGAAAGCTGTTTACATTAGCCATTCCTAACTATGAAGGGGTAGACAACCAGTCAACACCATTCATCGCCAAAAGTTTTACAACGAACAGTGGGATCAAAGATCATATTATAACACTTTCACTGCTAAAAGAACAAGCATGTTCGGAGACGGATATCAAACACACGATACTCAGAGTGCGAGTCAAGTACTTTAACCACCCGATCAGGTCAGCAAGGTTCATATTAAAAATTCGAAAAAGATATTTATCAGTTTCTTATCGTGCATCACCCTAATTGCAACTTATATGATAATATATTTAAACCGTATATTTCAGGGTTACAAAAACAGTACCCAGATCATTGTCTTCGTAGATTCATATAATTTTCGAGGATTTATATTCGATGATGTATTTATTGTATAGTTTGTTGCTTTTTGTTATAAACAGTCTTAATACACATTTCACGCTCTTTCGACTTGTGATGCTGAAAACGCACGGTATAGTCAGGATGAATTAATTGAACCTATTTCCTATTCCTTTAGCAAAAGTAGCATAGACAAATTATTAACAAGATATTGATAATTTCACTCTGTGTGATAATCGTTTAGCATTTAATCACCTTATAAAACAACAAAGGATCACCGTTCCTCCAGCTGGTTTAACGTTTTTAAATATGATGATGGTTAGTACAGATCTTAGTTTTGACATTATAACTTGTTTAGCAATATCTTATAACACCGCTTTTCCGATAAAAGAATTAGCACAAATATTTGTTTAAAATTTCGCGCACAAAATCGTCCCTAATTTAACAGTGTAAGACTTCAAAAAAGGCAAATAGTCATCACCACCCACCACCAATTCTTCGGCCACTCTTTTACCAATGAATAGTGTAAACGACTGTAATGTTATAACGCCCCCACAGCTGAAAAGGCAAGCATGTTTGATGCGCCGAGGATTCGAACCCGCGACCCTCGGATTACCAACCAAGCATCCTAACCACCTGGCCGTGCCGGGCTAATACACAGGATCGCACACAAAATGTGTAATGAATTTGAAAAAAAAAAAAGACCCAATATTCAAGCGCTTTCGAATAGCTAGCTATACGTCTCCTGAAGAAGAAAAGTCAACTATCCGAAAGCTTTTGACTTGAATGTTGTTGTTTTTTAATTCATTTTTATCGTTGCCTGATGACATCTACAGAAGACTGACAGGGCGTGCTAACATATTTAGATTTGCTTACAGAGAATGAAATAATATATTTTCATTTTTCTAGTATCTTAGATCTTTTAACTAAATTTTATATCAATCTAGTATCACTCCCTCTTAGACCCCTTTCTCATGCACGTGTACGTTTTAAATATTCGTCAACACGCATTTATTTCTACAAACAGTTCAGCATTATAAAAGTTTTGCAGAAACTGCACGTGTATATTTCACTCTAGGAAACAAAACTGTGGTATCCCTTTAATTTTTTCACGGTACTATTCTCGAAATTTTATTGTAAAATCCGATCGCAAACTATTTGAAATTCACTATTATATACATTACGTATGTCCAGCTTTAGATAAAAATATTTCATGTTTCTTCACAACCATATTTTATATTGTTACGTGTGATGTACTTGTGTATTATGTAACCTTTGGTGAAGTCATAAATACTGAATATAATTTTTGTAACTTGTACATACGAAAACTGACATCACCAATTAATTAACTACCACTAGCCTCGCTGACGAGCTCATGACTTTATTTTCTACTGTTTTTATTCCTAATAAACAGAATACTTTACGAGTGGCAGAAAAAGACGTATACTGGAAATATATGAAAATCCTGACACAAACTTCATTATTTCACGTAAACACGTGACACCATCAGCAAAAATTAAACTATCAAACACTTTCCGGGTGTAAGGATTAAATTGAAGCTAGACAAAAGGTCGGAATTGCCTTATAAAGAGGTCAAACGCAAGTCCTCTCTGACCGCTTCTTCTATAGATTTTCATTTGAAACCCATTGAACGACGACCAACTAAATGTAACCTTTTTCCAAACTCAAATAAAATACAGTATTACTCTTTACATTATCACAGTATTGTTTTTATTATTATGCCCGTACTACCTTTTTGTTTTTCCACTGAATGAACAGAAAGCAGGCATGTTATTCTATACAGACTATAACAAAAACTACGCCTTTAATCACGTTACACAATGATTTCTTCAATCGATTCGGGGAACTACTAACAAGCAAGGAACACTCTGGCACGAGCAAACTGTGATACATGTACTTCTCATTGCAGCAATGGACGCAGCCAGACAGCAGTTGGGCGTAGAGACATTAAACCGTCTAGACGCTTCTGGTGAGAGGCCACGATAGTGTGCAGGGGTTAGGAACAGATAACCCGAGTCTCAAGAAGATACATCAGTATAAGATTTGATAAGACGAGTATTCTTACTTATCTATGATAATTTTTTTTTTCTGTAGGCGTGTTGATACATATATAAAGACTCACGTATTCTCCTTTTCAGGTTCACATATAATACAATAAACTTACATATAATTATATCTAAAACATAGAACAATTCCTCTTTCATCTCACCTGAAAGGAAATAGAACCCAGGGCAATTCTTATTTTGAATATCTTAGTCCTTTTTCCATTTCTATATAAATTTTTTTTTCCAAAACATGACACACTTATTTGGATAATCCAAATAAACTAATATATTTTATCAATGGCTTGTGCACAAACATAATCTTACAACTGCAAATTATACAAGTGAACATATTTTGAAGCAAAAGAAGAAATCAAAATCCAAGTAAGTCTCAAAAAAGGTCAGAATAACCAAACTAGCAAATTGACAAAACCCTGAAAAGCTCTTATTCCTGAAACGTAACTCATTTTATGTTAATCCAATAAGAAAAAATTAAGAAAAGCTGAAAATTTTATTTTGCAGCTACTAAATATAAATAACCACTCAAAGTATTAACCAATTTTTATTTATTATCTGTTTGTGAGTAAATACAGAAACCACAAAGTGTGTTAAGATTATTGCAATTAATTTTGTAGTGGATATTTTAAGTGGAAACAATACAAGCCTAAGAAGTCTGTATTTCATCAAGTACATCAGAAGGTTCATAACGGAAAAAAATAAGAAAAGTAGGACTTGTCAGTACTGTGGTAGTAGAAAGTAATAACTTTGTCACATATATAAAAATGAAGATTGTTCTTCACTTTAAAGTTATCGGATTTTCGGTTTCTTTGCAAGACAAGGTTTCACAATAAAGAAGAAAGCACAGTCCACTTATTGTACACATACAGTTCTAAGAATCGTTTGTGAAACCGTTACTACCTAAGGCAATTTCAATGGAACGAAGCCTAAAATGCCAGGTGATGATCATTAGCGGTAGGTGGGACAAAGACTATTATATATATCATTTGAAAATTTAATATCGTTCTATGACATATGCAGTTGATATATTTTCTTATTTGGCAGATATCTTATAGTAAATTGGGCAGGAACATACGTATCACATTACAGACTTTAACTGAAACAAAACCACCCCTGGTTATTTGTGTCCGTTAGTCTAATTTATTTTATCTATCCTGTAAAAATAACACCTGCAATATACAGATGGTGGTTAACATAAGACAGGTTAATATTCATGTTTACCTTTAAAATGTCACAAATAATGCTGTATATGATTGTCTGGAAGAAAACAAATAACTGAACATAACTCATTGTTGGCTCTTCATAGTTCAAACAAGATCCCTGAAATCACGTAAATTATATTTCTTACAAGATTTATGCTGGAATATGACATATACTTATAACTAGCACACAACGCAGTACATACTCAAATAGAAAAACCTGGAGTATACAACTTCAACAATATATCGTATCTTTGTTTAACTTAAATTGCAACTTCATTGTTCCATCATTCAATGACATTGTGTTCAATTAACAGTTTCTATCTTGTTTTATTTTATTTTTCTGTTTATGCACGCATTTCTCAAATGTAATTTCTCATTTTCATCGTTTTATATTACGAGGCCGGTTTATGGCAGGTCTTTAACTTTCACACGTCAGTAAACAGCATCCAATTTCAGATACAATGACAGTCAGATACAGCGTATGCACGAGTGAATTTACACGTTATTAATTTTCTAACAGATTGCAGTGCTTGATTTCTATCCATCCAGACGAATACTATAACACCTTTCCAATCTTGTTATAATATCTATCCCATGCCTACAGAACCTGGAACTGTTGAAACGTTTTCTAGATTTTTTTTCCATATTTCAGTTTGATATCAAGCACTGCGGAACATGCGTATAACCAATGTTTGCATTGCGAAAGCTCAAATGACTCAATCCCACCCTTCTTTGCACAGAACATGTGGTATCTGTAAGTGTTCACATCTGTTGTTTCACCATGCTTCCACAGAATTGACAATTCAAGGTTATCAAGTAGCTTTACAGATACATTACATTCTTATCATATCTTATCTTTGAAAACATTTATGTCTCATAAAGCCGAAAGCTTCTTTTTTTTCCAAGGAAGCAAATGACACTGTTGTACTCAGTAAATGCAAGTACTCCCAATAAAGACTCATAAGTTTCTGAATCAGAAAGTATCCTCACATCATTACGTCTACGTATGTGTCTTACTTACTGTGCCTGATTTCTAAAATACGTGGAAAGATATCCTTGTGTAGAATACAAGACACAGGATAAGTACTAAGGGCTCATAATTAAACGGTGTAATCTGTGCAGCGTGAAGCAGAATACCGGTATCACGATCTCCTTCAACTATTATACTTCCTTACCGTTTTCTCTTCTTCACTCGTAACATTCCTTACCACATTGAATATTCAACATTAAATATTCTTTCTATTCAGCTTTGCCTAGCTATCTTGTGCTTGTCATTCGAGTGGCCATGAAATAAATAAAGTTGTTTTAATTCTCGGAAAATTTAGAGCATTTCTACATAGAGTAACCTGTTGTCTGTGAAAAAATGATTTTGTGGATAAATTATAACATCTGTAAATTGAAATGTCTTTGTAGGCGCCAAACACCAAATCGTACTTTTTGCTGCCTATTGAAAAAAAAGTTAGAGACTGTCATAAATATCTTATGTTCATCATGTATTCCGTCCACCACCATCATAACATTCACTATTCATACTTATGGTTTGGAATGTTATCTTTAGACTTAACAATTCTCTCTGGTTCAGTTCCAATAATTAACTTGCATATTCTGTGCCGATTCCCCTTTGGCTTGACTAAAGACCATAAAAGTAGTCCAAGAAAATGAGCTACTATATTCTGCATCTTCTACTTTCTACTTTGCATTGCGATGGCCATAGTTTAGGTGGATATTTGCATTCATACAAGTTTTGATGTGACGTTATGTCTGTCGGCCTAAAGCTTTGGTCCTTTAATAATACCCTTCATCTGTCATTTTAACAATATCACGCATCTTTTGATTGTGCTTTCCAAAAGGAAAACACGAAACCTCACGTTCTTTGTGCTATTTATGAATAAAATACTGTCTAATACTCAGGGTTTATACATGTTTTACATATGGTAGATCCTTATAGCTTGAGTTAATAATATTAACGTCTAATTTTCTATGAAATTAAAAACTGCAATGAACACAAAACCCAGGTAAATAATTCGACATTTAGGCTACGGTTTTGTTATATTTTTCTCAGAAAAAAAAACACAAGAACTGAAAGGTTTTTGCTTAATTTTATATGAATTATCTTTACACCCTTTTTCATTGTAATATTTGTATGCTTAATATTTTGCACAATTGGTTTGATGCTTAATTAATAAAAGAAATATGTGTTGCTTTCATATATACAAATACTGAACTATTTATAGCACACCCATGGTTTATTTTCAGTCATTTGCGCATTTAAAAAATATCGGCTACAATTTTGGAAAGATATAACATGATTTTGTTGTTATATTTGAATACTTTATTGTTATAATAGGTTTCTATATCTTACTGTTTCTTCTAACAGACGGAGAGTTTTCAAACAGAAATTAATTTTTCACACGTTCTGTGTCAACTTTACTATAAGCTGAGACATCTGGGTTTTAAGTGTGTGCATTTTATCCGTAAATGTTGAACTTTTATGATGATAAATATATTTTAGTGTAATTTATATCAGTTTATTCCGGAGAAGCAATTAATTTATTCTCTATCAGTCATTTACCGATCGAGTCCAACTATTTTTATTATGAGCTCAGATGTTGTAATTACGCATAAAAATGTAAAGGTTGTCTACAACGAGTTTGTAATGCAAACTTGAGTCGTTCAACACCGAAGGCGTTTGTTCAACGCACTCCTCTCATTATTTATTTCATTGTGTAATTCACACTAGATTCGTAGAAGTTGCATCTATTTTATTGTTATTACAAGTCACGGCTAAAAAGGTTTTATGTTTAACACCAGGATCCATCAGTGCATGTGAATGAATCTAACACAGACCACAATTTTCCTAAAATGTACTCTATATGCATAAACCAAAAGTGATATAGTAGTTAACATGTTTGTACTCTTAACCCAAGGTTCATGATTTCCGTTGATGCAAGGGGCCTGGCATGGCCTAGCGCGTTAAGGCGTGCGCTTCGTAATCTGAGAGTCGCGGGTTCAATTCCTCATCGCACCAAATATGTTCGACTTTTCAGCCGTGAAGACGCTATAATGTGACGGTAAATCCCACTTTTCGTTCGTAAAAGAGTAGCCCAAGAGTTGGCGGTGGGTGGTGATGACTAGCTGCCTTCCCTCTAGTCTTACACTGCTAAATTAGGGACGGCTAGCACAGATAGCCCTCGAGTAGCTTTGTGCGAAATTCCAAAACAAATCCGTTGATGCACTTTGGACCGTAAGTGTGCTATAAGAATAATGGTTAAATTCCACTATTCAATCAGAAAACTGTAGCCTAAGAAATAGCGGTAGGTACTATTGATTAGCTGCCTTACCTATAGTCTATCAATTCGAATTTACGCAGAGCTGTGTCCAAAATAGTATTTTGTGGTTTTATGTGAAAACTCTAAACAAACAAAAACAATATAGGAATAGGCACTGTTACATCCCTCTGGCTTACAATCGCTAATAATTACCCATAAAGAAATTTCTGAGTAAATATATTTAATTTTCAAAGACATTTCATTATCTTTTTGAGGCCTATCACGCTTGACTGTTCAGTATTAGGCTATTAATTCAAAATTTTCTCTAAATCAGTGGGTTTAATATCATAAAACAAATGAAAAACAACTGCTTAAAACTGAATAAAATAATAATAATAATCTTATGTATTCTTTCTTGTTTTCTTGCAAATTTCATTACAAAATTATTCTTAAATGACTGCTCCAGTGGCACAGTGCTATGTCTACAGACTTACAACACCAGAAACTATTTCTATATCCGTGATGGGCAAACCGAATACAAACATGAGTGTAAAAGGAGTGAAAGTAATTCAATTGCTCTTAAGATCAAAATTCTTACTTATTTTTTTGTCTTATTATGTGCTTACTTGTGTGTAGAAGCATCACATAAATTAGAAGCTTATAATTTATTTTGGTTTTTAATTTCGCGCAAAGCCACCTGGAGCTATCAACGCTAGCCTTACCTAACTTTGAAGTGACAAACTAGGGGAAAGGCAAGTAAGCACCATCCAATGCCACATCTCGATGGCGCTGCTCTAATCAAACATTAAGGTTTGATCGTCACTCTTATAACGCAAAGAAACCAATAAGTATAGTTCTAATCAGTTTTATATAAACAATACATTTATCATCTTCAAATTGAAAGAACTTAAAACGTTAGTGAATTAACGTAAATAAACCAAAATAATTTTCCATATTACATCTCGATTATAATCCAATTTACGATTAAGGTATATACCAAAATAACTTAAAATGTATTTTAAAAAAATAGATCACTTTGATAAAACTTTGTAGAATAGATGACAACAGCCTGTTGTGGAGACTGCCTAAACAAGCTATCAAAGAATATATCACTTTGTTTCGGGTAAACTAAAACAGCCAAATTCAGATTTTCTATGAACTTAAAAACCATTGCATTATCCAGAATATTACTAGAATACAGGATAACAAAACAGTTCAAATTCAAAACATAAATAAAAAAACGTTGAATACGTTTGTTTTTTTTTAATTTTGCGTAAAGCTACTCAAGGGCTATCTGCGCTAGCTATCCCTAATTTAACAGAGTAAGACTTGAAGGAAGGCAGCTAGTCATTACCACCCACCGACAACTCTTGGACTACGCTTTTACCAATGAATAGTGGGATTGACTGCCACATTATAACGCCCCCACGGCTGATAGGGTGAACATGTTTGGTGGGACCAGGATTCGAACCCGTGACCCAAAAATTACGAGTCGAACGCCTTAACCCACCTGGCCATGCCGAGTCACGTTGAATAAGGCTGCGAAAACAAATTATTCTGTAACTTATAATCCACATTTTACAAGACTGTAAAAATCAATCATATTAATAGCATGTGTGTTCGCAGACTATGAACAACTGCTAGTTCGAAAAAATATTACAAAGTTCAGAGACAAATTATGCATAACATTTATCTGATACTACTATGCATCACAGTTTTTTGCATCAATCGCATGGCAGCCAATGCAAATCACAAAATCGCGTGCAGACCTACTTTTGTTTTATAATTCAAGTTGCTTGTAATGAACGTAAATACGCAGTGCTGGATGATTACTTCTGGTTCGCCATATTGTTTGCAAAATTCGCCAGTTTACTCTCGTCACTCTTGGCAACCGTCTTAAACAAGTTTTTTTGTTGTTTTTTTTAAATAGAACTTTAAGCAGCGTAAGCTACCTTATTATTAACATAAAGTTTCATTGAAACTTCATAAAATGGGATAAGAAGTACGTGCACGTACATTAATATAAAATAATATATAATATAAAACGTCTCAATCTAAAAAACCCAGCAGTTTAGAGTTATTAAATCTGGAAACAAGAAAGAAAAGTTTATGTTAGTATATGTCTTGGAACTGATTTCCTTGTAAAAACATTTCGTGTTGATTGAAGAATCAAATAATGATGAATTTAAGGATAATTTTTATACAAAGTCAAATATTTAAAACAAATATTCCTGTTGCTTTGGAATGCTATGTTGTTTAAACGTTTATTCGGTTTCAATTCCAGAAATTCTGGCTATTCAGTAAACTACTGCAGCTGCATAATTTGACAGCAGAATGATTTACAAGTAACGAAAAAGAGAGAACGTCGATGGTTAGCTCTTACGTTACACTTGCACGAACACCAGAACACCAAAACAAACCTATGTAATTAAAAGATCAACGTAAGTGCGTGCGTGGAAAGCTTTTTAAACTTTATCAAACTCTGCAAAAACTTAATTAGAAATTGGGAAGTAGAAATGATATTACCATTTGAGTAAGTGTGGGGCGGATATAGATCTAGAAATACAAACAGAAAAGTACATCTTTTGTTCCTCAGAGCCCCTTCTCAGACAGGAGTGTTTGTGTGTCAAGGTTCTGTCTGTGAATTTATTTACACTTAAGAATACCGGTACCGGCATCATCTTGAGTTTTAATACTTACCCTCGGTAGCCAGAATGTGAAAGCGTCCTTAGATCTGGTATATCTTAGCAAATATGTCGATCGGTTTATCATTTCTGATTATACCATTAGACTCAAAGGTGTCTTCAAGTGTCTATTATGAAATAGGTTTAACCTCGCTGCTATTTAGACGCCACATACGACCATCAGACTCACTCAAAATTCTATGTACCTAACCTTTTACATGAATCATCTAGGCAAGTCATTTAATTGCTTTAATTAACTTAAATACACAGATCGCCCTGGATATTGAAATATAAACTACGACAACCAAAAATGTTTCTTACCCCAAGCACTATTTGTTCCTCTTAGTATATTACGTTGCAATTGAAATTTCTTTAAACAGTTGTTCCCCTTAGTATATTACTTTGCAATTGAAATCGTTTTCGAGGTATACAAAGGCATAATTGAAACAGTATGTTTGTTTTGGAATTTCGCACAAAGCTACTCGAGGGCTATCTGTGCTAGCCGTCCCTAATTTTGCAGTGTAAGACTAGAGGGAAGGCAGTAAGTCATCACCACCCACCGCCAACTCTTGGGCTACTCTTTTACCAACGAATAGTGAGATTGACCGTCACATTATACACCCCCACGGCTGGGAAGGCGAGCATGTTTAGCGCGACGCGGACGCGAACCCGCGACCCTCGGATTACGAGTGCACGCCTTAACGCGCTCGACCATGCCAGGCCAATTGAAACAGTAAAGATTTCTTCTGTAATTACGCCGATTTTATTTGTTTTCAGGAGACTGATTGTAGACGTTTACTTTCGGGAATATGATGCATATACCTTGTACACGATCATTTGTAACCATGCTGGATCTGAGTAAAACTGTATTAAATTTCTACACATACAACATACTAAATACCTTATTTCACAAATGAAGTGTCCCTCGTTGAGAAAATTACATTTAAATGAATCTGTTTTTTTCTTTTTTAAATGTCGTAAGATCTCTAACATATCACTAGCATACCGATTTTAAAATATTTATAGAACCTTCATGAGGTGGTGAACCATAAGAGGAAAATGTTTGAAAAACCAAAAACATATAATTAGCTGAAAATGTTTCACATCACGGGTAAAACAGTCTTGAAAAACATGATTCCTAAACTTCACACAAAGCTTGTTTTTACACTTAAATTTGTTACTGACTGCAAAACAACTTTGGATGTGTGTACAATCTGACAATTGGAAGCATATTATTACTTGTCAAAATTCAAATTTCATGTTCGTAAAGGATTACATACATTTCACGTATGTAATATGTAATCATATATGGCTTTATATATTTTTCTGAGTAATCCAGTAATTAAGAATTTATCTGGAAATTAGATGTACTGGTAAACTTTTGGTTTCCATGTTTGGTACGTTTTTTAATTAGTAAGTGATGTTTAATTACTCTAAACCATTAAAATGTGCATATCATAACTGGTAAATGGGGGGGGCTTTTGTTGGTAGTTATTAGAATAACGTGAATATGTTATCAATATAGTATTCTAGTTATTAGAATAACGTCAACATCTTATCAATATAGTATTATAGGTGTTAAGATATGACTAGTATTGGTTGCTTAACAATTTATGCGCAAAACTATACAAAAGCTGTCCAACAGCATCTACAACTCAGTGACTTCTTACTGTTAGGTAAGCTAAGTTCCTGGCTGCCTTTTACGCTTACGTTTTAGATAATTTCGCTTCACAAATCTACTTTATACTAAAATAAATCATGTAAAGGATTTGTGTAAAAGAAAAAATAATTTTTTTTTTTGTTTTTACAAAGCATCCCCACTCTGTAGTGCGTGCTACGTCCTTGGGGCCATCTGTGCATAACTACTGAGCCACGTCAGACTTATATACGCGTTACTAGTAATTGCTAGTATTTGGGAGTCTTTCTCAGTAAATAGTTGCTCCATGTTCGTGTACGATTATGTTTTTATTGTAAATTTTGGCTGTACAAATACATGTGGTATGTAGAGAAATAATTTGCTGGTAAGTGTTGATGTGTGCCTACTTACAATTTTTCTTAAGCTGAATATGAATTTTTTGAGATTTTGAAAAAAAAAATCTAATGAATTTGAATTCCAGCAACGAGTTGAGCACTACAGTGAATTATTGTAGAAAGCAGACAGCAACAGTGAAAACAGGAACGCGTATTTTTGTCTTTTGAATTGGTCTAATTCACAAACGTAACTCCTAATATCTCAGAAAATTTTATTTTATAATAAGAGGGCGTCCTAGAATACACATACAGATATATTAAAATGTGAAAAATTTAGGATTATTCCATAGAGTTTTATGGACCATTTGTATAGGACCACCTCCAAGTAATTGTCTTTTTCTTTTCTTTTGTCTCGTAAAGTTCTTTCCAGCTGACGCAGGCTTTTCTGGAAAATTGTCACAAAAACAACACTAAGTGTTAGATCCGTTAGTCTAAGTTAGATTTCATCAACTTGAAACACATCTATTGCCGCCTGAGTTCGCCGAGTGGGTCTAGACAGGAAACGACAAGAAGAAACTCTGCTAACAGAAGATCAATGGAAACTGGCTGTGTTTGTTTGCCGTGTCCGGTCGTGTTGCTTGTGATCAGTCACCACCGAGGCCGTTATGGCCTTTCAACTTACTCAGTATTGACGACTCTGGGTAGCCGCAGTCTTCCCAAGTACGGTTATGAAGTTTCTTTGTTCCAGTGTGATAAGTAACTATGTGCAGCACAATAGAGTGCTTAATAGAATTTGGCACGTAATAAACATAAAAACATTGCAGTAAGATGAACTTACGTCGCTGTCATAACCGTTTCCTGTGAACATTGTTTTTCAAGAGTGGTTCCATTTCAACAAGGGTTGTGCGAGAGTGAAATATTCTATGTCAACCAAAATGTATTTCAACCCATCAATTGCAGGTTGACATCTCAAGATGGAAGCATTTTGCGCGCAACATTTTGAATGGCACGCCGCAAAGATTTGCGAATATTTGCACGAGGTGGTAGGAAGATATACGCAAGCCGCAAACGAAGGATTAAACCAAAATTTACAAATATAGTATTTGCCGCATTTAGATACCCAGCAATTCTATTGAGAAATAAACATGAGGTCGTGTTAAAAATGAATATACCTCAGTGACACGCACTTTCAAAGTACCAGACTAATATAACGCTTGAAAACATTTAATACTAAAATAGGTTCAGCATGGCCAGGTGGTTGGGGCGCTCGACTCGAAATTTGAGGGTCGCGGGTTCGAATCGCTGTCACACCAAACATGCTCACCCTTTCAGCCGTTGGTGCGTTATAATATGACAGTCAATCTCACTATTCGTTGTTGAAAGAGTGGTATAAGAATAGCCGATAGGTGGCGATGACTAATTGCCTACCATCCTAAAGCTTTGCTTGCGGTTGAAACAAACAGTACTAAAATAATAACACTATATATCACAGCACTGAAAAAAAACCTAAGTATTATTATGTTTATATATATTTGGTTTATAAACATAAGTCTAGCAAATCCAAACTTACAAAGTTGTCATTAAGTGGTATTGTCAATGTTAAAGGTGTTTAGCCAAAATATTAACAAATAATTTATTTTCCCTCAGAATGACCCCTTATTTTCTCTGTAATTTTAGATTTTATCACACTGTGTATCTAAAGTTCAGTGGTTCGCACCCTTTTAGCACAAAAAACATTGCATTTTGCAATTTTGGGTCGTGGGTGCGTTATAAGAGTGACGGTAAAATTCAAGTATTCGATTCAATAACACCACTAGTTGACGGATGGTAATGCTGACTAGACGTATCTCCTCCACTTTATATCATTTCACAACTAGAAGGTACTTACTAGCACAGATTGTCCTCCAGTAGCTGTGCGCGAAGTACAGGAAGAACAAACTCTTTAGAAGACTTAAGGCCAATTTAAATCAAATGAATCATCCACACAATTTAGATATTTCTTCTTTTATTTTATTACACTGCGTTTTAATTTCGCATTCTGACGTCGCATCTTTGAAGACAGTTTTAATCAGTGATGTCGAAAAAACCAACTTGTAGATAAATATATATGCGAAAACGGCCCGTTTGGGTTGAGAAAATATTTTACGTAGAAGAGCGAACAACGTTTCGACCTTCTTCGATGACGATGACCGAAGAAAATCGAAACTTTGTTCGCTCTTCTACGTAAAATATTTTCTCAACCCAAACGAGCCGTTTTTGCATATATATGAAGACAGTTTTGTTTTGCTGAATAATCGAAATTATATTTTCGCTACTTCTTATACAACCTACAATCACTGTATTAATGGTTTCTAAAAATATATTAGTTGAATATATAATTTTGCCTGAATTACCTTTCAATTTAAATTCATTTTATATAATTCTTAATATAATATTCTAAAAACTAAAATACGAATAAGAGGAACACTACAGAAACATATACTAGTGTTAACTATTCTACCAGTATATAGGTAGCCAAATGTACAAGTCATTAAATATGTGCTTCATTATTTGTTTCTGGTACAGTAATTTTCATTAAAAATAACATTCTCAATAGCCCCCCAGTGGCTCAGCGGTATGTCTGCGGACTTACACGCTAAAATCCGGGTTTCGATACCCGTGGTGGGCAGAGCACAGATAGCCCATTGTGTAGCTTTGTGCTTAATTTAAAACAACAACAACAACATTCTCAATAAATTTAAACTGAGAAAAAAAAACGCTTTACCTAACGTACCTCTCTTCTACCACCATTTTCTTCATCATAATTTTACTTGCGTAAACCAGGAGCAAAGACAGACGTTTAGAAAACTTACTGAAAGAAAACTGGTAATTTTGGGGCAATATTATGAGCATACTGGTATACGTTGTGTGCCTTGCTATGACGTAACGTTGCAGCAACCGTGGTAACATACAAGGTGCTATCTAACACAAAATTTATCAGATTGATTCCTAGAAGTTATGATTAGTGGTTTATCACATCTTTCGTACATTCAGTACAGTCGCTGTTATGAGTGGACCACAGTTCGATAAACTGCTTTTGTGTTCGTTATTCAACCGAAAGTGAGTTCTCAGTGATAACACATCTTCATAACATTATCTTGGAACGAAATTCCCCGTTTCTTTTCTAAATACCACGTTGCGGTCCTGTACAAATACGCTATTCATCATATATGGCTCTATTTATGTTCATGTTGCCTCACATTTATCTTGTATAACCGAAAGATTTAACTAAGTATTTGAAAACAATGAAGGTATAAATATACAAAAATAGCTTGTTTATACCTATAATACACGATAGTCGATTTACCGGATGAATCTCAAATATGTAAAGATAATTATAGTTTAGAGCTGGAACTTACAACAATAATCTTTCTCATTTTAATTCATAGTCTTTAACACTTTTCAGTGTTCAATGCTAAACTGATAAATACCTAAGTAAGTTTTATAGAGCGTTCTCTTTTTAAAAGATAATACTTCTCATGTGATTTGTGCTCACATTTAAATGTCAAATTTTTACTTGTTTGTGATTAAGCACAAAGCTACACCGTGGGCTGTCTGTGATATGCTCACCATTTGTATCGAAACTCAGTTCTTAGCATCATAAACATTTAGATACACCACTGAACTACTGTGAAGGGGCTTGTTATTTGTTATTAGAAAACTCTAGTAAACTCTGAATAGAATAAAAACTATCATTGAATAAAAAAATTATAAGAGTAACTTTGATATTATTATCTAAGACAAATTAGTTGAATCACTGGGTCTTTACAAACACTGAAGGAAAAATCAAGTGGTAAACATGGAGAACATATTACCTGCACTTTAATTTCAAAACATGTTCATATACCTCATCAAAATGCAAAAACATTTTACATTCAAAATTATTAAAGCACATCAAAGTCTGAGGCATAATTAAAAATATAACTCTTTTAATCAGGGTTAAATGTGTATTAGCACAGCGGTATGTCTGCGGACTTACAATGCTAGAAACTAAGTTTCGATATTCATGGTGGATGGAGCATAGATAGCCTATTGTGCTTAACTTCAAACAAACAATGTGTTTTATTCAATATCATAATTTAAAAGATCTTAGAATTTATGTCATTAAAGGAAACTTTTTACAACTCTTAGAAACTTAGGCCTAAGAATGAGTCTCACCTATGATAGGTAACATTAAACAAGAAAATGGCTGCTATTACGTGTACAGTCCCCCAATGGCACAGCGGTATATCTGCAAACTCACACCTCTAAATGCCCATGGTGGGCAAAACACCCATAGCCCATTATGCAGCTTTGTGTTTAATTCTAAACAAACAAATTAAGTGTAGAAAATGAATCTTTCTTGGTGGATAAATTAAATGCTTGTTCATTAAACTTCTTACATCTGAAATAATTAAGTAATGTTAAGAAATATAAAAAAACAACAAAAACTATTCAGTCAAATTTATCTTAAGCAGTTACTTCAGGAATTTGGTCGCAGAGGTTAATCCGTTAGCAGATAGTTTTTCGTCAGAAGTGTGGCAACAGGAGCTATCGTGAAGTTTAAATATGATGAATACTCGATTGTTATTCGTCAAATTATTTATACTTAGAAATTTTCAACGTGCTAATACTAAAAAGTATAATTCTTGATTTAGACTCGTTCTGAATTTCGCGCAAAGCTACACGAAAGCCATCTGCGCTAGTTACCTCTAATTTAGCAGTGAAAGACTAGAGGGAAAGCAGATAGTCATCACCATCTACGGCCAACTCTTAGGTTACTCTTTTACCAACAAATAGTGGGATTGACCGTCATATTATGATGCCCTCACGGCTGAAGGGACAAGCATGTTTGGTATGATCAGATTCGAATCCGCAACCCTCAGATTGCGAATAAAGCGCTCGAACCACTGGCCATGCCGGGTTTATGATTTAATAAAGAGACATATAAAGTACTTTTAATGAATGAAGCCATTTTTACACACTTTTTCTAATTCGAAAACAGTGGCACTCGATATTTTGAACCAAATACTTTTAAAGTGAAGTTTCATCTACAGCGTTCACTCATTGATTTTAAGGCAATGCTAATTCAATAAATGGGTGACTATGTTACAATCTTCATCAAAATCGTAATATTGATACTGCTATTAGCCAAATTTATCCCCTCTTAGTCCGCTCTTGTATGCGAAGGAAACTATTTCTGCATATCCATCTTGCTTACTTATAAAGTCCATAGCATCACAGCATGTTTGCATCTGGTATTACAAACAAAATACAATGAACACAAAAATAAACGAATAAATGAAATCATATATTATTTAATTTTATAATCTAAAATGTAATACAAGTTGGCAAAATAACAAGGGCCAGCTTTCTAATCACCAGTTTTAATGCATTTGTTTGTACATAATATTTTGAGGTCAGAAGAATAATGGTTAATAAGGTGCCGTAAAATGATCTTCTGGTAGCAATATCTTCATGAGTTTGTATTTTTTTTTCTTAGTGAGAACGTAAGCCGATGACTCTAGAAAAATGCTCCATTATATTTCTTAAGGGGGTGGGACTCTTTGGTAAAAGTATACTCTTTCTTATTATCCATCCTTTAATCTTTTCACGATGGGGAGTAGCGAGACAGATTTCATTTGTAACCTGAAGTTTCGCATCATAAAGAGGTTATTGTTGTCAGCTTTTCTCCGCTAACAAGACCTTTTCAACGATTAAACTTTAATAATGTATATGCTGTTCTAGATTAAATAGAATAAGGCATTACTTTTGCATTTCTTTGCAAACACGACTAAATAAAAGAAAAAAACACTCAAACGTTAAAATATTGCAGTAAGTAGGTCAACAATGACTAATTAACTAAACAAGAGCCAGTATCGTGCAAAGCTCTCGTAACTGATCAGTAATCAATTGACCACAACTGAGTACCATGGTTGAGAGATAAACCTCTACTATTTCTACTGAATGTTCACAGTCGTCCGTTCACGTACAATTAATTTGATTTGCCCCATCAGAGCACTACACGTTTCAACTATCACAACTGAAACGTCCGTGTTATCTTTATTCCACTACAACCATTTCAGGAAAAGAAACTTGATTTGTCTTCGTTTTTGTTCGATTTTATTTCTCTAACAATAGCCTAAACAAACAAAAGTACGTATGGAATTAAAATAAAAACTTCGTAAAGTGCAATAAAATGATTAAATATTGGAATTACCCACAGAAACAATTCCACTTTTATGAACACTTTTCTGTGCGAATTCTAACTCTTAAAAGGGACCTTGCGGTAACTGTATCCTCAGAGCATCAAGTTCCCTGAGCAGTCATGAATTATTTTTATATGCAAGCCCACTAATATTTCATTTATCTCTTACGTTTAATGTATCGTTTATAAAGATATTCCTTCTCATGTTGATTTTAGACCGTTTTATAAAATCAGAATACTTAATAGTATCGTGGGAAAGGAATCCTACAAAAAAATTAAATATAACAATTAAATTATGTGTACAAAAAATGATTCATCACACTCCAGAGCCTCCCCTTAGGTTTCGATATCCATGGCAGACAAAGCATTCTGTAGTTTTACGCTTAATTACAGACAAACAAACACACTCCAGAAAAAGAAAATTTTTTTTCTTCCAACCCGATGTTTCGGCCAACGCGTTTCTCTTGGGTTACAGCGTTACATACAGTCTGATCGCTGTAAAGGACACATAGAATAATAAAAAAACGACTTACTTAACAATGTTAATTTCACGCGTTATCGCACAGATGTTAAATGAAAGTAGAATGAATGAGCAATAAAATAGAAACACACAAATAAATAAAGGACAAGGAACAATAATTACAAAGGTAAAAAATTATTTGTTTCTTTTATGTTTATAAGATTGGATCAAAAGGGATTCTTGGAATTTAGAATCAAGGAAACTGTTACAATTTGCTGAGAGTTTAACTTTAAACTGTATTTTATCTACTGTCCCCCGTCACACCTCACATGCTTTTTCAGCCGTGGGGGCGTTATAATGTTACGGTCAATCCCACTTTTCGTTGGTAAAAGAGTAACCCAAACGTTGGCGGTGGGTGTTGATGACTAGATGCCATCTCTCAAGTCTTCCACTGCTAAATTAGGAACGGTTAGCACAGATAGCTCTCGTGTAGCTTTGCGAAAAATTCAAAATATAAACAAACATTTATCTACTGTACCATGTTTCATTAGAAAATATTCGTTCATGTGTTAGACGGCTAGTTTCACCAATGCATTTATTACCACGCACATTAAAACATGTGTCTGGTGCCAGACAATCACAGTCACAATGGTTCTTTGATGCGATATCAGGGAAGAGAATCACAATGGTTCTTTGGTACCATATGAGGGAAAATTACGATAACGTTATTAACGCTACAGCCATGTAACGTAACACTTCGTGATGTTTTAATGACACACAATGTTGAGATATGCATTGTTTTTATGTGTATGGCTAGAAAAGTACGCACGTACTACGCCACAAACATGTTGAACACGATATGAGAATCCCTAAATTAAAGACAAACTATGAATGTTCAAGAAACAAATTGTCCATGAATCACTTCCGCCACTACACTTGTACTGTATTTATCTAGTTCAGACACTTGTACTGTATTTATCTAGATCAGACACTTGTACTGTATTTATCTAGATCAGACACTTGTACTGTATTTATCTAGATCAGACACTTGTACAGTATTTATCTAGTTCAGACACTTGTACTGTATTTATCTAGTTCAGACACTTGTACTGTATTTATCTAGTTCAGACACTTGTACTGTATTTATCTAGTTCAGACACTCGTACTGTATTTATCTAAATCAGACACTTGTACTGTATTTATCTAGAATTTATACTGTATTCACTTAGAACATGCACTTACAATTTCAGCTGTAAATACACAATTAAATATATAAAAAGAACTAATTGGCTGTAAGGCATTATTATAATAATAAACGTAGATTTTGTTGTATAGTCTAAAGTAAAATTCATCCATCTGTACAATTTATTCATATTTCACCAACAAAATTTGTAAAATTAAATTTACTCCGTGTTAATACCTCACCTTTACAATAATTTATTTTCTATTTTGAACGATATCGAAAAACGTTCCTTGTCTAGAAATGGGTAAATATTTGCACTTTTTGTAACTGTATGTAATTTATAGTTAAAAGAAAAACTACATTGTTTAAATATATTTTATTTTTAACATATAACAGATTGTTTGTTTTAGAACAAAACAACATTGACTACTTGTTGTGACAGCTGTTTGGAATAGGATCTTAAAATGTAAATATTGTAAGTCAATAAAGTCCGGGCCCCTGCATGGCCAGGTGGTTAAGGCGCTCGACTAATATTTCAAGGGTCGCGGGTTGAAATGCCCGTAACACCAAACATGCTCACCCTTTCAGCCGTGGTGGCGTTATAAGTGACAGTCAATCCCACAATTCGTTGGTTAAAGAGTAGTCTGAGAGTTGGGGGTGGGTAGTGATGACTAGCTGCCTTCCCTTTAGTCTTACACTGCAAAATTAGGGACGGCTAGTGCAAATAGCCCTCGTGTACTGTGGGCGGAAAATCAAAACAAGCAAAACGATAAGTCTTTACCAACTGGGAACGCCTGTAATACAGTACCACTGTCGTTCACAGCTGACACACCACGGTATGCAGTCTTATTTGAATGATGTATGCAAAACTATTTTTCACAGGATTCGTAAGTCCTACAGATAATTAAATTTAAGTTGTAAATAATTGCCATTAGTAAAAGTGACGTAATAAAAATTTTACTTTTCTAGTCGTCTAATATGTAAACAACGTTTAACATAATTGTGCTTAGTTGTTATTATGTGAAGCTAAACACTAAACTCGATTACTTTTTCTTGTTATATTTTGCCAGAAAAAAAGCAAACATACAAAAAAGACAATAAAGACATACCATTACACTACAAAATGAAAATATAAAATAATTTATACGAAAAAAATAGTTCACGTAAAAATATCTCATTGAAAGCCTTCTTTGTTAAATAAATATTTTCTAACTTAAATTTTTTTCATCACTGAAAAAACTAGAAATCAAATAAAGACCCGAAGATGAAGAAAGTGTTTAGACATTCCTGGTTTATTCTGGGATATTTGTTAAGACGTAATATAAATGTAACGTAAGTGTTATTAAATAGCATAATTTATTATTTTCTTATAATAGAGATGTGTCTCTTTGTATCATGCAAGCCTTGTTTCAAAAAATATTTTGTTTTTTTGTTTTAAATTTCGCGCAAAGCTACTCGAGGACTATCTGCGCTGGCCGTCCCTAATTTAGCAGTGAAAGACTAGAGGGAAGGCAGCTAGTCATCACCACTCACCGCCAACTCTTGGGCTACTCTTTTTACCAATGAATAATGGGATTGACCGTCACATTATAACACTCCCACGGTTGAAAAGGTGAACATGTTTGATACTGCGAGGATTCGAACCTGCGACTCTCAGATTACGAGTCAAATGCCTTAACCCACCTGCCCATGCCGAGCTTTAAAAAAAAAGAAACGGCTTGACATTTTTTTTTGTCTTCTACTTGTAACTCCTCCGATAATTTAATTAGTGTTGTAAATGTCCAGGTTTTAACGTAAATATTTACCATAACTTTAAAATACCATAAACATCGTTAATAGTACTCACATTTGTAAAATAACTTGAAATAATTATAAAATATGATTTCACACTTGTGAACTTATTTCTCTTGAAGATACGTGGGAGAAACTGAGCAACATTTGGCTCTCAATCTTGCTGTACTGTAACATTTTAACCTTCATAACATCTGCCCATACAACATTTTCTATGTAAAAACGACAAAGTACAGATGTAGTTCTTTGCTTGAAAAACAATTTCTACAGAATATAAATGTACGTTACAAATCCAGGCATTTAATTCACTTCAACACAAGTAAATGCATTTGTAAAATATGTGTAAATTAAACTCTAATAGTTGCGAGATATGAAGTATTTAATATATGTCGTGTGTGTTTTTTAAATATGTTTCATTACAATCATTGTAGATTGATCTCGTTATTTATATTTATCGCAAAGCTATTGAGACTAGCTGAATAACAGCTCAAAATTTGAAACGTCAACAGAGGAAAAAGAGCCAGTCAGAAAAATCGCAGAGCTCTAACAACCATCTTAAGGAATTTACTGTTATTCCTATGACGCTTCTACAGCTTAAAGTGCGGAAAAAAAATTGTGGTTTCGCACGGGTTCGAATCCAGCTGGAAAACTCCGAAATCCTTTGTTTTGGAATTTCGCACAAAGCTACTCGAGGGCTATACTGTGCTAGCTGTCCCTAATTTAGCAGCGTAAGACTAGAGGGAAGGCAGCTAGTCATCACCACCCACCGCCAACTCTTAGGCTACTCTTTTACGAAAGAGTAGTGGGATTGACCGTCATATTATACGCCCCCACGGCTAGGAGGAGAAGCATGTTTAGCGCGACGCGGGCGCGAACCCGCGACCTTCGGATTACGAGTCGCACGCCTTACGCGCTTGGCCATGCCAGACCAAAACTCCGAAATCCACAATTCTAGCAAAAGCCTAATCTGTTCTTGTTGGTTGAATATCACTTTGTTATTTTAGTATAATTTTAGTAAATTAGTTAACATTAGAACAGTCCTAAAGCAACAAAATACACATAAAATATTCTGGTACTTTGTATTGTGTTACAAGTTAACTTATCATTAGAACATTTGCATAGCTGGATACTTCTGGAATTAATATGCTCCAGCTAAGTACCACAATAACATCAAAATTGTTTTAAGTTTTAACACGTCAGGTTATAAACACTAAAATAAAATCCAAATGTGAATATATAAAGCTATGGATAGAAGGTAATGGAAAACAGAATATTCAACGAAGTAAAATATATTTGCAAGCGCCATCTAACGTTTGGGTTGACTGGTTCAAAATTAAAATAACTTTTCGTATTCTTGTCAACAGTATATATGACTGAGGTGTTACAAGTAAGTAACATAGTTAACAAAAAATAAGTATATGCAACTGTCCTATTTTTATTTTAATATTCGAAAAATAAGCATTTTTTAAATGGTTCTTACAATTTTCTCAAAAAAAAGAAACTCATTTCAAACAATGATCAAATGTATACTCAGCGAACTGAAATCTTTTCTAACGACTTAATTTTTGAATAGAACAACATTACGAAGCCTAACAGCAAAATGAAAATTTCTTTGTCGATTTGAAATACAGGATATCTGTTACAACAAAAAAGTTTTTTTTTCCCCAAATTGGGATATTTAGACGATAATATTGATACTTGCTGACATTGATATAAAACATCTATATTAATATAGTATGTGACTTTTAAACCTGGTTTATTTCTTTATAATAAACATAAATGCTTTTATTTAATACCTAATAAATACACTGAATTTCTATAATCCTGAAGTACTTAGTATTCGCTAAAGCTGGTTACATTAAGGTTATTTCCTAAAAACGTAAAGCAAATGAAAGGACTTCGGTTATTCGTTTCTTTTGATAGGCTTATTGCGTCAATGAGAAACCCAAGCAAAGAGCAAAACTGAAAATGCTTGTTTAGTGTATATAAACAGGCTGTAATAAGTAAATCAACATAATAATATAATAATGCTGCTAAAATTGGTGTTTTTAGGTTACTTTCAAAAAGAGTAATATATTCATCTTGTACTTTTAGCTTATCTCTGAGCATGTATGCGTAAGAAAAAGGAAATTTATCAAAATATTCATGTAATGGACATCTTAGACAAATCAACTACTACCAGATGGCGCCAAAGTAGAACTCCATCACAAAATTTACATTATTTTTTTAAAGGAAATTTTTATACATTTGGTACAGAGCTGCAAGGTTTCTATGTAAACCATGTTGCAGATAAATATTTACTGTTGGTTCAAGTTCCTTTATTTGCAAAAAATTGTTTATGACATTAAAAATGCAATAAAAATGTAAGGTTCTGCAAAATAAATGAAGAGAACAAAAATATTATTTTAATTACGGCATCCAACTCAGTACGTATAAGATCGCGTTAATTTAGGTGTATCAAAAAGTCACCAACTTGAAATAATTTTATAGTTTTTAAACAAATAAATGTTTTTGAAAAGTCCTAGATATGATGAGTCATGAGTCAAGAAAAATACCACGACGCTTCTGTTTCAGTAACAGTATTTTAGGTTTAAAGCACACATATTCCATGACAGCTATCACTAATGTTATCATTCTTTTGTTAGAATGCACTTAATCAGACGGAGAATAAAGTCAACATTTTAAAAGAACACGGAGGCTCCTAATGGCTTCCGTCGACGTGTGCTAACTTTTTGTTAAAATATATGTCCTCCTCCATGACATCGTTGACACTAGCACCATAAATTATCCCATCCTATTTGAAAGCGTTAGAGCTCACATTGGGAAAATCGGGAACTTCGCGTGCTTTCGTCGCTGATCAAAGTTCCGTGAAGATAAAACACAAAATTCCGGGTATCACACAAGTGCTCACACGTACGCTTTTTATTTTCAAAATTCCTCATCTCTGTAGAGTAAGGAAACATATACTATTATTATTTGTATCTAGCTATCTCTACACAAAATAAGTATTACTAATTCATATCGCCGCCAAATTTTCACAATGATACATTATTTGACCAAGTATTCTCTGTCTAATTACACTTTCTCACACTTTTTGATGAAAGATTCGCGTTTTGTATTTCGTACAGTATTTGCTTTTATCACTTTCAGAGTCAAAGTTTTCGAACAAGAGTAAAAAAACATTGATTCATTTTTTATTACAAAGCTTAGAATGATCAGGAGTTCAATTAATATTTAAGACCTAAATTTTACAAGGTAATGACAAAAAAGGTTACACCGTACACTTACCGAATGTGAAGGTTATTTTCTTTATCGTTTATTGCTCTTCTTAACAAATGTAGCACACAATATAACAAGTCCTTCTTTTAAAATATAACCTAAATCATAGGTAATAACATATTTTCATAAGAGCGCAATAACATACCGTGAAGTTCTTGATAGGTTTGAAGTGATAAAGTATTTTAATATTATGGCCGTTATTAAAATAAACTGAAAAACGAAGCGAAGTCGCAAATTATTCTACATTCAACCTTTGCTCAGAAATATAATAGAAAATTGGAACTAAATAATATGAATTAGGCTTCCCAGTAATTACGCAGTAATAAAATGTGTATTTGTTTACGGAAGGCAGCTTTAGGCAATCTTTTCCGTGTTATTTCTGTTATTAAAACCATTACAAGTCGATCGCACAAAAACAAATATGACAATTCATTTTCGCATTTCTATTTAGGACAACCGAACGAATTATCTTTTGATAATTCAAAGAAGTAAAACTTACAAAAACTAACCATTTACAGCGACGTTTCACGTATGAACAAAAGTTTTAATACTTGGACAGTTTTGATTAGAAAGCTTTGTACTGTCAGTTACTGTTTGTATCTTGGTCGAATGCTTCTGAAAAAGCTGTAAAGAAAAATGTTGAGTGTCCACTTAAAGAAAACGAATTTGGTGTTATAAGGTCGTTTATTTCTAGTATTAAAATGTCTTCTATATACAAATATGCACTACAAAAGTTAAATACTAATTATCGTTAGTTGTTATAATGGCTAAGCCTTACATGAAATTTATTGTTCAAACTTATCAACGAAACAAGTGCTGCAGTAGCTTTGAGACTGGCCTGGCATGGCCGAGCGCGTTAAAGCGTGCACTCGTAATCCGAGGGTCGCGGGTTCGCGCCCGCGTCGCGCTAAACATGCTCGCCCTCCCAGCCGTGGGGGTGTATAATGTGACGGTCAATCCCACTATTCGTTGGTAAAAGAGTAGCCCAAGAGTTGGCGGTGGGTGGTGATGACTAGCTGCCTTCCCTCTAGTCTTACACTGCAAAATTAGGGACGGCTAGCACAGATAGCCCTCGAGTAGCTTTGTGCGAATACCCAAAACAAACAAACAAACAAACAAGCTACAAAATAAGTTCTGTGTCAGTTTGTTTACAATATGATTTATAGCACATATTTTGTTCTTGTAATATTTTTAGTATAAAACCAACACAACGACAGATGTAGTTGATACGATCATAGGTGGAAAATTCTGGTTCTGCACACAGAATACCCTCCCTAATCAAGTTAACCAAAATAGACAAAATTGAATGATACATGTATGATCAGAGTAATCGTTTTTAAGAATATTTTTACCATCATATATATACATATATATATATATTCGGTAATTTATTGCCTTTATTTTTTTCTTCGTTAGAAACAAATCATATTACAATAATCTGACATACGGAATCCATGACAAAGTAAGATAATTAGCAGCAGTGACTATTATAAATTCCGTGTACACGAGAGAGTTAGAAAATTCATGTTTTCTAAAAAATCTATAATTTTATGTGATTTCATATTTAAACAAATTATATACGGACCACCATATTCGTGCTTTATATGGTATTAATACTATATTGAAATAAGTCCCGACATTGCCAGGTGAGTTAAGGCGTTCGACTCGTAATCTGAGGGACACGGGTTCGAATTCCGGTCGCACCAAACATGCTCACCTTGTCAGCCGTGGGGGCATTATAATGTGACGATAAATCCCACTTTTTGGAACTAAATGATATGAATTAGGCTTCCCAGTAATTACGCAGTAATAAAATCTGTATTTGTTTACGGAAGACAGCTTTAGGCAATCTTTTCCGTGTTATTGCTGTTATTAAAACCATTACAAGTCGATCGCACAAAAAGAGTAGTCCGACAATTGGCGGTGGGTGGTGATGACCAGTTGCCTTCCCTCTAGTCTTACACTGATAAATTATGAACGGTTAGCGCGAAATTCAAATCAAACTAAGTTGAAATGAGGCTAGATTGTGCCTAAATTACTCAAACTAGTTAGAATGCGCAAAAACATCGCAAAAACATTCAAGCGCTGTAAGTAGAAGTTGTCTTATTCGACTGAGATAAATGTCTTCGTAACTATTTGCAACTTCCAGATATGTATATAAATGTTTGTATTTCACGGAATATGTAATGACATACGTATGTTTGATAATAGGTAAATAGATGGCCATTAACATGTCCTTCAAAAGCGTGGGAGTTTGCAGAATTATAAGTTATTTAACTTGGTATTTAAGAATAGCAACTCCATTTTCATTCTCGTCTAGATAAACCTAATATCATTAGTCCCTTCCATCGAAACTCTACACCCACTTTATCATTTAAAGAGGTGGTTCTACCATTAAAAAGACTGCAGTTTATCGATTGTTTTTTCACCACAGTTCATCTAGCTTTATCATTCTATATGCTTTCCAACTGTCATGAATATATCTTTGCTATTCTATTCTCTCAAAATGCATTGTACTTTCTCATGCGTATGTTCCCCCTTATAATATAATAGCTTTGTTTTCTAAGCATTATCAAAAGAGATTTCAAATGCTTTTCATTTTTATTACAGCCATCCAGCCTTCACATTCTTGTATCAAAGTTATAACACTTAAAGCACAATCTAGTGTTGATACATATCAACTGATGCTGTATTTGGCATAGGTCGAATTAATGTAACATTTAGCAATGCGGTTTGTAATATTAAGCGTGTTGCCTCATTTGCTATAAATAATATCACACCACATGGCCACTGAGAAATCCAATTCAAGACATAACTCCTATTATGATGAGACTGTTTCTTTTTAATTTCCGCGCAAAGCAACACGAGGATTATCTGCGTTGGCCGTCCCTAATTTAGCAGTGTATGACTAGAGGGAAAGGAACTAGTCACCCCCCACCGTTAACTCTTGAGCTATTCTTTTACCAAAGAAAAGTGTGAGTGACCGTAACATTATAACGCCTCCCACGGCTGAAAGGGCGAGCATGTTTGGTGTGACTGAAATTCGAACCCGCGACCCTCAGGTTACGAACCGAGCACCGTAACCACATGACCATGTCTAGCCTATGATAAGGGGAATACTATCCAAAGGATAACTCTAGTGTAGGATACAACTTGATCTAAAATGTATCATTACAAAAGAAAAGTTGTAGACAAAAACAAACTGATAATCTAGAGACACGAACACTTTCTGTATTTGAAAGGTAAAGAAAGTATTGTATAAATAAAACTACACACTAAATTTTTCCTGAAGTGGTTTACTTAGAAAATAAAAATGTATTATACAGTGACATACAATATTCATTTGTATAGTTTATTTTAGTGCTGGCTACGTGTATCACCTGTTCACATCTCAAACTGTTTAGCAATATTACGTCGATAAAGAGTGTTACCCTAACTCCTGAACAGCTCAAGTGTTCTGCAGTACGAAAAAGAAGGAACAGAAAAAATTGGGGATGGGCGTATAAACATGGTTTGACATGAAGGCATTTCCTTTATGGATATATAGTTACGGGAATGTTATGTGTTTTTTGTTCCTGTGTTAGACTATTTTCAGTTATACTAAAAAGGACCTACGCATATGTATACCTAAAATCAACTTGTATTTAGGGTATATTAGACACCTATAACGAAGTCGCACTTGTCCGTCTCTCCCTCAGTACATCACACATTAGACTTCACTTGATATCACTGACAAACGGATCATACAGCGTATTCCGGTATATATCAAACAATGATAACAAAGAAACAAAACTAGATTATTTAGCAAATGCAACGTAAAAAGTTAATAAACATGTTAATGAAGATTACAGTCGAGAAAAAGGGAAAGTTTTACAATGGCAAAACAAAACAAAAAAATTAAGTTTGAAACCAATGAACATAAAATCCACTCTAGGAGTTTTATTGCAATGAATTGAAAATTCCATGATAGTGGATTACGCTTGAATTTTCACTTCTCGCTTAAGGTGATTATTCCGATTTGTAAACCCTAAAAATCTTAAATAAGCACAAAACAACAGCCTACTGTATTTCGGTAGTTACACAGCTTCCAATATCTTAACTGAACAACTTGGAACGTATTGTAACAGGATTATGACAATCTAATTCCCTGTCTAGATACAAAGGAGTAGTCTACTTAAATGTTCTGATAACATTCTCAACTCATGAAAAAATACGCACGAAAAAGTTAGTTGTATAAATGGTAAATCTCCAAAACCAGTCCACTGAATTGTGATAATTTAAAACGTTTTAATCTCTTGAATAAACCCTCCAAATTAGTCTATACTTTATTGTGGTAATTATTATGTTCTTAACCCTTGGGTAAACGCTTAAAACTATACTACTGGTTACAAGATTGGATAAAAAATTTAATTACATGTTTCTTTGTTACATGGTTTCGTGCACAACTACACTTGGGTTATCTGGGTATAGCCACTCTTAATTTTTAACTAATAGAATAGAGGAAATGTAAACAACCCTCCAACAACTCTTGAACTATTCTCGTTTTATCAATTAGTGGGTGTTGGCTATTACTCTTACAGTATACCCACAGTACCAAAATGTAACAGTTGTTTTTGAGGCAATGGGTAGCAAGCCATGAATCCACTGATCTATGTCTTAGCTCACAAATATCTTTGCCAAAGCAAGCCCCAAAGTGATACAACAGAAATTTTCTATATTTTGTTAAAACAATTTTTTTAGTTCAATGCTTATAATCTGGTACATTGTTTAAACTACAATCAAAAGTTTATTTACTAAATGGAAATATAATCCTTTATACAGCTTTACGAGTTCTGTACAAATTCGCATTGGTAAAAAAAGAGCCAAATACGTCCAAGATGATTTTGCGTCACCATGAACGAATTAATATCATTTTAATACAATGAACTGCTTTTATTCAATATTTTTGTCCTGGTATTCCACTTTGAAGTGATCGCAACAATGGATATATCTAAACACATCGACTCATTATTCACACTAATACCCGTATTATATTCTCCATTTATCAATAATAGTTTGCAACGTTAATGTCACACTTAGAAATAAAGCTTGATTTGTATTAAGAAACATATTACCAGATAAATATTCAAAGTCGTATAAAGATCCACTAGGCGGCATTCTTTACCATCAACCCAACGTAGAATTCCAACCTCCGAGCGAGCCTCAGTATACGGGCTTTCGGGCGAACTGATACGTTTCGTTGTTAAGCTACACAATAAGTTTTCTGTGCTCTACCAACCTCAGATATCGCTTATTGTAAGCATGTAGACTTACACCGATGAACAACCAGTAAGCAAGCAAACTGACAAATTTCACATTACAAACAACCGCATTCTACGTATATTTTCAATAACATTAAGGTTTCAGTATATTTTGAAATTTCTGTAAAAAAAAGAGACAAAAAGTTGCATTCCAGACAATAAATATGATTCAGAAAATATTCTAAAATCAGTTAATAAAAAAATAAAACACACATGCAAAAGTTCGTGTTTTTGTTTCGTTGAATTTTCCAACTACACCATTCTGTACAATATATCCCAGTATTTTATCCTATACCATATATTCACTATGAAAAATAACAACAACAATAAATAACCCTTGTTCCAACTTTGTTAATAAAATATTTACTCATCGTTGAAATTAGTATTCGCAAACATCACATTTTTTTAGAATCATGTTCACATTTGGACCACATGTTAGCAGTATTGTACATTTCAAATCCGTAAAAAATAAATTTAATGATATACGACTTGCAAATAGTATAACATATCAAAGTATAAACTGTAAGTTTTATTAAAGAACTCAATTTCTGAACCCAGCCTTTACTTGTATTTCATCCTTGCCAAAGCATTTGTAAACGTCACTTGAAAACCATATATTTTCAATAAGTATTATTATGCAACTGAAATCCCCTAAGCTTGAAATATCTTGTGATATAGTGAGATATATTTCACCTTGTGAACACTTAGCTCTATTCTGCTTCCGAGATTAACCATCAAATTCGAAAACATCAACTACACAAACATTTGTTGAAGTTAACAAAGATACCTTTTGCAGGAATACGTAAAACGCGAACTACACAACACCTGAACAAATAAATACTTAAAAAAAATTGTCTTCTCCAAAAGCACAAACGTACAAGTTATTGACGCAAAATACTTTCCTTTTTCGAAATAATGGTAAACTAATAAAATCGAGTTCGCTCAACTACAACAACACCTAAAAAGCATAAAGAGTGAAAATCTGGATATAATGTTCCTATTTATAATTTTTACGCCATGACCTGATTTACAAAATACACAAAACTGGCATTAGATTTTGTTATTCCATAACAGAATCCAAAATGATAATATAACGGTCATTTGAGTAAAAATAGTTACTTTATTACAGTAAATGTATGTTAAGGCTTGGCGCAATTGTTCCATATATAATCATACATATTTGTCTAAAATTAGAAATTCTAGTGTTATTATGTCTATTCCTTGTGTGAGACTACCGAATTGGAGGTTAAGACTAATAGACGATGTATCCCCACCGCAATGTGGGTCCGACTTCCTCAGTTCCCTCCAAAACTTAGGATTCATTTTATAATCCCACGTTGTAGCTTGTACCCTAGGGACTTTTTTTTTAATATAGCGTATTTTGTTTAATTTTAATGTGTTTTGTTTTGGCTTAAAATTATGGGTTTATATATATATATGCTGCAATTTCAATCATCAACAAAATATGAAATATTAAATTAACTGTAGTAATAATTTGAATTATAATTATTCCGATGGAGGTGGATAATTATGAAACACTAAACAATTGTTTCCAAGAACTTTTGCCAAGAAGTACAAAAACACTGTCTGTGCAGATCTATCCCTAACTGGTAGACTAGAAGGAACCCATCTTGTCAACTGTACCTCAGCCAACTTTTATCCAACCCCCAGCCCCTAAATGAACAGTTTTACTGTGATAACAAGAAGAGAATCATTAAATCCCGGACTGAGTACATACGCTTCAAAAATTTGCCATTTGCCACGCCCTGCCACGTGAATAAGATTGCAAGTAGAATATTGTTCTATTATAAAACGCTAAATTTGGCGAAAAATTATAGAATACATTGGGTTTCAAAACTGCAATAAACTTTAAGATTCAATGTTAATATTTTCTTATCGCATACGTCTTGCTCAATCTTCATCCATTGCCATTTTAGTTCCTTTTTCATTAGAAATATGTAATGGATTTTAATGACAATTTTAAGACACAATGAATACCAAACGTTTTATTTTATAATAATGCGAATGTTTAGAAATTTAAACCAAACATTTAATCACATTCACATACAAAGAGACACAAATACAAAAACTGTAATCTTTCAAAATGCCGGATAAAACAATAAACAAATATACTACCGTAATTGTCTCCAGTGACCGAGCGATAACGTTATGGATAGAGAACACGAAGCCCATTGTTTAGCTTTGACTTAACAATGAACAAACAAATATATTCTCATAAAGATCATTGTTTGTAGTGATATGTGTAGTTGTTGTTAAGTCACATCGAATATCTGCTATTTTAACCATAGGAATTCGAAACTCTGATTGTAGCATTGCTTGTTTTTTGAATTTCGCGTAAAGCTACACGAGAGCTATTTGCACTGGTTGTTCCTAATTTAGCAGTGTAAGACTAGAGGGAAGACAGCTAGTCATCATCACCCCCGCCAACTCTTGGGCTACTCTTTTACCAACGAATAGTGGAATTAACCCTCACATTATAACGTCCCCACGGCTGAAATGGCGAGCATGTTTGGTGTGACATGGATTTGAAACCGTGACCTTCGGATTATGAGCCGAGTGCCTTAACCACCTGGCCATACTGGGCTGTAGCATTGCAAATGGTCGTCATCTGGTACGGCGATAAGTCTACGGATTTACAACACTAAAATAAGGGGTTCGATTCCCCTCGCTAGTCTCAGCAGATAGCCAAATGTGGCTTTCCTATAAGAAAAACAAACACGCATTGCAAATCCGAATACTTACCGTTGTCCCACAGGAGTTTTTATGGTACTATGTGTATATTTTTTTAAATAGTAAAACCATATCGGGCGATCTATTATGTCCACCAAGGAGAATCGAACCCCCGACTTTTAGTAATGTAAATCCGAAGACGCTGTTTCAACGGAGAATATCGTGGTGTTGTAATATTAAAAGTATATCGATATAATAAATGCTAAACCTTTAGGTTTGCTTTAAAAAAACACACGAAGATCAATAATAATGATCCCATGTATTTCAACATCCCTCTATTCTACAGTGAACGTTATCCACTCTTAAAGATTTCTCTTGAGATGCTTGAACCACCTGACTCTAATGCCTGGAGTTAGATTCAAAAAGAAACAACTGAAATGTTTTCAGACGCTTTTAGAAAACTATCTATCTGTATTAGTTTATGCTTCACATCTGCGAACTAAAAGGAAAGCGTGCACTAGAACACTATACATTTCTGACAAATTCTTATTATTAACAACTGCATAAGTGTTGATTTTAAACTAAATTCTTCATTCCACGAATACTCCAGTGTACTAGACTTCGTGAAACTGTTTACATAATAGCGAGAGAAAGTCAACATTTTACTACTTCCAATAGAAAATCGCGATTCGTAAAAACAAAACAATGTTTTAAATAGCTACATTTACATTTGGCGCTCGACTCGCAATCTGAGGATCGCGGGTTCGGATCCCCGTCATATATATATATTTGTTCATAATGGACGCTAGTGGTCAAACTTAGCTGCAGTGGAGATCAATGTTAACACTAGTTGTTAGATCTATATTCACCAAACTAAATCAACTTAGAAGTCTCGATCCAATTCCTGAACTTAGCCGTACTGACCATTCCATCGTGAGTCTTATCCAACTACACGATCCTTAATGGTCACCCTGGGAGTGTTTTGTTGTCTTTTTTATTCCTATCCACACGCGTCTCATCTACACTGACGCCACTGCCCACTGCAGTGTATTGCAGACGACTAAATTAACCTTTCATGGCTTGGGACCTTTAGTAATTTCACAAGTAGAGTATGTAAGATCTTTTTCTATACATATGTAGTTCTGGTAGGGTAGCTATCAAGCTTTAAATCTTCCGTAACAAAAAGAAGCCACAAGCAACACAACTATCGAACAATAATTTTGTTGAGATATGTTTCTGATGGTTTCGGATTACATACTGGTTAGGAAGCTTTAAAATTCGTAATAATATATATCTACGAAAGCGTTATAACTCAAATAATCTCTAGAGCTTTCACAATGAACTACAAAAACAGTCGTTAAGTAAGTAACTTTGAAAGGTAACGTAAATAATTTACACATAATTTATATTTTTAAAAACTCTGCAGAAAATATTAATAAAAAACGTTGGCTAGCACGTTTGCCGAAAGAAACAATTACTATTTTCAACAGAAATCAAGCAAACTAAAAATACGTTCCACAGTAATGACAACTCACGTCAGATGCGTTGAATATATATATTGTTTGAAAACATTCAACAGCAATGACTTACACGCTACAATCCGGGTTTCGATACCCGTGGTGGGCAGAGCACAGATAGCCCATTGTGTAGCTTTGTGCTTAATTCAAAACAACAATTTAAATTATATAAGCAATTACACACACTAAAAATTTTGTAATGTAACGCTACGAGATACGAGTATGACCTGGTTTAAAAAATCGTTCTAGAACGTGAAGAAGACACTCAGCTCACAGCACAAATACCATGGGATTGCACGAAACCGTAAAACATAAATAGAAACAAAAATAAAAGTTAGTGATCTGAGAAAAAAAGTCAAACTTACACGAGCTAGTGTTTTCAACAACACTATTTTAGAATCTCCCCTGACCACAAACAATCTCGTTTAAATGATATACTCTCCACACAATGTGTCAGATCCGCGGGAAGTTATGCAAAACTTAACATGTTATATTACTAGAAAAGACAATTTTTCTGTAATTCATAATTGTAATACTGAAGACAACAAGATGTTTATGTCGCTTCGAAAATATGCTGGCTTGAATTTAGAAAAAAATATTCATTTAAAAAAAAGGAAAAGGAAAACCAATAAAATTTCCGACACCTGCTGTTATACCCGGATACTTAAAGTTTTCCTAAATTGTATTTTTGTATGTTTATTTTGCTATTAACTTTTTATAATTATTATATATTAGTGTCTTACATTCATACAGAGTGCCTAGAGATTTTAAAACTATAAATATATGTGACTGTATGCAAATGTGACACCAAATCCCAGTTCTTTTATTTTCATAACGTAATATGTTAATTTTTATTCAACATTACCCAGTCAGTCTCGTGTTTATATTCCAACTTCATATCTGTTAATAAATTGTCAGTTGTTTGTTTGTGGTATATCTGTAAAAAATATTTTAAATATCAGTACCTTGGTCTCCTCCCCCCCGACATATATCCCACTAGGTTTATTTCTAAAAGAACTACCTTTTCCTCTCCCCTCCTCGTGATATACCACACTAGATTTGTTTCTGAGCGAAATCTACCTTGGTGTCCTCCCCTCCCGTCACATAAAAACTTTAACTTTGTCAGCATATACGAAGCTAGTGAATTACAATCTTATACTTTCGTGCACAAATAATTAATAAATATAAAACTTCCAATTAACCATACAGTTAAAGGATCCAGAAAAACGGTGTACATACATACACAAATATATGCAATTATACTTACCCAATATTTAGTGCACTTAAATAATTCATTAGTTATTAATTTATGCATAAATGCACACAATAAACTTATACATAAAAATGTTCAAACTATTGTTAACCGTTATCGAGCACAAGAAAGTAAAGCAAATTTGGAAATACTGAAGTGAAAGTACAACAGCATAAAATAACAGATTGGGAAAGTTTCGAAACAATTAACGCTAATATTTAAAACAGTAGCTTAAAGTATTAACACCATAAGCCTTGATACACATGACGTAAAATGATTGTTTGGTCTAAAAATGACAAAGTGAACTTGACTTATTCTATATATATATATATATAGCTTATATATGGTTAATATCTCCCCTATGTCGAAATATGGACGTCGCCAATAGAACCAGTTGATAATTGACAGAGATGTTTCGTAACAATGGCGCGTGAACGCAGTGAGTTAGAGAAGAGATTATTAAAGTACCTCTATATCGTTTTTTGGCCTAACGGGCTTCTCTTGGTAAAAGTGGCATTTTAATCGCAATAGCAAAAAAAATCTGTATGAGCGGAACCCATAGAAATAGTTAAGGAATAAGGCTTCTGTTACTAATATTTTTTACAGTTTTATCAGTCTTCTAGAAAGAAATTCGGAAAGTAATTTTTAAAGCTTTGTATCAAATAAAAATATTCGATGGTGTCTTCTTTAACACAAAATGAAATTAATGTGCACAGAGACGTTTGTTTTTCTATCCTACATGATTCCAGCGTCAGGTACAATGGTGAAATTGCATGTTCTGTTAGTTAAGATGTTTTTTTTTCTTTTCTCTAAGTGAGCCTTAAGTATAGTATTTAACATAAAGGGTGGGGCGTACAGTTTGTTCATTTGCTTCTCTGGTCACCTTGACTATAACAAATTAATCAAGAATAGGGAATTCATGGATGTTTGTTTTTTTCAATGTGCATATCAGCTTTCGCATCCAAATTGAAAATGGTGCTTTTAGCACTCTCTGTTTTGTCTCTCTTTCTCTTTAACAAATAAAACAACACTAATGTGTTTAATGATGTATATGTTTGTTTCTTTGTGCATTCCAACTGAAGTGGCACACAAAATTAAGATGGCGTCTTTTCAAATATCTATTCGTCTTTCTCCTCTCCCTTTCATAAATATACAGGGATATAGCGTTCACTCATGTCTTTATTTGTTTCATTTTCATCACACTTGTAATAATTTTTATTTGTTAATTTGTTGGTGTACCCTGGTGGATTAGAGGTAAACATACAGACTTATTGTGCTAAAATCCGAATTTCGGTTACCCACAGTAAACAGAGTGCAGAGAGTCCGTTGTGTAACTTTGCACTAATAACACATCAACGACAACAGCTTCTCTGGTGTATACACATAGCAATCACATTGTTTTTTTACAAATATCCAACTCCGGTCTGTTAGAATCACCAACCTACCAAACATGCTCTTTTCAGCCATGGGGGTGTTATAATGTAACGGCCAAGCCCACTATTTGTTGGTTAAAAAGAGTAGCCCAAGAGTTGGCGGTGGGTGGTGCTACCTTTCATTTAGTGGGCTAACTGTGCTGTACCCACCGTGAGAATCAATAGCCGATTTGTAACATAATAAGCATTCAGTCTTACAGCTGAGCCACACACAAATAATATAATAATTTTTCTGCCATATTATCTGTTCATTAAACATTCAAAAAACAACAAACATAACAAGAAACTACTAGAAATATATATGCTTCATCAATATTAGCCAAGGTTCTATAATTCAGGTTATATTATTAAGCCTGACAAAAATAGCCCAAGCATTGACGGTGGGTTGGTGTTAACTCTTATAAGAACAAAATTAGAGACGGTTAGCGCAAAATCCAACAAATACTAAACGATCAATGTCTCCAGGTGGTCAAGCAGAATAAACAAGTGAGAATATAATTTCAAAATTCTAGGTTCAATCGCTGCGACGGACATAGATTTGAACTGGAACAAACTGTTGCTTGATCAAAACAACGTTATTCATACTGATTGATTTCGTTTGTCTTGAATTGCGCGCAAAGTTTCACGAGTGTTGTAATCTTCCAAAATGCCGGGTGGAACACTAAACAAACATACTACCGTAATTGTCTCCAGTGACCCAGCGATAAGGCGGAGGGCTCATAACGATAAAAGATTTGTTTCAATACACGTTATAAATAAAAAAACACGAAGCCATTGTTTAGTTTTGACTTAACACTACAAACAATGATCTTTATGAGAATATTTTTGGTTGTTCATTGTTATGTGTAGTTGTTGTTAAGTCACATCGAATATCTGCTAGTTTCACCATAGGAATTCGAAACTCTGATTGTAGCATTGCTTGTTTTTTGAATTTCGTGCAAAGCTACACAAGAGCTATCTGCACTGGTTGTTCCTAATTTAGCAGTGTAAGACTAGAGGGAAGGCAGCTAGTCACTACCACCCACACCCAACTCTTGGGCTACTCTTTCACCAACGAATAGTGGGATTTACCGTCACGTTATAACGCCCCCACAGCTGAAAGGGTAAGCATGTTTAGTGTGACATGGATTCGACCCCGCGACCTTCGGATTACGAATCGAGTGCTTTAACCACCTGACTATCTCAGGTCTATTCATATCGAAAATATAGTGTTATAAAGTCCAAAAACCTTCACTTAAAGATTCGATATTTTTGTTTGAGCGCAAAAAAAAAATCCACACAATCGCTCTGTCCCCATGGGGGAACGGAACCCCAGATATTTGCGTTGTAAGTCCGTTAACATTGATCGAACTTAGAAGACGAACTGAGGCAAAAACAATATTTATATTTATAAAAAGTACAAAAAAGATACTGACAAAAGGCTTTATTATCTGAATGACAAACATTTGTGTTCTTCAATTTTTTGCAGGAATAACATGACATAAAAATTGGAATGATACACACATTTTCACAAATGTGTTACTTTCGTGAGAAAACAGTCGTGATTTTTTTTAGCTTTAAAACAGAGTAGTTAATTGGTTTATTCTGACATCTGATGTCGTTGCTAAATGAAATATTGCAAAAATTATGTTACGAAATCGCTAGCTTTGATTTACTACAAGACATTCAATAAAAACTAATAAAAAAATCACACTATATTTTAAACGATATTTCCCAGATAAAATATTTGTGTTTATGTTCTATTTCAAGTCTTTGAAACTTGAAAATGCACCAAACGACAGAGACTGTTTTAATTATAATGATTAATTCTGTAGTCTTAGTTATTAATATGTCTACCCAACATCCTCAATTTTATGCACCAGGACTCCTTACTATAGCTGTAATACGTCTTTTAACTTACACATATGTGAGAAAGAAATGACACTTTGACGGAAACTAATTACAACATAATTAACTTTTTTTCCGTTGGGTACTTTATAACAGATTTAGTATTAAAAAAAACAAAAAACTGGATGTTGCAGAATACACTTCCAAATTTACTCAATAATTACTATATATGGATGTACGTATTTGTATTGTCCTTCTAAAACAACAGTTTTGCTATCTTTAACTGTCGAGTACAGCCTATTAGTCCGTTTAAACGTTTTAGTTAAAATACATAATGTTCACGACTTAAAAAAACTTATCTAACTTCGAAAAAATCGCCAAATAATGTTTCCTGCAAAAAGTAAATAAAAATAATATATGCGTGCATTAAACGCGGATCTTGGATGTTATAAGTTAAATAGTAAACTTATGTCGCACGAAACAATGTTTTACTTATTGAACACGAAGAACAAACTTATAACTTCTATGAATAGAAGTTTTAGATGCTTTAAAAAAATCATAGCAGTGGCAGACTTTAACGTTCGTGCTTATGTATGACCGTTTTATTACTTCACCTCGAACAAAGAAAAATGTAGAAATCTGTAAAGTTTCTAAAAAATACGATCCGTTATCTACTTACTTTTTCATGTTAATTAGTTGAATACCCTTCAAAGACTTTCTAGACGTTAAAACCACTTCCTTATCCTTTCGTGACATCATCAAGTAGTACCAGCACGCGCTATATTGACATTAAAAGCCGCAGGAGTTCACGAGCTAGCAGCAGTCTTTCGACGCGTCTAACACCACACAAACGTTTCGGAGCTCCTGTTGACCGAAACTTGCGTTACGATCACGTTGGGCAAGCGCAGCACACGTGGAGACTTGCTCTTTTTACCACCACCATCGTGGGGCTTCTGGCTAGACGCAGTCAACGGTCATTCATAATACTTACTGGTAGCCAGGATACAGTGTTAGCTTCTTTCATTACCACCTTCTCCACGTGATCACTTGTTTATTGATCAATGAAGTTTCTTTACTTACACCAGACTAATTTTTCCATGCCCTCTAGTGGCACAGCAGTATGTCTGCGGATTTACAACCCTTGAAACCGGTTTTCGATACCCGTAGTGGAAAGAACACATATAGCCCATTGTGTAGCGTTATGATTTATTGCAAACAAATAAACAATTTCTCCAAAAAGATCTCTGTGTGTGTTTTTTTAAATATATATGTATATATATCAAGAAACAAAGATACTTGTTTACATTCTAATTAATACAGTTTTGAAAATATGATCAAATGCATATAAAGCTAAAACTAAAGCCATATTAATACTACGTATAGTACAAAACATATACAGGTTCAGAATTTTAAGAACCCGTACAAACAATACTGAGTGTCTACATTTCAAGAACGCTTTGTTTTGTTTGTTTTTTTGGAAATTCGCACAAAGCTACTCGAGGGCTATCTGTGCTAGCCGTCCCTAATTTAGCAGTGTAAGACTAGAGGGAACGCAGCTAGTCATCACCACCCACCGCCAACTCTTGGGCTACTCTTTTAACAACGAATAGTGGGATTGACCGTCACATTATACACCCCCACGGCTGGGAGGGCGAGCATGTTTAGCGCGACGCGGACGCGAACCCGCGACCCTCGGATTACGAGTGCACGCCTTAACGCGCTCGGCCATGCCAGGCCCTTTCAAGAACGCTATACCAAAAATTTGTTAATAATGTAAGCTTATATTCAGAATGATTACAAATATTGAATAATTCTATTAACAGTGTATGCTAATTGGATACTGCATGGCTTTTGAATTTCACAATAAACTATGGTCATTCTTTTCTCAAGATAACATCAAAGCGTTCTGATTCGCAGGTACTGTTTGACTGTTATTCAGTGAATACTACAATTTTACTTCAATATGCGTGTTGCATACATAGTCATAACAAGAGAGTTTGAATCATAAACTGTTATTTCCTATGGTATTTAAGCATCAACTTAATACTTTAATTTTAGAAAAATAAATATGTCTAAGCTCCTATTGACTGAAACTTGCGTTACAACTGCTACGAACTCCATTTAATTTTTTTTTATCTGCCTAGTATATATGAAATTGAAATAATTGTTCGTTCTAGATAAAAGCAGTTATTACATTTAATTTTCAAATTCAAATGTCATTAAGAGTGAAAAATAAAAGTGAAGTTTTTCAGCTCGTAAAGCACTAGATAAACGTTTATTTAATCCCAGAAAATAAGGTAAAACACGCCGTTAATATGAACCGTTATTATGTGACTGTATACTTACATATTTTCAGCGTCTTTAACTTCGAAACTCTCCAAGTACTAATTTCAGCAGCTATTGTTCGTACTGGTGTTTTAACCTAAACTACTGCTCATGCAAAACACTAGTTCAACGACCACGTTAGAGTAAAAGCATCTCATTAGCAGCACTCGCCGCCTATAACTACTCTCTTAACTGAACAGTGGGGTTAATTATAATTTTTATCACACGCCCACATCTGAAAGAGCGAAGTGTGTTGAATAGCATATTCCATTCTTGCCTAATTTCTCAGTATATTTCAAACATCCATCTTCAAATGTTTCCTTCCCCTGTAACATCTCTTTCCTTTCATATATTGTATCATGTACAGTAGGTTATATTTTTTATTGATCTACTGTGGTCTTTTCTACAACGCATCATTTCTTCTGTAGATACAACAATAGTTTATAATTAACCCTTGAAAAAAGGCGGAAACCGAAGCATTAGGTGTTTTCTTCTGGATTTGGAGGAGGCGATTTTTTAATTATTAAACCAGCGAATTTGTTGTTTGTGATAAAAAATTTAACGATGAATTATTATTCTGCAAAGTGGTTAATTATTTTATTATTTGAAATCAAGCAAAAAGCTTTACAATGGGCTATCTCCGCTCTGCCAACCACGGGTATCGAAACCCGATTTTAAGCAGTGTGAGTCGGCAAACATACGGCTGTGCCACTGAGGAGCCTATAAAATGGAAACAAGTGAAAAATATAAAACAAAGACTTCGGATATTGAGCATTACACTTATGAGTAACATTCAGATTTCATCTATCCTCCCTTCAAAATGTACAGAAACGACCCACGTCCTACTAATCGATTCATTTTCAGTTTTTCAGACATATACTCAGCATAACAGTAAAACTTTCAACTAACGATCCGGGCAAGAATTCGTAGAATTTGATAGATATTTAAGCGAGTTGTTTAAGTCACGTACATTACGACCAGTACTCACGATTTCATAAGAAATTCATGCATGGCTCTCCATGTTTATTTGTTATGCTGGCTTCATCAGTAAGTAGTGGATCTGTGAAACTGGCGAACAGCGCCGCTGCAACACTTTGTACGCACTAGAGTTATGATTCAATACACTTTTATTATATAAATATATGATACTCGGTCCTTTTGTTAGTTTTGTTACTGACAGTGCAAATAATTTATTTGACACAAGTCGGTGCTAACTTTTGGATTTTATAACAAAATACATGTTCAGCAAATAGTGCAGCTGACTCATATCTGTGTTGCTACTGGTAGTGTAATTTATCTGGCATTACACTTGCGAATATAGTTGGAAACTACTTTATCTGTTTATGTACTTATCTCTTTCCCCCACCTCACTCTATATATCTCTGTGTGTGTGTGTGCTATACAGATAGCCTTGATAACTACTGAAATGATTCTTCTAATTTTCAGCAATGTTTAAAATCAACCTCATTTTCTCAAGAAATACGCAACATGATTTTTAACCTCGGGGAATCAAACTCTAGGTGTTAGCATTGTAAGGCGTGCGACTCGTAATCCGAGGGTCGCGGGTTCGCGCCCGCGTCGCGCTAAACATGCTCGCTCTCCCAGCCGTGGGGGCGTATATTGTGACGGTCAATCCCACTTTTCGTTGGTAAAAGAGTAGCCCAAGAGCTGGCGGTGGGTGGTGATGACTAGCTGCCTTCCCTCTAGTCTTACACTGCTAAATTAGGGACGACTAGCACAGATAGCCCTCGAGTAGCTTTGTGCGAAATTCCAAAACAGACAAACAAAGCTTTGTAAGACCGTAGATTTACCGCTGCCCCATCGGAGGAATTTTTTTAATGTTATTATTTAGGCCAAAAAGCTTTTACAGTTGATTCATTTTCACGTACGAAGCTTGACTACGAATAACAAGTATACATTTATAATGTACTACTGGCTGAAATAAATACTAAGTATTATATTTGATTTGTTAAAGATATAACTTCATGCCACTTGTTCAAACAATAATGTTTATTTGTTACTATTACATTTTATTAAAGTTATTTTTTGACACAAGTTATGAGATTTACTAAATGATTAAATGTACAAAAAATTGCAGTGAATTACTGTCATGAAACACTTGACTGTACATATTTTATTTAAACTGTATTGACACTTCTCAAATCAAGTAAGTTTTATCAGTTTTTCTTTAATTATTCAATATGAGAATAATATCTAAGCACATGGTTTTGGTAAAATATTAACTTAAAATAAAATGTTACACACTGATTGGACGAACCTGGTATTGCGTTTAGCTGCTGACGGTTTGGTCCATGGTTCGAGATATGATGTTGCTGAGTACAGTTTAACACTTTTAGCTGTGTACGTGTTATAAAAGTGGTAATAAATCCACTTACCAGGCTCAAAGAGAAAAACATTGTTCACTGTGGCATCTAGTACTACTGCCTGTCGCCTTCCTTTAATGACTTGGTACTAGGAAGCCCACCGGGTATTCACCAGGCTACATGTGTCTCTACAGATGGAAGGGCGAAAAACCAAATCGACTATATCATCACTGTAAGAAAACGTCGACAAAATTACTAGATATCCGAGTGGAAAGAGGCGCCGATGTTACGTCTGATCATGTACTTTGAACTATGAAACTCGAACTGAGAACCTTCAGAGATTTACCACATGTTTTACATCAATAGGTTCAAATCACAGGCAGTGAGGAAAACAGTTGCCATCAACTTACAAAATAGAGTTATTGTCTTTAAGACATTTATAAATGAGAAACCATTGTGTGAACACTGAATATTTCTAAAAGATTTATGGAAGGAGACTTGTAAAGATATTAGGAAACATAAAGAATGACTGTCATCTGAAATAATGACACTTATTCAGCAAAGTAAACAACTCACACAAGAAATCAACTGATGTGAAAATACCAGGTCCCACCCAAGTCACACACACAAAAGACCTTTACCGATTCACCAGAACTCTAACAGGCAAAAATGGAACTCAGATTAAAGCAGGGAAGATTATTATAAAATAGGTAGTTCAGAGGTCAAGACGGGTTGAATATTTTCAAAGACGTTAAAATGACCACCGTCAAATGAAAAATCCAAGATCCAACCAACATATTCTACGCTGAATGTTATCACACGTCTGCCAACAAAAGTAGAAACCCGTAAAGCCTTGAAGAAACTACAAAAAATGGAAAAGCCACTATATCTGATGACATACTCATCAGAATAGTGATTTTGACACTGCTGTGATACTCCATATGCTTGAACACAAAATCTGGGTAAGGGGGCAAAATCCATCCGAACGTAAACCTGGTTACCTAGTTAAACCACTCAAGAGGGCATACCTGCGAAAGTACAAGAGCTGACGGAGAATTATATTTCTGTCTATACCAAGTAAAGTTTTAAAATACGTAACTATGGGGAAACTAAAGAAGCAATAGGTCAGAAACTACATCCCGAACAAACTGGGTTAAGACAAGTCCTGCACTGATCAACTAGTTATACTGCGGAGCAGGAAATGAATGGCATCCACTCTTGTATCTGAACTGTATCGACTTCATGGTGTACAGCGGAAAGTTATCTGGCCACCACTATAGCACTATGGAATTCTATCAGTGTTTTGCAACTTCATTTAACAGCTAGCTGTCCAAAAACGCAACTTGATATGTTATACATAATGAAAAGCAAACTGAGACCCTTCAAATTTAGACAAAAGTGAAACAAAGCTGTCTATTATTTAAATTTTTGGTGATTGATTAGATCAACAGAAAATCATGACAGGGTTGGAATAAAATGATCACTTACAAAGTTTCTTTAATATCTAGGATTCGCAGATAATCTATACCTCATGTCATATTATAAACAACACATGCAAACAAAAACAGGGTCTGTGGTTCACACTGAGAAAATAGAAGTAATGAAGATCCACAATCAGTAGAAAGAGGCCATTAAATTGAAGTGGAATAATCCAAACGAAGCGAAAGAATTCACATAACTGGGAAATATTGTTTTCGTCATTGGAAGCACATTAAAGCCAGATTAAGAAAGATTAGCTGTGCCTTCAACACCTCAAAGCCAGTTTGGAAGTAAGAGGCTTTCGTCATAAGAAACAAAGTCATGATTTTCAATGGGCATCTCAATTTAGTCCCACTATATGGTCCAAAAACATGAAGAGTGAGCACCAACACCTTCAACAAGTTTCAGATTTTCATCAATGGAAAATCTTACCAACTAAGTAGCCAGAAGCTATTAGTGACAATGTTTTATGGTCGAGAACCAACGAAGCTCTAATGGCCACTAAATTCTCAAAAGAAATGGAACTGAATTGGACAAACTCTTAGAAAACCAGCAGACAATATCACAATACAAATTATCGAATGGAAATCACTGAGCAAAAGAAAAATAGGCTGTCTCAGAAAAGACGTGAAGAAGATTGGTCGACGAATAAATTAGAATGATTGAAATAACCTGGACTGAGGTGAAAAAGGCAGCCCTGTTTGACGGTGAGGTGTTGTTGAAACCCTCGCTCGGAATTTCAATGTTTAAGTCAAATAAAGTGAACCAATTAAAATATATCTGTGAATTTCTTTTTTAAAATAGTTAATTTCCCACAAATAAAAACAACGTTTAGCTTCTGTTCATCATATTTCAAATAATGCTCAGTATTTTTATATTAAGTGTTAAACGAGTTCACGATTTAGTTCATAGACTTAATTTTTTTTATTTTCCAAATAAGTACGACCTTCGATGCAATACGATACTTGTGTATCATGAGTGGCATTAAATAGCCAATACGTTCCCCTATTTTGTAACATATGAGATTGCTAATCAATATTACTAAAACAGCTATTCTAACACTTTTACTTATCCCTGATCTCTGTTGATGGAGTTTTATATTGCTACATAATGTGCTATCGGTGCTGTGCCCACAACGGGTATCGAAATGTGGTTTCTAGTGTCACAAATCCGCAGACTTGACACTGTGTCGCAGGAGGGGTGCGTTTTAGGTTATAAACAAGCTTTACATATTAATAATGATGATGTAGTAATGTATCATAAAATAATTTGATAATCACATCTACCCCTCAACTGAAAATTGAGTTCTGTATCATTCTTAGCAGAAAGCAGAGGTATAGATTCTTCCATTCACTACACACGCTGTTTTAAACAGGGTTACCAATTCTTTATTTTTCTATATGGTGAATAAATTTATCAATAAGCCGTGGTATAAGGTTCAATAGAAGTGACCTTAAAGAGCGAGTGAAAACTGAGTTCAATTGCAAAAAATTGTAAGTTCGAACATACGAAAGAATGCCAAAAGTTCTTCAAAAATTACAATTTTTATTGTTTCACTAGAACTATTAACAAAATATTTCGAAAAGTTTCTTCACTATTGTGGGAGTGCATTTTTCTAACTGACTGCGAATCAGAATAACCACAATTTGCGCCTGGTTGCCCCCAAAATATGCTTCATGTATTTGAGCTTTGGGCAGTGGTAAAATCCCACTATTCGAATGGAGCAAGAACTTCGTAATCTATCACTCCAAATTTAGAGACGATTAACACAAATGAAGACTTTATGTAGTTTTGAACGAATATTCGAATCAAACAGATAACTTTCTTCTTGTTGTCCATCAAAATATATTCAATACATTTCTTCCATCTTTGTTTGCTGTTGTTTTGTTTTTTTACACAGCTCGTTTTCATATTATAAACCTAAACTTTTTATTTTATTGACCAGTAAGGCCTGGAAAATATATTGTAACACATTTACTGTTATATATTTATTTTAATTCATACGTGCATTTCAGTTTGAAGCATGTGACGTATACTGTTGAATGAGGATCGCGCAAGTCCCACCTGTTCTCCAAATTTGTAGAAAATACTCAAGAGCAAGGATGAACAATATGTGGTTTACGAAAATGCTAGCATGTTTTCGAACACTGTTGAACGTTTAAGAATCTGGAGGTGAGTATATAAAAGGAAACCATCACAAGACGCCAAGACAAAATATTGTTAGTCAGCTACAGCCAATATGCTACAAGCCTAAGGAACAATAATTGTAATTAATATTTATTTATCGGAAAGTTAAAAAATCTGACCAAGAGCGTCTATATATTTTAAACAATACAAACCGTTCAACTTCAGTGAAATAACTTCGGACGTTAGTATTTATATGAGGACATTAGATATTGCCGTCGGGACAAATCTCACTTATGAAGAATAGAGTTAGCTAACATTCCCGTGAAGTGTAGTGTATCTGTGTATCGACTTGAAACTAATCTGCGCCTCGTGAACCCGTACCATTCATAAAATATTCAGTTCCAGACCAGATAAAAGACTGAATACTGTTTGTGAGTTTGTAAAATTGTTGGATAATCATTTGTAATAACCGTTATTATAAATTGTATTTTTTTTTTAAATTAAAATATATTTGTGTTAAGAAAGAAAACTGTGTTTATCAATCTTGTTGGGAAGTACGTATCGACATTTAATTAACTTCTAAACTAAAATTAAAATTCCCAACTATTAGACCTCATAATACATAACAATATGTATAGAACAAAAGTAGTTACCCGAATGTTACCAATATTGGCATGTTTATTTCGTATTTCTGTTCCCTAGATTTTTGTATTTCTTAACAAAAGTATTCTCTTTTTTTTACACACGAAACAACAAAATTCTTTTTTCACTGAAATTAATATTTTAGATAGAAATAAATAAACTGATAATAATTGGAATATTATCATCATATACAAAGGGCTTATTGTGGCCATTAGAGCTTCGTTGGTTCTCGACCATAAAACATTGTCACTAATAGCTTCTGGCTACTTAGTTGGTAAGATTTTCCATTGATGAAAATCTGAAACTTGTATATATATATACCCATGTTTTTCTGTTTTCATTATTACTGTTTTTTATATTTTTATTTGCTGAAATGCCATTATAAATCTTGATAGGTAGAGTTTGTTAAATAATTGGTCATTTTCTATTCAAGAAAAAACATACACAGACACATGTACACATATATTTAGAAATAAGTAACGAAGGAGACAATTAAATACTATTAATGGATCACACAATGGAAGAGACTCTAACTTTAATTTTGAGCGAATGATAAAGCTTAGAATGAAAGTGTATGCCATGAATTTTCTTTAATATTTCTGTGCACGTCAAGCAATAGAAAATCCAATAAACATCCCTCAAATTGTAACAATGTAAAAGATGTTTCAGAGAAAACAAGAAACATGGCAATCCCACTAGTGCTGTGTCCTATTGCATTCATACTAGTATACAAACATTACAAAATATCTTTACTAGCACCACTTAAAATGTTCGCACATTTATCTTTTAAACGAATTATTCTAAAAAGTACAAGGGGCACTTCAACAAGTAAAGATCGAAACTGCCAAAAGATAGACAAGTTTCTCAAAAGTCACATATTACAACCACATTCCACATTTAATTATTTTGAGCTACTTTGAAAATGTTTTTTATGCAGTAAATAACTAAATATTTTCAAAAGTAAAAACCTTGCTAATAAACTTGTAGAGGGAGAACATTTTAATTCAATTAATTTGCATCGTGCAAGAAGTCCTGTTCTTCAAACTTAACAATATTTGGCACACTGTTCTGAAAATCGTAAAATTTATTTATAGCTCTAATTACTACATAAGATGCTTTATTCTACCATGCTTTAACTGAACGATTACTTAACACACTGTAACACAAATTTTTAAGTGTATTAAGTGTAATATATTACAAAGTGCAATATTTTCTAAGTATTTTGCTTTATACACTTTACTGGTTATTTCGCTCACAGCTATAGGTAAACGTAGTAATGAAAATGTTATTTATCTGTTGCTACTCAAACGAACTCGTAGCTCGTCGAACTATGTTGATGCCCAAAATTAGCACAACGACGACAAAATACTAAAATATTAAACATTAAATAAATCTCAAATACTGTAATTTTATAGCCTTGTATTTGTACAATGTGGATTTTACACTCTACTGTACAGAACCGCAAGTTTTGGTGTTATGAGCCATAAAATTTATCGCTAAGCCACCAGGGAGAGGCAAGGACGCTTTATAAAAACAAAATAGAAATTAGATTTTGGATACTGCATGCAAAAACTGTCAGAGCAAAGTGTAATGTAAATGTGGATCGTTTCTTAGATTGATGACCATTGAAAAAAAATCAAAATAACCATACTAAACACCACATGGCAATAAATCAATATAAAAACTTAATTTAAATTTATTTTCCATTAAAAAATAAACAACAATTTATATTGCATTAATTAATAAAACCTTTTAACACTCATTAGTCTGACAAAACTATTGAGTATTTCAAAATGGATACTTGTAATGCTAAAAATCGAGTTTAGATACCCGTGATAGGCACAGCACACATACGCTGTCTACATTAAACCATTCAGTACAATTTCTGTGGTAAGGAACCCAAGACTGGACACAATACTCCAACTGTGGCCTACCAATGACCTATACAATAATATTGTAGCTTCGTTAGATTTGTACTCCATATTTCTGCAGATATAACCTAAAATTCTATTTGTTTTGCCACTAGCAAACCAAAACACAAGATTATTTCATTCCATGACACCATTAAGATTATTTCTATCAAAGAGGCTCGGCATGGCCAAGTGATTAAGGCACTCGACTCGTAATCCGAGGTTCGCGGGTTCGAATCCCTATCACACCAAACATGATCATCCTTTCAGCCATGGGGTGTTGTAATGTGACGATCAATCCTACTATCTGTTGATAAAAGAGTAGCCCAAGAGTTGGTGGTGGGTGGTGATGACTAGCTGTCTTCCACTGCTAAATTAGGGACGACTAGCGCAGATAGCCCTCGTGTAGCTTTGCGCGAAATTAAAAAAAACAAACATAAATGTCAAAAATAAATACAGTATTGTTTCAATTTGCTGCTTATTCCCGATCTCCCTCTTGTTAACATCTTTATAGTAAGGTCAATAATTTCATTAAAAATTATCATTTAGCATCAAAAACTCTAGAAAATAAGCTCATATACGCGAGTCCTATAGTAACTATAGCTTTCTTCGTAAAAACTTAACGAAAGTGCATTTTTAATAGAATGATATTCATACATGATACATGGGTTATACCGCTCACCACATCAAAACATGTGACAAGCAACTCTATTAAATAAAACATATAATTGTAGCTCATTGAAACATTTGACCATTTTAAATAAATACTTCGTTGTTGTTTTGAATTAAGCACAAAGCTACACAATGGGCTATCTGTGCTCTGCCCACCACGGGTATTGAAACCCGGATTTTAGCGTGTAAGTCCGCAGACATACCGCTGAGCCACTGGGGGGCCACTTCGTTTTAAACTAAACCAAAACAGGGCAAACAGAGCACAGTTTCTTCAATTTCTTTTATTTTTGCAGAAACTTTGTGTTACGTTACTGTCCGTACTTTCCCTCAAATAGAGAAAAGTAGGAATACGTCTTTATAAGAAAACGATTCTGTAAAAGTCTTATAAACTAAAGTTTCATTGGCTTCTATATCTTGATTCTGAGGTTGCATATTGAAAGAAAAATAGTTCATTAAAATATTTACTGAAATATTTGTTTTTACAATACCTACTTACGAACAAAATCACATCGTGTTATTTTTAAAAGGAAACTACTCAGGCAAATTCATTATATTTAAAGATACCACTATAAAAACAGAGCTCGTAAAGCAAAGACAAGTTATTAATCTAATCGGAAACACCTTAGGTGTAAAACAAAAACAAGGGTGCTGCCAAAAAAGGATTCAGCGTGTAATTTAAAGGAATGAAACCAATATTGGCGACCAAACTGTTAATTACGCTAATCGCATTGATAAGGACTTTTTGTTGTTTGTACTTAAACATAAAACTACACAATGGGTTATCTATGCTTTGCCCACCACGGGCATCAAAATCCGATTTTTAGCGTTAAATCCATAGATATACCACTTTGTCACTTGGGGTTGATGAGGAGTTTATAGCAAATATCCATTCATTGGTTAGTACAGCAAATATTCATTTATTGGTTAGTACAGCAAATATCCATTCATTGGTTAGTACAGCAAATATTCATTTATTGGTTAGTACAGCAAATAACCATTCATTGGTTAGCTAGGCTGCGTATTTTGTTTTGGTCAATTCATTCCCAAAGTTAAAGAAAAAATGCGACCTGGCTAACTAATGAATGAATAAAATAATTGCTATACTAATTAACGAATGAACATTTGTTGTATTAATGAATGAATGAACATTTGCTGTATTAATTAATGAATGAACATTTACTGTAAACTCCTTATAAACATAATTCAACCAAATGAGACTCCTAACCGTAGGTTATAAAGATATATCAGTGTACTAATTTTTTTTAAAAAACCACCAAAGTATATTTTCCCATGAAATAAAGTTTTCATACTTTTGGTACAAAGAAAAAAAAGAAATCAAAATTGTTGATATCATATCTCAGGTATTTCTTAATGGATTGCCTTGAAATTTGGTATATGAAGTAATATTCCAGTAATAACACATCCATTGAAAATACGTGACAGTTTGGATCACCACAGCCCGAAACACACAAGGTGCTAAATCGCTAAACTATCACTCATATTAATAAAACACATTGTGTTCTGCAGGATTTCTGTTTTGTTTTCTATTTTTTTTATCGTGTGTCCTGATTGATTGCACTTCAATGTTTGGTATCATACGTAAAATGTATATAAAAATACATTGATTCATCATCATGCATAGTTGTGAATAACAATAAACTCTTCTGTGCTTAGTTAGTTATTTCTTGTATATACGTTTCAAACATTTAAGTTGTTAAAGGCTAAACCATTTAATTGTGAACTTTTCAGAAATATATTAAAAATGGCTTACACGTTGAAGATGACAAGTGGTATAAACCTAATTTTACTGATTTAATCGTGGTTTCAAATTACAATTAAACATTTTACACAAAAGGTTCTGCTAATGAAAATCCTAGCTTAGTCAAAAGTTCAACTGAATGAAGAACAGTCGAGAATTTGAGAAATTTTGGTCATCGTAAACCTAAACCTGATAATTAGTTCAACAACAGTTGACGATACTGCTTCACCTAAAGCTTGAAACCTGTCCATTTTTCATGTGTTGGTTACAGGTGTTATTAGAGTGACCCGTTTAATTGCGTATCTTATCGACAAAGTTTTGTTACGCAATCCTAAAGGTCATTTGTTATTTTCATCAAAATATAACTGATTGTTAAAACATTCAGAAGTTGTGTAAGAAGAAGTTGAGTAATTTTTTTCTTTTTCAAAGTTCTTCAAGAAAGTTTGTCTTAAAACATAACTAAAGCTTTAGTTTAATCTTGTTTCTTCTCGTTACTTACGATACAACAACTTCATCCATCTACACTTACTTCATACTCCAATAAACAAATCTATGATCTAAATCACATACGAAACACGAAAACTAATCCGTAATTCAATAAGAATTATATTTACTGTCATCTTATCAAAAGCTAGTCTCCTGAATATTTTTCGCTATAGTTACAGGACGAGTCAACTTCAACCAGAATGTGGTAGGATGTACAAATTCTAACATCAATGTGTCACATGAATTATTAAACTAATTATCACTCAGTGACCTCTCTAGTTTTTGTAACTGTTTCTTTCTTGTGCCCACTCATGTACTTTAGGTTAGGTTTTATCTTTACTGCAGAATATACCACAAATCTGTGTGAAAAAAAGTAAAAGAACCCTACAATTTAATGTATAAAGATATAGTTTCAGGAAAAAAAAAAGGTTATTTACAAACATGGAATAGAAGAAGCAGAAAGAAGCCCACAAAAGCTGAAAATATATTTCACGCCAATAAGTAATTTAGTCCGCCACATCTTATAACACGTTGCAGTTCTTTCACTGAGGATTTTGATGAGAAGAAAAATATCATTAAATTTACTGATATTAAAACGTGGAAGTATATTTTATATTGGTTTTGTTTTTATTTTGTTTAAGATTAGTTTATAAGGAAACTTAACACGTTAAACCTAGTTTTGTGCTAAGTAGCAGAATAAATAATATCCATAAAGCATAAACTTGAATAATTTACTCAGGGCTCTTTTCTTAAAGTTTTCCTATCTATATATACAAGTTATGTCTCAAGTACAGAAGTAGAAGTATAAGGCTCGGCATGGCCAGATGGTTACTGTGCTCGACTTGTAATCTGAGGGTCGTGTGTTCGAGTCCCTGTCACAAACATTATCTCCCTTTCAGTCGTAGGGGCGTTGTAATATTACAGTCAATTTCACTATTCCATTGGGAAATAGTAGCCAAAGAGGTGGTGGTGGGTGGTGATAACCTTTCCTCTAGTCTTACACTGCTAAATTAGGGACGGTAAGCGCAGACAGCCCTCGTGCAGCTTTGCGCGAAATTCAAAACAAACAAACTGGATTCACTATAACAGCACACAAAGAAATAACTAATAAATAAGGACAACACATACAGGTAAAAATAGAATAATTCCACACAAATATATTAATAAAAATAACTTGAGTATTAAATTTTGATAACAGTCAGGGAACTGGAAGATAAAGACAGAAAAAAATGTTGATAACGCGCGATGACAGTGTATTTAAGGTGTACATAAAAACAGAGATGGGAAATGGAAACAGTTACAAACAAATAATGGGTAAAGGCAGATAAGTATGAAAACATAGAGAGAGAACTGTTATAGACATACGAGGAGAAAATATAGACAAAGATATAACTCCGTATGTTGAAGAGCGTTGTAGAATTTTCGTGCAAAAATTACACAAATGACTATCTACGCATAATTGATAAAGGGCAGGTATATAAACAAAATTACTCATCGCGAGCTATTAAACCACTCTTGTTTGACCGAATGTAGGGGAGGGGGGAACTGATCATTACTCTTACAGTCTATTCCCTACTCCCTTAGAACGAAAAAGATATTTTTTTGTTAAAGAGTCGCGAATAATGAATCATCGGATTCAAAGTCAGTGGGTTTGAAACTTGCTTGGCACCAATTTACATGTGCACTTCTTTAAAAAAAATGCTTACGTCTGAAAGTGGTGTACCATGTTTAAAGTTTTTTTTATAGTTAAAGCGTTAAACTTTGTTGCTGAATTTCCTCTAAAAACGATATTGAAACAAAAAATATATTTATTAGACAATAATGACAATGATGTGCACACGACTAGGACCGTCCTTCAGTTCTTACTGTCAGTTTAAAACATCGTAACTGCTATGTAGTTTTTAATTCGGTCTCTAGAGATAAGTTCAGACCTCGAAAGCATATACAGCTAAACATATGAACAACCAAGTTACGGAACTATGTTTGTATCCAATGCCTGGGACTGTGAATCTAATACAATTGCTTCCACACTAATCAGTCATGGACCGACACGGGAATAATGCGGACAAATTGAAACTACGCGGCTAGAGTAAAACTTTGTCCCTCTTGAAGGGAGCAGGTAATGTCCCAGCTTGCCAGAGATCGCCAGACCGTGTACTCCCCGACATGTTACGTTTTTGTCTACTTTGGTTATCTACACATAGTTATACTGCAGATGTAATGATCAATCAAAGTAGAGACTAAGGTGATGGAACCAGGATAGAAATGAAACGACATACTCATCTGAACGACACATCCGCCAGTGTGAAATGGGAACTTCTTTCCCATAGCATTAAAATTACTACTAAAATGGCAAAACTAATACATTCAAAGTGTAAATACAGTATACACACTGAACATTTCCAGTAACTCACGTGCATAAATTACTAAACAAAAGCATACTAAAACACGTGTGATTACGGTGATAACTGTAATAACAAGAAACATTTAAAAGTTTCTTCACACGACAAACGAGTACATTAATTAGAAAAAAAGGTTTTTTTGGCAGTATACTTTACATATCGTAATCCTGTATTAATAACAAACAATTATTTCTACATATACTTCATACGGTGGATTAACAATAACCAAAGGTTCATTATTTACATATATACTTCCCATGCTGAATAAATAATGAAAAGTGAATACTTCTGCATATGTTTCACACGCTGTCTTAATAATAAACACTTGTTTATAGCATAAATTGTTTTAAATGACCACTGAATGCAATATTTAAAGAAAATCTAATAAATATGCCAAAAATTACGGTACATTTATCGAGTTTCCCACTATAATAGTTTTGCATTGCTTACCTGTTTTGAATCTCTTAATGAGCTGCTACTAAAAATACCTTATGGTTTATTCAAATGCAAATCGTTTACACAAACGTGGGTTTAACGTTTTATTCGCGTTTTAACATAAAAATGTGATCGAGAACATTATTCAAACCACTTCACGAATTCATGATAGCTTTTTTTTTGTATTCTTTCTTTCAGGAAAGAGTATGAATTGTCAAAGTTAAGACAGATGACGTCTGAACATTGAAACAGAGTTTGTTTATAAAACTCTATGTAGAAAAGCGTATAGGTAAAGAAACTAAAGAGAAATTCCATTAACATTTACAGTATCTGTAGAACTCTACTATTCTAAGTATAAGCTTCGAACGTTTTCTTCTAGAACTCAAGGCTTCTTGTCTACAACAACTGCAAGCCCCAAAACTGGCCGGGATCAATACACTCTCGTGGCAGCCCATTAATCACAAGCCTGCAGTGCTACCATCTTCAGGAAGTGGAAAGAAGATAAAGTTTTTACTTTGCTTGACACTACTGAAACCTAGACCAACGATGTTGGATCTAGAAAAGAAAGGGAAAAGATAGTCGTAAAAGAAACAACATCGTTATTTTTGCTTTCAGTTTCTGTAGACTTTATGCTCTATTCTCGAGGCGTAGTGGTCTGTTAACAGTCATAAAGATTGTCACTCACAAGCTGCATCAAGTATAAACAGGCTATTTTCTCATGTTATAAACAACAACTTTACCACCGTTTAGACTTCATTTTCATAACCTCAGTCATAAATAAATTGCAAAACAATCGGATTGACGAAAACATTCTGAGAAAATAAGATCAGCACAATAGCTAAGAGTAATGTAAAACTGACAAGTGCTAACTATTCCATTAACTATGCGCAAAAACAAAGGATTTTAATTTATATGCAAACTTGAAAGAGTTAATGTTTGATTCTAATATTCGGAATATGTTTTATCACCATACTTTCATTACAGTTTATCACTGAAATCCTTCCGCTGTAAAAAAAAACAACAACAAAAGTTTATTGTTTCAGAATTTAGATCTTCGTTACAACCTTTAGTTTTTTTTAGTACAGAAATATATAATTGTGTCGTAATCATCGTTAACAAATTATGGCATAGTAATAAACTTTATTAGATTTTGACCAATACTAATGTTTGTTCAAATGCGTTGACCAGACATCTTTCATGAAATAGACTATAAATTCAATGCTGTTTTCTGTATAAGATTCATAAACGATTCGTTACATCTTACTTTTCAAAGCTCGTTTGAGTTGTTCGTGATCACGTTGTTGAGGTATCATTTGGTATGTATATTCCAAAACTGTTATAATAACACTGCTGCCTAACGATACCTCTTTGACCCTTGAAGAAATGTGATAATTGTATTCACTTTTAATGAGCTATATTTAAATGACAGACTTTCTAGTGTTGCAATGCAACGCATGTAGAAGCGCATTCAGGTTTAATCTTAGTTATGGTCTTACTATATTGCTTTTGTTAAGAGACTCCTTACTTGTAGTCCAAATTCTATTAACCCCGCTAAAAACAGATACACACGCTTTAAAAAAAAACAATCCTACCTTTCCACTCAAAGAAACTTTCAGTGTTAACGTTAAAATTGCCAACGGGGCCCATATAAGGCCATTATTTTATTAGATTTACAATCCGTAATAACACACGACTGACAAATATTAACAATTAATTTATTAATTATTGTTACATTCTTCAACATAATTTATATCAAAAACGAACTATTTCGTCCTGTTTGTTTTATTTTCGTATTTTGTTTTGGTTAGCTCATCATATTATAAGTGTTAAGTTCTTGAAAGGTACAAAGAAGGATGCTTAATTTTGGTTTCCTAGAGAATAAGAGGATCAGGATGTTTTCAAATTCTCCTTGGGCCCATAAAATCAAAAATCACTCAATATGTTCAAAAGATAAAATTATTTTTAAATATTATAGTTCTAAAATGAATTCAGGGCTGAACCTACAGATAAATAAACAACGAAATGAAAGCCCAAAAACAATTAGTGAATTGTTTGTTTGTTTTTTAATTTCGCGCAAAGCTACAAGAGGTCTATCTGCACTAGCCATCTTTAATTTAGCAGTGTAAGACTAGAGGGAAGGCAGTTATTCATTAATACCCACCACCAACTCTTGGGTTACTCTTTTACCAACGAATAGTAGGATTGACTATCACATTATAACGCCCACACGGCTGAAAGGGCTACCGTGTTTTGTTGTGACCAGGACTCAAATCCACGACCCTCAGGTTATGATTCGAGCGCCCTAACCACCTGGCCATGCTGGGCCTTAGTGAACTGACAAAACCTAGCATCTAATCTTGATTTTGTTTATAATTTTAAATGCCTTCAGTATTAGGCCAACAATAACATCTAATCAGAGGCAAAACCATTTCTGAAGGGTGAAAAACCAATGGAAAGTTGAATCAATATTTAGTGTTCATCAATCACACTTTTATTAAGAAATCTACTTCCCACATGTTTAGTGAATTACTCAGAGACTGGTTGTGTTTTGTTGTTGTTTCTTCAGTCACATTTTCTTAAATAATTGTACCAGTAATAAACTTATGTAAGACCTAAAACCTATGTCCTTTTTTTTCAGAATACTATTTCTCGCATTTTCATATTTCGAATTAATTTTCATGTTATTAACCTTACCAAATAATTAGTATCATGACAAATGTAATTTTCAGCACTTTTGTAAACATTACGTATAATTTCCACCTTTGCATATTCATAAGTAATTATTTTAAAAGTCGTCACAAATACAAGGTAAAAGTTATTGTTATGCAAATAACCATTCCATACAGAATAATTAGGCTTATTTTATCATGGTTCATAAAGCAGACAATAAATAAAATTTTAATTTAAAAAATATAAATATTTTGAGTAACTTTTCCAGAATACTCAGTTATAAGGCATAACAGTACATAGGAATTAATAAGTTAGATAGTTTAGGTTTTTGTCATATATATATATATATATATATATATATATATATAATTCTTATTTTAGGCTAAGTGGATTCCATGGTACATACGTCTACCTGGCAAGTTGACAGTACTTGAGTACTATCTATGCTGTTACGATCTTGCAGAAAACGTTCCTCACGACCCGGATTGTTTTTTTGTTGCTGTTTTTTTTCTACTTTGTGTCGTCCCGTTTTGAAGCCCGTCAAGTCTGATCCGATTTGACTTTGAAATAAAAGAATAGATCCTTAATACGGATGCTTCTTTACTCAACAACTTGTGCCTAGGGTCTGTGCCTAAATAAGAATCAAAACCAATGTTTCGATGTAGCCAGCAAGAAGCTTATCTGGTCCTTATAAAACTAGCAAAAATACACTTAAAAAGTTATTACCATAAAATAAACTGTGTGATGAAATTGAAAACACCAAAACGGTTACAATCGCTGAAAAAAGAGAAATGATCAACATTTCGGTCAAAGGACCTTCATTGGAACCTCATAAAATCTGACATATTCCCATCCTTTTATGGTAATCTGCAAATAACTTAGAAAACATAACAAGTAACAACAGTTTGTTTTGAAATGTACATGTATTCGCATCATAATGTTAAACGCGCTTTATTATAAAACTTTATGTGTTTGCACTTTTTTGTCTTCTGAAGCGTGAAATTTTTTTAGACAAATAATAAGTGCGTAATAAAATTAGATTTACGTGTTTTATATTGAAATATCAAAAATATCATACTATAAAGATGAATGACAAGCCAAAACATAATATCTTAAGAAAAGATAATTTTGAAAAATATTTAAACCGTCATAGCCTTTGAGATCGCTTTGGAAATATCAAGCACGTGCACCTAAAATAAAATCGAAGACCAAATTAAAACGTTTACTGATGTTTTCCAAAATATCACGTTAATAAAAGAAGCCTCCCAATGGTTCAGCGGTATGTCTGCGGACTTACACGCTAAATTCCAGGTTTCGACATCCGTGGTGGGCAGAGCACAGATAGCCCATTGTGTATCTTTGTGCTTAATTAAAAAAAATAAATAGTTATTCTTGTAAGGAAACAAAAGTAGACTCTGCCTGAGAAATAATAATCAATAATAAAATTCGAATAATATGCTTTTGAAGCCAATGAATACATATGTACGACAACAAAGTGCAATGACTATCACTATATAATATTTATTTCACTTGAAAACAGAAATTATACATAAACATACCTTTAAATACACAGAAAATAATCCAAAGAATATTGAGAACAGTGGCGAAGCAAGGATTTGAAACAGCACGATTTTATTGTGGATTCATCCATCCACTCTTCTTACTGCTAACAAGAGTTAGATTATGGAATCAAGATTTTGAGCATCTCTGATTTTAAAAAGTAAATTTCAACAGTTATAATTGTACTTTATTTATAATATCTTATTCACAGACAAAAATCACACAGTTACATTTTTCATTATACTTAAATAGGTGTTGCTGAATTTATATGGATGAATATACATACAGGATATTTCGGAAAAATATCTACTTCATTTGCATAAAGAAAACAACTAATTACGTTTATGAAAATACATAAAGAGATACCGATCTATACTAACCCATTTGACTTCTATACATAATGGTTGATCGAAAGTAACAGCAAATGCGAGGTTAGTTTGAACTTAGTTCTCCTCAAAAGATGCACTGAAGATAACGTACCACTCTCACCAAACGCCTCTGAGCAAGCAGAAACTGATTTTGACTCAGTTTTCTCAAATTTTTAATTTCTAAGAGCGAGAATTTTTTGGCTTTTAAGATTATGTTAGAATTATAAAATTATTGAAAAACTTCGTAATTTACCTTGTTTTTCCAACTTGAATGCAATTCTATTCTTATGGTTATTAATAGTGTATGGATTATATAATTAATGCCTAAAATATCTGAAACCCAAGAATTGATGAAAACGAAAATACTTGCACGCTTCACAAATATCTCATTTATTGCGACCATAGTTTCGTCAGTAAAGGCATCAGTGGGTGTTATATGGCGCATATCAAACACAGAATATTACAAAATCACCGTATCAAATAACGCAACGTACTGATGACATCACTTTCATTTGGTTACACTTTTTAAAAAGTTTATTTGTAAAATAAAAATCATATAAAATATAGTAACAGATAAAGCAACAATGGTTTACTGTAAATTCCTAAAAAGTATTCTCTGCAATTTTTTATACAGCTAGAATTAAATTTTTTCTTAGTATTCAGGGACACATACATTTACTTCACCTGCGTGTGTTTTACGTGATTTTTACCACAGATGTAAGGCCTATTGGTTCCCAATCCTTCTCCAGCTTTTGCCGTTAAAACCATAACATTTAAAGTCTTATACTGCACATTTAAAATAGTGTTTCAAAAACTTGATTCTTCTCTAATTAAACAGCCCAATTCACAAGTTATAATAACGAACGAAAGGCCTCTTTGATGTTTATTTTAAAGTTGAGCGAAAAGCTATACAAGGAGCTATCTGTGCTCTGCCCACCATGGGTATCAAAACCCGGTTTATAGCATTGTAAGTCCACAGACATACCGTTGTGCCACTTGAAAAGCCTTTTAAATGGTGGCTTGCGGGGAACAAAACATAAATATGAAATTCCGTTGTATACCCTTCTAATTTGAAATTCAAAATTCATCATTTCAAATTCAATTTACGTTATTTCATAATAGAAATCACGTTTTCTCTTTCACAAGACAAGTAAAATTAAACTGCAAGCTTTTCTGTTGAACACTTAATCACCGTTAATCACACACAGATTAATAATAATGTTAAAGTAACAAAAGTTCAGAGCACTTTCGGAGGAGCAGGGATTCTTCGTCATGAGAAATATTAAATGAAAAGTGGTCCACACATCAAAAGTCCTCTACCCTTTTGAATATCTTTACAGTATTAGCTATGGAAAACTCAAATGTACAACTAAAAAGATTATCTTACATTTAAAAATTGAGCTCAAATGGTTGTATACTTAATAAGTACAAAATCTGAGGGTGATTTGAAGATATCATACTGAAAAATAAAACTTATCAAGAAGAAACGTTAAATGATTTAACCTATTTGCCCCAAATCAACCTCTCCAAGTAAAAATGGTTACAGCTATATTTACACTTGTTTTCTCATCCTGTTTAATCTTATATTTTTTACTTTAAGAAGTTTTATTCCAAATTAATAAAATTAAATATTAAAGTTTTTTGTTTCCAGTTTGTAAAAAAGTCCAGTAACTTCCATACAAGACGCTTTTAGCTTAGTGTGTCACTTATCTATAAATCAAAGACTGCAGATAAATTTCACTCTTGTTATAAAAAACTAGACTTCTATTAAAATATTTTATAATTTGTTTGAGTTGTGAAGTGCAAGATGATTTTTCCTGTGGTTTTTGAATTTCCTCTAGATATATAATTCTATAATTTCTCTTTGTGAATTAACCATAAAATTTTATTTATTATTATTTTATTAATATGAAAAACAAGAGTACCTGATCACGTTACAACTATATTTTCATCGAGGCTAAAATTGAAAATGTGGTCTGTGATTTATAGGCCTAATGCACTCTTTGATTTGCTGCATTCTTTACTGTGGATTGTAGTTTTGCCCATTCAAGGCTTATCAGCACAGCTTAAGTCAGCAAAACAAATACATTTATTTAGGCCTCTTATAATGGTGATATATAATATTTATTTATCTATTTATTTTTGTTTGCCGCCTAAATTGTGTTGTTGAGCATTGAACAGACAAAACTGCAGTGCACAGATGGTATGGCGAATCAAAGAATGCATTAGGCCTATACATCATAGATCATATTTTTCATTTTACTCGCGGCGAAAAGAAATTAGTAATAGTCATTGAACAATTGGTCCACTGTATGACAGAGAATAATACATTAGGCTATGTTACAATATTATTTACATATTGAAATTAATTTATGTTACTATATGGTAAGTTATAAAATACTTTTAAAAAATCCTTAAAATAATAATATTCGATACTTGAAAGGCTCAAAATCTAAATTTCATATCTTGATATTATCATCTTTGTAAAATAGTTGAAAAACCGGTGTTTGTGATATAATAAATAAAGAGCAGGAATCATGATATGACAAGTAACAGGAAATTTCAGTGTTAGCAACATATTAAAATGCGAAACTCAACATCAGCAACATGCAAAATAAAAGAAACAACTGATATTTGTGACGACACAAAAGCATAAAAATCTATTATTCGTGACGTAATTCAAAACATGAAAATGTTGTATAAGTATCAAAGTAAACAACAAAAAAGCAAATTTTATAACAATCATCTGATAAAATTGCAGAAAACTAAATTTGCGACATAATTAAAAGCATGTAAAGCTGGTGTTAAGAAAACTGATATGTTAAAATGTAAAATAAAACAACATAATAATACTTTAAAAATCATTAACTACTGTATTAGTTTTGTGAGTTTCCACAAGTAAAAAGCATTGAACACCATGCAAAGAATATTTATTTTTAATTGATAATTTATAATTTTCATGTTCGAAATTATATTAGTTTCGATAACATACAAGATATACGTATGTATAATAAACATACATACGGAATGTATAATACATGAATAATAAAAAGAAAAACAAAATACTTAATATATTCATACGTTTTATTTAAGAAGAACAAGCTTGGAAAAAGGCCACAATATAAATAAATTATATCGGGATTTGATTTAATGTTCTCTTCTGTTCTATTTTCATGGCTTATTGATATGATTTTTCCCCATACACTAAACATTTTCAGGGCAGATTATTGAAGTTTTTAACTTCTAAACTACAATGGCCAGCGATCATCCAGCTTCCAGAGCAAATTGATGTTCCATTATTGAGCAGATTAAATGTTACATACTTCCTGGTTTATTTCAGGCTTAGAGTAGATCTGGGGTCCCGGGAGTTAAAAAAATCAGCTATTCTAAAAATACTTCAAAGAAAGCTTCTTGTTCCCTCTGGATCAGGGTTGCCTAAGCTGTGTGATTTTAGCTCTCCAGCCCGTGGGACACAGTTACGTCACATGACCTAAACAACAATGCCCACTCTGTCATCCCGTGAGGTGTGACTAACAATGATACACCCAGGCCTTACCCAAAGGTAACGGTCGGACAAAACCTAAACTTCAGGTCACCCGAAGATTAAATGACACTAATCCAAACTGAGGACTGAAGATCAAGATACGCGATCAGTTTCTCAGAAATGTGTTCTTCTTAGATGGTTTAGCAACAATGTGAAAAGCTAAGCAAATAAATACGAGAATACATGATTATTACTATTAAACTTAATTTATCAAAAACTGAAGAAACGCAGATGAAATATAAGTAAAAAGATAAAAAAAACACATTGAAATGAGCTATTCTATACAATTTTCTGAAAAGAATCAAAGAAAAACATTGTATGCATCACACAAAGTCGGTGTTTTATAACAACCACAACAGATATAGAAGGATGAATTAATGATCAAACAGATCGCTAATCATACAGATATTGATTTATACTTGTTTCACAAATGCGGTCGGAAACAAAACAGAAGTATATATTATGCGTCAAACAGTTTTAAAATTTATTTTTAATAAAACAAAAATTCACTTTTAAATATTAAAACAACTAATTTTAGCAGCTCATGCACATAAAATACACATCATAAATAATAAACGAGTCTTACTTCATATGCTGGAGCACTGAAATAACCAGGTAGTTTGAGTGATTAAACGTATATTTCACTAGACGTAACGTAACAAATGAGTTAATTTGCTAAACACATTAGCTCAGTACTAAGACTTCTTGTATCTATATTCTTAGTAAACGATGAATTACAAACAGCATAATTAAACTGTACAGGTACCATTCTACTTACTAGATTATACAGTTCCGGCACCGTTCATACATTTCCTTTATAAAATAGATTAGGTGTTCTTTTGCATTTATTATTTAAAAAACAAAAACAAAACATATTTAATAATCACTATATTCAAACTGTCTACCAACAAATGCAAAACCTATACATTGTTATATAATAAAATATAACAGTGAATACAACGTATTCTGCTTTTCTTACCTCACCTTCTACCTATAAAGCGCGACCTAAATTTCTTATAACTGTTGTGCACACACACAGAGACGTAATTCCATAGTGTATACGTTCGAATACACAGCAGAATGCATTTTTGATAATTTCGTAAAGGAATTTGAGTTTGCTTTGTTGCGAGTTACGGAAATGCAATCTGTACTTCACACCTGTAGCTTAACGTACTCGATATTTCAATTTATAAAACTGAAGTTTGGATAAAATAGAAAGGGATATTCTGTTGGGTCATTCCATATCAACTCACCCAGAAAAAAGAACTTTTCCCAATTCGTGTCATAGATTTTCTCGGAAAACTTCGTTTTGATTTATTCAGCCAAAATCCTAAAGCTTTACTGCATGGCTTAATAAATTAAAATGACGTTTTTGCTTAAATTTTTCGAAGGAAATCTCTGACATAAGCTGGGAACCCTAGGTGAGTTGGCATGTTTTTGCTGCACATGCGTGGAAATATAAAATCTGAACGACGAAGGAAAAAGAAATTACTAATTAACACCTTCGCTACAAAAATCTATCAACAATATTTTTGTGATAAAGTAAAGCTTCTGGCAGTCAGATTTATTTTAAAAAGTACTGTGTAACTTTTTTAGCCCTTTAGATTTTTTTTACGACATTTTAATTCGAAAACATCATACTAACGAAGCACTCCTATTTCAAATCATTCTTTTGCATTTTCCCAAAAAATTTGATGAGTTCCTTCTTTGAATGTTCCACACCTATACATAAAATTGAAGAAAGCGTGGGAACTTCTAATCTGCCCCGTTTTCCCCCCCTCTCATAAGTCGAAAGCCCTACGAGATACCAGCGTGTGTCCAAGGCAAAGATAAGCGAGGAAAAAAATCATCATCATATCGACATTTTTCTTAGCCATGTCTCTTTCCATTTTGGCGGCTTTGTAGTACAGTGTTCTATGTGTCCAACTTAGGCTATTCTCTCCAGTGTGGCTTTTGTATGGGGCGGCATCATTGACCATTGAAAAGCCGGCTCTTAGTGGGGCTGGCAGGTTAGGCAAGGACTTACACAGCGGGAAGAAACTGGACTATTCAAACAGCAAGCAGGGACCATAAAAGGCTCATCAGCCAAACTAAACAAATTTTCACAATAGGTGGTGATGACAAAGAAAAAGAAGATGAAAACTTGAGAACTAGGATGACAGTGTATTCTTGCGTAAACCTAGATGAAGGATCAATAATTCGAAACCGACAACTTCTACAGACTTATTAGCAAAACAAATCAAGGACTACATTTTAAACTTATAAGAACACTAGAACTATCCTCAAAAGATGCTACGCCAATTTATACATTAAGTTGATGTTGTTGTTTGTAATTAAGCAAAAAACTACACAATTGGCTATTAGTGTTCTGCCCATCACGGGTATCGAAACCCTTATTTCATTGTTGTAAGCTCGCACACATACCGGTGTGCTACTGAGAGGACTGTATATTAAGAAAAGAAGAAACACAAACTAGATGTGTTTACTCTCTCACACACATACACAGGTGGATCAACATTAAATATGAAGATTCATAACGCTAAAACTGAGATTTCGATACCCACAGAAAAGATAACACACTGTGTGGCTTTGTGTTTGATAACAAATAAAGAAAATCATACCACTCTTAATCTTGGAAGCACTTTTTGCAACAATATAATTTAATAGTAGAAACTTTGCTTAACGGTACTCATTACAAATACAGTGCACCAAATTTAATGGAATTTATTATCACAAACTGTAAGCTTATCCTTTCAGATTTCAAACCACATTAATTCACAGTAATGATGATAATTTCCTTCCCATGAGTGTACTACTGTACTGCAACAGCCTGTTTAGTATGGGGGAGGTTCAACACAACCAAACATGTGGAATTTATAGATAAGTACTACTACATTCCAAAGCCAATCAGTCAGTTCAATACGAGTAAACTTTTCTAGTTATTTAGTTCCTATTATGCTTAGAACTGGTATAATCAGAGGTTTTCACAACTGATATTTAATTTGTATCATATCTACCTGATGCCTTTTGACAATTATGAACTGCAGATGAGCTGTCAATTTTATTAATATCATTAGCAAAATTAACCCCCCGAAAACAAACAGTCGTTTTGAGCATTTATATTTTGTGAAAACACTTTTGGGAACACTGTAAATCTTGATTTGTTTGTTGTTCTTTTTGCATTTCGTGCAAAGCTACTCAAGGGTTGCCTGCGCTATCCTAAGTTTGAAGAGAAAACTAAGGAGAAGACAGTTAACCAACATCACCCACCGCCATTGCTTAGGCTATACTCAACGAACGAGTAGCGGAACTGACTGGAATATTATAACGCCCTTCAGCTGAAAAGACAATTATATTCTGAGACGAGTTTCGATCTCACAATTAGCAAGTTAGAGCTGAGTATCCTAACTACCAGGCCATACCAGATCTGGTTTAAAGTAACCACTGGTGTCCATTCAAAATTAATAAAATAAAAAATATATATATATGTACTCTGCACCAAATCATAAACAACTGGTTAGGCCATAACTCAGTTCTGATCACAGGTCATCAAGGCTAAGATTAAGTACACTGCACGATTTTCTGAAACATTTTGGTTCCTGAAAAGTTTATGTTTCCAATGCGCTATTAATTAAGTTCAACATAATTAAATGTGTTTTGCCCCTGATTTTCGTTTGTATTCAATGTCCGGTGCATCACGTTGCAGTGTCCAACAGTAGTCAGCAAACACTGACGGATTCCAGTTGCTCTGATATCGTTTTTCCATTGTAGCAATGTCCTGGTGAAACTGACTATTTCGATGAATTGGTAGGTGATGGGCAAAGTTCGATGTGATTTTCGTGATCAGCAGCCAAAATTCTATAAGGAACACCAAACAGTGTTCAAGAAGCAAAAACTTTGTTGTGCAGTGTTATTAGCCAGTGTAACTCAAATACTAATATTAAGAGAATATTCCTCTACTACAAATATGTGTTCGATACCTTCTATAGGTTAAATGCAGAAATTGTCCATTTTTTATATTTTTAGGCTCCATGATGTCGGATAAAGTATTGCCACAGACAAAGTGATATTTACCTTCTAATATTCGTGTAGCTTTGCGAGAAATTGAAAAAAATAAACAAATGAATAATATTGCACTGGACTCGATTTTATGAGAAGTTTTGTTTGTCCAACACATGGACTGCTCTTTTCTCAACGAATAGTGAGATTGATTGTCATTTATAACGTCCCTACAGATGGAAAAGGTTTGATGAGAATTCGAACCAACAACCTTCAGATTACGAGTCGAGCGCCCTAACCACCTAGCCATGCCGGGCCAATATTAGTCATACAAAGGATTAAATGCGCAAACCAGCAAGTTACGTGACAACTACAACTGATATCAAGTTTTTGTATAACGGCAATAATCAAAACTACATTTTGACATTCCATTACGTAGGTTTTGGTGTGTGTGTTTTTAATTTCGCGCAAAGCTATACGAGAGCTATCTGCGCTAGCCGTCCCTAATTTAGTAGTGTAAGACTAGAGGGAAGGCCGCTAGTCATCACCACCCACCGCCAACTCTTGGGCTACTTTATACCAACGAATAGTTGGATTGACCGTTACATTGTAACGCCCCCAAAACTGAAAGGGTGAGCATGTTTAGTGTGACAGGGATTTGCACTCGCGACCTTCAGATTACAAGTCGAGTGCCTTATCCACCTGGCCATGCCGGGCCCATTACATAGGTATTGCGATGCCATCGAAAAAATGATCGCTTTTGGGAATGTAACTTCCCTTTCCAACGTAAATTCAGATCATAAAGATGTGCTCAGTATTTTGTAGAAACAAAAAAACAAAGGAATGTGGATTCACCTGGGGCACCAGAATCATCCAAAACGAAACCCACAACAAAGCATACCTAAGTCGTTGCAAGCAAAGTTTTGTAATAGGTGATAATTCACGAACACAAAAGTGGGTAGCAAAAGCGGTTCATTTGTTTCAGATAACAGTATGCAATATAATTAAGAGGGAGTTCCCTCTGAAAATAAAGACAACAAGGTGTTCTTTACCAAGATAAAGCTTCCTATCATACCTTTCTTTCAACCATTACATGCCTCAAGTAGATGGAAAAATAAATTAGTATTCATATTGTACTAAACCGGTCAAGTTGCTAGACGCAGTGCCTTTATATTTCTGTACCACTGTATTGTTGTAAAGGATAATTAATAACAGTCACCCTTGTGCATTGGATGGATTACAAAAACTGTATTTTTGACAGAGACAATCTCACAACGACATCTTTAGCAATGGAAACTACGTTACGGAGCTATTTTCATGATTCGTGGTCATCAGATGAAAGATGATCGCATGCTACAACATGGACTGTAAGAACGAGGTGAAGTACCAAAACCGCTTTAAAATAAAGTACTCATATTCTGTACCATTACACGAGTCATATATCTCATGATATTAACACAAGTAAACGCTTATTTTGTCGTTGCGTTCTCATACAAAAAGTAGATGTATTGAAAAATGAAGAAATTACTAAATAAAAGTCATTTTAACTTGGAGGACGGCAAAGAAACACTATACAAAATCAAAATTATTCAACGCATAGTAACAGGAAAAAAAGTTATTTTAAATGTAATAAAACATCATTCCAAGTACATTAGCGGATAAGCAACACTACTACAAAGATCAAACACGTGTTTGATAATCGGGTGTCACCTCGTTCTCAACTTACCGTGCATCAGACCAACTAGTCTATGGTCAGAAACGCGATATGCCACTGAACATACAGTGTACTTTCAGCTGTGGAGACTTTATAAAAATATTACTCAATTCCAAAATTCGGTTAAGAGTAGCCATGTGAATATCAGCTGTTGATGACTGATTGTCCTACCTTTAGTTACATTTCTAAAATGGAGGATGCTGTATTTCAACAACTTGAGGTCTCTGACCAGGTCATTTAATACGTATCGTATAACAAGCCTTTCTGGTTGACATTATTAAATAATACATGTTGTGTGTAGTTTTGTCATTAAAACAACAACTTAAAAATCTACTGTTCAGGAAACCTAAATCTATTTTAACAAGCTTAATTAAACTTATTTTAGCAACCAATGAATATTTTATAATATTTACCTCATCTTAATACGAGAGTGGTGATTTGTGGTAATGTATGGTGACAGTATATGATAACTTGGATTCAGAATGTGAAAAACACAGAGGAGCTACACAAATGTTGTAGTCATTCTCTGTCTTGTAAGAAATCCATCAATCTGAAACCAGCTTTGCAAAGATAAGAGCTGCAACAACAAATAAAAACACTCACGAGTGTTGCAGACATCAGATTTTCTTTTGGATACTGTTGTTTTAATATACATTATACATTCATAGGCTTCGTACGATTCTGGGAAATAATGCCTAATTTTCTTGTCGGTTAACACCGAAAGAAAAGTCTAAAAACTCCATAATACAAGTTAATTTGTTTATGTTTAGTTTTTTAATCACAACCAAAAATATTTGTTTCCCAAGTTCTAAAAAATGCTGTTCCATTTTTTTTTCTATTTTCATTACACGAGGAAGATCACTTTCAGTTAATGGATTATTGAAAAGCTTGTTTTGTTTATTTCAATGGTTGAGTTTTTAGGTTTTCCAATAAAACCATTTTAGATATTCACAGATACTCATCCTCGTTACTGGTCCCACATGACTAGTTGGTTATGGTACACGACTCGCAATCTGACGATCGCAGGTTCGAATCCCCCTTACACCAAACATGCTCGCCTTTTCAACCATGTGGGAGTTATAAGTTGGTAAAAGAGTAGCCTAAGATTTGGCGGTAGGTGGTGTTGACTAGCTGCCTTCCCTCTAGTTTTACATTGCTATATTAGAAAGGGCTAGCGCAGATAGTCCTCGTGTAATTGTTCGCAAAATTCCAAACAAACATCCCATTTCCTCTTATTATTACACAAAAAAATAGCTTTACAAGTCTTTTTTGACGTTAGCATCACAAATTCCTTTCAAACTGAAACTGATAAAACTATATGATTCTTATAATAAAAAACATTTAAATTTTGCACAAGTTACATAGCAACATTCCTAATGAGCATGAGTGTATAACATGTTGAAGTTATTGCAACAAACATTTTTATTTATTTGGTTGGTAAAAAAACATCATTTATAAATACTGACAGATGAAAGAATATGGAGCTACACTTCTGTTTCTATCCTTTATCAGAGTTCTTTCTTTTCGTCAACGAGTCGCCTGTTTCTGAGAATGCTTGCACGCCTTGTCGGAGTTAACAAAGAAACCACGCGATGCTTTGAGACATCATTTTGCTCTGTACCTTGACAAAAAACAAACTGCAAATGCTTCTAGAGCAAAAGAATAATGTACTTCATCAACGAGTAAACAAACATACTTCTCCATTACGAATCGTTTCATATCTTCGTTTTTTTACATCATTCCTGAACTAATGTACAAGACTAGTCGAACCCATGTCGGCGCTTTACACTACAAGAGAATATATTTGTCACTTTTTCCAACATTACCTGGCTCTCAAAAAAAATTTTTTTTCAAGATGTTCTATTACAAATGTTACATTTTCGTCAGTTTTCATTAATTATTATTTTTAACAAATGGAATTCTGCATATGATAAATTAAATACATAGTACTGTTGATTATTATGTTAGGAAGTGTGCTAATTTTAAATCCTTATTAAGAATACCACAAGTGAAGTGTGTTATCATTGACGTCTGTCCTGCGTATTTACATTTTTGCGCAAGGACTTTTCATTTTAGAAAAAACTTTCTTGACAAAAATTTACTTACAATTCTTAATAACCACACCTCACGTAACTGAATATTTTACCAAACAGTTTCTAACGTAACCTAAATTTTGACTAAAAACTGTGTAAAAATATTAGCTTTTATTTTAAAGATTCACATAAAAAACGCCAGTTCTTGTAAAACTTAACGTATACCAAACAAGTCCTAACATAATCCAAATTTTGACTAATGCGTATGTGAAAATCTGAGTTAATTTGGGATTCTATTTGCTGTGTTTTGCACTTATATTGTATATTTTCCCTCTTTAATTCATTCTTGTGAATATATCAGACATCTACTTCATACGATTTAATCTCTAACCACTATCGTCTTAGCAACCTTATATATGATAGCTCACCATTTATCATCATTCATTTGAAGTCAACTCATTATAGTTTTAATGAAGTAAAAACTGATAACTACAAACAGCTACTTATGTTATTTATTAGTTACCAATGGTACCGAGTGCATTCCCAAGAAAAATAAAAACACATCACATGAGCACGTGCAACTAAGTCTCCCCAAGGAGAAGTGAGAAGGACACTAATGGATAGCTAGCCAAGCTAACAACTCGTGGAATGAAGCCAGCGGTGATAAACCCGGCGTGTGTCTTGCCTTGAGCGCTTGTTGCTATGGGAACAAAGCCATCAGTGTAGCCAGAATCATTCTGAAACAGAGACCAAAGCTTTGTTGGCAAGCGGAACCTCAACACAGAAATCAGCCCAAAAGTAACATTGTTTGTGCGCTTGTTGAAGACGATAAATGGTTCTTGTGATTTTGTTTTTAAAGACATCGTGTTGTTTGTGTGCTTATTGTTGACGTTATGTTTCTTGTGTGGTTGCTATGGAGTCTATACTGATGCTAGAAATTCAGCTTTCCATATCTAATTACACCGTTCCATTTAAATACAATACTAATACTACACGTTTAAAATAATCTAACACTTGGATGGTATCTTGAAGTTTCTGAGCAATTAGAACACGCCGACATATTGATTCTCATTACAATGTGATTTTCATCCGTATGAAGAACTAATGATAAAATGAAACCATCTGTTTTATAAATGATACTTTCACTAGTTATTATATTTGATTATTATTAATCTTAGCCATTAAATAATAAAATGCTAATAGCGATATATCCGGGTTTCGATACCCGTGGTGGGCAGAGCACAGATAGCCCATTGTGTAGCTTTGTCCTTAATTCAAAACAACAACAACTAATAGCGATGACCCAATAATCCAATTTTAATCAATAGACTACTAGAAATGACGAGAACAATGCAACAAACATTAAAGTTCATACAACAATATTCTTAGAAAGAGCACCATACGCTACATGCAAAACAAGTTACACGATTAACATCATATGCACATTCTTAATGAGTTTTATTTTCGCGCAAACCTACACAAGAGCTATCTGCATTAGCTGTCCCCAGTTTAGCAATGAAAGACAGCTGTTCATCACCACCCACCGCCCACTCTTGAGCTACTCTTTTATCAACAATTAGTGGGGTTTACTGTAACATTATACTGCTCCCACGGCTGAAAGATGGAGCATATTTTATGGGACGAAGATTCGAACCCGTGACCCTCAGATTACGAGCCAAACACACTCATCACCTGGCTGTGCCAGGCTTTTCATATTCATGGCTGAAACAAATTAATAAAATAACTTATGTTTAACTTCAAATGAGCGATAAAAAATGTTTTTGAATTGCATAATGTTTTTGATATTCAAAAAATAATTTAAAATTTAACAAAATCCAGGCCTGCAATTTGATTACAACTGAAAAAACATAAATTAAAACTTTGTGAACTTCACAGATACACAAAGTTCTGCTTGAGTATTTCCTCACAGCACTATAAAAAATAAATCTGAGAGATATCCTAGGAACTAACAGTTTACAGCATATTAGTATGAACAAACATACTTTAATAATTTCGTAAATCTGCAATTGAATTAAAAACGCTTTCGTCTAACGTTGGTTTCCCAGCATTACCGATTACTTATGCACGAAAAAAACTTTTTTTTTTGCTTTGTAAACTGATTTTAGGCAAGAGAAGTTATCATTTATAAAATTAAAACGTTTCCTGACATTTAGTCTAATAGTTATATAAATGCTGAAAGATTATTACTTTATTATTATATGTAAAAAAGAAATTATATAAAAGCCTCTTCGAGAAATTTACCTGTGGATAAGAACGTTTTGCCCAGTTCTAGTTAGTACTTAATAGATAAATTATTGAAATGATGGTCCACTGAGATGGCGGTGTGTTCTCGAAAATTTCATTCACTAGTACAGACACATATTAATTACACAAAGTAAAGAATGATTTTTATACATTTAAACTGTCCCGACAAGCTATTGGTGACGTAACACGTTGATTCAACGCTTATGACAAGCCATCGCGATTATCACGCGTTTATCCAACGCATTAGCGTTGTGATCAATAACTAACAAGGTCATAACCTATTGACTCAACGCATTGTAAAGTTTGACTACGAGTTGAAACAATGAATTACTACGGTCCTGTATATAACCAGCCAACAGTACCATCACGTTTTGACCAAATTCAATGCTTAATTGAACAGGGTTGGATTAAAGATCCGCAGCAAATTTGAAGAGTGGGCCCTCAGAACTTCGTAAGTCAAATAGGTCAGTACTATTTTTGACTATAATTTCACAATATAAAAACTGTGTAGTATAGAAAATACTAATTCTAATTGTTTATTTGTTTGAACTTAAACACAAAGCTACACAATAAGCTATCTATGCTCTGCCTACCATGGGGATCGAAACCTGGTTTCTCGCGTTTAAGTGCATACACATACTGCTGCACTACTGGGTGAAACCAATTCTAATACGTATGATAAACATGAAGTAATAGCAACGAATTTTTTGTTAAGTGGTTAAGAAAGTATTTATGATAAAACAAGCAAAAATGATATGTTATTTAGAAGTTGCAAATAATTATTATTATTACATACATATGGTTTTCAATAACATAGAGTTTGATTTTTTCTGTTTTCCTCCCTCACCCTCCCCACTAATCAGTCTCTGTATACGAAGTTCCACACGATATTAACATAAGTTACAGCCCTGTCGGATACCGATCTACAAGGTCATAACGCATTGATTCATTGCATAATCCAAATCTTGGCTCGCATCATGTGACTAAAAAGTGCGTTATTATAGGCTTGTTTGTCTACTCCTTGAATCAATGCATCATTCAATTCTAAGAACCCATAACTGAAAGCAAAAAAAGAATAAAATGTTAACCACACTACTTCTGCTATATCAAGTTCCGACGATGCATTTCGCTGAATACCAGTACTCATCAGGTGGGCTGAGAAATCATGAATATTATGGCTTTTATACCACGGTCTCGTTATGATAAATTTGTAGAAAACTGCTTTTTCAAAACTAATTCACAGTATCAAAGTGACTTCGCCAGGTTGTTCTATCGCGTCGATAGCATCCAAGTCCAATCTTCTGATGTACACGTCTCAAAATATGTAGTTCTAATTGCGCATTATGACCATGGAAAATCTTTGCATGTAAAAATACAACTCTAACAGACATTGTTAGCACTACTTTGTTTCTGATATATAGTTCCGGCTTCATTTTAGCCTTAACTCCGTTGGTTATAGAGGTCTTTCCCACACTCAGTCGAATATATTTGTCCAAACTACCCTGGTCTATAAGCAACACAAGGAAACAAAGTAAATAAGATTCGCGGTTTGCTAGGAACGAAAAACCATTAGCTATGCTTATTTGAAGAAAAGAAGAGATCATTAATCACTTACTGTGAACAGACCAATCGCCTGCCACCAGCAAGGCACCATCCCATTTTTCGGTATTTTTTGCTTTTGACCAAGGAACTGTATAGTGATCACGGTCAGCACCTGTGGGGTTGGAACAATCGCCTACACAGAAAGAACTTCTCACCAACCTAATCGAGACCTCTTGGTAAAAGTTACAAACGGTGGTTGGATCGACCAGTAAACAACTACACGGTTCTCAAATGCAGTTTGATAAAGATAATTCAACTTATCCTTTTTGTAACTTTTATAAAGTCAATAACTTACAGAAAACTGGTTTACCACGTGCCGTTAAACAAGACAAAAATGGCGAATACGTAAATTTTCGTGGGCTTATTTTATGAGACTTCTGCGACTTTTCTTGAAACAAAATACACCCCCCCCCACACACACACACATATATATAACATGTCCAGCAATTATGGACACAAAACTTACGTAAATGGCATTATCACCCTCTAAATTATGGTTGCCACAACATGAAAAAAAATTAAGGTTTTAAATACCTTATCATTTAAATGTTGTTTTGTAATTAAGCACAAAGCTACACGTTGGGCTATCTGTGTTCTGCCCACCACGGGTATCGAAAACCGGTTCACAGAATTGTAAGTCCGCAGACATACTAGTGTACCACTGAGGGTCACTTATATATTGTAAATTAGTATAGAAAATCTGACTTCTTTTCGAAAACAAAAAATAATTCAGGTTTGAGAGATAATGAAATTAAAAGTTACTTTTGTGAAATAATATCAGTGTACAATTTGTAAGTATCATGTGTATTTTAAAAACGATATATTTTACAATTCAGAATGATTTATTGAATTAAAATATACTGCAGTGGAGATTTTTAACAATGTCGATAAAATCTTTATTATCTCAAAAAAACGCAAGATTCCTTCCATTAATTAGAAAAAATACAAGCTTGCTTAGACCTTAGATATAATGAAATGTGTATTCCCATCTTTAAAAAAATGTAATTGCATATGTTCTTTCAAATGTTTTTTTTGTTGTACCGTGAGTAATTTTTAATAAAATATACAAATTTACATTTTTTTTGCTAGACATTTAGATTTTGCATTTAACTGTAAGCTGGGAGACCAGTTGTTTTTTTTTGGGGGGGAGTTATATGAAATTCGTTATTTACTACAATCAACTGATAATGGTTAAAATTAATTATACCACCCTTATTTATAACAATTATAAAGTCAGAAAAAAAGGAACTTGTACTCTCCAGATACTAATAAAAAACATTTTACTTCAGTCAACGTTTCGCCATCGTTGCGTCATCAGAACTAGTAGTACAAGAACTGTAATACATTATCAAAATGTTTGACTCCTTCGAGTATGCACGTCGAATGCTGAAAACAAGAAAATGTGACAGTATATTGAAAAAGACACACACACACAATCTGAAACGTAACATGGTCAGTATTCAAACAGTAATTATTATATATAAATACATTCCCAGCAAGGTTTTTGAAGCTCGCGACGGTCTTATGACGAAAATATAAAAATATATTGTACGTGACATTTATTCCAGAGGTTGGACATTTCTAATTCGGAAAGAACCACATATGTATATTTTGAAAACAACATTCAGTTCCATTTGACGTACGTTTTGGTTATTGGTGAATATAATATACTTACAATAACACTACATTATTGTTATCTTGTACAAAAACGCGAGAAGCTCCAGTGTATTATTCCTTCCCTCCAAGCACGATGTAAATACATGCAATATATCGATGTGACGACAGCAGAAAAACAAAACTTGCACCAATACATTTGCAAGCCTGGACGTACGTGTTAGATTTGTGCATACGGACTTATAGTGAAATTATATTTACTCTTCGTATGTTCTTAAACTAAACTTAATATATTAAACAGTTAGTGAAAAGGTTAAATCAGCTTATAAAGAAAAAAAAAATCCAAAGCCTTTTGTGTATATTTTTCTTTTAGAGGAATACATTATATTGTTATAAATATATAACACAATCTATCCACTTAACAAGACCTCGGTTGTATTTGAACTGTATAAAGGTAAAATACAGTAAAAAAAACAACAGTGTATCTCTTCTCCCCGGCTATAATACACAAGTAGGAGAGATTAGATATTTGTGTTAACGGTAACTCCTACTTGGGACGTACATCGTAGGTCTATAAAAAGGCCTAACCAGCATCTGCTCCATAAGAAAAGAAGCGAAACATGTTAACAAATAGTTTGACCCTTCCACTGACGCAAAGCAGCAATCCACAAACACTCGTTCGGCCTTACTATTATTTCAAACTTTCTTCATTGTATAAACGTTAGTTAAGTCTATGTTGATATAAAAGATAAATAAAAATTAAGAATTTTGAAACCTGCTAATAGGGATGTTAAATAAACTAAGGACACAAAGCTGGAGATACTGTAGAGATTATTTACTCAAACTATAAACACCTATTTTGGCTCTATGGTCTTACCAAGAATTACATTTGGTGGAATTAAAATAAGAATTTTTAGAGTGAGTAAATAATGCCTAATTGTCTCGATTCTCATTTCGCCCACCGCTAGTACAGCGGTAAATCTACGGATTTACCACGCTACAATTAGGGGTTCGATTCCCCTCGGTGGGCTTATTAAATAGCCAGATGTGGCTTTACTATAAGAAAACACACACACACTCCTTATCTTTTCTTACGATCCCTATTCACAGGTTTTTCAATTCCCAAGTTTTCATTAATCTCGTTCGCTGCCTTTCTTTATACACATCTATAGACAAAGGATTACTTCATATGGCAGCTCACTTAATACATTGTAATGACAGTAAACAAGGCCAGTTGTTAGCTGATACAATTCATGATGATTTTCATTAACGGTTATGTTAGTTCGAGGTGTAAAACACTGAACTACAACTGGAGATTGCCATGTAGATTTGTATAATTTCTGTAAAACTAATGTGTGTCTATATACACACACATATGATGCATAGCAATGGGCAAATATATGCTATGACTAGGAGATAATCCCCACTAAGCGCGTAAACATTTTAACAACAGAAAAGCAGCCTTTTCTATTAAAACTTAAACGTCTAAAACATCGCTTTAAATAAACTTTCATGTCTTTTAAGTTAATTATTATGAGAAAAAAAAAATTATGTACCTAGTTGTTGTTTTTACTTCTTCATGCATAATATACGGGTTGGTTTCCTGAAGACACCAGTTGCATCGCGTACAAAACAATTAATATCTGTATGTTATAGTCATTTAATGTTCCTCTATTACTGGATGCTAATTCCCATTTCACTCTGCACTTAAGCTTTTTAAAGAAACAAATAAATTTGTAAGAAAGCTAACGTCAAGACACAATGATAACATCGTTTACACTAGAATTATGTTGTTGTTTTTTCAGTTTATCTAAAATACAGAACCATCAAACCAATTTTTTCAATAAACCCTACGATCATCGCAGTTCCTTACTTAGTATCCTATAAAACTTACAAGGCGAGTTTGTTGTAGGCTGACATGAGAATAGTAATCAGAAGCAAAAGAATTACAAGCGGGCTGTTTTGAGTAGATTTTTCCCCTTTTAAATCTAACTTAAGTGTTTTTGTGCATTTATATATGTGTACAGCCTTAGCAACCAATAGTTAAAGTTTTAAAGTGCTGTTTCGAATAACTCTTTACTGCCGAACGTTATATTAGGGTTTTGTGCAGTTCCTCGCAATTCACATAACGATTCACTCTCGTAGTCCATGATATTCTTGACTCTCTAATAAAAGTAATGTTCTGTATTTATCCTCAATGGCCAAATATCCTGCGACAAGTTGCTGACAGTTACTTGGTTAAGTGTTAAACTGTAATATTTACTAAAATGCCGAACTAACTATTCATGTTACCCATGTTGCTTCTTGCGATCACGAGACTGACTAATTAATCTGACCTGACTTGTATGAAAGCACCGATTCACTATGATCTTTAAAATATTTATGAATAATACATAAATATTTCTTTAGGAGCTATAAGATAGGCAGGCCTACATGGGATCGAAGTCGGATTGTGTGATCACTGACCAAATATTGAACTGATTAAGCCCACACGTCTGAACACTTGAGCGGTTAAGACACTTGATTTGTAATCTGAGGGGGTTTTAAAATGTGACTATCAGTCTCACTGTTCACTGATACTAGAGTAACCCAAGTGATGGCAGTAGTTGGCGATTACTGGCTGCCTCTTTACCCTTTCACTACTAAATTAGGGACAGCTAACGTAGATAACTTTCGTGTAGCCTAGCGCGAACTTCCAAAGAAAACGAACAAATGCCATTGACAAAGCCAAAAATCTTGACAGATTTAAACCATTTCATTGTATTCGTGTTGTAATGTACTTTTCTCTCCTTCCCTCTTTGATTGGATGAACATCAAAAATACTACACCTACATAAGATAAACATGATATATATTTTCAGCTATTGCTAACAAGTCCTATTAATTAAATAATTAAAAAAAACATTTAAACATGGCTAATATGATTTGCGTACGTCTCTTACACGTACAAAGTATTTAAAATATACTGACGATTATTCTTACTATTAAAACTTGTACGTTTGGAATATGAACAATGTATATCCATACTGAGGGGTTAAGTTTGATAAATAATGTATGATATTTTTGTGTCACATTTATACAGTCTCTCCTCATGAAATTCAAATTATTTTGACAATAGCTTTATAGCCTCGTTATAATTTGTAAACGTAATTCCGAATGACGCGCATTTATGAACGCGAAAAGACAGGTTTTACGTTCTTTTCATTCTACTATAACTCTTTTTAGGGTTGACTATTTCTGTTCCATTCAGTAGGTTTCGACACAGTATTAACGTAGGAACGAGACCGAATTACGATGTGTTTATATATATGAACACAGTGAACACACACATACATTTGTATGCATAAAATAATGATTTAACAAAACGCCGATTAAAGCTCTAATTTGCACGAGGCTTACTCATTAAATTATGATATTTTTCTACTTTTAACGCCTACAGGATTTAAGTTAACAGCTGTTTGATTTAATGTTTTCTTATATAACATTTTAAAAAATCATGATAATAAGTAACAATGAAATAAATATTTCTATGACTTTCTTTTCCCCTAACACCACGTTACTAAAATCAATGTCGAGACAGAAACACATATTACTTAGTAAAAAACCCATATTTAAAAGTAATGAAGTCACAAATTAAAAATAATAGTGAAAACTTTGTATTTTCCACAGCACAAATATTATAATTATGTAAGTCGCACTTCATGGCATAGCCTAGGTGATTAATGTAAAATACACAAAAAAGATAAAAATAACAAAATATTAACATAATCCATAAATCATCATTCATCATAACCTAATCTAATTACCAGCTTAGAGATATTAGCGTGTATGTGACTACAATAACTCATTACTGATACTACAATAAACTACAAACAAATTGTAGATTTCATCTTACCTTTTGTATTAAATATTTTAGAAAAGCAGATGTGTCAAATCTGAGATTTACATAGCGAACCTTTGTTCCTGAATGAGCAACAAATTCAACTGGTGGTTTTCTTGTGCTTTTATTGTATTTCTGCATATTTCAGTTTTACCAAGATTCAAGTTGGTTTGCAGCGACTGCGTCTTTGTATTGCATTCAGTCATTACATTTGTTAATAAGCAACAACAATCGGCAACTAAGTTGGCGTGAAATGTTTACAAGGATTTTTCCCAAAATAATTCATTGTTGCTCCCACCAAAGGTTGAAACATTAGTCGCATTTCAGCCCAAAAACGTAACGTCATTTGATAAAGAGGGAAAATATGATAAAGTTGACTACGAAATAAATCATTCTTCTAGGGCCATAATTGTCACCGAATAAAAGACATAAATCAAAGGATCGTCAACGATATATGGGCCCAGCAAAATACAGTACTTAACCTACCCGCCGCTGATTCTGTCGTTGGGTTTGTTTACACCCAAAACGTCATGGTCGCGTTCTTCAGCCTCAGGCATCGTCTGCTGCATGGCACTTGCGCAAACCTAGTAACTAGTACACTTGACGTCTGTTTTATCCTCGCAAGTTTTCGGTAAGTGATTCAGTACAAAATAATAAGATTATCCATTCGGGTGTATATATTCGGAAAACTTTTAAATACTCTGATTTTTCAAACGTATGCAAGAAATAATTCATAGCAGTTTCTGATAAAAGTAGGCTATACGTAAATATCACAAATAAACTATTTTCATTGCAACAACATTCACTTAAAGCAGGTATTTTCATGTTGTAGAAAAGTTCTGAACATAAATTAACATTCGGAAAAACTCTGTAAATATAAGTTACAATATTTCATGGTTACAGACTGAAAACCTTGCAATACCAGAAAAATGGGTTTGTTTCTTTTAGCTTTTTTCCTAACAATTTTTAATCTTTTATCTCGTAAAATGAATGTTTAATCTGTTTAATAATTGTTTGTTTGTTTGTTTGTTTTGGAATTTCGCACAAAGCTACTCGAGGGCTATCTGTGCTAGCCGTCCCTAATTTTGCAGTGTAAGACTAGAGGGAAGGCAGCTAGTCATCACCACCCACCGCCAACTCTTGGGCTACTCTTTTACCAACGAATAGTGGGATTGACCGTCACATTATACACCCCCACGGCTGGGAGGGTGAGCATGTTTAGCGCGACGCGGGCGCGAACCCGCGACCCTCGGATTACGAGTGCACGCCTTAACGCGCTCGGCCATGCCAGGCCCATCTGTTTCATAAAGAATTAAATTATTTTATTCAGGAATAGAACAGTTTATTAACAAAAACAGGTTTTAATTTATAAAAAAGTAAATGAACTCACACTATCTTGATATAGAGTAATTTAATGTCTAAGTTTATGTACAGTTTATTTTACGTATAAACTTTGTATTTCTTCATACAACGCTAAAAACAGGGGTTCGATTCCCCTCAATGGACTCAGCAGATAGTCCAACGTGGCTCTGGTATAAGAAAGAAAAACAACACACACACTGTTTACGTCGTAAAAAATCATATGAAGGAAGTTTAAGAATATATTTTACAAGACAGTTCAATATTTTTAGCTGGAAATTAAAGCAAATAATAATAATGATAAAATTAGTTTTGACTGTGGCTTATTAAATATCTACTCTCAAGAACAACTGAAAAATCAAGCATTTGATTACTTTAAGGTTCATATCTAAAGCTTAAGTTAAAATACTGTGTTACCTTAGCTCAAAATTTTACCCATCTACTTACGTTTAACCAGCGGAAATTTGAAATTTGTTTCAATAGACCACCTGTATGGCCCGGCATGATTAGGTGGGTTAAGGCGTTCGACTCGTAATCTGAGGGTCGCGCCAAACGTGATCTTCCTTTCAGTCGTAAAGACGACCTAATGTGACGATCAATCCCACTATTTGCTGATAAAAAAAAGTAGCCCAAGAGTTGGCGGTGGGTAGTGATGACTAGCCGTCTTTCTTCTAGTCTTACACTGCTAAATTAGGGACAGCTAGCGCAATCAGCCCTCGAGTAGCTTTGCGCGAATTTCAAACAAAAACAAACCACCTATATATTTTTGCAACCAGAACGTTTGAAATTTCACACGCGTAACCTGACATGGTTTGTCCCATTGTAGGACAGCGATAAGTTTTAAGGGCTCGCAATGCTAAAATTAAGATTCAGTTCCCTATGGTGGACAGAGCAGATAACACTATGTGGATCTGCTCTAAATTCAACAACAACGGCATTGTTTGTTTGTTTTCATTTAAATTTAATACAAAGCTAAACGAGGGATACCTACGCTATCCGTCCTTGAGTTTGAACTAGTAGCCTGTATGAAAAGTAGCTAGTAACTCTCTATTATTCTTGGGCTACTATTTATCGCTAAATAATGGGATTGACCACCAGTTTACAACGCTCTCACGCTGAAAGTGCGAGCATATTCGATGATAGAATTCGAATAAGCAACCCTCAGGTTGCGAATAAAATGCTCCAACCACAGGGTTAACGTCTCGCTTAAATAATGAATGATTAATCTTAAAATTACTTTTGGAAACGTGGCCTGGCATGGCCTAGCGCGTTAAGGCATGCGCTCGTAATCTGAGGGTCGAGGGTTCGCATCCCAGTCGCGCTAAACATGCTCGCCCTCCCAGCCGTGGGGGCGTTATAAAGTTACGGTCAATTCCACTTTTCGTTGGTAAAAGAGTAGCCCAAGAGTTGGCGGTGGGTGGTGATGACTAGCTGCCTTCCCTCTAGTCTTACACTTCTAAATTAGGGACGGCTAGTACAGATAGCCCTCAAGTAGCTTTGTGCAAATTTCAAAAACAAACAAAGTTTTGGAAACAAGAGGTGTACACGAAACGTTTAAATGATTTCTTGGAATTTCGTTTGCATTGAAAGCGCATATTTCGTGCCATTTATGACTTGGCAGTGAGCACACTGGTGGGTTTAAGATTCCGAAGTTTTGCGTATATATCGAGCAGTTAAGTATATCAGTATAAATTGTATAACCATATATTAATTATTACGTTAAATAAGTAAATGAAACTGAATTTATTAGCTGGAGTTGATTTAAGTGGTTAGTTAACCTTATTCTAAATATAACACAACACAAGTTATTTTGTCTATGTAAAATATGCCCCCCGCGAGTACAGTTGTAGGTCTACGGATTTACAACGCTAAAATCAGGTGTTCGATTCCCCTCCGTGGTTTTGCTATGAGAAAAACACACGTGAAGTATGTTTAAACTTTGCAGAATGAACGGTAACTGCCTGTTGTGAAGACACAAGTGTAGAAGACGACGTGACTTGAAGACGAAAGACTTTCAAGTCAAGTCGTCTACTACAATTATGTCTCTACAATAGGCAGTTGCCGTCGATTCTGCAAAGTTACATCATAAATACTCTGCCCAAACAATCTATCAAAGATTGTAAAGTATGTATTTATTCCCAATTCAAAGTTATCATCAAGAAATTTAAAAATAGACGTTTATCGCTGCATTTTCAATTGTGAAAGACCTATTTATCTAGATTTAAATATCATTGAAAGGATATTCTCAAATATTTCATTCCGGAAAGACTTAGCATATTGTTAGCATGAGAATAAAAACCCGCTGTTAAAAGCAGCTAGAAGAGCTTGTTTTCGCACCAAATTTAAAATTACTGCGTGAAACCAAGGTGTAATATTACAATGTTTGAACCAGAGTAGTTATTCAAAGAGAGTAAGTACTTATGTTATTTAGTAAAAGTAATACCCGATACCGTGTACATAACAATAATGAATCATTAATTTATTTCTAACATTTGCTACACCTGCGTTCAATTATGGGTCTGACTCAAAATTTCAATAGAGATTCCGAGTTTAATTTAATAGAAAAATAAACACATCACCAACTGAGTAACTGAATAGCAGAAGAGAAGCAATAATTATCATTATTAACACTGATAAACTTTTCCGACACTGACTCGACCAGATATGCCAATCAATATTAATACTCGTATTTTTATCATGACATTCTCGAATCACAACTTTCTTAAACTTTCTACATCTCAATTCCATCGTAATCATGCGTTCTAATTGGCAAATTTATTAAATAAACGTTAAGAATGTAACTTACAACACAACTCCCTTCCTGGATTGTGAAATCCCTCGAATAATCCCGATACACAAATAAAACGGTAAACTAAACTGTCCTTTCATCAAGTCTTTTTAGGTGGCTTTCTTATTTATGGCTTTGATATGCGGATGGAATGACCTCTTGGCCTTATTGTCGCTTGCAGTGGTATAATTTGAAAGTTTCTCTAAGTTGGTGGTCGAGTGATTCGTTGTTAGCTCTACCCATAGTTACCCTTTGGATATGGCTTCATCAGCACATTAACATTTCGCTGGAAATATTTCTTATCTGAAGTCGTTCAGTTGGCCATTTCTCATCAATTTATTCTCAAAGACGATCACAGTGGATGACCGATGGCTTGGGCTGCCTGTCTTTTTGATTCTATAAATCACGCCATTAGTTCTTTTTATTTGTTTTGAAAATTCACTCAAAGCTCTATCTGTGCTAGCCGTCCCTAATTTAGCAGTGTAAGACTAGAGGGAAGGCAGCTAGTCATCACCATCCACCGCTAACTCTTGGGCTACTCTTTTACCAACGAATAGTGGGATTGACCGTAACATTATAACGCCCCCACGGCTGAGGGGAGCGAGCATGTTTGGCGCGACGAGGATGCGAACCCGTAACCCTCAGATTATGAGTCGCACGCCTTAACGCGCTTGGCCATGCCGGGCCAGCAGTTCTTTTTAATACAACAAATTGCCTTTTCCCATATTTGATTTAGTTTGAAATTTGTCCATTTTTTGCTGCGGAAAATATATAGCCATGTCACGTTGCGCCAGTTTTATCAGCGTTAACATCATAGCAACTTTTCTTTCTATAACTATCTCACAATATTTTAAACCTCTTGGGATTTAACTTAGGATCCTCTTTCCTCAGTTGATACAGAACGATCTTTAGTACATCATAAGCATTATGGAGGGTCTTTCCAAATGCTATTATATCATTCAAATAAATTGTTACAATATATTTCTTGCAGAACCTTGTGGGTCCATCATTCTTCTTCTCAAGTAGATTAAGTAATGCCCGAGATTTTGTACTCAATTCTGTCTCATTGTTCCTTCATGGCTACTATCTGCATAAAATCTCAACATGTTTTGAATGTAGGACTCGTTTACCTAAATGACATATTAGAATACTACATCTCCAGTATTAATCTTACAGCATACTATATTTGTTGAGCTTAATATTTGACGGTCATTAGAAATATCATTTTGATATTCCATCAACCATTCATGTGATAAGAAGCATTTATGAGTTGTAAAGCCTTCGCAACACTAATCAAACATTTCTTATATGTGAAATAATAAGCTTAACTTATGTGAGAATTTGGCATTAAACTTTATGAATCTTATTATCTCAAAGTTCACTATGTCCTCTGATGTTGAAGCACTACCTGTTCAGCTTCTTGTCTTTCCAGTTCAGATATGAACTGAATTTGATGGCATGTTTGTTATTCATGTTAACAATAGTTCTTCTAACCGTTAAACGATCAGAACACACTGGAATGTTTAGTTATACAAGGGCCCAGATACTAGATCCTCCTGATGTGAGTATTTCACTTCTTGGTAGTGCAACGACTGCTGTTCATGTTCTAAGTGAAAGTCAAATTCCTGGTGTATTAATTGTTACGCGGTATACAGGGATTTTCTGATGTCAATCATCCACATATTATGAGGTGTATGGAAGCTTCCTACAGTATAGATAACTCCCAACTTCGCTCTTACTGTTGTTGTATGTGTATTTATTATTTGTATCAATCCATTTTCCTTCATCATTATCAAATTTAGTCGAAGTATAGTAGTTGTGAAGACATTATAAATTACAATACTTTAAGGTTTTCCATTAATAAATCCAAGTACTCGAAAAATAGCTTCTTTAAAATAACAAATTTCTTATCTTCTTTAGAAAAGATGGAGTGTTTTTAGTACAACTTTGTCTTATAGATTCAGCTCATTTCTTTTTCCTAGTTTGTTATCCCTTTCTTGTTCCTTTAATCTGGTTGACTCAAAGGCTCATCTTTAGGGTGTTATCTCCTTGGTGTAGTTAACAGTTGTTGATTCACCACAGTCTTGGATGTAATGTGCATATTTCTCAAGTTTCTTTTGTTGGCATTATTTATATTTTATTCCCTACAAGCTTTTAAAAAATGTACATCTACTATACTAAAGCCAATTTTAATATATCTTCGCCTGTTATAGTGTTTATAAGTTGGTCATATACCAACGATGTTTGTTTGTTTTTGAATTATGCACAAAGCTACCCGAGGAATATCTGTGCTAGCCGTCCTTAATTTAGCAGTGTAAGACTAGAGGGAAGGCAGCTAGTCATCACGATCCATCGCCAACTCTTGGGCTACTCTTTTATCAACGAATAGTGGGATTGACCGTCACATTATAACGCCCTCACGGCTGAAAGGGCGAGCATGTTTGGCGCGACCCTCAGATTTCGACTTGCACGCCTTAACACGTTTGGCCATGCCGTCTGGATAAGGTAAGTGGGCAAACCTTTCCAAATCTTCTGAAAGTTCGACTAAGATATCTCCTTTCATTTGCAGTTCATTCCAGAAATTTTGCTATGGATACTTCGTTTTAGTGGGTCACTCTGAAACTGTTGGAAAAGACAGTTACCAATATTTAATAGTTAATATGACTCTGACTTCAAAGGTTATATAATCTCGCTAAAACTGATTATATTAAATAGAAAGAGAAAAATGTTGTTTATTATTCCATCTGTTTGTTTTCGAAAACAATTCAAGTTAAGCCTGGTAGACTTAACTATGGTTAAGCCACCATAGTTCATTGGATTCTTAACTTGGTAATATTTTTGAGTTAGCTTGCTAAATGATGGAACTGGATTTAGTAGAGACGTGGTTGGATTAGTTTATGAAGGTCCTGCAACAACAGATTACAAACAGTATAGTAAGAGGTGTAGACAAAACAATTTTTTTCTATACGATATTTTGATACAAATGGTGTTTTAAGATGGAATTAATCAAAGGATTATAATTAGTTTACTCTTTGCATTTATCAGTTTGCTTTTCATATATTTTATTTAGCCAGTGATGTTCTTTTTAACCTGTTTTCTCTTTTTGTACTTCACTGATGTCTTCCCTTAAAGTCCTCTCTTTCTTTCTTCGAGTTTTTTCTATTATTTTAATTTTCTGTCCCTTTTTACTCGAGCCCGACATAGCCAAGTAGTTAAGGCACACGACTTGTAATCTGAGAATCGCGGGTTCAAATACCCATCACACCAAACAAGCTCGCTCTTTCAGCCGCAGGAACCTTATAATGTGACGGTCAGTCTCACTATTCGTTGGTAAAAGAGTAGTCCAAGTGTTGGCGGTGGTTGGTGATGAGTACCTGCCTTCCCTCTACTCTTACACTGCTAAATTAAGGACGATTAGCGCAGATGGCCCTGGAGTAGCTTTGCGCGAAATTCAAAACGAACCAAACTTTTCGTCAGATTATATCTCGTTTCGTTGAAATTCAAATTCATTTAAAGTTCTATTTTATTTTCACTAAAATAATCGCCCTTCTGATAATATTATAGCAATTGGTTCTATCATTGGATGGATTACTTTTTTATAATAATGCCAAATGCAGTCCACGTAACGATAAAGAATTGATTTACTACTTGTGAACGTTTGCAACAGAATATTAAAGGTTACACCCATATTATGCTTTAACATTCTGAAACGTATCAGTGTTATATAAACGACAACCATGTCGTGTTGTGTTTAGATTTCCATATTTATATTATTGTTTCGAAGTTTAAATCAATAAAATATGTTGTTATTCATTTAAAATAACATTTAGAAATTTCTAGAATTAGGTAGATCAATCATATGTTTATAAATAATTTGTATGGCGACCTGGTGTCTAGATGAAGAGTCTCGTGCAAAAACAGACATGCGCGGATTGCTCTGGAATTCTGTGAAAGTTACGCGATTGTTCGAGAAAACAGTAGGCTTATTGGTATAAAAACAGACGGTGACGCGAGAAAGAGAGAGAATAGTCAGTCATTCGTTTTTAATTTCGATTCAAGAGATATTGTCTCCGTTTGAGAAATTTTCAACGTTTGCTGTGTGTTTATTCAACTTGGATTTGTGACTAGAGCTAGATCTACAGAAGCTGTGATTTTATTTCATCAATCTTTACGATTCATTCGAATTACTGGTTATACTGAAGGTCAACACGTACAGGACTGTTTAGGGAAGACCGGAAAAGTTGAAAAACGACAAATCTGAGACATTCATCAAAAACATCGTAAAAAGAACTTCGTCAAATTTATTGAACTGTGAATTGTTTCTGGACTTCTCCATTCAAACTTCAGAATTTCTTCGTGAGACCAAATTCACACCATAGACTGGAATTTTGGATTTCTGATCTAGACTTTTGGACTTTCATTCTAAATCATTATATTGGACACAGGCCAGTACCATTTTGTATTGTAATTAATTTTAAACTGAATATCTGTCATTGTTGTTATATAATTTATATTATATCTGTTACATATATAATACTTTATTGTAATAAATTATATAAGCTGTTATCTGTGTCTTTCTGTTGCGTTCAGTCTACATACATAAAAAACGTAACAGTCAGTTTAATACAAAATTACCATTTCTCTGTTTAGATTTGTTTTGAAATTTCGCACAAAGCTACTCGAGGGCTATCTGTGCTAGGCGTCCCTAGTTTAGCAGTGTAAGACTAGAGGGAAGGCAGCTAGTCATCACCACCCACCGCCAACTCTTGGGCTACTCTTTTACCAACGAATAGTGGGATTAACCGTATTATTATAACGCCCCCATGGCTGGGAGGGCGAGCATGTTTAGCGCGACTCGGATGCGAACCCGCGACCCTCCGATTACGAGCGCATGCCTTAACGAGCTCGGCCATGCCAGGCTTTTCTCTGTTTAGAAGAGAAACATGTGCGTGTGTATTCACCTTCATTACTCGAAATTATTAGACCGAAAAAAATAAGCATAGACAACCATTTCACCTTAGCATCTTCGTTAGACAATTTAGAAAGATTAGCGACATAGAAATAATGATCTCATCTATCTTTAGGCTCTTTAACAGACAAAACTGAAATTAAACCCTTCAATCGTACCATGATAAGAAACAAGATTAATTTTGTGAATTTATGAAATACGTTTTCATGAACTTGTATGAGAAGTTTCCTACGTAAATTTATTTGTATGTTCTTTCTGTTGATTGGTATACTACCAAGTACCTCGTGTGTCTCAGCGTTAAACACGCAAATTTATGAAGGTGACACTCAAGGTTAAATCCCTTGGTGGGTGTAGTGCAGTTAGCCCAACGTGCCGCTTTGGGTTTATCGGTAAATCGAACAATTGTGATCTGATGGTCAGAGCGCAATCTGTGAGTCGAGTTCTAACCCTGTTACCGAACACTCTCGTTTTATTAGATGGAGACTTTATAGAGTGATAGTCAGTCCCAATATTCTTCGGTATAGAGCAACTCAAGGGTTGGCGGTGAGTAGCATTGACAATTTTTTCCCTCTAGACTATCACTTCAAAAGTAGATACGATTAGCTCAGATAACCTTCAATCACCTTTGTATGGAATTCAACAAACACTGCCTCTATACGAACCCTAATACTGTTACTATGTCGTTAGCATCCTGACAGCAAAAACTTTACGACTATAATGAATTGTTGATAAGTGCAAAGTTATACAATTGGCTATCGTCCACCACGAATATCGAAACTCGCTTTTAAGCGATATAACCCTTCTGACTCAGCTGAGTCGCTAGGGGGCTCTATTGTGTTCCGCTGAGATAAAAAAACAAAACACAAAGATAATGTGAACCGCAAATAAAAATGTTTGTTGCTTCTTCATGTGATGCTGGTATGGCTATTTGCTGTTGTCACTAATTTTAAACTGCTGACCACAGGGAAGGCAACTATCTTGCATCACTCAGTGCCAACGCTTTAACAATGAATTGTACAATTGATTGTAATATTATAATATTCCCTCCTCCCAGCTGAAAGTGTAAACATGCTCGGCGTTTCGTTTCGATCACTCGACTCCAGAATTTCGAGTCAAGCGTCTAATTATTAATAATGTTGGAAAACCACGAATGCAACAATTATAAAAAGTTAAATCAATATATATATATATATAAATACTTTTACTCACCACAAAAAACACGTTTAAATCGAATTTCAAAAATATGTAGCATTGACAGAACTAAAATATTGTACTTCATTGTTCAGTAACAAATCTGTATAAAACACTGAAAATATTTTTATCAACAAGTGCATGAATTTGATTTACTAATATTTTTTTCCATAAAGAGAGAGAGAGAACTGAATGTATTAACCACTTTGAAAAATTTATAACCATATTAGGAAACAATCTATCCCCATACCCACAATGTTTTCAAAGGATATTATTAACTACGTTTCACATTCGTTACAGGAATATCAACATTTCATTGGCCACAGTTACACGACATATTATTATCGAATTAAATTACAAGCTTAGTCTATGTTTTTCTTAAACAGAAGGCACTATACTTTGTGCGTATAGCAGTCTCGCCCAAATAACCGATTTCCCTCGTCCAATAACAAGAATGAGTGAAACGCCTACCTGGTATACTCTGTAATATTACTATTACATATTTATTAATCTATGAAATCTTACTTGTTTGTTAGAACTGGACAAGCCTTAATTCTACGTCCTGGTTCTTGATGACCAGTAATAGCTACTAAAACTGGACTGAAGAGCTGTTATGCGTTCTTTTTATTAAATATTCCCTCCAGGCCAAAAGAACTAAAGGGTGCAGTAAACAACCACAGGTGCGATGGTTCAATTTATTTTCATCAATACAGCAGTGGAAGGGAGTATCTATTATTGACGTGAAAATCATACAGCAGGTTTTTTTTAATGAGACTAGACCTAAGTATCACGACTATACCTCCCACAAGAAGTAATAAACGACCACTCCCGTAAATGAAATAGATTGGAACGTTAACTTATTTCCTTATTATGTCGCGAAAATACTTACATTTCAAAGTACATTGATTTGAAACTCGTTAATGCAGTACTACCTGAAGTTACGATAGTCAACGCGACATATATATTCAAACGAAAACAGAACATTTAATAAACGTGTAATACTTTAGTAAATCAAGATTACTGTTTTTCAGATAACTTTCAATTCCTGTTTCTTTGTTTTATGCACAAAGCTGCAGTACAGAATGAGCTATCTGTGTTATGCCAACCACAAGTATCACAACTCGGCTTTTAGCATTATAAGCCTTCAAACTTAATAAAGTTGCTTTATCATTGCCAAGCTAAATAAATATATGCATATATAATTACGACCACAATTTTCTCCACATATAACGATTTAAAACACATACTCACACATGTTTATTTCAAATACACCTATGCAGAATGAATACAAAAAGGTACATGAATTCTATACCTCATGTCACTTCACCACGCAATGTAGATTTTGTTCAAGTTTGAATCAGACAAAAGTCACTCATTCCTCTGAAATTTGACTCAAATGCGTTGCCACCATGCATGTTTTACTGCTTGTTTTTTGAATTTCACGCAAAACTACACGAGGGCTAGCTGCGCTGGTCGTCCCTGATTTATCGGTGTAGGACTAGAGGGAAGGCAGCTAGTCATCACCACCCATTGCAAACACATAGACTACTTTTTTGCCAATAAAGTGTGGGATTGATCGTTACATTATAATGACCCTACGACTGAAAGGACGAGCATGTTTGTGACGGGAATTTGAACCCGCAACACTAAGCAACTTTTACTATCTCAAATATTTGTAAATAATCTTTATCTACAAATTAGATGTAGCTCCGTAAATAATGGTAAGTACAAATATTTATGGCAGCATTGTTCTAGAGTATGTTATTATACGATAAGTTTGTAAGTTATATATTTCATTTTAAAAATATCCTGTAGATACGTGTTATATCGATATTTAAGCAAGACAGAAATAACGATGGAACTACAGGGTGGACCCTAAGTCCCTATCCCTCCATATGTTATTATGTTATATTCAATTATGCATGTATTATAATTTTTTTTCAGAGAAATATGGCCGATGTAAGCCCATTTACACTTAAAGAGCGTATTGTGACAAGTACGTGGGTACATGAGTGCAAGAATACTGGTGACACCACACAAATACACTGAATACATAAGATATATGGATGGGTAGGGACTTACGGGCCACCCTGTAGTATCACAGTTCTACTATAAAGTACAGTTAATGGTCCCATACAAAGCAAAGTGTTAATGAACTGTATTATACTGTCGTAGATCTATTTTAATAATGGAATTTGTGAGAGATTAAAATTCTGAGATTTTTTTCTTTATGTTATTGTAACAAATGAAAAATATAGTACAGAATCTATGGTGTAAAATTCTGTTTCCCATACTGGCAGAATATTAGTAGAGAAACTCTTAAGCTGGTACCATACAATATGCACTTATTTTTAGGAACACTGACATATAAACTGTGATTACCGCTGGTTGAAGAACTTTTCTCCACTGATGTTTGGTTGCATGTGTTATAGTGCTACTCTATATAAAAACTAAATCTATCAGTGTAACTCTACTTGGTGCTGTTGTAATGGCATTACTTGGTATTAAAAAGCACAACTTACTTGTGCCATAGTAATGTATTAAAAGGCATTCAATTTCTTACCCACCAAACATATACAATAATTTCAGCTTATTAATAAAATAGTTTCTGAACCTGGCGATCACCGAAGAAGATCGAAACATTGTTCGCTCCTCTACGGAAAAAAATTTCTCAACCCAAACAAGCCGTTTTTACACATATAAAAAAGGTTCTGCACACAAAAATACTCTTCCATTCCAATGTGTCATAACCAATAATTTGATTCAATAATAATAAAAAATAAAACAAAAATTTGACTTTGGCCATATGAATAGTTCATTAAAATCTATGGTGTTTTGAATCTGTTTTACTTCATCATATAACAACATAAGTTAACTTAGGTATACGAATAATGTTATGACATTTGTTCGAATTTAATACTTAATGTTATATAACTCTTAGAGCTCTGTGGAAAAAGAACTCTTTAATATACACAGTTCATTAAATACTCTCTATAGATCTTAAATAAAATATTAATTTTTAAGGAAAATATACATTCAAAACAATTAGGTGAAGTAGTATTTTAGTTTTGTGACACAACAACTATAAGTAATACTTACTTAAATGTTTAGTTATCAGCAGAGGCTGAAAACAAAACATACAGTAAAAATTGTTGTACTATTCAAATGATTCATTATACATCAAATTTAAATCAACACAAAAACCTAAGATTCTAGATCTTTAAAGCCAAAATTGTGATGAAATACTGTATAACTTGTTACGATAGACTATTAGTTTGCAATCAGGGAGTTCAGTTATATGAAAATGGTAGAAAATATTGTATCATCAGAAGTATAAGTTTGTTATAATAACTTAAATTCAAATTATCACCAGAAATAATGTTAATTTGCTTGCTACCAAGTTTGAGAAGTACAACAAAAATGAGACCATGAGTAGTACAGTGTTTCCTGACTAATTCATCAAGGTACAACATTGGTTTAACACAGCTAGACATATACGATAAATTCAAATATTAAATTCTAGAAAAAAATCTTTGATATTTTCCACATATGTAATTTTTCCCAATTACACATTTTCATAATTATTAATAAGGTCAACAAAAAGGAATCCGACTCACTTATTTGTTCGTTTGTACTTAAACGTAAAGTTTCATAATGGGCTCAACCCAACATGGGTATCAAAACCCAGTTTCTAGTGGTATAAGTCCACAGACACATTGCTGTGTCAGTAGTGGGCAAATTCAGTTCACATCCATGTAAAATAAACTGATATAAAGTCAAAGTTGAATCAGCATATATTAAAATCCTGATTCTGTGTGAACAGATCACATAGGTCAAGTAAATATGTATTGTAGCAAATACATGATTCACGATGATGAGAAACCCACTTGAAGTACAAATGTATTCTCAAGATGGCTGATATGGGTATTAAAACTTTATTTTAATTAAAGTTTTAATATTCATACCAGCCATCTTCAGAATACATTGTAGCAAATAATAATCCACCAACAGAAGTGGTAACAGGTGAAAAGGTACATGCATTAATAAATAGGTAAACTATATGAAGTTGAGGTACATGCATTAATAAATAGGTAAACTATATGAAGTTGATCTAGTGTCTATATGAAATTAATACATTTTCCTGAAAGAATCCTACTTTAAGGAAATAAAAATTAAAAATTTCTAATTTTTGCTGATGAAAAACATTTTGTGCACAAACATTACCAAACAATACTTTTGTGCCCCAGAGCAAAAGACAGAAAGAATGTAGATATTTATCTTATGAATGACTTACCACATAAAAATGAAATTCATAAGCAAAATTTTATATTAATTTCAAAAAAATAAGTCCTATAAACTAAGGAATCTCAGAATGACATTAGGATATGTGTCAACTAAAGGACCTCATAATGTAAACTGCTCTCTATGAGTTTCTCTTCCACCAAACATGCTATCCATGTTGAGCTGTATAAACTAAACAATCTTATAAAAATGTCATTTTTCTTAACAGTATGCTGTTTGCAACCTCTTATACAAGATGATATGAAATTTCATGAAACTTCTAACTACTTGTAATGACTGACTGCAGACATCACACCTATGAAATTTGCACCTTGTAGTGATACATGCATGTCATACTTACTTACTGACTGCAGACATTACAGCTATGATGTTTGTGCTTTGTAGTGATACATGCATGTCACATACTTACACACTTACTGACTGCAGACATCACAGCTATGATGTTTGTGCCTTGTAGTGATACATGCATGCCATACTTACACACTTACTGACTGCAGACACCACAGCTATGATGTTTGTGCCTTGTAGTGATACATGCATGTCAAACTTACACACACATGCAAAAATAATATTTTTGTATGTGATGCATAAGTTTTTAAGTCATCTCTTTAGTATGAACTAACAGCAGTAAATATCTTTTTTACAAATAATAAATTATTTAAGGTGCATAATCTGTATGTGTATTTCTAGAAGAGATGTTCACAAAATTCTATGTTTTTTTATTTGTCAAAAGAGTTTTGAGGCCTTAGAAAGATGTTTTTATTGATGTTTTCTTCTGAAGCTCCTGATGTAGCTAAGCAGCGATCAGCCTGAAAGAAAGACTTAATGCATTAGCTCTTTTATTTCACTTAAAAATAACTTCCAAGTAAAACACAATATGCCTTAAAACATATGTTGAAAATCGATTTAAAGTTAGTGAATGAGGTTATAGTACTATCAGGTAACAAATTTTAAAATTTGTTTTCTGAAATATACATGCAAATTACTTCTACTCAGACTACTGTTTTTGCAATAGAAATACCTTTCAAGTTTTTTAAATTATTAAGTACAGTTTTACTAAGTTACTGTAACTATGAGCAAGAAGAAACAGCATGTCAACAGAAAGAAACTCAGCATATAACAAAAATTGTTTTCTTATTTATTTCCAAATTATAAAAAAGAAATCACAAACATATTTTAAAGAATTTATATTTGGTATATTATTTGCAAACATAATTTTAAAATCAAAAGTAATTCATATTAACTTAAGTCTTAGAGTGAAAAATGTTTGTGTGTTTGTAAAAACTAAATAATTGTACACATTAACATCTAAAGGTAAATTTATAGCCACCATAACTGAAACATGAACAAAGCTTGTTCAGTATACATGGTTAAAAAAAACTCCAAAAACTTTGTATCACATAAGTAATGATAATACAAGTTATAAACTATTATGATGCAACAATATTGAGGAGTGTGATAAACATTAAAAGTTCGAAACACATTTAAGGCAACATAATTTAAACATAACGAGCTGCTGTACATAACAAGCAGTAGTGAAACACAGGAAGGTCTTAACAGTATTTAGTAAGTTACTGTAAGACTTAATTTTTTATTTTTTCAATTTTTTTTAAAACTTATCAAATTTAAATAATATCCACGATACTCTGCTATAATTCTCCATTTTAATCTTGGAAATGTCTTTAAAAATACACATCTGAAATTTTATGAAAAACATAAAATCACTCATCTGTGCAAAAGTAATTTTTATTAGTCTCACAGTTATGTTTTTAATTGAGAACAATACTGGTTGAATTACTTATCAATACGATACTCATAATAATTTCAGTTTTTTTTTATTTTTATTAGTCTCACAGTTATGTTTTTAATTGAAAACAATACTGGTTGAATTACTTATCAATACGATACTCATAATAATTTCAGTTTTTTTTTTTTTTTATTAATCTCACAGTTATGTTTTTAATTGAGAACAATACTGGTTGAATTACTTATCAATACGATACTCATAATAATTTCAGTTTTTTTTAAAGTGAATATATTTGTGGTTAATCTTGTACTCAAGAGGTCACTGATATTTTTTTAACTAACTTAAGTGGAAAAAGTACACTTTTCCTGATTATGAACCTAATATTACTTCCCAATGCATTTCAAAGTGCAGATAAAATTGTGTATATTATTTAATATGTAACATATAGCACTGAAACAAATTTATTGGCAGGTATTTACTAAAGAAATTCTAATATAACAATCTCATATAATTCTGACAAAAACATAATTTCTTATAGTAATGAGAAATGCAAAGATTTTATCCTTAATACATATTCTACAAAATAAATTTTTTTAAATCAAATTAGATTTAATATTTGAAATATGAAGTAAAATATCTAGTGCATATTTACCATTTCCATGGCTGCTTCCTGACCCTGAATGCCAAACAAAAAGGTATAGTTTAACTGATAGTTTACTGAGTTAGGAGCATATGGATGATGACTGAAATTGTCAATGGTGTTATCTTCAACACAATCTTTTCTAATATGTTGCATTATGTCAACCTGTAAAGTGGATGATATGTCTGTTCAGCTGAACAATACTTAGCTAGTGTAAAACTAAAAAATACTTTTTAATGCATTTATGTATACCTGTATTGCTGAGAACACTGATAATTTTTATCAATAACAATTACTATATCAATTTTCATATAGAGCTAACTGTTTTTATTCTCTCTTTGATTCTTGATGGTTCTGTTATTGAAATATAAACATAATTATTATTCCTAACATTATGCTCACATCCAGACAATTCTAGGGTCTGGAAAAAACTAATCAGATGAATTTTACAGTAAAGGATTACCTGTGTTGTTCGAACGTGGAAGGGGAAGTTCTTATTAGCTGTAGAAGGTCTTGTTAAAACCTGCAAAATGATAACCTTTAAATGTATTTGACATTGCAGAAAAATGCCCACTTTCATAAAAATTTAACCAAACTGAGAAAAAGTAATGATTATTAACTGTTTAGTGGCATAAAGGAATGGCAATGCATTATATTTAATACATTTCATGAAACTGAATAGCTAGTTAATATTACCTGTTATTCCAAGAGATAACTTTAAAGTTTTCATACATACAGTTAAGGCACTTCAAACAACTATTACATCACATTGTATATCATACACAAGACAATCATGACATGCATACAACTGATTATTATTAGCTACTTTTACATCATCACAAAAGATAAAAACTAAATAAACAATTTAATTTATATTAAATAAAATTATTTTAAACTGAATTTATGTACATCTTGTCATTACATGTATAGATGGTCATTAATAACTGCTTTTACATCACATTCTTTTAAATGGCATTCACAGAAGCATGTTTGATTGCTTTTATTTTAAATAGCCTGTATAACTAATAGTGACACCCTCTTGTATGTCATAAAGATACAACTTTATTTTGACTGCCTTTACATTACATCCTTTTAAGTAACACACATGGACACATATTTACATGCTTTATTAAGTGCCCTGTAGTGATGGGAGGTCTATTACATCTGACTGATGCAGCCTTGAAGAAGTCTCTTCATTACTTTTACATGGTAAACTACAGTGTGTAATATTTCAGCCTTCCTATTTTATTTAAGAACCTAAACTACAAAGTTTCATACAACTGATATTAATTTTCCCACAGAGTGGCATAAATATATATATTTGTTAAGCAGTAATTTTATAAATAATATTACTGAAAATTTAAAAAAGGAAAGAAAACCTATGATTATACAGTTACACTAAACCAACAAAATTATTCTACCACAGTAACTGCTAATATTAACTTCATGTAGGAAGTATGGCACTTTAAGATTAATAAAGTAGCTGGCTCATTAAACTTATAGAATAATCTTAGTAGCAAAAAGCATATTCATACAAACAAAATCCATTCAAAAAACGTAGCTGATAATCAATGGCTTACTGAAAAAATTTTGCAGTAGCATGTGAAATTTTGTGCAAAATAAAACAAAAACTTTAACTTTCTAAATATGTCATTTTTTTGCACATTTTGCCAAAATTGTTTTCATTACATCCTAATAACTGTCACTAAACCATATAAAATATATAGTTTAGTTATAACAGGTGGATTATAACATAGTTTCAATTAGTTTTCAGTGAAAGAGACATAAATGTTATTGGATGCTGTTACATTCCAATGGGTAAATTAGGATTTTCAACCAGATGCTGGCAGTGTCCACTTGGATTTATAACTCCTACGAAAATTGGGGCCTAATAGGCCCCAGAGCAACTTGAAAGGTTATTAATATTAGGTTAATAATTTTGTATTTAAATGAAATTGCCATTAACTGACCCTATCCCTTTATATTTTAAGGAGCAATAATATTTTGACTTTTCAGACACTTGCAAAATAATATTTAAAAAATTTTTTTAAAACATCCACTAAGGGTATTTTGGGGCCTATCAGGCCCCAGATCAAAAAACATAAAAATGACTTTATTTATTTCCTGAATAATTCTAGAACAGGCCTGGACAACCACAAAAAGCAAATTATAGTAAAAATATATTAATTTTACAACCTCTTTTCAAAAGATGGATATATAGGACAATAACTCTACTCCAACAATAATTTTAGACAGTCCTGATTATTGCCTAGTTTGCCCATGCCTGTTCTAAAACATTCTAGAAACTTTAGAGAAGTATTTAGAATAATCTAAAATATTCTAGAAGAATCCACAAATCCTATATATATAGGAGCTGAAATCTTCAAATTGTGTCAAAAATGATATCTCTTGATGAAGCTGTACATTTACTGATAAAACCATCCGACGATGAAAGTGAACATGATAATGTCGAAGACTACCCTGAAAGTAGTGATGATGATCCTTCTGAAGCCGAAAATGATGAACAAATCACGCCGTACCCTTCCAAAAAGTGAAGAAAGTAATCAAGAAGATCTTACTACGATGCCAGCGAACGAACTTCTGTCCAAAGATAAGAATTTTAGTTATTCAACAACACCTTCAAGGATCAACAGGAGAACCGCAGCTCTCAATATATTCAATGGGAACCCAGGCATTACAAGGCAAGCTGCTCCAAGAGTCTCTACACCATTCGAAACATTCAAAATTTTCATTTCTGATAATACGATGGAACAGATCATTCACTCAACAAACACCGTCATGAAAGAACCAATATTTGAAGAAGACCTCTGGAAATGGATCGCAGTTAATCTTTTCCTTGGAATTAGCAAATCCAAAAATGCATCGATAGACAAAATGTTTTCAACCGAATTCGGTTTGCTATTTTTGCGAAAACTGATTACACAAGATAAATTCAAAAAAATGTGCTCGAAAATCAGATTTGACATCCACTCTCAAAGAAATAGAGAAATCAAAGATGCCGCCGTCTCTGGAGTCTGGAATTTTTTCATTAAAAATTGCAAAAACAGTTACAACCCAAGCGAATACCTGACAGTGGATGAATAACTATGAAACTTCAAAGGAAAAAGTTGGCTTCAGAACATACATTCCGACAAAGTCAGGCAAATATAGAATAAAGATTTGGTGCCTAACAGATGCAAAGACAAGTTACCTCCTCAACGCTCAAATTTATTCTGGAAAGGTTGGAAATACGACAGAAACAAATCAAGGAGAAAGAATAGTCAGAGAACTGACTCAGCCATTTCTTGGAAAAGGAAGGACAATAACGACAGATGATTTCTTCACAACAATGACACTTGCCAAGTACCTATGAACAAAATAAACAGGACTTGTTGGAACCATATGGAAATCAAGAACCTTCCTGCCTTCTGAAATAAATGCAAAATCTAGAGAGTTATCACCAAAGTTTTTCTACCATGTTGACATCACTCTTCTCAGGCACTCAGACAAATCAGGAAAATATGTGCTACTACTGAGTTCTCAGCATCAGTCTGGTGAAGTAGAAGAGAATGGAAAGCCCGAAATCGTCAATCTTTACAATGCAACGAAGGCAGGTGTTGACACTCTCGATCAGCTGGTGAGATACTGTATAACAAAAAGGTGATCAAAGCGCTGGTCAGTCTGCATATTCTATAACATTCTAGATCTTGCTGTGCACAATGCTTTCGTTCTATACTCGACAAAACATCCAGAATTTCTTCGTCAACATAAATCAAGAGCCAGAAGAGAATTTATACAGCAATTGGTGCTTGAAATCAAAGAAATTTAGTGCAAAGATAATGATAAAACAACCTCATGTGAACTGCCTGCAAAGAGAGCTAAAAGAGGACGATGCCATTTGTGCAGCAGATCAAAAGATAGACAGTCGAAAATTGTTTACTCAAATTGTAAAAAAAATGTTTGTCAGAGCCATTCTAAAGTTGTTTGTAATGAATGTTGCTAAATCAGTGTTTCTATTGGAAAAATATATGGGGCCTGGTAGGCCCCAAAATCACTTTAGTGGATGTAAATATTTTTTTGTAGGAGTGTTAAGGAGTTAATACACTAAAAAAAATCCTTTCAAAAAAATTTATTCCACTTTATCATAGCTGTAACAGATGTCACAGCCATCAAGAGATTAAAATAAGTAATATAAGAAAGTTGAAACTAATTTTACATTTTATACACCTCTGAGGTTCACAAAATGTCTTTAAAGTTAAAAGACGTAATTTGTGTTATTCTTAACACAATGAAGTTAAAGAAGAAATAAAACTCATTATTTCTAAGAAACTTAGTGCCTTTGAAATAAAATTTATTTATACTTGTAAAACAATGTAAAATGTTATTTTTTATAAAATATGATAAAAAACAAAACAATAAGATATCAAATAGTAGTATTATATCATTGATTATATATATATCTATTCATTGTCTTTGTTTACATGTGCATATGGGGAAAGAGCCCTTCTAGTTTCTATAGAAAGATTTATGCAAATAGTTTTGTCATTCAATTTTATTTAACCCTAGCCACTTATGTTTTGTTATACAGTATATTCTGTTTACAAAAAAAAACGTGAAGGAAAATGTTAATGCCACAGCATACAATGACATTCTAGAGAATTGTGTACTTCCAACTTTGTGGCAACAATTTGGGGAAGGACTTTTTTTTCGTTTTAGCATGACATTGCCTCTGTGCACAAAGCGAGGTCCATAAATACATGGTTTGCCACGGTTGGTGTGGAAGAATTTGACTGGCCTGCACAAAACCCTGATGTCAACCCCATCAAACACCTTTGAGATGAATTGGAACATCGACTGTGAACCAGGGTTTCTTGCCCAACATCAGTGTCTGACCTTGCTAATGCTCTGTTGGCTGAATAGGAGGGAATCCCTCAGCCATGTTCCAAAATCCAGTGAAAAGACTTACCAGAAGAGTTGAGGCTATCATACCTGTAAAGGGGGGAACAACTCCATATTAATGTCCATGTTTTTGGAATGAGATGTTCAACAAGCACATAGGGATGTGATGTTTGGGTGTTCACATACTTTTGGCCATACAGTGTATGTAAGGACAGCCAAAACATATGCACTTAAGAACACCTTAAGTATATGTGCATAAAGACAGCCAAATTGGATTCAACTATGGATAGCTAATCTGGGTGCAAGAGGTGGTAACTAAGCTGTTTAGTAAAGTACTTTAGTTGAATATTCGTCCATCAAATATTTGATACAATTATTTAAACTAAGTTTCATTAGTTCTACAGGACAATGGAAACTGTGAGATGAAAGTAAACATGAACTTGTGGAAAAAAATTAAACTAAGTAGGAAGATACAATAATATTTTAACAAAGGAGCATATAACAATTCCAGATGAATACTCATATTGTAGTTCACACTGTCTAGTTTGTACAACTGTTAATATACTTATTTTAGTAATTCCTGATGAATTACCAAGCACACATATTTCCCTGAAAGAAAAAAAAGGCCAAAGTATAAATGAAAAATGCAAGGCTTGAACTTCTGGTGTGATTAATAAGATCAGTGCCATTTCTTTTAAAATCAGATATCTGATCATATTGAAGACAAATAACAGTTTCATTAGTTTTACCTGACACTATATTACAGAAAATACAGATTACAACATGTTGCTCTTAGTATCCAGTATTTCACAGGAAGTTATACTGATGATGAAATAAGGGAAATATTTAAATATATAACGAACACACAAGAAATCAAAAAGAAAATAACGCACCTACAAGTAACAGGTAATGGGGTAAATGCTATGAAAAGTTAAACAGATGATGGATTGTCGAGTGAATTATGTTTTTCCCACACATTAAAACTTATGATAAAGCATGTTTACAAACCTCAGCAAGTTACACTTGATTGAAAGTTTATAATACATTTGAACCAGTCATCTCTAGCATGTTCAAAATTAATGGCCAAAGAAAACAATTTAAATATGACTCATTATAATCTTCAATAAAATGTTCAGACAAGATGGAATTTAAGGATTCATTTCTGTTGAAGGATTTTTTGGGAAAAAAAACAAAAAAAAGAACTATGCATTTCTGTACAGCTGAGAACAATTATTAGGGGTCCCAGTTTTTAAAACTGTTACAACCATTGGAAAAAATTACGAGAAACCTAAGTTTAACAGATAATTTCAGATGTTACCCCAACTGTGACTGTACTTCACTGCTATCTGTCAAGACCAGCACAAACTAAACTATTTTGAACAAAGAACAATAGGACCATCCTTGAGAGGAATATTAAAGCTATATTTGCTGGAATATAAAATATTTATATCCATTGCTAATGTTTTGGTAGGCCTTGAATTTAGCTGCTGAATACATAATAACATCAAGCTAAATCCAACATATTAACAACTTTCCACAACAAAAACAGTGGAAAAAAAATTATATATACAGAGGGAGAAAGAGAGAATGAGAGAGAGTTTGTCTATTTTAAAATAATGTTGAATTATTTTTTTTAAACTGTAGCCCTCTATCCTTAGAGTGCCTTCAACATTTTCAGTCATATGACTGTAAACAATACAAGGCTTATAAGTCAATCTAAACTGGATATAAATGTTAAGAAATTAAGAAACTATTTTACTTCTAACAATGCTTTCATATTAAAACAATACTTCATATACATAGTTCCACATCAAAGCCAAAAAAACACTTATATTTGTTAAAAATACACCATGAAAAATGTAGAGACCCTTTCCTTAAATAAAAAGCAAACAAAGACATGAACACAAAATATATATATACATATATTAAAATATATTAACGCACATAAATACTCATACTGAATTACCCTTATTCAATATAGGACAATAAAAGCATTGTAATTATATGTTACCTTCATGAGAGAGTAGTTTTATTTTAAAGGAACAAGTGCAAAGCTAAAGAAAATAGTTAATTTAACGCCTCATGGGAATTACTTTGAGATGTTTCTTTGCATTTTATGCAGTCTTTTGGAGTCACTGATTGTTATATAAGTTTTAAATGGTGGAAAATGGAAAGATATTGAAAAAAGTTTGTAACTATTAAATCCCTTCAGCTGGCTTGAATCTATGACTTTACAAACTTACAAATATTTTACAAATGCCACTCCTACTATAATCTTTATACATTCATGTCTGAAGATCACCAACATGTTCCAAAAAACACATTTCACAAGCAAAATATATCAATATGTATTGAAACACAAGTTCAAAACAGCTAGCTGTATGTAGAACAGTAACAAGAAAAATTATAACATTAGTAATAGATTCAGTACAAAATATACACTAAATCTTAATATACTTTAGATTCCAAACACAAGAGCAATTGATAAAATTTACCATCTTTATATTAGCACAGTATTATTAAAGTGATAAAGACAAACTTTCAACAAAGCTCTAGTTTCATTTCTGTGCCGAGGGAATTAAGTTCCCACATCTCAATAAGTTTGTCAGTGCAAATAAAATATCAAAAGAAACAGATACATTGTAAAAACACATGAATTACATTTAAACTTATTCAACACAGAAATACAAGAGCTTTGAGCTTTGTGATGGCAAAATTAACATACACAGAAAATTTTCAACTACTACATGTGTATATGTGTGTGTACATATAATAACATCAACCTAATGGTAAGTAAATTCTAAGTTACATATTTTCTAGATAGTTTATTAAAATTGGCTCTTGGTTACATGATAAAAAAACTTACGAAAAAGGCAAAGTGAGCAAACAAGCTGATGAGTAGCTCAACCCCATTAATTGTTTTTTCTCTCATCCATTTAGGAACTACAAAGTTTGAGATTAAGATCACTACTGGGCCAGAGAGAAACCTAAATGAGGGTTATATGATATTAATACACAAGCCACACTTGTTCATAAGTGCTAATATTTCAAGTTTTCTAATAGCATATTGTATGGTATGTTAAATGATGATAAAATAAAGTACTTTATTAAAAGACTTATACATAAGGTACAGCTTTACCATTTATGTTTGCATTGTACAAATTTACATTTCATTCATAATAAGAATAAAAATATAGCTGAAGTAAATATTTCAACCAAATAGTTACAGTTAAATGATGAGATGGATAATCAAAATTGAAATGAAATTTTAGACACTTATTAATTTTCATATGCTGTGCAAATTTTGTATTAACCCTTTTGGTACAGACTTAGTATAATATACACGAGTTCATCTACACAGTTGCACACGTTAAGTATTTGCACTATAACGTTTGATAAAATATACGCATCTTCACAAAAGTTCAGAGACTTTTAATAAAGATTACTAGCACTTTGTATAAAAAAATCAGAATTTTTTAATAAAATATTTTTACTAAAGATCTGTTTGCAAAAATAGTCTGTTTCATTACAAGTCTGTGTGTAAAGTGATTTTATATTATGATTACAAAATAAACTATTCTTCATCACTAAAATCTCAAATATTATTTGGGTAATCTTTAAAAACCTCCTAAGTATATTTCAAACATTTGTTCTTTGTAAGATATCGTATTTTATGTTGTTTTCCATACTCTAACAGTGTGAGGTCTGTAACTTTATCAACCTCAAAACCATCATAAAAAAATTAGGAAATAAATATACTTTATGCTTTTTTCATGCTAAAATGGCAATATATTATAACATAAAAATAAAAATGTTTAGTCTAAGCAGCTTAAGTCTCATAACCCTATATATATATATTTTTTATTATATAGACCTTCCAACCATGCCTAGCTGACAATACATAACTTCGTATTCGCATTATGTATCTATCAAAGTAAAAGTGACCTTTGGTCTTCCTTGTCTTGGCTGTATTTTAGTGGACTAGTATTTTGTAATATACAGTCACATTTAAATTATTATACATTATTTTTATATATACACTTCTGGCCAAAATCTTAAGGCCAATGAACATAAAGAAAAAATATGCATTTTGCGCTGATAATGGCTGATAAAACTAGTCTGAAAACATTTTAAGCTGTTGACTGGTTATTGATGTCATATGTTGTAGTAAGAGTATGTAATGGGCCATTTCAAAAATTGGAAAGAGTTGAACATTGAAAACATTGAGATTCACACTGTCTGATTCAGTAGATAAGCTACATATCAGAAAAATAAAAAGATATAAGGTTCTTATTTTATATTCTAGCTTGTCAATATTAGTAATCCGAGTTCCTAATTTGTACAAAATTAGACTTAGTATTTTGACATCGCAAACACCTAATTTTAAACAGTGCTGCATTAATCATACCACGTGACTCAATAAATCTATATTTAGATGTGTTCTTGTAAAATTTAATTTTAAATTAAAAACTTAACTCATACATAATAGTAAAGTTTGATTTGTAATGTACAATCTGATTCCAAATGTACTAACATAAATTCATAAAATAGTAGTTCAATAAACTTTTGAATTCAAGTCAATAAACATGATGGTATGAACTTTGACCTGTGACCTGTAGCAAAAGGGTTAACAGTTCACAGACCCCTTTTCTTTAAAAAAAAACATCATATTTGTATAATTTCACTGAAAAGAAGCTGCAGACTGCATGGAAATTTCATCTATTTTAATTTCTCACATGACTAAACAGTAATATATTGTCTGTCAGTCACACATTGCAATTTGTGCTGTTATGATGCCAGTAAACCATGGACATGCCACAAATCATGGGAAGAACTATGCACTCCATGGGACATAACACAGCATAACATATGGACTTCAAAAGCAAGAAGTAAAAATGTTTCTTACTCTTAACTTTGGTTTCATTAACATTTTAAATAGAACACTATCAGGGAATCTTTTGAAGTATATCTCGCATTTACATATACAACCAGTCTGAAGTTTTCAGGGTGCTTACTTTAAACACTGTATGGTAATAATAAAATACTTGCTAGCTTCACATTCAAATCTTTACTCATGCTAATATACAAATTATAACAAATGTTCAGTTAGAGAAAGTATTATTTCTAATTGTTTATCTGTAGTATCTCTAAAAAATCTAATTAATGCTTTTTTTTTGCAGAGTAAAATATTGTATTTGTCATTAATTTTCACCACAGCATATCTGTTGATAGTGAGAGTTAAATGGATCACAATTAGCTTCTGATTTAATACACACTGCTTAATGTAACATTTTAAAAGTATATATAAAGAAAACTCAGTTTCAATATGTGAAATAAACTATTTTCTCCCTAAAGTTCAATATATTAATATTACAGGTGTATACATTTCTCCTGCATCTTTTCTACATTTATTGGATAGAAACAGTTTATTTACCAAAATGTGTAGATGAGAAAGAGTTTTGTGTAAAAAGCTGACTTCTCGGGGTAATGCAACAAGGTAACAGCATTAGAATAAACAAACCAAATCCATCCCACCAGCCGTATACCCACTAATCCATACCCTGCTGGACTATCGTAAATGTAGAGCACTTCTCCGGGATCAAAGACCTATAATACAATACATAAAGTTACTGCAAGATATTACATGCATCTAAAAGGTAAGCTATATTTAACTAAAATATCATATATCAATACTTTTTCTCAGTTAAAATGTTTAATGATATTGTGGCATTTATTAAACAATGATCTTAGAAAAGCCAAACAATTACCATAAGAAATTTGGTGTTTCTTCCAAAATATAAACTATGAATTCATAGCACTGCTGAATAAACAATAATTAATGTTATTAGTTCGTTTTATGTGAAATGGCTAATTGTATAGGTAAAAATTAAAACACCATATTTTTAACAAACACCATTTTTATTAATAAAAATAAGCTCCATTTGCTGCAATGGTTTTCTTTCAATGGGTATTAATAAAAATATCCCATATGTATAAAATTCCATTGCTTTGGAGACAATAAACTCTTTAAAAGCTTTGACAATAGTCTCCTGATTCCTAAATTTTTCGTTCTGGAAAAACAGCTTCAAGTGCCAGAAAAGGTGATAATCGGTTAAGATAGGTCATATGAGTGTGGTGGATGATCCAAACTTTCATATTTCAATTCTCTCAATTTTGAAACAGTGAGTGGTGAGGTAGGGGGTCTGGTGTTATCTTACAACAGAACTGGTCCATACCTGCTTATTAATGATGGCTGTTTAGTGATTAATTTTTTATGCATTTTACCAATTTGTTGGCAGTAAGATCATACTGTAATTGTTTCACCACGTTGTAAAAAGGAGTCATGGATAATTCTCTCTGCAGACCACCAAACTGTTATATCTTTTTTGGATGAAAAGGCAGTTTCTATGCACTTTTTGGAGATTTGCCTGCATCTAACCATTGTCCTGATCTCTTCCAGTTGTTGTATTGGATCCACTCTTCATTGCACTTAACAATTCAATTCAAGAACGTCCTTTTGTTTCTAACCAGTTTCTGCTCTTCCATCAAATCATGCAGTACCCATTTATCCAATTTTTTAACCTTCCTCATTGTAGCCTGGTGACTAGAAACAATTCTACTAGAAACTTCTAAGTCTGCTGCAAGTGTCTGAACTGTCATTTTGAGCTAGCTTCCACAATACCTCTTAATATTTCTTCATTCATAACAGATTGAGGCCTTTCATGAGGTTCATTCTCAAGAATCGTATCAGCAGAACGAAATTTCTGGAATAAATACCAAATAATCCATTGAGAAGTAGTCCATTGTCCAAACACCAAACTGATGTTTATAGTGGCCTCTGCTGCATTTTTCCAAATTTGAGCTCATACAGAAAAAGTAGTCTCAATTCTTTTGAATACATCATCTTGTATAGGGTTCCAAAGAAACACAAAAACAATTATGATACAATTTGGTATGACAGACAAATGAAAAGCACAGCACCCTCATCACTACTGAGTAGCATACAGTCATATTATTGTACCTCACTTTTCCTAATCACAGTCATTCTTCAACTAAGTAAAAGTTAGCTAATATATATACATATTTGGAAAGTTTTTAATTTGTATTAAATTAAATTAGCATTTTAACCCAGTGATTTTTCAAAATATTAAAACAGGTTACTAAACCATCAGATTTTGGATAAAGCATACAAAAATAACATTTTTGACACATGACGTTTTAATGAGATATCACAAAAAACAAATTATTGAGTTAGCAAAACATTAATCAAGTTACACAATCAAACCAAGCCCCCAAACCCTTAAACCCAAGTGCTCAGTAAGCCTTGAAATAATATTTAATAAGCCCTAAAACTATTAATCCATTCAAATAGTTCATAAACAAAGTCCCAAACCATCTTTACATCTCTGTCTTCTCAAACATTAACTGCTTTAAATATAAAATAAGCCACTAATTCTATTAAATCATATATAAGTTTAAAGCCATGCTCCTTTTGCTATCAATTATTTTATAAGTTTTGAATGTTCAAACTCTTCCTCTTCTATTTTGAGAGCTCCATATACCACAGAAAATACAAGTAATTTATGTATTGATTTCAAAAACAGAATATTTTCAGGATTTGGAATTGACAAAAGAAATTTCACAGTTATTTAAAGTTAACATTTTCCTTAGTTGAAAAATCTATTTCTCATAGATACTTTTCACCCAGTTTAGTTACCGTCCCCATGCAACTGCAACTCCTACCAAATTTCATATTTTAAGATGAACTGCAATGATGCTTAACAACATCATCACGAAACAAAAGTCTTTCATCAATATGAGAACAGCATTATCTCCATGTGCAATAAATTCACCCTATTCAGTTATGATAGCTTAATTCTTTGATGAGGCATAACAAAACGATACATCAGACATGATGAGGTATCAATTGGAAATACATTTACAGAAAAGAAAAATGTTAATGTCTGAGATGATAACTCATTGCCTAACACAGTTTAGCTAGAACACAATGAAATAGTGAAGGGACCAATGTAAATTTGTACTTATATGACTCCCCTTCAGAAAGTGACAGAAGGAAAGTCCATGGAGTATGACTTCTGATGGCAGGGGCTTCATAGAAGCACACCAATGGGAATTTGCATCTCATCTTAACCAGGGAATACTCTTCACCCAGAATGTTAGAAGGAAAAATGCAAATGAATCCCAAGTGTTGCAGACACACTGAATGAGAATATGACCACCCAAGCACTTACACACAAGTGATCAGAAAGCCAGTATGAAAATTATGATTGGGGTGCACTCAGACCATACCCCAGGTTCTCATCTCAACTGTAATAAGCAAAACATGTGACATACTCCAGCTGCAGGAAGTGGGCATATCAGTGATATATTATGATTCTGTATAGTATGTGTTACCTCATTTCTACTGAGCAGACTCTACAGAACAGATTTCAAAAAGGCACTTAATGTTTGAAGGTTTGTTTTGTACAGCATGTACTCATCTCATCTCTAGTGAGTAGATTTTGGCTGCACAAGGAGAGTACAATATATTTTGTTTGTTTGTTTGTTTTGGAATTTCGTACAAAGCTACTTGAGGGCTATCTGTGCTAGCCATCCCTAAATTAACAGTGTAAGACTAGAGGGAAGGCAGCTAGTCACCACCATCCAGTGCCAACTCTTTGGCTACTCTTTTACCAACGAAAAGTGGGATTGACTGTAACATTATACACCCCCACGGCTGGGAGGGTGAGCATGTTTTTGCGTGACTCAGGCTCAAACCCGCGACCCTCAGATTACGAATCGCACGCCTTAACGCACTAGGCCATGCCAGGCCAATATATTTTGACTATGTTTGTTGTTCATTATGTGCTCAACTCAACTGAAGAGGCTCAGGCTGTTAAATGAGAGCATGAGTGGTATGAGTTATGTTTTAGAGCAGTGACCCACAGTACACTGTCCCACCTCTTAACTCACTGTATTAAGCCCAAGCTATAAGAATTCTCTTTGGTCTACCACCACAACAACTAAACAGTGGTACGTAATAAGGATGGTAGACTTACAATGCATGCTAGTCCATGAAATTCATACTGTCTAGATTATACAAGTGAATATATATGTATAGCTTAATTATACCTCAAGTGCTCTTGTGGAATGCCCCATCTCACTGTGAAGTTGGGGCACTTGGTATGAGCATTTTATATTATCCTGTCTCGATGCAGATTTTGAGTAAATATAACCCAGGAGGCAACATCATTACCATATGGAATCCTATGAAAGTAAAAGGAGCCCTGAAAAAGGAAATGGTAAAAATTCCTCTCAAAGAAGGTGGAATGATTGATGAAAGGTAACCAGTGTAAGCCTAAATCCATCAAGAGAGAAAATAGCCAGATGGTATAGAGAAGGAAGGGCATATGCACAAGGAATTTTCCACACGCACACCAGAAGGATCTTAGAGCTGGTGAAGGTGAAATACAAAACAATCAGAGAGATAATGAAGAAATAGCCTGTGAGTATTCACAACCAAAGAAATTACTGGGGCCCATGCCATTGAACAGGATACTGGAACCAATCCAGGTAAAATCAACCAAGTCAATGAGCTGGAGAAAAAGAAGCTAGAGGAGAAAGTACAGATAACCTCCAAAGCAGATGAAGTATCAAGAAGGGAAAATTTGTACAAGCAAAAACTTATACTTTTAAGTGCAATGGAAAAGAGTGCAAGAAGCATCCATTGCATCAACAATGGAATGATGAAATTGTAGGTAAAAAAAAGAAGAAAGGAAATAAAACAAAGTTGATAAAAAATGAAGAAACCTACAGCTCAAACTGGACATATATGACAATGTAAATCTCTATATTATGATCTTAGTAAAGAACAGGAGTCAGGCAAGGAAGTCGAAGTGTGACAGAGAGAAGAGTACGGGGGATAAGCACACTGTGGTACTGTGAAAGGCAAAATGCCAAGAACAATGCTACCCAATAATGAACAAAGTTACAACTGAAAAAAAAAAATAGACAAACAGTTGGATAGAAAAATAGAAAGGTAGTTCACAGCAGGACTATCAGGACAGTTGCAGATGAATCAATGATGAAAAATCCACCACTTTCATTGATAAACACAACAGAAGAGTGACAGAGTGAAAGAGAGAAGAGAAATTGGGTAGAAGTAGGAATAGGCAGACAGGAGTTGATATCAGGAGGTGAGGAAGCCTGAAACAGAGAATAGGATCAAAAGCATCCATGAGCAACATGCCACACCAAGAGTGGCAGCCCACCAACAAGTTCTAAGCTCATGGCAAAGGACAGACAATAAGCAAAACTTTTTGTGAATATGCCCGGAAGTGTATATCCAATGCCCAAAAGCAAAGGGTCCTAGAATTCATGTCTCTTAGACAGTTTACAGAAGAGACAAGTACAGAACTGACTGAGTAAAACATGACCAAACGATCCACCAGTATGGGAAGGAAAAGGAATGTGCCCAACAAACAGCAAGAAGATCATGCACGTTGAGATTGAGTGTACACTCATTAATTGCCCAAATAACAGAATTTCTGCCCTCTATCAAAGAGGGATATATCAGTGAAGAGAGAGGTTTGGTCCAAGAGGTAGTAAGAAAGTGCTTGAAGAAGTATGGGCAAGGAACAGTCACCATGACAAGACCTCACAAACAAGGGCAACAGAACTCCAAAAAGAAATACTTGAATCAACATGACGTTAGGGATTTCAATGAAGTCAGAGTCCACAAAAGTGAAAGAACCTCTGCTCAGGAAGAGAAAGAAAAGCACAAAACTTGATGATCAACATGTCACAGATAACACGAGGGGAAAACAGATGAACTCAGCAGAGACATGAAATGAGGAGAATGCCCTGAAGTACCAAATATTGAATGAGGAAGTGTAACAACTTAGATTTCAAGATAAATCATGGGGACAATCATTAAGCTGGCCAAAAAAAATACCAAAAGCAGGAAGTCAGAAAAAGGAAAGGACAAAATTCTATAACTTGGGATAAAGAGTCACAAACATGACATTATGTTTTTCCATGTTGTCGCAGATGTTTATTTTTTTTTTTTTTCATTCTTATATCAAATAGGAGGAGAAGGATAATAAAAGTGGATTTGTAGTTTCGTGTTGTAAATGAAAAAGTCCCACAGAATTACATTAAAAGAAATGAAAATATAACTGCGATTAATAGTAAGGTTTCGAACAATAATATGTTTGTAAATAAATGAAAGAACTGACACAATTAGTATACTGTTATGTTTTCAGGAAGTTCATGACAACAAACCTGTGTTCTTTCATGATGAGTGCCAGCAAATTAAACTGTTTTAATTTATATTTTTTGTAACATACATTAAATATTGTGTATAATTACAGACAGGTATAAATGTGAGGTATATGCTGTGAATGATGAAAAATTCACTGCAAAAAACGACAAAAACTGCAAAATTTTATAGTGTAATTTTATATTAATGAAAACATAAAGTTAAAAAGCATTTTATAAAAATACCAATTTCTGTTGATGTGTAATCATAAAATTGTTAAAAAATGAATAATTTAAAAATGACACTTGTGTAAAACATCTTTTTACAATTAAAATGAATACAACGTTAAAATAATACACAATCAATTGCTATTAAAAACAAGGACTTGCCCTGAAATGACTCTACATATGTTTCAGTGTCTGTGTCACATTCTTAAAGAATAACAACAAAATCAAAGTTGTGATTTCCATAACCAAATTATCAATTACATATCAAAACACCATTTAGACTTAAACTACCTATAATTAAACACATCTTAACATTTTTAAGGTAAAAAGTTAGAAGTAAAATGTAAAGTGGACAGCATGAGTTTACTTACCATATGTTTAAGGCTTATCCACAAAAAACAATTAATATAATTAAAAAAATACAAAGAATGTAACATTCTCCCCACATTGTAAATTAAACAGCATCATTAGTACTAAAGACATAATAGATGAAATAAATAAATGTGGGATTTATAAAATTCCTTTTAGCTCTGGTCAAATTTACAGTAGCCAAATATGCAGAAATTTAAAATGCAGAATCAAGGAACATAAAAACACAGTAGTAAAATATAAAGTAAATTAATCAATATTAGCAGAAAATGTGGCAGAAAAATCTCATGTTATAGAATGGAGAAACACTAAGACAATAACACAGGTAGAATTTAAAACAGAATTAAATATCAGAGAAACTACTGAAAATGAAGAAAAAACAAAAATATCATATTTAGCAGCGGAAATGGTCTAGATCTAGAAATAGTAGAGTACTGGATAGATACACTGTGATTCTGTATAAAGTTTAGCTGGCACTTTGATATTGTTGTGGTAGAAATTACTGATTGTGAAATGAACAAAGAAGACATAGACAATTTACAATAATATTTATTTACAAATTCAGCATATCCCAAATTTTCTCAGTTCACAGTACACTTAGTGTCTTAATAATTTTTTTCACGGTGTCACTGGGCAAAAAGAAAAACATAATAGTTATTTTCATTAAGCAGTTAGGTCCAAACAACTTAATACTTAATAAGTATTTATGTTTGAACAATTTAGTAGCCATTTGAAAGAATAATACACATAAGTTGAAAACAAAAACATATTTTTATTTCATTTTTAAATAACCACAATTACTGATGGGATGTGTGTTTGTTGGGAATTGCACAGCTGCTCAAACCTTAGAATGAGATTGGACAATGCCACTGTCATTTCCTGTTCCACGTTGATTTTTGCATGGTACTTGCTTTTTGTCACAACAACTGCCAAAAACCAGCTTCCAGAGATATGGCATCGCAAATGGAATTAGGGTTCGACGAGCTTTGGTACTTAGCAGCAGATATTCATCTTTTATTGATATCCAAAACTCAGTCAGTTCATGCTGCAAAGTTTTGTTTTTAAAGCCTTGTCACAAGACAGCTCAATGTCAAAGGAATGTAGCACAATCTAATGTTAAAACTATGAACTACCTCAAGCTAAGAATTTGCCCAAGAGATGTTGATATTGATGTGTTTCCCTCGAAAATTTTAAATATTCCGCAGTACCTGCGCAAGTTCACCAAACAATTTGGGAACCACTGCAGAAATTTATTAAATCACAATAAAAATAATTTTACAGTGACAATATTTACATAATTATTAATTTAACAATATTTATGCAATTATGAATACTGGTACAATCACATAAATACAAAACATTAATTGGCCTTGACAGAATGAAGAATATTAATAACATATTTCAACACCAAATAAAATTTCATCTTCTTTTTTTTTAAATCATCACACACAATTCTCAAGTTGTCTAAAAGCTCAAAAGTGATGACTTTAGGCATTCAGTGATGTCTCTGCATCCTTAGAAACATTTATATATCATTACAGAGCTCCAAAAACTTCAGAATGTAAAGAACTTCCACATATGAATGTCATCACATTTTCTCCAGAAAGTTTGATTCCAATAAATTTGCTGACCTCCAATCTGCATTCCAGAAAGTTTCAACACCTCATAGTTTTCTAAGCCTAAGTCACGAGCATTCCGAAATTATCAATAACTTTTCTAAAGTTCAAGAATATTTTTCAAAAATCGATCATATTAGTTATGCTAGGAATTCTGATCAGGCTTATTTGGTTTTTAAATTGGTATTTTGTTCCATATTCAAAACCATAAGTTTTACATCTGAACATTACAGTGCTACTATTTATTATTAACACCATTACATAACAGATATGTAAAGCATGTGAGTATACTAGTCCCAACACTGTTTATTATTACTGCTGAACTTATTTTTGGGCAAGTCCTTGTTATTATATAAGATTTAAATATTGTATTCCCTTTACTTGTAAAAAAAGAAAACTTAAACTTAAGTTACTTGTGTTAGTCTTATCTTGTTCCACAATTTCATACAGTATATAATTTGACTAAAGAAGTATTCAATTTTGGAGAAAAATTTTCATGTGGATTACCAAGTTGTTATTATGGTTTAAAAATTCCGCTCAAACCCTATTTTGTAATTGGAATGATAAGAGTTATGTTGCACTAGATAAAACTCACTATTTCAGGTACCTTTTTTTCATATATAAACAAGGCTGAATATACCACTGTATATAATGTCATGAATATGCCTATTTTAGCTGATGTCAGTGATCTCAAACGCCCTCTTGTGACAGTATATCCCTTAGCAATAAGAATCAATAGGAGAAGAAAGGTCATTGTACTTGCTGCTTCAAGCAACCTTCCTGAAAAAAACATATAAAAATGAAATCACTTGTAGTAAGCTACAGAACAGTAATAAAATGTAAATGCATGTTTTTGAACACTGTAAAAAATTAATAACAAGGATAGTAACTCCATAGAACACATACAGTATAATTCAGTGAAAAAAAAAATAATCACAGTCTATACCAGAACATCAGCTTTATGCAAAAAGGATGATGTTTTTTACTGTAATAAAATGAAGAAATTTATGTATAAAACATCAAAACCTCCAATTTAAGTTACAATTAACAAATCACAACCCTTAATGATTGTACAACCTCGATCTCTCTAGTAAAGATCCACTTACTGATTTTGGGCTCTTGAACTTTTATCTAATCTTTTATAAGAGCATAAAACCTGTGGTTTTCTGAAAAAAATTCATGTATAAGCTGACTTAAATAACACTATGTAACAAAATTTTTACTTTTTCTTGTTCCTGGGCAGGAAGTGTCATTTCCCAATTGCTTATGCCTGAAGTAAATGGAAAATACCTATTTTTCTTTTCAAACTTTGCTTTTGTGACCTGGGAGTGTACAAGGAAAACATGATGGGAAACTATATTTGGGGGCTGATACGTGAAAGTAATTTACATCACAGTCACAAATCTCAAAAACTACTTATTTCTAAACATTTCTGTATAACTTTAGTATAAATAAATGTAAATCTTGATTCATATGTTGTTTTACTGAGACCTTATGTAAATGAAAATGTCCAAACTGCCCATTTTTACGTAAAAAAACAGGTTAATTTCTAAATTTCACTATCCAGGACACAAAAGCAAAGTTTGAAGGGAATGATGGCCATATTCTGTACATTTACAACATAAGCAATTAAGAAGTAACACACACTATCCAAGAACTTAATTTGTGTAACATAGTGTTATCATTAAGTTGATCTCTATTCATTTTAGTTTTTACTTGGGAGATCAGGCTCTTCACCAACCCTCACCTAAAAAATTGAATTAATATTCCTTATAATGCCAATGGTTAGTATTTAATTTGTACTGTTTTCATTTTTGAAAAAGTGAATTCCCAAGTGATTCAGCAGGAGTTGATTTGAAGGGAATAATGGCCATTTTCTGTACTTTTACAACATAAACAATTAAAAAATAACACATACTATCCAGGAATAAAATTTGTGTGAACATAGTGTAATATGACTGTCAGTAATTTTTTTGTGAGCCTTCTCAATATTTAACCTTTCTAGTGATCATTTATGAGTGTGTTCTAATAATGTTTATCTTAATGTGAGGACTATGTGCAAATTTCTTCTCTACTTACGAACATTAGAAATGGTTTTTCTCTACCCTTCTTATTGTCCAGTTGCTGATATCTTCCTTTAAATTAATTATGACATTCAAATTAACTCTCTGACCACAATAAAATAAAGAACATACTTAATAACATGGCAATTGACCTTAATAATGACAATATATATGTTGGTTTTAAAACATTTACAATAAAAACAACAGACAAAATTGTCTACATCATTCTTATTTTTTTCAAAATTTGTTGATTACTTTTCTTCTCTCTTTTTTTAAATGCCAATGAATATTTTGTAACAAATGGAAGCTGCTATTACAGCAGCAATTTTAGCCTGTGTGATGAGTTGTCTTGATGTTCACCATGTGTTTAAACTGGTGAAATGATATACTGTTTCTGCACTCTCCAATGTTAACCCTTCTGATACCAGAACCAGAATAATCAGCAGAACATTTGGTTCTTACTCTACTCACCAATTCTATATGTTACTGATTTTTTTTTTTTGCCTAAATTTAATAGCTTTTGAAAATCTCAAAAACAGGAATAAGGTTTAAATATGTATATGTTTCTAAACTTGGTATAAGAAAGATTTGAGACTATAATGAGCAAGATATAATATGCATTAGCCTTTTTTTTTTAAGCCCCTCCCTACATATTTCGTTCTACCAATGCTTAGCAATAGTTTCCAAAGAAAATAATTCAAAAAATGTTTTTATAAATAAGATAAACCTACTTGTATTAGTTTCAACAACACATACTATATGTTATTTAATAATACTTTTTTAATACTATAGGCTTATACATGCAAACATCACACCTGTACTTGAATTTATTACTGATGAAAAATATGCAAGTTTATTAGATTTTAGAAAATGGCTGTTAAAAATTGGCTTCGATGTTGAATATCAATTTCAGTTCATGGACAATCATACTTATTTTATAAAATGAATATGATAATGTGTGAAGAATAGAAATATACTGATGAATTACGGTTCACAAAACCAGTGCAGTTTGTAGAACAAGTATCCATGAAACCTGATTTTGAAGACAACTACAAGAGATAAACTATCTAACTGCTATTAAAAGAATTTTCAAAAAATATATAATTTACATTAATTATTATTTGTAAATTATCAGGACTTATTTCTACAATTTAAAATATAGTGACATTTTAAATAAGATTTTATGAATGGAAATGCAGAAATGGCAATCAACAGTTCTACTACCAGGTGGTAAAGATTAACTAGCCTTTTCATTGTGTATATGTAGGTTTCTATACCATAAGATTTCTGTTCATATTTATTAAATGTTTCTACAAAATTAATCATCATGTTGGTTCTCAGACTTTAAACAGCTTATTGTTCATCTATTTATTGATTCTAATATTATATTAGTTTTAAAAGCCTTATGTACAATGCCATTAATCTATTTTGAGTACTATCTTTCTTGAAAGAGGTTGTACTGCTAACGTTAAAAATTTTATTTTTAGGTACCACAGAGATTAGCTGGTTCAGATATTTGATCTTCTTGAAGACAATGTTTTAGTAGTTTGAAATATATTTTTTTTAGCTTTTAAGTAACCATGTATATGTTAGCTAAAAATTCACTGGAATAGAAAATCACTTTTTGTCAACTGTGTGTTTATTGTAAGGACCACATTTCCTAAATTAATCTAAAGAAACAAAAAAAGGAAATTACATACAAAATTGTTACTACATATAAATTAATTTTTATTTCTTAAAAGTGAAAAACTAATTAACACCTTTCTTTAGTGTAGTGATGTGGACATCTTGGGAATTCTTTTACAGACAAGGAACTATCTTATGTGTACTTTGACAATGTTTTAATCTCTGAGGCCTTCTTAAGCACTGAACCCAAAATGGATAAAAACATATTAGGCAGTCTTCCCACTTATACAAGATTCCTAAGGTTATTAGCATTGGTTTTATAATGTGTAGACAGATCACGAACAAAGACTTTTCAAAAATGGTTACAAATGCTATAAAATATGCAGACAAATCTATGATCAAAATTTTTTAAAAGAAACATTAAACCAAAAACAGGTGTAAAACTGCAACATTGTGTAAAAAGTACAGTACTCTGTTCATTGTCTTACACTACTTGAAAGATTAAAAGTCAGGCCTGAAATCTGTTTCCTTACCTAAGAGTTTAAAACCAGGAAGACCGATGCCATCATGTGCAAATACTGCATAAAAGATACACAGACAGGACACTCCAGCTGACTCCAATATCAAAGATGCCAAGAAGAGTTTATATGTCACATGAAGTAGGTGACGTGACCGAAGAGTATCTAGAAAGTATCACTACAAGTATTTTCAAAGAATTCAGAAAATTAATTATATAAAAGTGCATTTAGTACAAGAAAAATTTTACAATAAAGCACTATGAAACATTTCCTGTGATTATTATGTAGCTATGATTCATATTTGCATCATTTGGTAGTTTAAACTAGTAAGAAGCAAAAAAAAGGGGCAACTATTTATGGATAAAATTATGGATAAAATACACTTAACTATCAACAATATTACTGGTTATATTACATCCAAATCAATTACATTTTACAAATGATCCTTAAACTGTTCTTTATATATTTAATTTAATTATCCACTATTTGTTAAACTTTGTGCCATAATTTCATTTCAGAAAAAATCATTTCAAATTTATTTTGTTTTTATACATCTTATTAAATAACCTAATACAAAAATAGCAGTAACTGGCTAAAAACAAATTCATGAAAAATAAGGTACCAATGATTAAAGAATTAATAAGTATTTAAACAATTAGACAAATTTGAATAGGCTAAGCTTGTCAACCTTAAAGGGTGGAGGAAAATGTTCTTAGGATCTCATATGTTCAGGTTCAAAATGGTCAGAAAAGTCAACATTCACTTACAGTAAAAACTGGAAAGAAGAGGAAGAAAAAAAAAGGATTCCAAAGAGGGTTTAACATTTTATTGTTGAGAATGTTTTGATATTTCAAACTATTTATATTAATTATTTTGTGTTGCATTGATGAAAAAATTTTGGTTCAGCAATGATTTTTTTGATTGATCAAAATTAATTCTCTGGTTAATTGTGTCAACACTTAATGCTAAAGTCATTTTTTAAATGTTCTTTAGACAACATTAGATTTCATGGTCCTTTACTTCAGTTGAAATAAATGACTGTTTAACCAATATAACCATGATTAAAAGAACAAGAAATTGAATAAATACCATGCTTGTAGTGGGTTTCTATCTTATCTTTCCCTTTGTCAAATGTATTTGAAAGTTTGATTCACTGCCTCAAAAGCAAGTTTTATTCTATTTTGAAACAGCACTAATTTCTTTAATATCAAGTGGTAGTAAAATATCATTAGATATGACCCATTTCTTAACCTATCCACAGCTGTTTATCTGTTTTGTTAAATTTAAAACTACAGGAAATGGGCAACATTTTTAAGGCAGTTCAAATCAGTATTGATTTCCCCTTTATGTTAGAATGAATGTTTCAAATAACTCAAATAAGAAATGGGTATTTGTTAAGCTTTTGTAAATAATGCTCTTCGGACTCGATGTAGAAAAAAAAGGCTCATACATTCTGGTTTTCAATACATTTCTGTGCCTAACTTACCATATGAGCATCTTTAACTAAAATATCAAGAAAAGGCATCTGGACATTATTCTCTAGTTCATAAGTAAATATGAATCAGGATGAACCAAATTTAATTCTTCATGAAATTGTTTAATGAAGTTCTCTTTCAACTAGACTTACTAGAGTAAAGGAACATGAAGGTTATCATTGTAAGAAAGAGGGAAAAAATCAGCTTTATCATTATATGTTCACAAACAAAAATATAAAATTAATTTTGATTAATAAAAAAAATTCACTGTTGATCCGAAATTAATTCATAATTCAAGCACAGAAGAATCAATAGAAATAAGTAGTGAAACATGTTTAATAATGAAATAGGATTTGAACTCAACTCTATTTGGAAGTTTGTCTTTATTAAATTTTTTGCTCTACTACTGTTTGTGAACAAATTATCCTTCTGGACAATTCTGAAGTAGAATGTACAAGATAATTAAAATAATTTTACTCCCTCCCTTGAAAATGACACTTGGCCTGTTTTTTTGTTGTTGTTGTTAACTCTTTAGTTATTTGTGCATCATTATACTGATGGATAAACACTTGTTTTCAAATGCACACACTTTTACAAGTTTTCATAACAAATCTTTTTACCCGTGTGATATTAATGTCTGAGTTTAAAAAAAACATGTTCTAAGTTAGGATTTATTTTAGTTGAACTTTTTTTCCACAACTGAATCCAATACATCACACATTTCAAGTTATAATCCATCTGAACAAGTCTTCATAAATGTGCAGCATATTACAAAAAAATAAAATTATTTTAAAGAACAGTATTTAGAAATTAACAGATGTATTTGAAGTGTTATTTGTGAAGTTTTAAGATGGAAATAACCTTAACAAGTAACTTACATGCTTCAAAACATGAGGCCAAAATCAAAAGGAAATACACAGCAGCAAATGTGATGTCAGTTTGCAAAATATCTAAATGAAATGTTAAAAGGATTACGAATTAGCACATTTCAATTGCATAGTAAATGATCCTTTCCTGAGGCCCATTGACCTACATCTAGCAATATAAAAGAAAATAGTCATGTTACACAAAACACAATTATACAGATGATAAGTTCATCTGTAATATCTGACAAAATTCCATTATTTAAATACAGCCACTCAACATGAAAATTCTTTGAATTTTGTGCTAAAAATAAAGCATTGAAACAATATCTGTGGATAATATGCCAAGTATTCCAAAATTCTGAATCTTTATGCACACACCATTACTGGCAAAAGAACAATTATTTAAATTAGGTCTATTGTTTTTCAAAAACAATCAATAAGGTGTCAGCTCTTAGTGATTCTTAACAAAATTAAATTTATGAGGATCAGTACAAATTCAGTTAAGTCTGTAATGAGTTTTGGGTTTATTTAGTTCTCTAAATTCTATTACTTTTAGGCCTTCATTGTGGGGAATGTTTGAAGAAAGAAGAAATATCCATAACACAGATAATATATAAAATTCAAATAAAGAGTATGCAATATCATAAAACAAAAAATATATTAAATAATAATTAGAATACACTGAATTATCATTTGGCCATAACATTTACCATATCTGGTGAGGTTCAGCCAACCTATGAAATATAAATCAGTCTAAAGACTCAAGCTAACAATGCAAAATAATCCTCATAATAAAACAATACATTCATATAACCAAAAAATAATAACTATACACACTAAACACTCTGAGTTATACCGTTATTGGAACTAATGAAATGTAATTTTACAAACAATGCACAAAAACCAGTTATTTTTTCATGCATTTTACTGGCATGTTAGAAAATGCTGAAAAAAGTAACAGCATCCGACTACTAATCATATAAATCCCCATTTTAGACATTTGCATTTGCCAAAAAAAAGTATTTCTTTATGTAGTTACTTGGAATACCAAGAAATAAATCTATTTGTAACAAAAGCTCTGGATGTTCAAAGAAATCAGTCACCAAGCTTGGTAGTCATCAGTACAATAAACTTTGTTTCTACAGTAAGAGAAGCAAATTTTACTTGTTTTTGACAAATTGGGAACATTATTAACTCTTGGAATACTGTTAAAACATAATCAAGTATTTACATAAACACACCTCTCATGGAGTACTTCCACATGACATCTGAATGTATCAACATTAAATTAACTCACTAACATGCTATTGGAATAAGATAACTTCAGTAAGGCAAGTGACAGAGTACTCAGTTTATCAAGAAATTAAGTCTGCAATGAGGAGACAGAAACAGCACAATGTTACAGTGAGACATAGACCTAGCTATCCTTTAGTAAAATGTAACTTGAAGCGTAGAGTAACAAAATGTAAACATTACCAATATCAGTAATGGCTGAAAATGTTGAAACATCATGCAATCAATGGAAGGATAAAACATAGACTGTGCAAAATTGAAGCATTTTACAGCTAAATGCATAAATATCAAGTAAAAGATTTGAAATAAGATGTTTAACAGAAAAAATAAAGATATTTCTGAAAGACTTCATAATGTAGGTGTTAAAGTGGAGGACAGAAACATTGTAGTTGATGGTCCAATGTTAACTACTTACAACAGGGCTAGTAGGCACTTGTATTATTTAAGATCAAATACTATCGATTCTCAAAATAAATACTGAAAGTTATCAACTCTCAGCATGTTTTAATTGTGTGTTTTGATCTATACAATTCACAAAATAGAGACAACCATAAAGAAACACATCTTAAAACTAATATATACTTACATTTAGAATGATCAAATATTATCCACTCTCAGCAGTGTGTAAACATTATCAGTTCTTAGTGTTATTGATCTAGGAATATTACACAGATGTAAATATATTTTTTCCAACTTTATTTCTTTTACCCATCTTATGTAATATACATAATGGAAAATTAAGTATCCTTGAAAAAATATACAATTATATAAAAAGAAATATATATATGCCATTACACATTTTACAATTACCTCTGTTGTAACATATAGTATGCATACAAATCTATTCTTACAACATTCTTACAAAAGCAAGAAAAACTTTCAAACTACCGATAATAAAAATCAAAAAACAATAAATCCCATCAATTAGATTGCCAGCTTCATGCAATGATAGTAATATGTTTTTTGCTTGGTTCATTGTAGGTTTTGTACAAATAACTGGAACTATCAAAAAGACAAAAAAGCTTGAAAGTTTGATGTTCTTATTATGTATGTAAAAATATAAAAAGTGGGTTTTCTTGACATCACCGATTTTGTTGTTATTGTTTTTTTTTGTTTGAAATCAGAATCTTAAGCAATGTGTTTTGATATAATGATAAGACTTTAAGCCAATCACCATCTAGTACATTATATTAATTTTTATGATGTCTTTAAGGGTTTTAGAGAACTCGTGAGATAAACATTTCATGAAACACATTTTGCTAAAAATTTACATTTTCAAATATAATTTTGACCTTAAAAATTATGCATTCAGATAACTTTTACTGAAAAATATGACAGTTTGATAAAACTTACAAAACTCATCAGCAGAAAATTGTTTAAGCCAAGAATTTTTCTCATTGTTAGTCAGCACAAAACGATACTTGAACTTTAAACCCTGAAAATAAAGTTTCATGATTATAAAACCTTAAATAAATTACAAAAATATGTTGCAGAGCTTATGAATGGCAGTTGTGTGAAATTACAAAAACACGAAATGGCAACAGTGTGTGTTTGTAAGTTGTCATATTTGTGCTGTACCAATCGTGGATAAAATAAAGCCAAGTTTTTAGAATTATAAACTCAAGACTTACTGCAGAGCCACTGATGGGAAGGGGGACAGTATATTGTTGAAACTTAGAAATTAATGAGTAATTAATTTCACCCTCTATTTTCTTATTGTTAGATTTTTCTTTGAGTCAAACAAAACTAAAAAAGGCCATAAAGATTCATAGAGCAACTAACTCAGTTTATAAACTATAAGTGTGTTAATAATATCTTTAAGAAAATTCAAAATGAAAAATAAGTGTGTATTTACAAATAATTTACAAGGAAATAAGAAATTATGAAATTATATATATACATATAATGCATATTAGGGAGAAAACAGCAGATGAAACAATTTATAAGAAAAACATGGAGAACATGAGAGGAAAAACATTGGAAAAAGTCTGAATATTGGAACATACAAAAATCACCCACTGGATAAATGAAAATGGTGTAAAAAATAAATGTGCAGAATCTACCATGATGTAACTCAGAATATATGTCACTTATAATGACCAAAATATTCCAATTGAATATTTGGGAATGTGTCTATAACGAAATAGGGAGATTCAAGGGAAACTGAAGGATTCTAATGAAAAAACATGGAAGAAAAATGGGTTACATAACACCTCCAAGCCTGAAAGGCTAAAATAAATTATTAGACTATAATTGTTTGCAGAAGAAAGAAATATGTGGCCAAAGAATTCCAGAGCTAGATGTGTCCCTATCCCTAGTTGCCAGAGACTTAGATAAAAAAAGACCTATCAGGATATATCAGAACCTAAGGGAAGAGAGAAAGTCTTACAAACATGCCAACAACTCCAACTTATGACATCAACATGTCAGCAGCCAAAAAATATAATTCCACCTGAAAACAGAAAACCAAGGCAAGCAAAGAGGTAGGGATAATACAAGGTCTATCCATCATATCAGGCCCTCAATCTTAAAATACAAAGAAATTGTAAAAACAAAATTGTGATGTGCAATTTGTTATAACCTCAGCAATTTTTGCACATCTAATTCACTTTTTTTAACAAAGCAAATTCAAATACTCCAACAAATACAATTGTACTGCCTTTTATTTTTGCTGATATTATCAGTTGTATTTCATATTTCATGTGTAAACTTAATACAATGAAAAATTAAATATATACATTTAATATAGAATGTTTACATCCACAAGTCACAAAAACTAAATTTTCTTTTAACTCTCTATCATTAAAAAACTAAAATATATTTATAAGCCTAAAATACATCCGACTTTCTAGTTTTAATTCTTTCTAGAACTTCATCACTTAATGCTTTAACATATCATACCTTAGATGAATTACAGTTGCTAACAGCAATAAACCACCAATGTGGTCGTGCAGTTTCAAAGATTCGGTGTTGGGAACAATGATACATACTTTCACCACCAGGAGTACGCTCAACAGCACAACCTGAATTAGGACTTTCTATAGTGAGGTTTATCACTTGACCTCTCTGAACAGAAAGAACAGCTTCTTTTTCCTGGCAAGCCTGTAAATATTTTAAAAAATGAAAACTTTACATTTTCAACAAATGCAAGTGTATTATAATTGTAAGTTTTTAAACTAATCTTTAAAAAATTTAAGACCAGTGCAGTTATTTATAAAATCACAATATATATATATAGAGAGAGAGATAGATATGCATTCACATAATATATATTTTCTGGAAAAAAAACAACATAAAAGAGATTGAATAACACACAGACAATACTAAGAGTAACCATTAAAATATACTAAATTCTTGAATACAAAATACAAAATACACACACACACACACACACACATATATGTCTAATTGTGACAAGGCAGAACATAAACAAAAAAACAAGGCCACAAGACCAACTAAAATATTATAAACTATGGAATATAAGGAGCATTTTATCAAATCAAGATGTCCAGACTTCCAGTTAGCCTAAAAAAAACTGAAGTATTCACAAATTCCAGCTCAGATCTCTAAAATATTTATAAACCCATTTCTTAAACTCCCAAACCTAAAGGGTTGCAACTTTTAACATTCTAGAAGGCAATTTGTTCTACTGATCTTCCATACTTTTAAAGAAAAAAAAATCTCCTTCATGCAGAGATGTCTGACCTTTCCAAATCTTCAATTTAAGACCTTTTCAGGTGAAATGAATAGAAGTTTAAGCTTCACAGAGTATGTCTGCTTAACATGACATTCCAACAAGATAAGTTATTTTATATGCAAAAACGGCTCGTTTTGGGTTCAGAAAATATTTTAAATAGAAGAGCGTAAGTTATTACAAATCAGTACTGATCAACAGTACTCATCAGCTGAGTTTAAGCTAAGGAATATTGAACAGACAGGAAACAATATGTATAATACATAATGAAAATTATACTTATCAAAACTTGAAACAAAAAATAGTGTTTGTGGTTGTGTATTTCAGGAACATTCATCAAACAAATGCAATGTTTCTACCTAAATTAAACTATACATTCATCTAAAATGACTATTATCACATTGGTTATTTTCATTTCACACAGGAATATGGTCTGTAGATATTACCTGAAGAAACAGTGACAAACATTGCTATTCAACAGTCACTATACGCCATGTTCTCCACAGGTGATAACAAGCATCACCTACTTTGAAAATGACACAGGAACAAAACTGACTTAAAACCAAATTTACTTAATGGTTTTCTTGACCACATGCTATGAGAAAAGCCTGCATGTACACAGAACAAAGAATATATTCAAAATATATTTTAACTACACTGAAAGAATAAATCTAGGTCATATTCCTGTAACACTTTTTATGTCTTCCTTACTTTAGGCTCGTCTCAATTCAATAATTAACTTTAAAATAACAACCATTAAATTTAAAATCATACTGGTCAAAAAATGCATTAACCCTTCCTGCCTTTCACATTTCACAGATGTCACAACCATCAAACAATGAAATACACAAATATCTTAAACAATAATACCATTTAAATGCAATGCATACACCATTAAAAAAGGGGTGCAGAAAGAAAATAAAAAAATGCAAAGTTTACAACATAAACTTATAACACAGAACATTATGTACTTACAATAAAGAATGAAATACAACTGAGTAATCAGAAAACTAGGAAAGTAAAATTTCTGGGTTATAAATTAAAAAAACCAAACATGTGGAGGTAGATGCTATAATACACAACACAAGAAAACAAGCTTTCACACAATTTATTTTAAAGATAACATGTTATTACAGTGTTAATTCTTACCTCACCAAAAGTTTTGCATGAGCCTTGAGATTTGGTTTGTTTTAAATTTTGCACAAAGCTACATGAGGGCTATCTGTACAAGCTGTCCCTAATTTAGCAGTGTATGACTAAAGGGAAGGCAGCTAGTCATTATCATCCATTGCCAACTCTTAGACTACTCTTTTAACAATGAATAGTCGGATTGACCATCACATTATAATGCCCCCATGGCTGAAAGGGCAGGCATGTTTAGTGTGGCAGGGATTCGAACCTGCGACCCTCCGATGGCAAGTTAAGTGCCTTAACCACCTGGCCATGCTGGGCCTGTATATTTCGAAGAAAGAAACAATAGAGAAGTTATCCTACTGAATAATGATAAGACACCAAGACAGACATAACAGTTGTAAATCAATTTAACTGTTAACAAATTAAGGGTTTTCATGTGCAGAGACTTCCTTTGAAGACCAAACACTGGAAATGATGAGCATATCCAGGACGGCACCACATAAGAACAGAAAGTTGTCCATGAATGGTAAAATCAGTCAAGGTAAAGAAACAACAATGTCAAAGAATGTGTGAGATTGATTGAGCCAACATGATAGCAAGAGGTGATGGAATTTAGAGAGAAAAATGAGAGAAGTTAGCAGATCTCTTAGATTTATTCATTAGAGTTGCTAGAGTTCACTGAAGGAGATTCAAATTGTTGAAAGAAATAAAGTTATTTGAATTGCAGTTTCTGTTCATTTTTATTTAATTTTCCAAACTTTAATACTGCTTGCAACTACAATTCTTTGCTGGTTACATATTAGTTTCAATACACAATACCAAGAACAAAAATGTTAATATAAAGTCCAAGTGATGACAAAGCAATATGATTACTAAATTACATCAAACTCTAAAATATGGCTGATTGTTATAGAAAAAAAAGTAGATTTATAATACTTAAATATCTTTCGAATGATCAGTACAAACTATGGATTTCAGAAAATCACAGATAAAAATATACTGACCAAACACTAAACATTTAAAGCTATGCTAAACACATCTTTGAAATACTTGTAAAAATGATGCCATATTTACTTAGGTGAAAAAATAAAGAAGTTAATAAGAATGATGGCAAAAGTTAGAAAATAAAAACTGACAGACAAGATTATTTTTGTACTAAAATACCTACCTTGTCATTTTTATAGACAGAAGGCCACTGATTACTTGAGTCATAATACAACAGTATATTCTGAACTTCATAATCCTACAATCAAAAACAAAAGATGTAATGTGTAAACAAATAATGTAAACAAAAAAAACCAATAGTGGGATAATAAGATAATCCCCACCACCACCATCACCTTCATTCATTTACTTTTATAGGAGTACTGAATTAAAAAAAAATATATCTTGGCTGAGGGACAAAATATTGGATATATAGGACCTTCTAAAAAATTTACCTTTCCCCTCCCAATCTCAAAACACACACACACAAAAGTACAGGGTGGCCCTAAGTCCCTATCCATCCATGTTATTATGTTATATTCAATTATGCATGTATAATAAATGTTTCTTTTTTTCAGATGAAATTGTAGCAATGTATGCCCATTTACACTTGAAAATGTCTCACAGAATATGGCATTGCATAATATTATGCAGCAAGAATGAGGGACAGCACACAGATACACTAAATACATAAGATATATGGATGGGTAGGGACTTACAGGCCACCCTGTAGAATACAACATTTAGGATTTTGTTTTTAGTAAACAGTGAAAAAACTACTGGTTTTGAATTTTGCACAAAGCTACATGAAGGCTCTCTGTACCAGCCATCCCTAATTTACCAGTGTAAGACTAGAGGGAAAGCAGCTAGTCATCACCACCCATTGCTAGCTCTTGGGCTACTCTTTTACCAACAAATAGTGGGATTGACTATCACATTATAATGCCCCCACGGCTGAAGGGATGAGTACATTTAGTGTGACAGGGATTCAAACCCACAACCCTCGGATTAGGAAAAAAATATTATTCTTTATCCTAATTATAAATATGGATAAAAAACACTGAAGGCTTAACCATTTTGACAATTTCAAGAAATAAATTTATAATGTTTGTCATATAATCATGACCCTGCACAAAAATAGTGTACACACACAGTTTTTAAAAGTTAAAAAAATGAAAAACAGGTCAATAAGTTGTAAAGAAAAAAAGTGTCAATTTTATAAGATGCAAAACTGTGATACATTTTTACTGCTGTTTTCTGTCTGTTACCATCTGTTATATTCTTTACAGTGTAAAATAGATAACCTGGGCATAGGTATTATTAATATCTGAATCATATACACATATATTAAGAGCATAGTTGCAAAATATTGTTTATCCAATTTCACCATTTTTTTCTATAGCTTTCATAAACAATATTGTGAAACTTATAAAACCATTGGAAAGTGGTATACGAAAACCCAAGAAAGCTGAATTAATTATAAATAGGTTGAACCATGCTGATAAATAAACGCAACATTTTATTTTTACAATATTTGCTATTCCCGAGAGTTATCGTAATCACTAAAAATGTAACGAACTGAATAATTTCGCAGTTGGAAAAAATGACTAATGTGAATTACAATTTACAACGTTTATATGACACAATTAACAATTATACTTAATAAAAAGTGTATGAACAAATTTTTAAAAAATTGAAAAATAAATTTTCAGCTATCAGTTGTAAGCTTTCCCTAAAAGATTTATTATAACTTCAAGTCACTTTTTTTAAAAATAGTGTTACTCAGTTTAGACTTCTTATTTTGTTACAAAAAACATAGGTATCTCTTGTCTGGTGGTAATGCTTAAGTTTATAATTGTTTTATGGATGTGTTTTGTCGAAAACAAAACACTTTACCGTTTCTCTCAAAAAGGCTATTACTTTTAAATAACTTATAAAACGAAATATCAGAATAATTCCTACGCTCCAATAATTCGAAACAACAACTAAAAACTTATTTTAACACTGCACATAAAACCACACAAAAATCTTGGTCGTAAAATGGAAACACAAAATTTCTTTTGTTCTATGACAAACGAGATGACAATGCTCTTAATTTCTTCTTTTCGATCACCTACATTAAAACAAAAAGAATGGAAGTAATGTTTGACAATAACAACAGAAGATAGTAAACAATTTCTGATTACACTCTGAGGTTTCTTGTAAAACAAAAGAGGATGTACATTAAAGGTGCCAGAACAGGCAGAATTAAACAATTTCTAAAACTGCATCAAAAGCACTAGCTAACTGGGCAGTTGTGCAGTGTCATAGTAGGAAAATCCACTAAACTTGCGAAGGAAATGCTTAGTCTACTACAACTTTGCAGCTTAAACAATCCTCCTACCAATGGCAGAACATGCTCTAATTGCTGGTATTTTGAGGTGCTCTTTCCTCCGCTTTCTCCCTAGAGTGTTTTTATTCATGCTGGTACTGGTACACAACTCAGAGATAATTTCACTTTGTTGTTTGAGTCTCATAATGTTATTTTCATCTTTCAATGTTATTGAACATTGCTGGCAGCAACGATAGTCGGTGTGGTGGCTAGTAGTCCCATTGGTACCCAAGGTAATGCTGAAAATCTTTATACCAACACTGCTAGTTAATAAACATATTTTACTTTTACAATATTTGCTATTCCCTAGTGTCATTGTAATAACTAAAAATGCCATCAGTAATCTGTGTTTTTATGGTATCTCCCTTGCAATTTAGGGAATATGTTGGACCAAATAATATCACTGAAGATGTGAAATGGTTTGATCTTTGTGTGGCTTATACTGCCCATTTTTCAACGGGATATCAGTCTTGTTTCCAGCAGCTGGAAACCGTTGAAGTTGATTACGTCACATTTATTTGCCCCATGTTCCTATGAGCGGATGGAGAAGTTTCCAGCAAACTTTAGAGAGTGTAACACTAGAAGAGGCATGAAACTCAATTGAATATTGAAACCTAGATAGTCGTTAGCATTGTCGGACCAGTAACAAATGTAAAATGAGCATCTGTTATCATGGGCTCATTTAGTTGAAGTTGTCAATTCGTATTGGGAATAATAGTCACCTCAAGAAGATTTTATTTGGCATTGTCATCCAGAAGAAAATATACTGTGTTGTTGATACAGTAGATATGGATTGACTAGTGTTGACAAAAGGATACTACAGTAGCAATAAGACTATCAATACTATTTGTCTGATGATGGTAATGGCGACACGAGTGTACGGGATCAAAATTTCTACACAAAGAAAAGATCAATAACTATTAGCTTAACACCATAGGAAAGAGTGCAAGATCTTATTTGGAAGAGGAAGTTATAAGCTTAACAGAAAAGATTGTTGAATTAAGAGACTGGATAATGGGGGTTCTTATACCTGACTACATAGCAGCAAGGATAAAACAAAAAGACAAAATGCAAAGAAAAAATACGCCAAAAACTAAAGCAAAGATGTGAAAAAGGTTTATGGAAGACCCTAGAAAAAACCGGCCTGATCAACAACATGTCTAAGAGAAAGTTGGATGATGAAGGAAAAGAAGTTTGTCGCTTGGTTTAATATTTTACACAGAAATAGGAAGAAGAAATTTCTTAAACTACATGATCCGCAATCACAATTGGATGGACGGTGATGCTGATAAAGGGTTCAAATAAGGAATAGTCACCTGATATAGGGAAATGGAAGATTTCCAGCAACCTACTATTCCTAAGAGATATATCATAGTTCTAAAGTGGCCGAGCAACAACGGCAATGTCTTCGTATCTAAAGCAGATAAAGGTGGAGGAGTAGTAATTGTAAACAGGAATAAATACGTAGGGAAGATGGATACACTGTTGGGTGAAAACTCCTCATACACAAAGAAAGAAAAATATCCCAGAAAGAAGGAAGTTGGGACATTCAAACAGAAAGCAATGAAGATCGCAGGAAAAATAAATAATTAGAAAAGACTAATGCATATCTTAGAAAGAATCCTCGTACTCCAACTATGAGGGAAATGTCAAAAATACACAAATAGGGATCTCTATTTGATCCCTGGTATCAGATATAAGCAGTGCCCCACAACAGTTGCTTAAAATTCTGGCTAAACCACTATTACAAACCTTGGGATTGATAAGAAACTCCACCTGAAGGTCTCAATAAGTCTGATCTGAAGAATACAAAGAGTAAGGTTCAAAAAGAAAAAGGGTAAACTTTAAGTAAAGTCACTGTTCACGAAGATACATGAAGAAGCTGTTATCAGTGCTAACACCAGATTGATTCAAGAGATAAAAGAAAATCTCCCTCTTCAAAGCGAAGATTACACTGAGGTCGTATTTTTGCAAGATTTGGTTCATTTGAGTTCGTGGGATTGAATATCGTCAGCACAATGGGCTCGCCATCAAGTTCTGTTTTAGTTTATCTAATAATATAAACATTGAAAGAACATTACAAGCAAACAGAAGCGATTTTATACACTTCTTCTCAACACACAACAATAAAGTAAAGACAGGTGTGGGATTGGGCTTCTTTCTGAGGGCATTAAAGATATCCAGCTCAGAATTTTTAGACCATGAAAATAAACCTGCAGTGAATGTTTTAAGAAAGCTTCGATACCCTACAGTCATGCTCATAAAGCTAATGCAGGCTATGACCCAATATTTTCTACTAAAATGATCAAATTGGATATACCACACGTGCTGTTTATTGTAGTAGAAATGATAAATAGAACTAATTATCTACTACTGGAAGGTAATGCATAAATAACCTATAGATGTCTAGTTCACTTGGTTTATATAACAACTACACATATAGCTGCATTAAATTAGCCCCTTATCACACTGTTCAATGACAATAGCCCTACAAGTTGAATTTAGCCATCTCCCATACACATTTCTCTCATCCCTTTATGATTGTTACAGTCGTCGTTTTGTTCTAGCAAAGAAGAGGTGAGAAATGTATGTTTGGTCTCTAAACTAGAGATCAGAAACACATTATCCACTTGACAAGTGGTGGTCAATGCTTGTAACCTTGAGAATTTAATGATTTGTTTCTTCAAACTACCACTTATTTTCTGAAATAACTCAAGTGTAACCTACCTAAACTAGTGAAACCTTTGTGGTTCTACTACTAAGTTTAGGAATTATTCTCAAACAACTAATGTAAGAATTAAGTTATATGTCTACTAATAAATGTGGCCAACACAAAATTAATTCATGAGAACTACCAAGACAATGCCAAGCACAAAATTTGGAAATAGCTTAATTTTTAATTTAACACATTTCTTAATTAAATATATCTAAAGCATATATAAATCATGATTTCTTTTGTTTCAGTTTGTTTGTTTGTTTTGGAATTTCGCACAAAGCTACTCGAGGGCTATTTGTGCTAGCCGTCCCTAATTTAGCAGTGTAAGACCAGAGGGAAGGCAGCTAGTCATCACCACCCACCGCCAACTCTTGGGCTACTCTTTTACCAACGAATAGTGGGATTGACTGTAACATTATAACGCCCCCACGGCTGGGAGGGCGAGCACGTTTAGCGCTACGCGGGCGCGAAGCCGCGACCCTCGGATTACGAGTCGCACGCCTTACGCGCTTGGCCATGCCAGGCCTCTTTTGTTTCAGATAAACGATTAATCACTATTTCATTTTTTTTTGCAGAAAATTTCTTGAAATTTATTATTACCCTAATTTTTACAGCAATTACAAAATATTTCTGTTCCAACATCAATGAAAATAATGGACTCACTGTTTTTAATTTCTTGTGATGTAACTTATTCTCAAAACTTTTAATCCTTTCAGTTGTATTACACGCCTACACATATTTCATTATAAAACCAAACCAAATATATTCTTTACAAACATTAAGTAAACACAAAACACACGGTGCTTTTTATGTCCCAAAATGGTGAAGGCTATATACTGCTTTTGCATATTTTATGCTTATATACATAATGAATACAAACCAATCCATATAAAACAAGCATGTGTCAACATGCAAACGTACATATTCATAACTGTACATACGTATTACTTTGAATTTCATTACCATTCATTGACAATCCAAATAATTAACACAACCAATACTTTTCTTTTTCGTCTCTGTTATCACATGTAAGGCTTTGGAAACCCATTTGTTAAGCACTTGCAATGTTAAACGAAACAATATCATGGTAATAAATATAAATTTTGGTCAAGAAGTCAGTACGCAGAACCACCTACAATACTTGTCATGCTTCCAAACTGGACACAAAACTGGAGCACTTTCGAATAGTTGACTGTTTTCTTTCATGAGAATAAATAGTTATGTTTCTCTCTCTCTGGCAGTCATTCAGTATGAAAGTAATTCATTCAGTAGAACTAATTAACCACTAGGGACATTCAATTTTTTTAATCATCTTTTGCCCCGCTCGTGGTTAACAGAAAATATACGTCTGTTTTGTGAAAGTTTGTAATAGGGAGCAGACTGCAGATAACTTGGATGAGCTAAAGACTTTGGTATTAATGAACGAACTATCGAAGGAGATATTTATGTGAATATGAATAAACGACCAATGTTTGACATAAGGTCCTTCAGGACACCGTGGATCTGTAAATCCTATACCATGAGTTCGTGTGGGGAAAATGGGAGTGATCCGAGAAAAATTACTTTTGCTGGTAAGGCGTAAATCCATTACCAATGCCCAGTTAGCGAGAAAACATAAGTATGGAAGGCAAAGTGAAGGTTAATGCTAGGGGTTAATTAATGCTTTTTGGAGTCTCTGATTCTTTGGTTCAACAGGAGTTTACCAGTCTTCGAGTTCAAAAAGGATTCAGACAGTGTGGAATATTTGGTTTCACTGGTACGTGGATGGAAAAAGAAGATGAGAGTGTGGAGTATGTCGTTGTGGTGTCGATAAGGAGAGCATTGAGTTAGTTCGACGAAGAGGAAGCGAAAAGAGGTTCTGAGCTGAATGACGGGAAGGGTGCAAGTTCAGATAGGTTACTGGCTTGTTATGAAATTTTGATGGTTACGGATTGAGTTAGCGACTGGGTCTAGATACCATTTTTTTCTTCTTGCGGTTGTTTAAGTGATGTGATCTTGTACTTCTGTTCCTGGTGTGGGCAAAGGCTGAGTTTCTTTATCTCTTGTATTTGGTTGTTTTTCAATGTGGATTTTTTTTAACATAGCAGTGGAAAATTCTTTGGTATTATTGAATAAAGCATACCAAAAAACAACAACTACAAATTCATGAGTTTCGAAAATCAATCGTTAAATCACTGTATCAAGTAAATATTCTAGCAGCAGTAACACCAAGAACAACAGCGGGAAGAGCCAACACACAGTTCATTAGCAAGAGTCACACTGAGAGAGACAAGTTTAACAGAACAATTTGTGAAAGATGCATTGGCTACTACAGTGAAATAAGGAAGATAATGACTGCAAAAGAAGCGGACAGAAAGATAAAAAACGTTCGCATATACTATGATGAATCAAAGGTAGCCATGCTCTACGCATTACTTGTTTCTATAAAAGGCATTAAGTCATATAACTTCAAATTATACCAATATAATGACTGTCACTTTGTACTGCTTTCTTACTGTTCATGATTTTTATTTTCATGGTGAACTGATTTATCTGTTTTCTAATCTCTTTTGGAAACAGTATATTGGAAAATGTACACAACATTTCGCTTTAAAAATTCTTTTAATGCTTTTTTCATATTCACTATGTAAAATAAAAATTTTGTTGGAAAATTCTTTTTTTTTGTATCCATTTATGTATAAATAAAGTTATTTGCTTAGTCTTTTTTATATACTATATACAACGCTCAGATTAATAAAACATAAGAAAAACTAAAGAAAAAATAAGTAGACTTAGAAAAGGAATGTTGTCCTGATGTTCCACTTTCATTTGTATATGTAGCTGTTGTGTCCCAATCAGCAAGTGGGCCTTTAAAAAGAAACCAGAGCAATGGGTTGTGTAGAAGCCAACGTGTTAATGATGCAAGTTACACTTGAACGAACCAACAATTAACCACTAATCATGCAAGTATTTGTCATAACGTTCGACAAACACTACAACTGTACACACTTTTTTCTTCTCTTTAGATTTCAATAGTCGCATAGATATGAATGAAAAATGCGTTAAAGAACAAACATTTTGTTGTTTTCAGATTAAAAAAAAACAGCAAAGAAATTTCTGAAGGATGGTTCAATGAAGCAAGAGACTTTGTTGAAGTTTCACCAACACCACTAAAGCTACTTGAATATTTTTTTTAAAAAAGAAAAGAAATAATACAATCATTATTACATTTAATTCATACTTGAAAAGAGAACTCAATATAAATTTGTCGCTTTTAAAATTTTGCGAAAAGCACCAGTGTTAGTTTTAAAGAAAAATTTGTTTTTAAACTTAAGAACATTAACATTATGTATTTTTTGGTAAATGTTTAAAATCAGAGAAAACGTGTCATTTTCATATGTTTTTGCATATAAAATTCTCAACAAGTGGGTTTCTCGACATCACTGAGTGTCATTTTCAGATCTAAGGGCCAGGGATGGCCAAGCTTGTTAAGGCTTACGACTCGTAATTTGAGGGTCGCGGGTTCGCATCCCCGTCGCGCCAAACATGCTCGTCCTTTCAGCCTTGGGAGCGTTATAATATAACGGTCAATCCCACTATTCGTTGGTAAAAGAGTAATCCAAGAGTTGGCGGTGGGTGGTAATGACTAGCTGCCTTCCCTCTAGTCTTACACTGCTAAATTAGGGACAGCTAGCACAGATAGCCCTCGAGTAGCTTTGTGCGAAATTCTTTGTTTGTTTTTGGTTTGTTTGTTTTGGAATTTTGTTTGTTTGTTTCAAAAACAAACAATTCAGATCGAAATTGTTGTATGTCATTCGTTAATAAATTACATTCTCAGAGTTTTTATAATCAAATGCTTTATTAGTTGTGATATTAAAATAACAGTCTATTATCAGACTTTAATATGAATGCGTCAAATAAAACTAACAATTACAATTTTCAGATTTTATCATTCATGACAATACTTACCAACGGATATTCCAAGTTATAAGAAAACCTTCCGTGTTTTGACAAGAAGCAAAATCGGGTTAGAAATTTCCAGTTCTGAAATATATATAAAATAAAATATAATTATTTACATAAAGAGTTTTTTATGTTGTTGTTATATGAAAGTATCAAAATGTGTTTTTGAAGTGATTTTTGAAACTTAATCATTAAAGTATGGTTGTTAATTAGTTTGAGTTTTTGAAAATTGGCTTGTTGGGAACATCTGAAAGTTATCTGTTTAGTTTATTTAGAAGAGAACTGCATACGAAATGTACGGGAATATCGTCTCCAGAGAATAAATTTAACACAAAAAGCAAGGAAAAGAAAAAGAAACATAAGTGATCAAATAAATAGTTTTTACTGACACACTGAAAGAGAGTTGTGAATTTATCAAACTGTCAACTAGCTTGTGAATAATAGATTGATTATACCAACTGCTAAAATGGAGAGAAAATATTTCTTACAAAAGTACACGAAAAACAGGGTGAAAGGAAATTCTGATTTGTTGACCTAATTCGGATGATAATATAAAGTACTATAACAGAATTTTATGTTAAATATGTTACCAGCTATCCACAGAACATTGACATGGGAGAAAAACACCTATATCAATTTATACAAGTCTCGGTATCATCTTTTTCCATAGAAAATGGTCCAGCATGGTCAGGTGGTTAAGGCACTTGACTCGTAATTTGAGGGTTGCGGGTTCGCATCCCCGTCACACCAAACATACTCGCCCTTTCGGCTGTGTGGGTGTTATAATGTGGCGGTCAATCACTGCTAAATTAGGAACGGCTAGCGCAAATAGCTCTTGTGTAGCTTTGCGCGAAATTCAAAAAACAGACAAAACAGACGTACTTACCACGTGTGAAAACTGGACAGTTAGACACCTGAAAACGTTGGTTAAAAAGTAGCCCAACAGTTGGTAGTAAGTGTTGAATGACTATCTGCCTTCCCTCTACTTTTACATTGCTAAATTAGGGACGGCTAGCACAAATAGCTCTCGTGTAGCTTTGCGAAAAATTCAGACAGTAAGGCCTTCTTCGCTGAAACAACATTACCGTTATCATACTTATCTATGCTCGTCATGGCCAGGTGAGTTAAAGCGTTCGACTCGTAATTTGAGGGTTACGGGTTCGAATCCCTGTTGCATTAAATATACTCATCCTTTCAGCCGTGGGAGCGTTATAATGTCACAATCAATCCCACTATTCGTTGGCAAAAGAGTAGTCCAAGAGTTGGCGGTGAATGGCGTTGAATAGCTGCATTCCCTATAGTTTTACACTGCTAAATTAAGGACGGCTAGTGCAGATAGCTCTTGTGTAGCTTTGCGCGAAATTCAAAAAACAAACAAAACAAACGTACTTACCACGTGCGAAAACCGGAAAATAAGACACCTAAAAACGACGACGAAGAAGAATTAAACAACTAATAATTTTAAATGGTGTTAAAAATTTTAAAACTTCGCAATATTCTCAAAGTTCAAGGAAGAACTTGCTGATTCGCAAGAAACTTCTCTTGTTCTACGATGTCTAGTTATTCGGTTACTATGCTTGTCGTATAATAGAGTAGCTAAAATCGGTAATATAATAAATCTAGATCTATACAGTTTACATAATGAAGTAAATTATATATTGTCGGCCAAAATATATACGGGCCATATAATGAAAAAAAATTCAATGTTTTATTTTATTATAAATATGTGGTTCCAAAATGTCTAATTCGTCTTCTTTTATGGGGGTTTAAATGTCTGGTATCTAGTTGTCCTGTATTTATGTAATCTTGTCGTACATGTATATTTTAATACATGTTATGATACAAACCCTTTCATTCTCTCTCTTTAAAATCTATATTGGTTATGCAATGGTATCGTGGCTGTTTTATTTCACCAGTTATTGGAAAGGCTATTTTCATTTCAGTCTTGCAGAAGCTTAACTTTTCTTTTATGTAATAAAAATATACTTAACTTGTATCATTCTCTCTCTTGTAGTATAGTTGTTTTAAACACACTGTCTCGTAACTTAGAGTTATTGCACAATTTCTTCACATTTGTGCCTTTCAATATTTTTTGCTTCCGTCTTCTTTCTGTTTTAATTTTCTCGATCAAATTATCAAATCATTAATTCGTAGCATTGATGTCTAAAAGTAAAATTGTGACCCACAATATTTTCTTTAATAACCCGTTAATTTATATTTTCATTTTATCTTTCACTTTCTTACAAACTATACATACACTGTTTAAGTGCACTTGTTGTATTCCAAAACCTAATTTGTAATATTCCAAGTCGTTTATGTTATCTGACATTTAATTAGTTTTTGTAATGCTAATGTTATTGTGTATGTGGTATCTGCCTCAGTTCACCAATTACCCCATTACCTGCCGCGTTATCAAAAGGCTGATTTATATTTTTTATTCAAGCAAACTTAATTACTTACCTCTGTTGTTGTTAATTCACCTATTACAACTTTTGTTTCTACTAGAAAAAAACTGAATGGGAAAGCCAAACAAAAATATTCGAATACTATCATACTGTAACTGCACGAAAAATAGATACGCGCCACCATATTAAAAGTCGATAGGTGGCAAATTGGTTACCATAGCAACACCATTTATAACATAATGAACAAATATTAGCTTTTTCTACAATGCTTTAGATTACATTCAAGAAATAACATATAAATTCTGAATTCTACTTGCGATACCAACAACTGAAATTTTAGTACATAATATATTTGTCACAAAATATTTTATACAGGTTTTTTACTATAAATTAATATATAGACCTAAATCATTATTTATAGATATCTCTCAAAATGATCAATTTCGATTTTAATTTAATATCAAATTTCGGAAAAAGCTACCAAATCATCACAGTTTAATACGGTGATATTGGATAACATGTAGGAGGTTGAACCTTCCGTCCAATTTTATATTGATAGAATTCTTACAAATTGGATTGTATTTCACCCATTCAACAATCGTGTGCTACAGCTGTCTATAGAAATAGAGATCTGTATGTGTATGTGTGTTTGTATCTGTTCCTTTTACGATTCTTAATTTCTTGATCAATCAGTTCCAAGCTTGATATGAAGAAGGCTACGAAGTGGGGTTTATTCCTCAATGCAATTTCATATTGGTATAATTCTTACAAACAGTACGTCTTTCTTTTCAGTACTGGCACCATTATTAATTTTTATTTTACGTTTTGGCATTTATTATCTCAAGAAAAAAATAGAAGCACAATTTCCTATCCTTTGTTACAAGTGAGATTTTATTCCACCCGTCCGACAAACAGGTACTTCAGCTAATAATATATGAACATAATATAACACAAAGACAACCAGAAGACAAAACCAAGTGTTATTGCATTTTTGTTGTTTTCTTTTTCTTATACTTAGTGTTATTGAAATGGGAGACAATTCAATGTGAAGAATTAATTTACAAACCAATCTGTAATTATTTTTCTGGGTTAAATTCATTTTTTTTTGTGCAGTAGGAAATAACTAAATTACAACACATCTAACAAAGTAATAATTAAATAAGCACTCAGAATAACTACAAATGAGAATATGGAAAGAAATTATTAAATGCAAGTCAGTTGAAAACGATAGTTACTTTAACACCATTGAATATTATGTGATTATAAAAGGCACAATAGGAATAGATAATTATAATGCATCCCGGAATAAAGAACTTTGCAATCACGAAGTTCGAAGTATTTCTCACCTAACAAGAAAACATAATTATTAAACAAAAAATATGTTATAAAGCTTAAAGTTAGTCATTTTACATTATTCATTTCTAATTCTGATCTTACGTTCCAAGTTTTTTTCCAACCAGTTATTATTATCAGAAAGTGGAGTTATCTTAATGAAAGTAATCAAATATTGAAACGTCTCTTAACATGAAGTTAATCAGCCTAGAACAAAGTTTTATGGATATTAATCAAATACTATATTGGTGAAAGTTTGTACGAGAATGTTATAATTTTGAACCATCCTGTGACATTGATTGCATATGTAATAAACTGATGAAAAGGAGCACCTAACGTGAAGCAAAAAATGCATTCGTGTAACAGTAGTTCCATATCTCATATTTGAAATATGCTTTTATGTTGGATTTTGCTCTAAGGTACGTGAGAGCTACAGTCATGTGAAAAAGTTAGGACACCCTATGAAAGCCTGTGTATTTTTGTAACATTTTTGGATATATAGATATTTAATCTCAATTTTAACAATACTGAGAAATTATAGAAGTGTAACTGAACAATTAAAACTGAAGAAAAGGCTTTTCAAGATAATCTGTAAATGTAATTCTACAAAAATGCATGTTAAAAATTCAGTAAATAATATAATTAGTAAAAGTAGTTCATTGAAAACATATCTAATTAAAACAGATAAACTTTTGATTTAAGTTTTGAATCCTGCAGTAGTCACTTCTACTTCAAATGGTTTGTTTTTCCTGCAGATGTTTTTATTAGTGATGTATGGTTCACATGTAAATCTCAATCGATGTATAAGTATTAGGTTCACAAAGCAAACAGCTATGAATTTTATATCAAAATGTTAACGTGTATGAATCTAATGGAAATGGAAAACAAAAAATGTTAAATAACAGTAAAATATTTGTATTCTTATAAAATATCAATGAACAGCTGGACAAGATATGTTAACAGATATGCCTCTTACGTCCAGGTTGGCAATTAGTGGAAGTCACTGAATGTTGTAACCAAAGCCATAATTGGAGTCGGCTGCAATCGACAACAACCAAGAAAAATCTGAGTTAGACCAATCAGAAGTAATATCATATTCAAGAACTGCCTGGAATTTCATGTTATTCATCCAACCAAAGACAGACCTGCGTTTCCTCCTCTGTTTACGTTTTGTTTGTTTTGGAATTTCGCACAAAACTACAAGAGGGCTATCTGTGCTAGCCGTTCCTAATTTAGCAGTGTAAGACTAGAGGGAAGGTAGCTAGTCATCACCACCCACTGTCAACTCTTTTACCAATGAATAGTGGGATTAACCGTGACATTATAACACCCCCACGGCTGGGAGGAGGAGCAATGTTTGGCGCGAAACCCGCGACCCTCGGATTATGAGTCGCACGCCTTAAGCGCTTGGCCATGCCCTCTGTTTATGACATGACCCACAACCTTTACGCTCCACTGATTATAAGTTGTATGGTCATTAAAGTTAAACTTGAACAAAAATTAATAAATTATTGTTAGCACTCATGAAACTAACATTTGTAATAAAAATCTTGAACAAAATTTCTTGGGGGAGACATTTTTACACAAAAATTACCAAATTAACCCTATTACACCTCAACTTTTTGTACACGTTATCTTTACTCTGTTATTTTCAATTTCGTTTCTAGAATGTAAAGATAACATTAAATATTAAACTTAATATGATTAAGTTCTGTTATTTATAATTTTTATTCTGTAAAATTTGGATGTCATATTTTGCCACTGGGTATCAGATGCTGATTTGTTTTTTTTTAATTCATTGCAAAGATACACGAGGGTTATCTACGTTAGTCGTCCCTAATTTAGCAGTGTAAGACTGGAAATAAGGCAGCTAGTCTTAATCACCTACCGTCAACTCTTGGGACTTACCGTTACATTATAGCACTCCAACGGCTGAAAGAACGAGCATATTTGTATGACGGAAATTCGAACTCGCCACCCTCAGATTATGAGTCGAGTGCCTTAACCACCTGGCTATGCTGGACCTAGCTGATGCTATAAGTGTCGTTAAGATATATAACTGACAAAGATAAACCTCTGCTTTGATACAACGCACTAGTTGAGGCCCATGGCTTAAGATTGCACATAACACTATACTAATTACTACAATCCGAGCGAATTAATTATAATCTATGATATTAAGACGTTAATTTAAAATTATTTACTTACTTAATTTCTACGTTACAGGCCCCATTACCCGGTGGTTACACAAAATTCATACTTCACAAGAATTGCTCTTCCACATTTGACGTGACGTATATAAAGTATAATACGTAACAAAAGAAGCCAATGTTGTCGCTTTGGGATTATAGAAGAATTAAGTTTTTCGTGGTCAAGAAGTATGAAAAACTATTGTCTTCCATACATTAACATACTAATAGGGAATGCCATAAGTGACCAAACTCTTTCAGTTTCAAGAGTAAAATTTCATTTTTTTTTTACTTCTTAGATTTCCAGCAGTCATTCTTTCTGTTAATTGGGAAATAGTGATACCTACAAGATTCTATTTTTTAATTTATTTACAGCAAAGCCACATGAGGTAATCTGCTGTGTCCACTGAAGGGAATCAAGACCCCTAAATTAGTAGTGTAAATCTGTAGACTTACCACTTTACTTTTTGGGAAAAAGAAATATGCTCTAGCAACTATCTTTTTACTTTACAACAGCTATTTCTGAGACAGACTTTGTTGACATTTGCAACCACTATTTATGTACCTCTGTAATGTGTACTAAAACTAGACAGTTCTACCTCTGCTACTTTCATCCACAGTGAAGATAAATTTACGGTTGGACTTAGATACGTAGGCCTCACTCGGCTTGAATTTTGTGACTGGAATTCTAGGAAAGCAAAAACATGAACCAGAAGGCTGAATGCGATGTTCCTTGTGTCATAAAACATGAATAGAGTTTAGGTAGCAAAAAGCATTTACTGTGATGTAAATCACTTTTCTGACATTGACTTGAAACCTCAATTGACATTTATTCTTCCAGACAATAACAAATTGATGATTGTCACATAATTCAAGATTGCTAAAATGGTATTTTACATTGCATGCTTCTCATTTGAAAGATGAAATATGAAAGACAAAAAAATGACATGACTGGTGAAAGACAAGGAATAAAGCTTCACATTCAACTGTGAAAGTTTTGGTAATCTTCCATTAACTTTTAGAAACAGTTTATTACAGTATGTTGTAATGAAAGGATTGGAGCTACAAATATTACAATGTCTTTCATCTTACACCAGAACATAAAAATATTCGTATCCAAGTAATTTATTTAAAAAAAAACAAACCTATCTTAATCATGTAAATAACCTTTAATTATTTGCTTTGCTTTTATAAATTTATTCAAAATCTCAGAATTTAAGTTTTGCTAAAAATAGAACCCCATCTTGCTCTACATTTACAGTGTTTTAAAATTCCTTGAAGTTTCTTAACAATAACTTTGAAACTAAATTTAAATTAACTGCATGAAAACATTAAACAGTAGAGCACTGAATCATACTTATCTTTACCTTGTCTTTTTTTTATAAATTAGTAAGATGTATAAGCCTCAAATATTTAAAAAGGTAACCACACTTTTTGTAATTGTAGAACTTTACAATAAACCTATAAATCGTGTTAATGTATTCTGGTGACAAAGTTTCCCATGTTAATTTAATCAACAGTTTATTCTCATTTCCCTGCCTTGTCAGTCAAAATTTAATAACTGTACAGGATTGAGAAGCAGCTGAAAATAAATAATCTCACAAGACGTACAACAGTTAAGTATTCTATAGTAATAGCTCCTTGAATTTATATCAAACATACAACTTTAATAAAAGTGCTAGTAAGCTCAGTTTTTGCATTTTTGTCAAATTACCAATAAAACATTGAGATCAGCAAAAACAACAAAATAATCGACACCAGAATGTATATATGTATATTTTTTTACATACAATAAATTTATTACACATCAGTGCTGGCAGAATACACAAAAAGCCACCTGAGGTACTTTCTAAAGGACTCTACATGACCTCAAGCTGTATTAAACAAAAATTATTTTGGTGTATAAGATTGGGTAACACAAGAATGCATCTAGTCAATGATAAATAGCTGATATTTGTTCAGTCAAATTTATGTTGAACACTTAATGAAGGTACTAATGTTGCTAGTCAAGATAACATGGTTCCTGATTTCCTGTTACATAGTTGGAAATGTTCGTTTTTTTTTTTTAAATTCAGCACAATCAACAAAAGCTAAGAACACACAGCTATGACGAAAGTTCACCTGTAAATAAAACAAACTAGAAAACATGATAATAAATCTTTTATAGGAATTACCTAAAAACATTTTTACCAAACGTTATATCTTCTGAAGTAAAAGCCAAATTCTTTTATCATTTAATACCTAAAACACATTTAATAGATACAAAACTCACAAATGGTAAGACATATAATTTGCTTCTTGACTGGTATTACTATAATCCATTAAGAAAGTGGATTAGAAAAACATACTGTGGAGAAAGTTTAAAAAGTGTTAGTTATGACAGTTTATAAAATTTCTAATTGAATCATACAAAGACAAACAGGTGCATCAAATTTAGAAAAAACAAAATACAAATACAATTACATTTCTAATCTAAAACCTACATACTTCTCCAAATTTTTTTAGTCATCTCAATTGTTTCAGTTTATTAATTGTATATATTCAATAATCTCATTAAATTCTTGACTAACTTTCCTAAACTACCTAAATACCAGAACAGTATGTTATTAAATAACCTGTAATCTATTTTTTTCTTTATCTAAACTACCATTCTGTGGTATTCCAACCCTAAACAATCGCATGTTACTAAAATCAAGATTTATTGAAAAACAATTGAGAAGTACTTTCTAAAGGCACGTACAAATAAAGTGTTTTTATGTTAGTTACATTTTTCTGATGAATTCTGTATTATGCAAGTGTTAGTATCTTAATCTTTATAAAATAGTTTAATGTATTACCTTATTTTAAACTTCAGCTCTAAATGAAACAAAAAATACCATCAAATAACATTTCACTGATAACTTCAAATTAAATACTGCCAACACAGATTAAGTGCTCAGAATTTCTATGTACATTCAAATAAATAGATACTAAATATCTTTCTTAGACTTAATTTCAAAATATTAATCTAAAATTGTTTTATTTAAATCCTTAAAGAATTAAACTGAAATTTATATAATTCCTTAAAAGATTGTTGTAAAACTTTTCCAATTCCAGTTGCCTTTGCAAATCAATAGATAATACAAACACCTGCTAAATATTTGAAAACAAAAAAATAACATCATCTTTGTCTGTAATTAACATGAACTCCATACCTCACTGAACTACAAAACTGATGTACGAAAACCATAAAGAAATAGCTTCATGAAGAGGACTATACTCTAATAAAACCTCTTAACAGGGAACAAGGTCTTTTAGTGAGCCAAGTTTTTCAAACATTCTAACATAATTAACCACAAAAGCATACGTCCATCTTGATATAGTAATAAATTATGACAAATCCCAACTAATATTTCTAAAACCCACTGGCTTGTAGTTAACAAAGGTTATCATCACAATAATTTAAAATTTTGTCTTGCTTAAAAATATTACAAATGAATGTGATTATGTGTGTTGTGAGACATCTATTTACACACAAAACTCCACTTAGCTGATGTTAGAAAACTTCTAAAATCTTGACACAAGTGAGAATTATATATTTCTTTTAGTCTTTAACTAATTTTTTCTGCTTTAACAAATGTTCAAACAGAACTAAGGAAAGTTAAACTCCAGAGAGACTTCGTTTTTGCTTTGAACATTGAATTCATCTAGTTTGATAAGATTCACTTAAAGTAATTTTTTATTAGAAAAATCTTCCTGCAAAAAAAATTGTAACAGACACCGAGGAAAAGCTCCAAGTCAGCAATACAAGCATGAAAATACAGTTCCGCAAATGTGACACTAGAAATCATATGATCTGTTACACAACTTACTTAAAACAATAATAGTGATGAAATGAACAACTTAGTAACATTTATTAGGCCAATGAGAAATAATATTTGGACAGTTTTTTAATTATCAGTTATTTTATGTCTTAGGCATAGATGAAATAAGACACAAAACTGCTGATTCATAATAAGGAAACTACATCTACATCAAATGGTGTTTTCAAATTATCTAAAAAATGTAAATTTAATATCAAGTAAAAAACTTTCCTTGGAAAGCCCTAGCTTCATTAAATAAATTTCTTGAAGAAAAACATATTATAATACTTGTCTACCAGAACAGTGAAATTTTCAAGAAAACAAGTTCTCATACACTAAATTTATTCCACATTCCAAAACACTTAGTTTACTGTAACTATGTAAGAACATTATTTCTACAATAATCCTCATGAATATAAAACCATTTAGATCTAGGACTTCATTTTACTGTTATAGAAGAAAGCATCTTACAAAATGTAAGTATAGAAATTGCAAGCTAAAAATTAAAATGTACATGGCACAAAGCCTTCTACCATCACAAGATAAACCTGAAGATGCTAGGTATAATCAAAGACACAAAATCACATCTTAAAACAAACTTTCATTTCTATAAAACCTGAACAAGAGAATAACTAAGTTTTTTTTAACATAAAACTGTAATAAACCTTTCACATTAGTCAATATTTATAGATTACAAGTGTTGTACTGTTAAACTTCCTGATGTGCTTCAAGAACTCATTCATGTCATCAATCATTTCCTGGGAACAAAAACCCAAAAAAACCTTCGAAATAAACCCCTCCAACATATGGATGACATCCAGAAATGCTTCATTTATATGCACACTTTTTAATAGACTGTTTCTAAAATAATAAAGCAGTGACTTGAAAATCAAATATTTTATGAAGGTTAAGCACTGGGATATAACTCAAGACTTGTACCACAAATATTATATATATATATATATATATATTTTTTATATATACAAAAAATTCCCTTTTCACTACTTGGGGTTACCAAGCATTACAAACTTCTGGTAATTAAGGAGCTACTTCCACGAAACAGGCACATTTACAATCCCTGACTTTTCAGCTGGAAAACATTATAAATAATAATATATCAGTTTGTTCAGAAATAATACTCAAATGTCACTTATTACAGCTCTGTCATTTGGCAAGAAATATTAATTATATGCAACTCACAAGAGTATTCCACTTAAAATGTCACTGTTTTCTTGTTCTTTAAATTTCATATATCTAGCAAAAAATTTGTAAATTTTAAATATAACTTCTTGATTTTAATATATTTCTAAGCCTCTCTATTTCATTCAATATAATTGTGAATACTTTGATGTAAGTGCAGCAAATATTTATTAATTGCTTTACTCAGATATAAACCTGGCAACATTTAAAGTTAAAAATGCAGCTTTCACTAAACCAATTATTACATGATATTTTATTTAAACTGATGTTTTCCTTTATAACTTATGTTTGTCACATATAGTTCAAAACTACATAATGCTAACAATAAACATGCTCCATACATATCAGGAAAATATCTAGTGAAAGGGAGTCTAAAACACACTGATAAAGCATTCTGGCCTATGTACAAGCACTCTGTATTCTTTTACATGCAATATAAACCTTTACTTACTAAGGCTTACAAGAATTTAACAAACAAAAAGATACAAGCCATAAATGGCTGGACTGGTCTAAGATGCAGACAATGTGCTGCATTGGGGAGTCGGTTAATATTTTGTTACCACTATGAGTCCAAATGTTTCTACACTGTTGCTTGTTGTCTTTAACATTTGCTCTTCAATTCTCTTGATCATCATGTTAGGCTTAGCTGCCAGTTAGTCCAGCAATTTAACAGTGTTAAAATCACGCTGTAGCTGTTGATGCTGAAGCTTGGGCAGATGATGAAGCCTCTGCACTAGATCCTGCCATAGCAACAGAATTAGCTATCTCTCCAGTCCCCATACTGCCACCACCTAGACATGGATTTCCATTACTACCAGTTTCTTCTGAATTCCCTCCTGGATTAGCCGAGGTTACAGTGTTTTGTGGATTTCCAATGTTGTTGCGAATATGGGGAGGAACAAGGATAGAGTTCAATGATGGCTGGATTCGCAGTTCTAAAAATGAAAAAAAACAAATCAAAACTTAAGTACATTATGGTGGTCTAATTTCATAACAATTACTGAAATAATTAAGTCACAAATCACATAAAATTAAAACAAATACTATCATGATAACCAAATGAAAATGGGCTGTAAAAAAATAATAAAGTAGACATAATAAAAAATACAGATGACTAAAAGAGATATAGCTATAAAAATATAATGCTAAAAACCAGATAACAGCTAAGTTCTGCATTAAAAATATTATGTTAATACTCTAAGCTGACTGTCATATATTTTCTTTTTTACCAACTGCATCACTACAAGTCCAAAATTAAATTTAATATATATATTGTAAAAAAAAAGAGGAAATTGTAGAATTGAATAAGAGAAACAACATGCACGCACACACACATATATATATACATATTTAAAGTTCAAATATAGTTTTAAACAAGAGCATATTACAAGTTTTTTTTAACAAACAATGGGATTTACCATCATATTATAATGCCCCACACCTGAAAGAGCAAGCATGTTGGATGGGAAAGGGATCAGAACCCACAACCTTCAGACTGTGAACTGAGCACTCTTACCACTTGGTAATTCCAAGCCTAATTACATACATGCATCTTGTCTTTAATTATAATTCTTATTCTTAGGCAGACACTCCTGGTAATAGCACTCTCTTTCAGAAAATAAAACAGGAATTTTAATATTTTTTTTTACTGTCTTTAATAATAAAATACAATACAATTTCTTTCAAATATATTCAAACCTAATATTATGAAAACACACATACACATTTAACCTATTATAAACTATTCAATTTTTCAAAGTCTTGCTGTGCTAGTATTTTTGAAGAATTATATACCTGACCAATTCTGCACTCAATTGTAAAGATCAAACATCAAAAGCACTTGACCTCTGCAGTTTTTCTCAATTTTTTTTGTTCGACTAATATTTATGCTAATTATTAGCGTGATGTTAATTACTGGAAGAAATGCAAATAACAAAATATCACACATAGTAGAACAGAAATATAGTAGTATAAATATACTAAAAACAATCTGTACAAAGCTGTATAAATAGTAACTGGTTATCTTTTAGTTTAATTTTGACTCAAAATACATTCTCAGATTATCAATTAGTATATGCTTTTAAACAGATCCATAAATTTATACTGATTTTTAAATGTAACAATTCTAGTGCACATGCATATTAAACTGTGCATGTTGCATGGCTACTAAAAAAAGTTTGATTTTAAAAGCTATGCAACTTGCTAATTACACTGATTACAAAAAAGTGATATAATAAAACAAACTATTTATTTATTATTTCAAGATAACTCATATTTGACACTTAACCCTCTCATGCTGAGTTACTGTAACTTGTGAAAATTGAATTGTGAATTTCACTTGCACAATAATACCTTGGGATTTCTTAACATATCTCAAAAACCTGTAAGATTTTGTTAAAGATCAAAAAGTATCTTGCACATAAAGAATGACCATTATAATTGCTTCTACTACAAACATTTATCTACTGTAGTTATTTGCAACCAACTCTTAAGAAATTGAGTACAGAGTGATTTTTAAGTATAAAAATATTTTTCTTCATTTGAGTTTTTATATCTCATTTGCATAACCTCTAGAACATCCTAAAAACAATATTGAAATTTTTTTCAAGGTAACTGTTTGATTTTATTTTTCATTTTCTTTATCTTATCACTAACTCTTATTATCAACATATCATGCAAAATAATTATATTACAAAACAGAAAAAATTACCTTTTAATCTGTTCAGAAAATGTTTAAGATTTTCTTTCAATTAATTAAATTCACAAACATTTAATTTTCAATATTTTATTTTCCCTTCTTATCCTTTACCACTCTTTATTCACCTCAATGGTACCCTCAAGGTATATTACTATGTAATGAACAGACATGTGCAACCCTTTAGTAAAATATTCATACACCATGTAATATTGTGAGACTTGAGAACTATTGTAAAGTATGATGTACATTTACAATATAATTAATACAGTTAACTAAAATATAACAGTAAGATTTAAAAACACAATTTAAACTATCTCTAACTATAACACACTTACAAAAGAAATTAAGAGCTATAATTAGTCAAGCAACAAATAAAACTAGTCAGTTACATATACTTTGTGATGACAAATGCATGCCCATTTAAAAATAAATTACAGTGTAAAATTAGCTCTTTCTAATGAGTACACCTCAAACAAATCTGTTGAAGGTAGGTGTGGTGTCTGTCAGAAGTTGTAAAAATTCATTATTTGTTTCCACTGCAATTATTCAAAGAACTTATGAAACATACAAGTCAAAAAGCTATGTAAGCATCATAGACTCAAGCATCACCATGCTTGTAAATGTGAAACTGAACTCAATGAAGAGAATTTAAATTACCGTTAATTTGCCACAAGTGAACTGAAATTCATTATTACTTTTAAAGTATTCTTAACAACAAAGAAACCACCACTGAACACAGCATAAAAGCACATTGTATAATCAATAAGAAACTTTATAAGTACATTTTAAACTTGGCAATTTTTTTCATGGAAAGTTTAAGAAAATTCTTTCAATTCAATCTAAATTCCCTTTAATTAACAAGCACAATGCTTAGCCCCTGTAATAATTGTTTAAAATTCTTTTTCTTAAACATTAAGATAACCCATTTAACAATACATTTAGCACACTTCACATTTACTGTCCCCTTATAATAGTGTAGTTCTATATTCTTTTTGGCTACTCTAATTTCAAATCAGTCCAGCACCTGTGACATTCACTGACCCTTGAAAAAGGCATAAGCTAAGATGCCATATTGAATAAATTAACTGTTATCTGAAGCTGTTTGTCCTCTTTGTCCAGAATACAAATTAACTAGCACACAAAAACATATATAACACCAAGACCACATAATGAACTGTCAACACATTTTAACACTATGGTTTAAACGTGTCAAATCCATGTTCTGTAAAGATAGCATTGCAGGTTATAAAAAAATGCAAGTCAAAAGAAATTAAACCAATGCTGTCTTTTTTCCTGCCAATCCCAGAAAAGAACAATGATAAGGATCCAGGCATGCAAAAAAACAAAAACAAAAAAACTTTGATTATGACTACTTGAAAACTGTCAAGGCTCAATGGTTTATGACTGCATCGAGATTTAAGTTTTTCTTTTCACACCAGTGCATGTTCAGTACAATGTTACAGTATTATAATAAAGTGCATTACTCAAAATTTTAGTCATAACTTTTTATGCAAAATAGTGTTAATGATTACTGCCTCTGCAATGCTGCATAATAGTATAAATTTATGTCTATTTCTGTTTTGTATTAATTTACAACATAAACATTCCTTGAAGACACTTCTTGTCTTTTATACATACAAATACATACAGTAAACTCTCGTTGTAATGAAATCGTAGGGACCAAAGAGAATTGTTCGTTACAAAAGAAGTTCGTTAAAAAGGATGTTTTTTTTCATTCACTAGCCAAGTCTGGTAATGGTAGGCCCTTTTACTGACGGCTGTTGCAGTACTGGTAATTGGATTAAAGACTCAGAAGTCACACGTGTATAAACACTTAAAACACATTTAATGAAATTCAAAAGAACAATTAACAGCACTTGTAAAAAAATGTCAAATTTGACTGTGATTAGCCTTTTATAGGCCACAGCATGCAGGCTGCCCAGGCATAATCTGCTTAAGCCATAATCTGAAAATTTTATATCTAAACTAATTTTTGTTGGGAGGGCAGGTGAGTTGGGGCAGGCAGGGGTTTAAAGTGTTATTGACCATAATTGTTATAAAAACATTGCTCGGCTAATCTACTACCCCATCTGCAGTCCGCTATTTCTCAAGTGTAAGATTTTGATGGTGGCACCACACATTGTTGCACGGAGACTGACTAATTGCAACTGCTAGCAGCGTAGCAGGTGGTCAGCAGCCGGCAGCGGTGACAATTAATTTAGGGAAAAAGAGAAAATAAATATCTTCGTACCTGGTTCGATACAAAGGATGTAATATTGATGCTTTTCATACCCTAGGGACTATAATTATACATCGTTACAAGCCAACACTTCAATACATGCAGTTCGGTTCAAGGGGCTTTTGTTACTATGTATTTATATGGACAGTTGGCCAGACTAGTCAACAACTTCGATACAAGTGATATATTCGGTTCTAGTGTCTTCGAAACAATGAGAGTTTACTGTATTTTCGAGTACAAATGCTGACGATGTGGTTGCTTTGGTAACAAATACCTCAAAGTTACCATTCTTACATTCACATCATTATACTCCTACAGCACCTCAAATATAATACATTTCCATTGAACAGCTTCAATATACCCACTAACATTAGTTTAATACTTCAAGTGACATGACTTATGAAATGAATGTTGGCTAATGCAGATTTCATTGCATTAGCTATAGTGACTAAAGGATTTTCAAAGCATAATTGAGGAGATAGATGTACATCTGTAGAACTGCCATTTTATTATTGAAGATGCTGAGTGACAAAGTAGAAAATTTTCATAGCCTGTTAATCATGTGACAATAAGTCGGAAGTTACAAGTAGGTTTTAAAAGTTTTGTTTTTTTGAAAAAAGACTTGAAACTAAAGAGCCATGACATGCATTATGTTAATTTTGTTCAAATACACTGATAATAAATTTTGAATGTAACACAGTGAGTTAAACAGGAAAGCATTCAAAGGGGGATCCATTTTGGAAGGGTTAGAGAAGTAACAGAATGCATGACTATTTATGAAGTAGTTGAAAAGTTTTCATTTTTATTTTTTTAACTAGACTCTGTAAAAGTAGCACAATGTGATAAATTAAGTCACTCATTGATATTTTCCTCACTGAAAAACTATATAATGATATTATAGATATTTTCATGAAGTTTTAATCTGTGATGATAAAAAACCCACTTGTAGTGAAAAATATATACATAAAAACAGCTGATATGGGAAGAGAAAACTATGTAGAGGAGCAAACAATGTTTCGACCTTTTTCGATCATCTTCAGGTTCACAAAGAAAGAAAGAGGTAACTGACTGATAGCCGACCACGTTTGAAGGTGGTTGTATAGTTGAGTGTAGGAATGTTTAGATGTTTGATTATATTTATTAATATAGGTATAAAGGTGTTCCTTTATATTGGTTTATTTTAGCCTTGAGTTGTTGTATAAGTAAGGCTTCTTTAATTTTGCATTTGTTTATGTTTGTTTCTTTATTTAGTATTTGAGTGTTTTCTATGGTTATGTTGTGTTTATTTGACTTGCAGTGTTCGAAAACATGTGAAGGTGACTTTTTATGTTCTTTGAATCTGGTTTCCATTTTTATACTTGTTTCTCCAATATAAAAGTTGTGGCAGTTATCACATTGTATTTTATAAATAATGTTGGTGTTGTGTTTGTTAGTGTAGTTTTGCGCCTGATTTTTGAATAAATTTGGTATTAATTGGAATGTCATATTTTGTTACTAGTTTTTTCCAAATGTTGGTTATTTTTCTGCTAATGTCAAGAATATATGGTATGTAACAGTATATGGTTTCCTGATTTCTTAAATTGTGGGGTATATTTACTTTTGTTAGTTGATTTTGCTTTTCGTCTAGGTGTGTGCTTATAAATGTTTTCTTTGGTTTGTGAAGGAAGCTCATTGATATTGATGAAGTATTGTACTTTGTACCTACCATTCCAATGCATATGAAATAGCTTTCAAGGTAATGAAAAATTATGAATAAAGTTTATTCCCTTACCATTCCAATGTAAATATGTTTGTAAACTTAAGGTTTAAGATGTCTTAAGTCTATATAATGTTTAATTTATGTTAAAGAAAAGCTAAGAGCTTTAAATCTAAATATATACATTACAATCTTAAAATAATACACATTGAGATCTAAGTCTAGAATTAACAACACTTCCAGTCTCACTCTGAAAAGCCATCTTGAAACTTCAAAAAAGTAAGTATTTAACTTGCAGATTTAAAAACCTGCTGAGAATCTATGAACATCTCAAAATTTCCTGTTTGGAAAAGAACTAATCACAAATTCCTGTATATGTCCCTGATTACTACTATGTTAAATTAATCTTTTGTAAAACATTGTACAAAGTACAAGATATATTGCTGATTGCAACCTGTACCTGGCAGGTATGCACAAATATAGTTTTGGTTTTGCTTCATCACATAGGAACTCTGAGAAACAGACAGTTTATTGGCAGTGATGTATTTAATTGCGTTTATGTTTCTAATACACTATCAAGTTCAACATAATTAAAAGTGTTTTGTTCCTGATTTTCGTTTGTATTCGATGTACGGTGTATCACATTGCAGTGTCCAACAGTAGCCAGCAAGCACTGAAGGATTCCATTTGTCATGTTATTGTTTTTCCATTGTAGCAATATTCTGGTAAAACTGAAGATTTCGATGAAATGGTACGTGATGGGCAAATTTGGATGTGATTTTCTTGATCAGTAGCCAAAATTCTATAAGGAACACTCAACAGTGTTCAAGAAGCAAAACCTTTGTTCTGCAGTGTTATTAGCCAGTGTAACTCAAATACTAATATCAGAGAATTTTCCTGTACTACAAATACGAGTTTGATACCTTCTGTAGGCTCAATGCAGAAATAGTCCATTGTTTATATTTTTAGGCTCCATGAAGTCAGATAAACTATTACCACAGACAAAGTGATATTTACGTCCTTATATTTATGTAGCTTTGTGCAAACTTCAAAACAAACAAACCTTCTAATAAAATCGAAGGTGCAAGTCCAGCGCAATATTAGTCATTTATTTTTTGAAATTTACGCAAAGCTACACAAGGGCTGCCTATGCTAGCTGTTCTTAATTTAGCAGCATAAGACTAGAGGGAGAGCAGCTTGTCACCACTACCCACTTCCAACACTTGTACTACTCTTTTGTCAATGAATAGTGGGATTGACTATCTTTTATAACATCCCCACAGGTGGAAATGGTTTGATGGGAATTTGAACCAACAACCTTCATATTACAAGTCCAGTACCCTAACTGCCTGGCCAATATTAGTCATACAAAGGGGTTTGATGCGCAAACCAGAAAGATACGTGATAACCACAACTGATAAAGTTTTTGTATAACAGCAATAATCAAAACTACCTTTTGACATTCCATTACATAGGTTTTGGTTCTTTTTTCTAATTTCACGCAAAGCTATTCAAGAGCTATCTGCACTAGCTGTATTCAACAGTGTGAGACAAGAGGGAAGGCAGCTAGCCATTACCACTCACTGCCAACTCTTTTACCAATAGAGTGGGATTGACCATCACATTTTAACACCCCCATAACTGAAAGGGAAAGCATACTTGATGTGATAGGGATTCAAACCCACAACCCTCAGATTATAAGTTGAGTGCCTTAACCACCAGCAGCCAAAAATCTATAAGGAACACCCAACAGTGTTCAAGAAGCAAAAACTTTGTTGTGCAGTGTAATTAGTGGGTTCAGCTATTTTAGCCACACCCGTTACTAACAGGAGCATAAAATCAAGAATACTGCCATGCAATCTCCATAGATAAACACGAGTAGTAGAATGGATCAAACTGAAGAGCTCAGTGACTTTCAACGAGACACTGTCACAGGATGTCACCTTTTCAACAAGTCAGTTCATCAAATTTCTGCCCCAAACAGCTGTAAGTGCTGTTATTGTAAAGTTGGAAATGCCTAGGAGCAACAACAGCTCAGCCACAAAATGGTAAACCAAACAAGCTCACAGAACGGGGACCCCCTGAGTGTTGAGGTGTGTAAAAATCATCTATCTGCAGTTGCAACACTCACCAATGAGTTCCAAATTGTCTCTGAAAGCAACATCAGCACAGTAACTGTTTATCGAGAGCTTCATGAAATGGGTTTCCATGGCCAAGCAGCCACACACACTAGCTTCAGATCACCATGTGCAAAACCAAGCATCAGGTGTAGTAGTGTAAACCACAACCCCATTGGACTCTGAAGTAGTGGAAACACATTCTCTGGAGTAATGAATCATGTTTCAGTATCTTGCAGTCTGATGAACCAATCTGGACTTGGCAGATGCTTGGAGAATGCTACCTTCCTCAATGCATAGTGCCACCTGAAAATTTTGCAGAGGAGGAATAATTGTCTGAGGCTGATTTTCATGGTTTGAGCTAGGCTCTTTAGTTCCAGTGAAGGAAAATGTTAATATTACAGCATACAATGACATTCTATATAATTGTGTACTTCCAACTTTGTGGCAACAGTTTAGGGAAGGCCCTTTTTTGTTTCAGCATGACAATGTTCCCATGCACAAAGTGAAGTTCATAAAGAGATGGTTTGCTGAGGTTGATGTGGAATAACTTGATTGGCCTGCACAGAGCCCTGACCAACCCCATTAAACACTTTTTGGAATGAACTAGAATGCCAACTGTGAGCCAGGCCTCCTTGCTCGACATCACTGCCTGGTCTCACTGTTGTTCTTGTGGCTGAATAGAAGCAAATCCCTGTAGCCATGTTCCAAAATCTAGTGAAAAAGATTTCCCATAAGAGTGGATGCTGTAATAGCCACAAAGGGAAAACCAACTCTATAATAATGCCTATGGTTTTGGAATGAGATGTTCAACAAGCACATATGGATGTGATGGTTGGGTGTTCACATACTTTTAACCATGTAATGTATCTCCTCTCCTCTTCAAGACTCGGTACATTTAATTATCTCCAGTTAAACAAAACTGTAATTATTCATAATAAATCCTTTATCATCTTATGGAATTTATTAATTACTCAATTTCTTGTATGTTTTATGTGATTAAGTATCAACTCTATTGTTAAGTACCATAAGTTCTAACTTTTAATAGTTTAAGTTACCATTCTCAGTGAAATTAAATAAAGGTGGCAATTCTCTCCCAGTAGGTAATTTTGTCCCTGGTTCACGTAATTCATCAAAAAAGGTATGAGCACATGCTTGCAGAGGAGTGATACGAGCTGATGGAGTATATTCTAGTAACTTTGCAACAAGATCAATAGCTTCAGGTGGTGTCCGAGCTCGGAATACCTAAAAAAAATTATTTTTTTGTGACAAGTGTTTAAAATATCAATTCAGACATTACAATTACAAAATGATTTTCATTCTTTTCAGTCTTCCCAATTTTCTTTTAAATACCATATTATCTGTTTAGAAGGAACAATTGAAAACATTACTCACAGTTTATTCAAAAGTTTAAAACTAAAACAAACTTTTGTAAATCTCATTTCTACAAGTCCTTTGTAATGCACACAAATAATAAGTACATAATTGCAAGTGCAGTTTCCTATACACAAAGAAATACTAACCAGCTGATTGTAACCTCTATTTCCTTTAAATAATTTTTTATAAATGATAAAAAACAGAATTACTGTTGAACAGTATTCATTTCAAAATAATTGTAGGAACAATTATGACATTTTAGAGAGTCAATTTTATCAAATAAATGCTTTATAGAATTTTAGAGTGCATATTTGAAGGAATAACTTAATTCTTTATAAGTTTTCAGGTGGAACATTCTGTAAATGCAACATTACATAGTTGGACATGTAAACTACATGAGAGAAAATTTAAGAGAAACTATATTTTTAAACTTAATTCACAGAGACTGAAAAAATATAAGAAACATCATTCTTTATGCCATATCTTACTATAATTATGCTGTTTTTGCCAAATATCAATCCATTTTACAATGCAAATTATTATATACATTATACTTATCCTCCAGTTGTTGATGCTGTATGGATTAAGAAAATTTTATTCAGGTAATTGTGAAACATGTGTACTTTCTCAACTGCAGTAACTGCATAATAATTACAATAACAGGTACATAAACCTAGACCAAGGTTTAAATTGCAAGTTACTTGAGCTTTACAAAAAAATTAAAAGCATTTTTTTCATGATAAATGATTAGCTGCACATATCAAGTAAACTTAATGATGAACAGTAAAATGATGGCAACAACAATGAACATTTGACATGTGAGAGTAACATTTAATTATTAAACATCTTAGAATATATATATTCCATCTTCAGCAAGCAATATTGAACAGGGTGAAACATCAGGTACAAATACTTGTGATCATGTAAACGTTAAGATGAAATAAATTTAAAGCCAAATAAACAAGAATAAGATAATGCAACAATTGTAACAATATTATACAAACAGTCAGAGCAGACTTAATTGTAGTGAAGCCGTGTTATTATTTAAGATTGTAAGTTCATTTACAACAGACAGACTTTAATTAAAAATTCAATATTGGTTGATCCAGATGAGATGCTTTGAAATTTGTAATCAAGACAGGATGGTTTTTTTTTCATTGTGTGTGTGACTTGTAAAGTCTGGTGGATTTAATAGTTTCTTGTTTTTTTTAACCAGTTCTGTCTGATACTTCCACATGTTCACAGGCTTGCAGGTGTGAGAGGCATATAGTGCTGCCAATATAAGTGGTATTTATATACAATCCCAGAATATGCAGGAGTAGGTAATAGGTCATTAACTTTGAATAGATTTTGTATTTTAAAAGGTGATTCAACTGTTTTTTGTAGTTGAAATTGCAAATACAATATATTAATTATTCCTAAAATTTGTAACTTTGCTTACCTAAAAAAACAACAACAATCAATCTTAATGGGTATTTGTCAACGATGTATGGATTCTTTGAGATTAAAATTTGTAAGAAAGGAACTTGTGTTGGGGCTTGAAAAAATGATGGGATAGCCATTGTTTATTAGATTTTTTGTTGAGTAGTGATTTCAGTATGAACTGAGTATTCCTTTTTTTGCAGACAAGCAAAGTTCCATAACAAAGTCACAAATTTGAAGAATAATTAAAACATTTTATCCACAAATTCAACTACAAATGAACCTTGAATCATCTCTCAAAATATAAAATCAATCCAAACCTAAGGACCAATTACCACCCATGCAACATTCCAGGGTTGTATACAAATGCAAGTGGTGCCTATAATGTTATTTAAAATTGGCAAAACTGTAAGCTACAAACACCTGCAAGCCTGAAAACACATGAAAATATCAATCAGATATTGTTAAAAAAAAAAATCAAATCCACTAGGCACTACAATTCACACACATACACAGTTAAAATAATCACCACCACATCTGATTAAGAATTTCAAAGTCATCTCATCTGGATCACCCAATAATGAAATTTTACTTAGAGAAAGTTTATCTATTATAAATGAATTTACAACTTTATATAATAACACAACTTCTGTAAAATTACATCTGTTCTAAATATTTGTATAATACTGTTAAATGGTTGCATTATGCTGTTCTTGTTTGCCTTTTAATTTACTTCATCTTTATATTCTGTTTTTTAATTACTTTTTATAAATTGTTTGAACTTCATAAATTTTGATTCCTGTTGAATAAGTCTATTGCAAACAAAATTAAGATATGAAATAATCTGGATGGAAATGGTCAAAATAAAAAATCATGTGTGACAATCACAAATTTCATACATAATAATTAATATCACAATTAAAAATTTAATTTAAAGCAGGGATACAAGAAAATTATTCACATAAGCAAACACAATTTCTCTTTGTCCTGAAAGTAATGTAATACAAAATACAACAACGGCACATTAAAAACTCAAATGTTAAAAAGGATGATAAAATCTACAAAACACATTCCAGTAATTAAAAATTATCTAGAAAATAAATAATATAAATCAAGACAAGTGGTTTGTAGAAAACTGCTACCTTTTGCCAAGGATGGGCCTTGATTTGAGGAAACTTAAATTCTGTGTAATTGCGGTTCATCTCCCTGATTTGTTCCTTGGTGGGAGTACCAAGAACCTTGATAATCTCTACCAACTGGTCCACCCCACTGTCACCAGGAAAGATAGGCTGACCAAGTAACAGTTCTGCAAGCACACATCCTGCTGACCAGACATCTGAATAAAAAGAACACCACAGACTTTACTAACCAATATATTTATAAGCTCACAGACCACAACTGATTACAAGCAATAGAAAGATAGACTGCATTGTCCTGCAACTTTTAAATATAATAGCATGTAAAGTCTGTACAAAAATATAATACAAGGTATTTCATACATATGTAGACTTTACCACTAAAATATTTTGGTTCTTTAACTAGTCATTAAATTCCTCTTCATTTTAATTTTTTTTTTAAGACTGTATTACACTACTTTAAAGAAAAAATCTGTATGTATGTATAACCGATATAGGTAAGTTACCAAATGAAGAGGAAACAGCATTTATAACAATGTTCAAGAAGCATATGTATATTTTGTATAAAAAATTCTCAGAACAGAACAGATCAAGTTAATATTTTTCATGTAACATACCCAGAGAGTGCAAGTTCTATTATCCCAGGCATAAAACAAGAAACTTGAAACATTTAACAAGTAGTGTTATCTTGATATATTACCTGGTGTGAAAACAGGCTACCCACAAATTACCTACAATAAGGCTAATTTAGAGGAAACATCTTCTATAAGCATTTAATATTAACAAAAAAAGGTGAAATTTTCCTAAAATCCACAGCAGTAGAAGAACAGGATTTGCAAGGTTATGTTAGAATTCCACACCTCCACCCATGTGACTTGAATACACATTCAACAGTGTGCAAATATATTAGTATATTATATATTTGATACATAAAAATAATGCGAGCTATTACACAAAATTGTTTCAAATTCTGACAACAATTATAACAATTAAAGATAAAAAATAGTTGTAAAATCATGTCTGTGATTGGTTAAACAACTACCTGATGATAAATTGCTGAATAATTAAACATACTTGGTTAATTATTTTAATTTTTCTTAATTATCCTGCTTTTGTTACTGTGGGATACGGCACTACTGTTGTTATAGTATGATCAAGATCCACTCATTCGCCAATTAAGAGGTGCTCGTGCAAATGGACTTTTATACATCACTGTATGATGAATGGAAATTGCTTTCACACAGATGATTTTCAATTATTTATCTTAAAGTTTATCAACCTTTACAAGTTACCATTATTAAGGTCTTTCCTTGCAGTGAAGTAGATATTTTTAGAAGCTTCATTTTAAAGGAAAAAAGGCAAACTGATGTACTTTCAAGGCTAACAAACATCTATGTAAGCCATGTAGAGTTCAACTGTTTATTCACATTTTAGTCATTTTAAACTATTTCATAATATTATAATTTTACAATATTTCATGTTACAATGATTAGATGTTAACTTAAGTTGCTTAAAAATATAATTTTTTGAAACTCTTAATGCAAATTCAATATAATCAACAGAAATGTTTTCAGAAAAGCTATTTCACATCAGCAAGTCAATTCTCCTAACAATTTTCATTTTTAATCAACTTGGTATTTTCTTGAACAATATAATACATTTATTTACAGCAAAATGTGGAATTTAGTACATGAAACTTAGTACACTAATTAACCAACCAAAGTAATTAAAGTTCATTCACCCTGAGACCAACATTAATTTTTAAAGAACACTAGACAATCACAAAGACAAGCTCATATTATTAAAACAAGATTATCAGTCTCCTTACCTATCATTGTTGTGTAGTCAGTAGCACCAAATATCAGTTCCGGTGCTCGGTAGTAACGTGAGCAAATGTATGAAACATTTGGTTCACCTTTAATTAGGTTCTTAGCACTAAAATAAAAAAAAAACTTAAATGTTAGTTCTTGACACAAAATATTTCATGAAAGAGTTTATCAAACAAATTAACAATATATAACAGTTAATTCAAAAACAGTATGGTTATTTATATTTCATTTTCTGAAATAAAATTTGAATAATGTTCAAATGTCTCTCAATGTGTTAATATTTTTCATCATTCTAAAGCAACTATGACAACATTGCCTACTTATCTGGATTTTTTTTACTCAACAGAAGCAAATCAATTTATAATTAAAACTATTATTTTATGTTAAAAGAGAATGAACATACTTATAAACTTACCCAAACAAAAACATGAAAACCTCAGACTGAACTTGGTATAAACCACATACAGCATTTGCCAATCACCCCATCCACATATGGTGATTATTTATAAGATAGTACATATATGTTAATGTGAACTTTATGAATGTTTGTAACAATAATTTATCAGCTTGCAGATGTAGCCTTCATTTATCATTTCTACAGATGTGTGTATTGAAGAAGGTGTTATCTCCAACAAGAATATACTGAAGGTCATTTGAAGCAGTAAGGCCAGTCAGGCCATGATCTGATCAATTTTCATGGCACATAAAACTACAACTCGTATTAAAACCTGCTTTTTTTAATTAAATACATAATTTTGTGCATGCAGTATCTGTAGTTAAAATGGCTGAAGATTCAATATCGTAGCATTAAATTTTTAAACATTTTCTCACGGGGGCACATCCCCAGATATAAACAGAAATAGCATGTTTTGCATTCTGATATTGTATTTTGCAGGTATCACTAGATGATGTACACAAACATTCTTAAAAACTCAAATATTAGTGTAAATTACAAATATGGTAATGGAAGAAAGCTCAAACTATTATTAGCTCTTGTGATTGATCACAGGCAATGTTATTGTTTGTTGACTTGCATTCAAAATTTTATTGAACTACTGTTTTATGAATTTATGTCAATAAATCTGGAATCAAACTGTAGTATATAATTCAAACATTAATATTAGCAATGAGTTACTTTATTAATTTTAAAATAAATATTATGAAAATACATCTAAATATAGATTTTATTGACTCATGTGGTATATTGAATGCAGCACTGTTAAAAATTAGATATTTGTGACATCAAAATAACAAGTCTATAGTTTTATACAAATTAGGAATTCAAATTACTAATATTGACAAGCTAGAATATAAAATAAAAACCTCATACCCTTTTATTTTGCTGTATTTAACTTGTGTACCAAATCAAATACCGTGGCTCCATTCATCTCTTTCCATTTTTTGAAACAATTTCTTATATACTCTTACTACAGTATACAAGATGTGAATAACAAAACAGCTTGGAACATCTCTACTGTTTTATTTCAGCCATTTTGATCTGTGAAATGGCTACCACATTCTTACGATCCAAGTTTTCAAAGAGGTAGGTTGTGTCTTTAGTCTGCTCAAAGTTTCACATTTTTAGAAATCTAAATACATTTTAGTTATTTATGATATTTTGTTTGATATCCTCCATGTGTGAAATTCTAAAAGGCTTAGCAACCTACGTTCAACAACAAATGGATATAAAGGTCTTAGCGAGAAGATAATTGTTTGCTTTTCTTGATGTATTGGTCTATATTTTAAGAAATACAAGTCAAATAATTTATTTCTAAATAATAATAATAATAATCTGCAATCTATATATAATGTCCAATAATTAAAAAACAATGTATATTACAAAATTCTAGTACACTAAAACAGCCACGACAGTAAAGACTAGAGGTCAGTTTTATATTACTGGATATATACCTAACGAGTACTCATCCACTGCATTAATACAAGTAATGCAATGTTAGCTGGGCATGACTGGAAGGTCAATACAATAAATTAACAAATATATATGTTTATGTAATGTTAACTAGACGTGACTAGAAGGTCAATATGGTAAAAACATGAAAGTATACACATGTTCACATGTAGTGTTATGAGACTAAGTTACTTCTTAAACTAAACATTTGTATTTTCTTTTAATTTCTAATTTTTTTATGATAGTTATGAATAGAGTATAGAAAATAACAATATAAAATATCACTGAAAACTAATGTTTGAAATGTTTTTAGGTTTTACATGTTATGCAAATAACATTTGAGATTCTTGGGAATAGCTTTTTAATCAAAACATGAAATCACTTTGCACTCAGACTAATAATAAAAGACTATTTTCATAAATCTTTTGTAAAAATATTTCATTAAAAAGTCTACCAAATTCTGTGAAGATACATATATGTGTCAAAACTTGCAGTGCAAATACTTAATGTGTGCAAATATGTTGGTGAACTCATGTATATTATACCAAAAATGTAGCCAAAGGGTGAATGTAAATTATCTCAGGACATGTCACCTGGCATGTAGGAATAATTCCAATAGTGATCTGTCCAGTAACTAAGTTTTAAGAACAGGTGGTTAAAGTCACCATAAGATAAGAAAAATGTTGATCCAGTACGATCATGCATCTGTACATAAACCTAAGCAATGCAGAGAGAACCAAATAAAAAGACTCAATTGGAAAATGGGTCATTTTCTTGTCATTAAACACTAGGCTATGCAATGGGTCTATGCTGTGCCCATCATAGTTACTGAAACATGGTTTTTAAAGTTACATCGAAATGTTCAAAATCTTTAGCAACAACCAACTACACTGTATTCAACTTTACAGAAGAAAGGTAATCTATTTGTAGCAACAACAATAAAGCATGGGAATAGAACAATTCAGCTATGAGGTTGCAGCTCCTCCAAAGGCATTGTGAAGACCTAATGAAAACTGAGACACTGACAACACAGAAATACAAAGAAATCCTAATGTACCACCATATCAGATCAAAACTATACATAATTGACCAGTGATACGTGGTGCAACATGATAATTAGTCTAATCATATGGCCAACAAAGTGAAACCTACCTGGTAAGTAGAGAAGGATGTTAGAACAATGAAACTCCACCCTTAGCCGATCCAGAGTTCAAATTATTAATCAAATAACTATGTGCTGCAATTGTATTATTTCTTTTAGGTATATATTATAATGCTATGCAACTCCTTTTATAAAAGTATGTAATTTGACAAAAATAAAATTTTATTTTAATTTTGTGTAGTTTCAACAAAAATTTATTTAATGTAACTATTTAATTTCCTTTCTGAATTGTTTACATACAAGGAGATTTTCATGTCAAGTATGCAATTACTATTTATCTTACAATTTTCAAATTTCACTTTCATAATTTCTAAAACCTCCTTAATGAATATCAAAAACTTTTAAAGATGAATGTTTTTATTTTATTTGCTACTTTCTATACAACACTTGTGACACAAAATGGCCAGGTGTATCACTTGACATCAATAAGATTGACAATTTATGGGTTGAGTCACACAAAGTATTGAAAGATTGCAAGCCTAACACAGAAGATGAACTCTGAAGTACTCAAAGAAGAATGGTAGACAATCCCTCGTAGATATCTGTATACACTCACTGAAAGCATGCCATTTTGATGTTAAGTAGTACTGAAATCCAAGAAAGTGCTAACTATGTATTAGCTCATGCAACTGGTGTGTTATTTTGAGTTTCATTTCTACATTTGATTAGTGCATTGAAACTAATTTTATCATTCTGTAGGCTAATTAGAATAAGATCTAAAACTACAGCAGATGTACAATACTTTTTTTACGAGAACACGTAACTAAAATCATGAAAAGTTCAGATACTTGCAAAAGCCAATGATAGAATTAGGATTTGAGATTATATTTGAACAGATCTTGTTGAGTGAGTTCTAAAAAAATATAATTTTACATTTTTTCCCCATTATCTAATAAAAGATATAACGAATTAACGTTTCCAAGAGGAACTTATTTTTTTGTTCACCCCTGTAATTATGAACTATAAATAGTTTGTAGAAGAAGTGGACCTAAGTGACAAACAAGTTACCATTCCACAAAACAAAGGACAATAAATTTAAATTAATTTTTTTTTTTTTTTGACTTGACAGTTGTAAATGCTTGCATTTTGTACAAGCAATAGACCAATCAGCTGGCATTATCCCAGAAGGCCTTCAGAATAGACCTGGTCGCAGCTCATAATGAGCCTTGACTTCAAAAAAGACCAGGCCCATCTGGTATATCTCTCAAAAACTGTACAAGACTCAAGATTTCTTATTCTTGGCAGGCTCTTCCCTACACTTGCTAACACAAGTGTAGGGAAAAAAAGTGTACAGAAAAAAGATGCAGAATGTGTCTCCCTAGAAATAAAAGTAATTTCAAAATGTAAAATGTGTACAATTTCTTTGTATGAAACACTTTGAAGAGTATCACACCAACGTTAGTCTTAAAAGAAGTTAAGACTATGTACAAGGTTGGTCTGCCCTTTTCCTTTATAAGCAGTTTTTGATTTTCTAAAATAAAAAAACAACAAATCTTAGCAAACAGCATTTTAAATTGTTTTTTCCCTTTAATATTTCTGTAAATTTTGTTAGTATTCATACACTTACTTGTACAATAGTGATGCTCTCTTTCACATGTCAAAATCAGTTCATAATGGTATACTGTATATATTATCATAAGTTTGGTTTTTGCAGTTTTCTTAAGTGTTTGTAATAAAAATATGTATCTAAGTTTCAATTCATTCAAAGTTTTTCTATGCACAACTTTATATATTTGTTTTGATTCATACAGAAATTGTATTATTTCTTTCAGGCATGTATTATAATGTTATCATTGGTATGGCTTTCACAGTTTTCTAAAATGTTTGCAATAAAAATGCATGTCTATAAATTTCCCTTCAATCACAAAGTTTTTCTGGGCACAATCTTATGTATTTGGTATTGGTTCGTGCAGTTTGAAACTGCATTATTCCTTTAAGATATGTATTATAATTTTATACTGTATATGTTATTACTGGAATGGCTTTTATAGTTTTCTAAAACATTTGTAGTAAAGTACATGCCTCTCAATTTCCAGTCACTCTTACATAGTTTTTTCTTTGCACAAATTTGTGTATTTGTTTTTGATTTATGGAATTTGTATGTGCATTATTCCTTTCAGATATACATAAACAGTTTTATGTCTGTATTCTTAATCTGAACAATTTGTTAATCTATTTTTCATTTTAGGCATACATTTGTGTACAATATTATTTCCCTTTATTTTTAAAATACTTTTCTACGTTATGAATAAACTTGTTTAAGAAAGCTAAGTTTCAAATGTTGTATAATTTGGTTCAAACTTACTTCAGTTTAGACAATTAGAATAACAAAATCAGCAGGAGCAACTGTATACTGGCCTACAAATTACAAATGTAACTACAGTACAAATATACTGAAAATTACAGCGATATTTTGGCTAGCATATTTTGGACATGTATATAAATACACATTATTTACTCATAAATGTTTAAGGTTTAGCAATATTTCTTAAAATGTAGAAATTAAATGAGGAATATACTGAAAAACAAAGATAGAGTAAGTAACCATGTTAAAAAATGCTACTCTGGTGCATCAAATATGCTAGACTTCACCATAAATCTTGTTTATTCTTCTGTGTGGAGTGTGTAGAAATAACTTTTGCAGGTTTCAAATATTAATTTTTGAAAACCAAAAAATCAAATTACTCTTAGTACACTCACAAAATGCCTGTAATTTATCTGTCTTTAAATAAACTATATGTGGTTGAAAAAAATATCCCATTCTGAGCAATGACGTATTTTTCCTTCAAGTTATTTGTAAACAATTATCAAAATTAAATAGAGGAAAGAATGTTATTTCTATTTGTTATAAACAGGAGCTAATTAGTAAATGAGACTAAAGAAAACCTTGCAAAAGATTGGCATAATGGGAAGAGCTATTCTGGCAAATTCAGTAAAAATATTGGTATCTCAGCAAATCACAGAGGTGGGTGGTTCTTACTTCATATTTACCTTGTCTATATTTCACATTCATGATTCTCATTCTTAGCTACTTGTACATGTTTATAAGATGGGAATAATAAAATGGAAACTGAAAAATAAGATAAATGAACATGTTATGTGACACAAAAATCAAAATTTTAAATTTTTTCTTAGAGCAAAAAGATCCACATACAAAACATTAACCCTCTTATGCATGGATATCCTTTACCCAATGTGTCACAAGGTTTTAGTGATTTAAGTAAAAAATTTAATTCAACTACTTTTTGTTTTATGTCATACAAATTAGTATAGAATAAAATTAAAGCTAATAATCCAATTTTAACAGTATACAACTTAAGTACTTAAGCTTATAAAGAAATGTTAATAAAAATCCTCAATTTTCCCCAGTGTGAGAAACGGACTTTTTTGCTAGGTATCCCATCTTCTCCATTTTATTCAATACCTCTCCAATAAGCATGAAATTAAATAAATTATTCGCTATAAGTGTCATCATTTATACAAACCATAATTTTTATAGACTTTAATCTTGTTTGGTTACAGAGCTATTAAGTGGAAAAACAGACACCTCTTGTCACACCCACCCATCACATCCTCTCTCTCAAGATTTGTTGATAGTTCTATCTTACTTTTAATACTGTATTATCTATAATCAATAGAAAGCCTAAATGTTTACCTATCAAGTAGTGTATTATACTATGTAGTTATATGAATGGAGAATTGCAAATTTTTCTTTCAGCACAAGCTTCATTCCCATGGGGAAACACATTAACTGACTTGAATGAATTTGTAATGGCTTTTGTCACATAGTTAGAAAGCCAGAAATACTGTGATAGTTACAAGACACTGCTTGCTTTTAGTATATAATATGATCTTTCATGCATCATTACCATTATTTAAAAAGGTTAAGGGTCATCGACACAGCAAACAAGGAAAAAAAAAAAAGAGACCTGAATGAGTATTTTATTTCTTGTTTTCACAAGTATTTTTATTTATCATTAAAGTAATTAAAATGTAAAAAATATTTCATGGGGGCATGCACACAAGCAGCTTGGAATATCTCTTGAGTAATATTATTCAGAGTATAGTGAGCTCCTTATTCTGCAAGTGTATTACAATTTATAATGGCACCCATTAGATGGACACTGTTCGATGGGCAATAAAAGTTAAGTAGAAACAGAATGTTACAAGCTTAAAGCTATTTAAGGTAAACAAAAGTTGTATTATGTTAGAAGTTGAAGTCATTCTAGAAAGAAAAAAGTAATTTTGATTATTTTATGGTGGTTATGAGCTCAGTCAAATTGACCAACCTTGATGAAATAACAAATTTATTTTATTGAAAACAAATATTGTGTGTTTAGAAGGTTTAAGAGTATGCAACTAAAATTTGAGATTTTTTAAAGGAAGAAAAGTGTTTCGAATCTTAACATTAAAATCACCTTGTACTCAGAATTGTTTTTAAAAAAATCATGGACAATTTTTTTGGCTTGTTAAAAATGCTCCACTAAAAAATCTGATTTTTTTATGTGAAAGATATATTATCATTACTGAAAGTCTACTAAATTTTATGAAGATATACATACCACATTAAAGGTTAGTAGCATCACAACTATGACTTTAAGTGAGTACAAAATGATAATGTGGTTGGTCAATTCAACTCAAACCTGTGTAGAGAAGGTTAATTAATTGTTTGTTTGTTGGGAATATTCATACAAAACTAAATAATGACTATCTGTGTCAACAGTTCTTTATTTTTACCTAACAAACAAAAAGAGAAAGTAGCCTGTCAATAGCATCCACAACAAACAATTGGACGACTCTTATTGAAAATAATAGGACTTCACCATTACTTTTGTAATACACTTGCATTCTAGTAACAGGATGTAAATCATAGGCCTACATTCTTGTCACTAGGTTACTCTTGGCCTCAAGTTCTAATTTATACAGCAATATATTTACGTTTTCAGTATGATTTAGCTTTCTACACATTTGTAAACATATTTAGGATTATACATTAAACAATATCATCCATGTAATACAATAACTCTTCAGTATTTACACATTTCCACTGTTTACATCCACATAAAGTAATGACAGTGAAAATTAAGTTTCCCTAGAATTTATGTGATCAACATTACATCTGTTCTTGTTCAAGTTTATATTAAACATTTTTATTTCTGTACTAAAATTATCATTTGTTCATCTTCCTGAATTCTTACTTTACCCCCATCATCCATCCAATTTTCAATAAAATAATTAACTAAAGAAACTCCATTGTCAAAAACAAAGCATGTTAGTTTGAATCCGTCATTAAACTCTTATTCAAAATTTTGTAACTAATATATAATTAAACTCCATTTATTCATATAACTAATAGCGAATTAGCTGGCAAAAATAAGTTTCACACTGCAGGTAATATTATCGTAAGATATGAAGTACCTGCTAAGTCTAACTTTACAGTTATAATTTATAAACAACAGTTAATGATTTGAATACAAAAAAGTATCAGGAGAAAATGAAAGTATATAATGCAAATTAGGTCACACATTAATGCCAAACTTCAAAATTTAAGCATAAAAAGATAATCTAACAATTATTTGCTAAAACATTTTACAGCTCAAAAATGAGTGTTATAAAACATTTATTTGATGCATTTCACAAAGAAAAACTATGTTCCATCTTTTATTTCTGATAGCTTTGAGGAATTGTGCCTGTAAAAAATGTTTATAAATTTTCTTTAGAAATATTCTGTGCAACTCAAAGCAAATATATTTTTCATGAAACAACCATCTCTATGTAATATAATATTGGGTCTTGTTTTTCAAATAATTTTCTTTCTCTGTTAATAGTTTTATTATTACAGCTCTTTCTTACTATTGTTTTATCATTATACCATATGACTACTAATGAAGCTCACCTTGGAAAACAGTTGTATCCCAGTGCTAATTTAGTCAGTATTTTTAGTCTTATCCAGTCTTGTTAAGCTTGATAATTTTTGGAATTCTAGTCCAATCTTGGTCAATGGTCCAATTTAGTCAGTCTTAGTCTTATTTAATTAACATATTTAAAGTTAGAATCCAAACCACAAAATACACACAAAAACCATAAAAATTAAGTTCTAATGCAGTTACATAACCTATTCCATCTTCTTGCAGCTTAATTAGTGGTACTAAAATTTTTTTCATGTTTTATACATTGTAATTTGAAGTTTCAGTTCTACAAAATTACGAAAACAAACACCCTTTACACAAGTCATTTGTGATGACAAGAAAGCTCATCCAATAAAATTAACAATGAAATCAACAAAAACACTTCATCAACATCAACAAATTTCCTGCAAAAAACTAAAAAAATTATACACATACACACATCTGGATCAAAATATGGTCAACAAACAAACAAACAATAATAAATCCCAAGAAAAACTATAAAACTTTACACTCCTGCATATCATACATTCCTGATATCAGTGAAAAATAATCACAATTTGGAAAAAAACACTTGCAACAAAACACAACATTCCAGTAAACACCATATTTATTCAAAACCCAAGTACAAAACTAAAGACCATACTATGTATAATCTACACTGACAAACAACACCAACATTATTTATAAAATACAATGCAACAACTGCCATGACTCGCATGTTAGAGAAACAAGTAGAAAAATGAAAATCATATTCAAATGACACAAAAACCACCTTCACATATTTTTGAACACTGCAAAGCAAATAAACACAACATAACCATAGAAAAAATCCAGATACTAAGTAGGGAAACAAACAAACAAATGCAAAATCAAACAAGCCCTACTTATACAGCAACTAAAACTAAAATTAAACCAATATAAACAAACACTTTTACACCTATACTAATTTATAACCTAACATATACTTATTTGCTTTCAAACTCTGAATAGTTAACATGCAATGTGATTTTGAGTATAAAAATCCTACTATTTTAGTTTTTCACATTTCATTTGTATAATCTCTAGAACGTCCAAAATGAATATCAAATGTTTTTTAAAATATTTATATTTTTCTTTCCATTTTCTTTACTATATCATTAACTCCAGACATTATCAACATACAGTACAATGAAATCTTTATATTTAAGAAATGACAATATGTACATACATTTTAAATTTTCATAGAATACCTTTCAATCCATACATAATTTTTATATTACTGGTGTGACAAAATGAAGATGCACATTGCATAACCATAAAAGAATTCAGTCCTAACAACAGGAGTGGTACAATAGCTTAAGAAAATACTTATTTCAAAATTAACATACCAAAAATAACTAAATTTTTCCTCACTGGTTGGAAATTTCCAAACACTGACTGAACTTTAGCTAAACTTTACCTTCCAAAATCACACAACTTTAAAACTCCTGTCTCTGGATCTAGAAGTAAGTTTTGTGGTTTTATGTCTCGATGACAAATTCCTAAGGAATGAATGTAGGCTAAGCTCCGGAACAGCTGATACATGTACAACTGAAATGCAAAAACAATACATATTAGTTGAAAACATCTAAAATAGATTGTTTGAAATGATGACCTAACTAACCATAGTCATTTCAGTAAATGTATTTCAAAACAAAGTGAAACAAAAATAGATATCTTCATACTGAAAACCAAAATTGCAACTCAAATATAGTTTCAAACAAAAAAAGTAGCATATAACTTAAAATGTTACACATCTTTCCCAGTATCTTTTTCATTTATGACTCAAAACAAAAATGGCAATTCTCATAATCAAATATTTACTATCCAATAATGTTCATAATTCCAGCCAATACATACACTGTGGATGCACTGACTACATGCAGCAAAATGACACTATCAAATTGAAAATTTATAGTTCAAACTTCTACTTATTCTTCTAATAAGAAAACCTTATTTCATTTTATGAAAAAATGTTTGAAATTTTGAATTTGGGTTGATTTCATGACACTACATTTAAACCCCCCAGAAAGAAGGATGGAGCATTCTGAACCAAACATGCTGACTGTTATTTTAATACAAGTATAATTATTTTGATTTTAACCAATAATAGTTTCTCAACCTCAGTTGTCATGGTGTTATATAAATAGCTATAATTCAGCTCCAAAAAGTCATAAGGCTAGTGATCTAAATATACAAGGGAAACCTTTTTAACTGTTATTTTAGCTGTATAACCTAATTTGTTTTCCAGATTAGCAAAAACTATTTAGATAACAGAATGAGGGGGTAAAAACTAAAAATTTCTTCAAATACCACACACAAAATCCATTTCTAATTTCCAACGATTTCATCCAGTAGGTTGATTTTTGCAAAGCTATAAACAAGAGGTGCATCAGAGTTAGTGAGTTAGAAAAACAAAGAGAAAGCTACTACTCAGCTGCACAATGCTTTGCCATTAGCTGCATCTCATACACAGCATAAATTATATATAGTATTTAAAGTTCTTAAGTATCATGATTACAGAGATCATTTTCATTACATAGTCCCCCCATGTAAGAAAAAATGCCACTAATTACCATATCTTTAGTGCTCATTATAGCATAGGATTTCATAAAAACTAAGGCAGTGGTTCCTACCCTTTTTTATGCCCCACACCCCTAAAAAATTTTAATATGTTCTCGCACCCTTCACAGTAATTATTTATTTAAGAATAAAGGTAAAGGTGGCCAAAACAAATGTTATCTCGCATCCACAAGAGGTGTAAGCACCTCTGGTTAGAAACCACTGAACTAAGGCAATTACTTTGTACTAAAAGTGAGAATGATTGTGTATTCAACAAAAGTTACAACACCAGAAGATTAAATAGTAGCCAACAGAAAAATATAAAAGTTGAAATTATTTACCACTCACCTTAATAAATGATATTGGTATAGTTTGTCTTGATTTACTATAGTGTCTTGCTACTCTATAGACCATTTCAGGAATAAATTCCATGACCAAGTTGAGGTATACTTCATCTTTCTGAAATAAAACATACTGAAAGTTATTAATAATGAATAAAAAACATCTATATCTATTAATCTAACTATTTTTTGTATATAAAATGCAGATTCTCTGTATTCTTAGACTGGAATAAAATGTACATCTTTTATTTTCCTGTTAATTATTTTGCAAAGTACATGAAACAAAGAAAGAATAAAATATACATTGGACACACCACATAGCTCAATTTGGCTTTGCTTTAATAAAACACACAGCTACATATAGCTATCTGCTGTGTCCACTGAGGGGAATCAAACCTCTGATTTTAGCATCATAATTCCAAAGATTCAGAGTTAAAAAGTATTTTAACTGTGTGAAGTAATGATATATCAAAGGATCTGCATTAAAGAAATTCAAACTAGTATAAGAATTAAGTGAAAGAAAAAAATATTTGTTGAAACACACACACTACAAAGTTCTTCAGTCAAATCTTGAAATTTTGAGGGAAAAAATTATGCATGTGAGATGTTCTTAAAAATTCTGTGTGTTCCATCTTTCATACATTTCTGCAAGCTTACCCTTTCTCCACTTGAATAGAAAAAGTACTTCAGCCTGACTATATTACAGTGATCCAAACGTCTCATAATCTGCAACTCCCTGTTCTGAAATTTAAAAACATAGTGAAATACATTCTGATTACTTTGAGCACAACAATATAACACTTTTTTATGTTCAAAGAATCATCTATTTATCCCCATTTTATTACTTTTCATATACTTGAAAAATCCTGACCAAATTCAACAAAATTTACTGACACCATAAATGAGCTAAATTTTATCTATGAACATTTTTTGGAATGGGATTTCAAGAAGGGAATGACTTAAAATAGGGTAAGTTAATTAATTTATTAATCACCTACGAGCAGCAGTTATATCAATTAGTATCCCATAAATTAAGATTTTAATTAATGTTATGAAAATAATCAAATAACTGAAATTAGTGTTTTCAGTTATTCCAAATACCCAAGTAACTGAAATAATGCCATTATATTTATTTGTTATCAAGCACAAAACTACATAATGAGTGCCTGGTAACATGCTTTGTGATTTCAGGGTCCTGGGTGTGATTCCTATTGTCACTAAAATTACTAATTTTTAAGGCTGCTGACTTTAGAGAAGACAACTGACTGGTAGCCCCCCCCATTCTAAAACTCTTTGGCTACTTAAATATTAAAGAGAATGCAAATTTACTGTCCTTTTAATGCTATTATGTTCCTGAGTGATAGTTGCACAACAATATTTTTAATCTCACATATGCAGACAAGGTTCTAGCAAAATGGTCATGAGGGGGGAGGGCAAACCCCAAATATGTTTTTAGAAATTAATAGATATATCATTTATTGTATAAGCAGATAGATTTATGGAAAATGGTCAAAACCCCTACTTAATTCTTGTTATACATTTTTTTTCAGAAAGTAATTGACCAATAATCAAAAATACTTTTTGTTTGTTTTGAATTTCCCACAAAGCTACTCAAGGGCTTTGTGTGTTAGCTGTCCCTAATTTTGCAGTGCAAGATGAGAGGGAAAGCAGCTAGTCAACACCACAGACTGTCAACTCGTAGGCTACTCTTTTGCCAATGAGCAGTGGGATTGACTGTTACCTTACAACGTGCCCATGGCTGAAAGAATGAGCATGTTTGGTGTGACAAGGATTTGAACTCATGACTCTCAGACTGAAAAGACAGCTTGAATCATTGGATGGGTAAAAAAGAAAACTTATCACAAGTTAAACATAGTAATAAATGTACTATGTTTAGAGAAGGTTTTGTCATCATCAGTTAAACAGTTTACCTAAGACAAAGGAATGAATATACACAGTACAAAGAAAAAATCATATTACTGGAGATCGCTTACAACACACAGGTGTACTGACGTTGTTTGATTCTTTGTTTAAAATTAGTTTTTACTTTCTAACAGGTATGCTACAGCTTTACTGAGTTGCAAAGTTAAAAAGCATGTTTTTTTTTCATTATATTCACCAAATAAAATAAATCTGTTGTCAAATTAGATAAGTTTACTGTTGAGTGAATTTAGTAGGCAATTGCAAAATACTGATTACTTAAATCTTTATTGAAAATCAATTTTACATTTATCCCATTCAGTTTTTAAACAAGGCCACAATGGGCTTCCTGCTGTATCCATCATGGAGAATTGAACCCAGGATTTCAGTTTTGTTAATTATTTGTATTCATGACATGTTATAAACAAACATTTTTATCCTTAGAGTAAGGGTGAAACATGTTTTCATTACTTAATTATTAATTTATTTGATTTACACATCAGTGTAGAATTACTGCACATTTGAAAAACAAATATTGGCAATCACTTAGTGGCATTTAGTCAACATTGGGAGTTCATCTGCAAAATAGCAAAGGTTTTTAAAACTTTTTGGAAAATAATTTTTTGTACAATAAAATGTATAAATAGTAACCTTCAAAAGAGATAATCATATTGAATCAAAGGTAATTTGAAAATAACCAAAAAGAAATAAAATCAATGTAAAAGAAAATTGAACATTTAATATTATTATAATGCAGTGGTAGAAAAAGTTAAGATATTAACAAATACAGTTTTTTGTTTTGCTTATATCGATCGTTGGTGGCAAGGTGTCATAATCAGTTAATAAGCCTATTGTTCAATGAATTACAAAATAGTATTTATCACCCAGTTCTATTTACTATTATTCACAAAAGCTGTGAAGGAATGTTACAGAATTAGCATATAATAAATATTGTTGATTAAAAAACAATAGGAATACAGCATTTGTGTAAAAATGTTAATAATACCTGGTGTCCTCAACAGTTTAAAATATTGTGTACATTTAAACATTGTTTTAACTGATTATTAATTGCTGATCTGCAGAATGCACAATAAGATTTCAATATGCCTTATTAAACCTAAAACACTTGAGGTATTCCATATTAATTCATCAATATATACATCTTCTTTCAATACAGAGCTTTCAAATTGTTTGTCATTTTCTTACACCTACATCATGCAATAGGACCTGAAAAATGAGAATATATATATATGCCTGCTTTCACCAAATAATTTATAATAAGCATCTAACAATTGCAAAATTACAAAAATTTTCACTTTCAAAGGATAAGATCTAATGGGTATGGTGGCACACTATTCTATTAACATAAACTGGGTTTCAATTTTGGGAAATATTTCAACTGTTTTTATACACAAAGCTATTTACTCACCTGAATTAGAAATAATTCTCATCTAATTTTCAGTGAGTTCTAACTTTTCAGATTCAATTTTGCATTGTGTGTGTGTGTGTGCGCGCGCGCGTACATGCTAGTAACTGATGATGCTAGAATATTAAACAAAACATGGTCAATTGGGTGCTGTGAGCAAAGCTTTATCTTTTTTTTGTTTGCATCATTAAAATGTTCTTCAAAGTCTCCTCTGGCTTCATATATTTCACATATACATTATGATATCTGTACAACTTTTTGAAAATAATCCTAATATACCATTCTTTGCCACACAATACAGTAATATAATTGTCATGATGTACACCAATCCTATTCTAGAAGCAACATAAACTTTGTATTCCTTCCAATACATCTGAAAGTTTAGCATCGGCTGAAATGTTATTACGTGTTTAAGTTTTCTGGCATAGAAAAAAAAAAAATCTTATGATCCCCATTTAGTCAATACATCCAAAGTTCTTTACATACAGTACAAATGTGAAAGTACCCAAAAAAAATTAAATCTGATTTGTACATAACACATATTGATCAATCCTCATAAAGAACTAATGGAATAAAACTGAGTATTTAACATTTTAAACTTGATTTATATCTACTACTATAAAAAGAACTTTTCCTTCCATCAGATTTAGTGTTGCAAGGTACATAATTTTGTTATTTTTACAAATTTCAAGTGGTCACACTAAATTTCCTTTGGCCAATGCCCTGGACAAATTTTACCACTCCACTTCACATTATTTATTTCACTCCCAAAAAGATACCCCAAATGGATTTCCATGAAATCATCCAAATTACTGAAAATTTTTACCTACAGGAGTCAAACCAATACATGACTAATTAGAAATGTTTAATTAATCACATCAATATTATATACACAAATATACATGTACCTTTAATTCAAACAACCAGTCACATATACAAGAACTTTAAATATATTTAAATGTATTACATTAGCTTTTATCTACAGTAGGAGACCAGTAAAGTAATAATATAACAGAAATTATTTATGATAAACTCTATATACAGTACATTGGTGTGTGCACTCACATCCATGTATAAACCACCCATAGATTATCTTAGTTTGTAACTGAATTAAGAAAGATCCAACATTTCTTCTTATACAACATTACGCATGAGCTACTACACATAATGCACTGCAAAATCCTAAAGAGTAAATGTTAAAAATGTATACTATATGAACGGATTACACAAACTTAGATACAAAATACAGTAAACACCATTCCCAAAAAAAACTAAACTGTCAACAGAATTGCATTGATTGTATTCACTATTATATAAATGTAAAAGCCTCAAGTTTTACTCTAGCTTTCTACGTGGGATGGGAGGGGGACAAGTGCATCTTTCTAATATTTTGTTCAATCCCTTGTTATGGATGCAAACAAACAGAATTATACATAGAGTATACTGGAAGGATATAAGCATTTGTAAACTGGGGTGAACTTTCAAGTTTGTAAGACAAATAATTCAGTTCACACAACTTTAATATAAATTAACACACTCTACACGTCCCACTCCCTCAGATAAATTGTCATGAACTTCTTTATAACGAGTTTAAGATTTGGAAATTCTCCACAACCAACACTAATTTAGCAGAGTAGAATTATACTAAAATATAACAGTGTAGAAATGACTCATTATCTGAGTTGGCATGGAATTACACATTATAGATAAAAGAAATACAAAATTTAGCTGCCAACTGATTTACTAATATTTCACATTTTACAAAACTCCACAATTATCACAGGTGTTGACTTTTTTGTTCTGGCCCGATATGGCCAAGCTCATCAAGGCATGCAACTTGAAATCTAAAGGTCACAGGTTCGCATCTGCGTCGTGCCAAACATGCTCGCCCTCCCAGCTGTGGGGCATTATAATGTGATGGTCAATCCCATTATTGGGTGGTAAAAGAGTAGCCCAAGTGTTGGCTTCCCTCTAGTCTTACACTGCTAAATTATGGACAGCTAGTACAGATAGCCCTCAAGTAGCTTTGTGTGGAATTCCAAAACAAACAAATTTTTTTGTTTTTTACTTTTTCTGTTTACATACATATAGAACATAACTTATTCAAAGTACATGCAATTATTCAGCAAAAAGCTTATTAATTTCACTTTACTTTATATATTTTTATACAAAAACTTTACTCTGAATTAGTGGTAACAAAATAATTTCTTATTAATGTAATATACATGGACAGTGTAAGCTGCTAAGTTACTTGTTAACCAAGATTGGAATTTGTTAATCTAAACATGTAATCATTTTAAAATTATTATTGCATATTTATAAGATAATTCAATCCAAGTTATTCTAAGATGACACACTCAGAAGAATAATCAGTACAACCATGGTTCTTATTAAAACATTTTAACAACCAACATGCACTATTCCATAAAATGTGGAATTTGATTCATATTTTAAATTTAAACTTGCATTTTTTTTACTCACACCAACAAAAGTAAATATAAACCATATTTTTTGCAAATAAATGACTAAAGTCTTTTCAAAAGTTAATTGTCTGAAAAATAAAGCTCAAATAACTTAGATAAATTTTATAACATGTCATTGCAAAACCATCATATGCTTTGTTGGAACTTTCCAAGGATAATTTAATGTTCAATGTAAACAAAGTGTTGTTGACTGTAAAAGAATAGTCAATTCATAACAAAACTTAACTGTCCATATGAAAATTCTACTTTTCCACTAATGAATGTGGCTTTTCTATAGTTGCTTTAAGTATATCTGCCAAAACTTTTAAAATATGAAATATAAAACAACTGTTACATAACAACTAAATTTATCTTAAATAAAATAACCACACATGAAAAAATAAAAAAGTTATACTGACCAGCAGTGTAATTGAATTTATTCTTATCTAAAAATGTACATCTCAAAATCAGAACTAGAAGTATAATTATCCATAATTACTATTCTATGAAGTAAAGAAAGGTCTAAATAAAAACAAACACACTGCATATAGGAAATCACTAATGTGAAAAATATTTGAAATAAAAAATCTCGAGGTCAGCTAAAACACAAGACATGGAATTTCATGAAGTGACAGTTATGTCCCACATGAAACAGTCCTTACAAATGATGCAGGGTATAAGAATAACATAACAATAAATAATTTTATAAAAAAAATAATATTCTCAAAATAATATATATACATATAAATAATGTGCAAGTATCATGTACACCAAGAAACCTGGATAAATTATTAAGCAAAATGGTGGAACAGGTTATTTCACAATCTCAACTGAGCCAGTCACATGTATTGCAAAAGCCTTTACAAGTACAGCTATGACTTAGGAATTCTGTGTGTATCATATGTAAGGTCTCCCCATTAACCTTTTCATAACAGGAGCCTTTTTAAATGCCTTTCTCTGCAAGTCACTATGTTACATTCAAGAGTTAATAAAACATCTATGATATCAATGTCTGAGAGAAATTAACATATTATCATCAAAGGTTTTATTTTATCCAAATTTTAAGTTTATTTCAAATTAAATATTTATAAACTATTTACAACTTCAGATGTATTATCAAATGCCAACAAGCTATAAAAACTTTCTACTTTGGCACTCTGTATATTTTCTAACAGTACTATGACAGTACTGCAAAGGTAAGTTTAAATAATATGATGCTTAGATAACAGATTTTTTGCTTTCTTTTCAAAGTTTCCTGAACAAAATAGAGTTAAAAAAAGCAATATCTTTTTAACCCCTGACAACTGCCATATCCATCAACCCATTTGTTTCAACTTTATAGGTTCCATATATATTTGTACAGAACATGCTTAAACATTAGAAAGATGTAATCTTATACTATAAACTAGCACTGGTAATTTTGAAATTGGTATGCAGTAGTTGTCATGGGCCATAAGAAATTGATTATAGTATGGTTGGATGTTTGGGGAACTAAACACTTACAGGTAATTTCTCACTTAAACATGCTATAGTCAGATCATTTAAATTGTATTCAGGTCTCACTGTTATACTTTAGGTAATCATGTATTACTTATGGCTTAAAATGTATACTTAGCATGTTTAAACATTATTTTTAAATGTATATGATATTTCACTTCCGTTTTTAAAGTTTGTGATATTTCATGCTGGATGAAAATTTTGTCTTCAGAGCACTATTGACTTGTGTTGAGATGAATAGTAAGTGGTAAAGGAAAAGGATGTAAAATAAAACATTAAAAATTAACTGTGTGTGAAGAGTAAAAAAAGTCTTCAACAAATTAAAATATGAATTACTGCACATATTTCACACAAATAAAATTCACAAAGTCACAGCAAAAGGGTTGTCAACTAGGTTTCAAACAAGGATGCAGGTGAAAATTTATCAAATTCATGATGTATGACAAGAGAAAGCTTCAACAATTAATACAAACAATAAAAGATATATAAATTGAAAGAGAACTCATAAAATTAAGAAGTTGACCTGATTAAGAACAGTTACAATTCAAACACTACCCGATTAAAATACATAAATATTTATTTTAGAAGTTCAACAACTCAGTCTCCACACCTGGTGATGTCAAATAATTTTATGAAATGTTTATTGAATATGCAAGTTTCCATCCACATAACATGTAGCATTCATATACTATTGGATAATGGAAGTATCAAAATCAGATTGGATATCCAATAAAAACTACTTTTTATTTCATTCCTATCCATTAACCAACCTAACTGGAATTTAAGTTGTATGTAGATAATGTGAGGTGAGCCTTTTGTTGTCTTCCACTTCTGACTTATGTTTTTTTTTAGTTACTATTTGTTGGTAAAGATTTACCTGTCCCTGCTGTACTTACTGAGCTGCTTTAAACTTTTGTTTTATCTCCTGTCTCTTTTTTCCCTCTCTGCTATGTTATTTTATCTAATCAGACCTCATATTATTTGTTTTTAAAGGCTTGGCTCAGAGTCCTTGTGACTGGGTAGCCACTTATGATATCAGTTTTCTTTTGTAGATGTTATTTTTTTTGCATTTATTAACTTCTGCTTGTTGTCAGTATGACTAATGTTAACAATGTTAATTTTATGTTTATTATTTTTTTGGAAAATGACAGATGTTTATCAAAAAAGATGTTTTCAAGTGATTATCTCAATTCTAATCATTTTTGTGCCTAACAGGAGCAGTTAACTACTGTGTGGCTTTTGTGACCTTTTGAATATCTTCTTCAGACACTTATTAGTATTGTAATAGAAACTAGTGATTTGGGGCTTATCTTTCATGAATAAATATGTTTACCTAAGCATGAATCAATGAAGTTTTTAGATCTCTTTTCATTGGATATACAACTTGTGTTTTTCTTACTTATGGTTTTAGAATTTTGTTGGAAGATGCAAGGTGTAGAAATTGTTTCCTATTTTCACTTACCATTACCTTTATGATCAAATAATGTCAGCAGATGACTGTATTCTTCTACTAGAGTTTGCAACCAGTTAAGTTTGTTATTGTTTGTCTTGTATGTTATTGTACCCACCTATCTTCATCCAGGCAGATTTGTTTTCAGGTAAGTAGCGCACTGTCAAAATTATTTAAGGAATGCTTGAAAAAAAAGCCTTATAAAAAAGAAAATAAATTTTAAAAATAAAGTTAGAAAAAACCATTACACTCAGGGTAATTATGAGACCTTTCATTTTAACCAAAATTTCACTTTTGCAGCTTCTTTTGCATTTGTACATAAACTGTTTGATATTGCAGTGTTCATTAAATTATTACTGTTCTATTTCATTAGTGTAGCATAACAAACTTTTTATAGTCTTCAGAATATTTATTACTATAATATTATAGTATTTTTATACTAACATTTTTCATTATTTCACATAAGTAACACTTTGCAGAATGATTTATGATTTACTACGGAACAAATATACAAAAAAATAAGCTACTTAGAATAAAAAAAAAATTCAGGTTAAGATGATACAAAGTTAACTAGCAGTGTTAGACTTCATGAAAAAATAAAAGAACTGCAGCTATTTACTGCAGAGAAAAATTGTATGCTTGTATGGTATTCCTTGATTGACTTTCTGTATGTATTTTTATTATTTTAATGAAAGTACATTCTGTATATTTTGTCTTCAAAATCTTTGACTTTCTGTGATAAAAGACTTTTTCATATGTATATAATTTCCACACATTACATAAAATTTGGTAGACTGTTTTGTGTGGCACATTTGTCCTACTCTTTTTAATCACATTTTATTTGTGAGCATGAGGAGTAAACTGATGGTTCTTTCAGTATTTTGTGTGCTTGTGTTGTGATGACTGTCATTTCAGGTTATTTAATAACAATTCATCTTGTGTTGATATGAAAATAACGATCATAGTTGGTATTTCCATAAGTGCCTTTTTATTTTGGGGTTTGTTGCTAATGTAATGTGTTTTTTTTTACAATTTGAAAACATTGGTGTGATATTCAGGGTATCCATTTTGTAATAATGCTTTAAAGTATTTTTTGTGCTGTTTGAATGATATTTGAACTTGGATCTAAGTTTAAATTTAATCTCTTTAGTTCTTTTAGTTTTCCACTTTTGTCTTGGTCTGGATGATGTGATTTGTAATGGAAAAATGTCTTGTTATATTCTTTGTGATACATACTACCCTGTCTTGAACTTTTATTTATTTCATTATTTCATTTTAATTAATTTCATTAAATTATAGTATTAAACTAGTTATTTTGTTAATTTTTGAAAAACATAATAAGGATGTACACGTCCCCATAAACAATTGCCCACAGCAAGCTTTTTAATGGAATGAGATATGTGGTGGCATATGACAGTGACTTGCAGTAGTACCCACCCCTTATACTACTATATGAATTTTTCTTGCCATTGCAAACACTGCTATGATCATTTGCATCACAGAGACAATTCTCTCAGTATGGGCTCTGTCATTTTGACTGACCACACGACCTCTTTGTACTCATTTAAAGTCACTAAGATTCAATAATTGAAACATACAACAGTGTGTATATCTTCACAAAAATTTCAGTCTTTCAGCTAATATTACAAGTCTTTCACATAAAACATTTTTAGTTGATCATTTTAATAAAATACAGATTTGTCCATGAATCAACCGAATATTTGTTTTGAATAATCCACGTGCAAAATAATTTTTATGATGAATTAAAAACACTTTCCCTCATCTCAAAAGACTCAAATTTCCTTTGTGTAATCCCTAAAACCTCCAAAATGCATTTAAAACATTTTTATTCAGTAAATCTTTATAGATTTTTATACCCTATCTCAAAATGGAATCAGTCAATTTCACTGCCCTCATTACCACAAAAGAATAAATAAATCAGTTACCCCATTTTCTTTCTTGAATGACTTCAAATTGTAACATGAAACTACAGTTGTTTATCCCAGGTAGCTATAAGTTCACAACAGTATATAACAATTAAATTTTGTTTTATTTTCCTATGAACCATGTAAAATAATACCTGTGCCACTATAAGTTATAAATTACTCAGGGAAAATGCTGCTCACATTACATTAAAGACCTACATTACCCACAAAATACTATGAACTGCTTGTGTGTGTTTGCCTCTTGAAATATTTTACCTAATCTAATCTTAACTAGCCTAAATGCATCCGCATTTTTCATCAAAGTTACTTTTATAATCACAAGGAATAAACATGAAAAACAAGAAATAAAATATTTTACCAATTTTCTTTTTTCTTGCTTAATATTGTTGAAGAGGGTTAACCCTAATTTGTTTTTTATACTAATGATAGTAATGCACTTAATTTTTATTTAATTGAATGCACAAAATAAGACTAATAACATGTAAAAAATAGACAAATTCTGTTACCTTTCAAACTTTTTCTAGGTTTCTAACTGTGCAACAAGTTTTGTTACAAATTCATCCAAACTAGTCATTAACTTTCTCAAGAGAACGATATTGGTGCCCCTAGTGAAACTGACATTTAACTATTGAGAGTAAAGTTACACAATAAGTTTCTTCCATGATAAAAAGCTTGACTTTCTATTTTTACGGTTAATATATAATTAAAAATGAGAGAGGACTGTTGATGGGTTCTGAAAGAGAGAATATGACAAAGATGTGGCATAGGGGCCTGATTTTATATTCAATACTTCTGTAACCAAACAAATTTAAAGGCTATATAAAATATGGTTTGTTTGGATAATGGAAATTTTAGGGTAATTTAGATTTAATTTTGTACTATTTTAGAAGGTATTGGATAAAATAAGAAAAATGACAAGCTAAGGAAAATGTACTGTGTGCCACACTAGGGAAATTCAATATTTTTAAAATCTTGCTTTGTAGAATTAATTTATTAAAACTTACATACTATTAAAATATGGATTATTAGCTAAGATTTTTCACTATTCTAAATGAATATATGGCACTAAAACCTTGTATCATACTCAGTAAAAGATATCCATGGGGTTAAACTACCTGTGTAATACAACTATTACAGTTACAGAGCTCCCATTGTTTAAAACTTGGGAAAATACTATGTTTAAAAGCTATTATAATGTACCATTTGATGTTATGTGTGATACACATGCCAATATTATCATATCTGCATAATATAGCGAGATTATTTATTGACAGAACTACCACCTTAGACAATTCATCACAAAATTAGCTGGATTGCATTTCATCAGATGGTACAATGTAAAATCAAATCAGATATACTACACATTAATATTAAATGGTCACAAAGGACTGTTACAAGAGCTAGCAATCCACCTAGTGCATCAGAAGGCAAGTCCTATTTCTTGACCAAGAGAAATGTTGTTACAAGTTGAAACTGGCCAACCCTGTACAGAGTTTAAGGTAGAGAAAACAACAGATGAAACATCTTATCAAAAAAAGTTTGATACTTTATTTAGAGGTTATGAAATGACTGAAGTCTGACAATGTTCAGAAGAAGAAAAGCATTTCTAATCTTAAATCAAGATTGCTTTGCATGTTGGAAAGTCAATATTCCAAAAAAAATCACAACTTCATCATTAAAAAATTGATATGTTGTGTGTGAAAGCCTTGTAATGTTTGTTAATGTTAAATTTCTACACAAATTTCATTACTGTCCTTTGAATAATGCCTAACAAATATTTACAATACAAAAGTTGCAAATTACATGGAAAATAGTTCATCATTAATCTTTAAGAATATCAGTACTGAGAAATTGTCTCAGTGTGCAGACCTCACACAGTTACAAGAAGGTTCGTGTGAATTATTAAAAGTTTAAAAATGAAATATTTAAAATTACAACAAAAAGCAAAGCTAGATCACCGATTACTAAACTTAAAAACCACTGCTGAACCACCACTTATTTATTTTTACAGGTTTCATAAAGATGAAGTAATGACCAGATTTACCTTAAATCTTTTATCTTGTAAAACTTTCTTGATAGCAACCAACTCTCCAGTATCTACAAGTCGAGCTTGGTAAACCACACCAAAAGAACCATTTCCAATAACTTTGGTATCAGTGTAAGATACTTCCTGTGGTCTGTCAGGTCCCTGGCCTGGAGTTGCCAAAACTGTAGTCACCTTTCCTCCATCTTTACCTGTTGAAAATGGGTAGTTTTGAAACAATAAAGTGAACTTAACAAATGTTCATAACATTTTTGAAAAAGACCCCATTTGTATGTTTCATATTTTTACTTAAAGTTTGAAAATTCTCTTTCTGAAATTTTCCTCAGTAATAATGCTCAGAAAAATACATGCCAATGAAAAACTCTGTTTTGAAAAAATGAAAGAACATACAAAAAAGTCAGGAAAAATAAAACAATCCATAAGCATGTTCAAATTTAATAACCATGACACTAACACCTCACAGAAATTTATAGTTATCAATACCATATCAAATGAACTGGTTACATGCCACAGATTTTTAGTTCCAGTCAAAACACAAACTCTCCTCTTAGTTACGAAGTAACACACCTGCTACTTTGCAATATAGGTAGCATGATGCTGTACTTAATTTCAAACCACCAATCAAAGATAAGCAGAAGATTGGCAGCAATCTACTGTTATATTTTGTATCCAGGTTATTTTGTTACTTATTCACATTTTTTTTATTATGACATTCAATTTTTCTGCCACATTCCAAATGTAAATAATAAAACTGTTACACTAAATAAACATTGGAGGTCAAGACTTCTAACTGCTGCTCAACAAGTTAATTAAACAAACCTAATTTAGTGTAAAAATTCATAATCTAGTTAAATTGATCTCAGTTCATTATAGTATTCTCAAAATAACTCAATCCTATTAGAATACTTGAAAAAATCAGGAAGAAAATATTGCATAAGGTTTCTATTCAAACCACTAAAAAGCATAATGAACAACACATGTACAATAACTAAAAGTCAAGTTTAACTTCACTTTATCACTTTGTAACATGTACTGATATTTGCACTGTGATAAGATAAATATATAACTAATAATGGAGGTAATTACTTTTATTTTTGCTAACTTAAAAATTGTTGATGATTTATGTAACATTTAATAAAACCACAATACTTCCTTTCTGCATGTACAATAAGAGCATATCTTTTCAATGAATTACACTAAACTGTTAGGTTTTCGGAGTATTTTCATATGATTTTGACTAATGGGTTAGCAAGTGGAAAAAGAAATGTCAGTGCCCTTGAACAACTGAACTAACTGGTATTTGCCAGTTGACCAACAATGATTTCAATCTCTGCTGGAAATAGTCTTAGTAGTTCATTAAACCTGACAGTCTTTAAGTAAGTTAAAAAGTAAAATTCCAATTGATATTTGTGTCCCTATACAAGTGAACAGAAGAAACAATGATGTTTAAAAATTGATGCAATCTACATACACAAAAACGAATAGATGTTGTCTACACAGCACGTGCAAAAAGCATCATCCCATTGAGATGTGAAAAAGAACAGAATACTTAACTACAATGATGTTAATTACTATGATCATGTTCTGTAGTGAAACATTTGGAACTTCTAAAATGAGGATGTAGGCAGCCTAGTTGATAACAAGCAACAGTATTCACATATAGATATCATCCATTTACAGGGAAGGGATAAAAATTTCTCTTTAGTGAAGTTTTGTTCATAATTATTTTACACAGATGATAAATGAATGTACAGAACTGTATGTACTGATATAAGCACAAAACCAACGAACTTTAATATAACTTAAACATTAACCAAGTGTAAAACTATTAATCTATGCTCAACAGTTCTCTACCTCTTGTTCATTTCCAGTCATACTGCAACATAATTCATGAGGAATATAAAATGATAAAGCAAGGTCTACAAATTATGATTTTGACAGAAGTTGTTCACAACTGTATTCTAGCAGTATATTACCAAGTTAAGCTCTTAGCACTTTGCTCTGATCTCTAAGTGAGTGTAATACACTGCAAGCCATAGACTAACACAACTGAAAAGACAAACTTATTTAGATAACTAACCTATGATTTTTCAAAGTTGAGATAGAGTCAGTTACACCTCAACATGACAATATAAACAAACACTAATTGACTAAAGTCAAAAATACTTCTGCACTGAAATTGCATATTTCAAATTTAAGATATTTTGTTAAATACTATTTTATCTTTCCTTCTAGAGAAATATGAGTGCTGTATAATGCTCAACAAAAATTCTGGAAATACATAAACATATTTTTCCTTTTAGTGTCTACTCAGAGGCATGGTAGACATAGCAATTCATTACAGGGTTAGGCATGTATACTTTTTATATTAAAGAAACTCCTCACACTTCATAAACCATATCATAACGTGAAAAAAATGGTTGCTTCACACCTCCTTTTCTTTCAAAATAAATTGTCGATATTTACTTATCTTTTGACATGTTCCATAGAAGTAATTCTTACATGTACCACTGTATGCAATTCTGTAACAAATTATATTCAAGTAGTGGCAAGTGAACATTATCTGCAACTACATTTCTTTCAGTATACACGTTTTTTGTTTTTCTGATAAACAATTCTTTGTATGTAATGCTTCTTTTCTGTCCCTTTGTCAGGTTGTGTGACATTTACAACTTAAGATTTGATCCCTTGTGTTTAACTGTCATCAAATGATACACTTAAAGTAGTTAGATGAAGAGCATAAACATACAGTAGTGAACATTTTAAAAATAGGAAAGTTATCAAAAAAGTTAAAATGACAATATTTCAGTAAATGGGCTTAATTATTTCTTAATATTGAATATTTCCACATGGTAAATATTTTACTGTTGTTTACAAATATTATACATAATGCAATGAAATATATTACTAGCCTTTGAAAATCTTGGCAAAATAGTTAACCATATTAATAATCCATGCTTATAAAACAAGATTACTTATGTTAATTATTGTTTCACTAAACTTAAGTTTCCATGCTGTATTATTTTACAGAGAAGATATAGCTATACAAGTCTGCTCAGTAAAAGTATTTTAAAAGAAAAAAAACAACAAGTGATTAAACACTTACATGATCTAATGAACAAAATATTTAGTTGTTTTTTTTCCCATTGGTGTTGAATAAAAACTTAGACAAAATACATTAAAACTATTGTATGCAGAGTAATTCTGAAATCTAAATATCAACATTTTAAATTTAATTGATTAGTTTAATAAGCTATTCTTAGAGTCCTTGGAAAAATTACTGAGTGTTTCAACTCGTATTTAACATAATTGTATTGTAAAATCTCACAGTAAATGTAGCAATAAAACACTGAAACTAGCAGAACACCCATCTGCTCACCTAAGTCTGATGGTGATGGTTAGCAACACATTTTACCTATGTACTTAAACTATCAAAATATAACACAGTAAAGAACTCTTCATAGTTACTGAAATTTTACACTCTTAAAATGAACTTCAAAAGGCACATATCTCTGAAATACTACAGAACTTCCCTTTCCAAATTTACTTTCTTTTCTTGCTATCAATAAAAGTTACTCAAAATGCTGAGTGCACTTTATTTGCTGAAGAACATGCATTAATTACATATTTTCCATTCTTCCAGCTTCCATGTGACTTATTGCACATGTATTAAGAGATGTTGCCTGAGCTCTACTTTCCTTCCATAATTCAGATTTTTGTTATTAAAGTTCCAGTTGTGATGACAACCAGCAATTTTCTGGTTGTGGGATTGGAAAGTATATCAAAAATAAGTACCAGCATGATGTTCATTTTAATTCTAAAAATGTCAAATTTAAATCATCTAGTCTTACCTAAGAAATACTTTGGGCCAGAATATCCACAATGAAAAAGTAGAAAAGAGCTAGTAAGAGGGTTTGAAAAGGATAGCAATAATTTATTGTATCTGTGAAGTTAATAATTGTAAAACAAATGGTGGGTCAAATATGTAGGAGAAATAGTTGTTTAGTGTTTCTTAGGAATGCAGCCCAAACAAATACAAGTGAGAATATTCCAGTAGTTACAACTCCCTTTTCATCCATATCTAAACACTTCAACAAGTCACAAAATTGGTCAAATTAATGGAACCCATGATTTCTCAGTGACAAGACAACAAATTGATAACAGTGCAATGTCAAATTAAAAAATTAAAAAATACAACAAGAAATATAGATGATACCATCTTGATTGAAGCCAAAATTACTAAGAATGGGCAAACACCTGAGATCTCTAATACCATGCAAAGATGTGCACACAAAGACATGGAAGCATACATCAGGTGGCAACACACTGTTCCCTTCTAGTGTAACATGCTCTCCTAAATACCCAGCATAAAGAGTAAACTTGAATATAACAGAAATGCAGAATTTAATTAGCATCTAAGTGATGACTGACTTAATCCATACAAGTACAAAATCTCATAAGAGTTTTCCTCAAGTATTTCAATAGGCTAGGCATCCTTGAAATGGGTACAGACAATGTTGGCCATATTAGATATACAAAACAAACATAGGTCCAGGGATTGAATAATCTCTACATGGAGAATAACTTACTTGCTTTATAATGCATCTAATTTGGAGAATAATTAAATAAAGCAAACAACATCCCAATGCTGACAGAACAACATAATGAATGTAAACAATGAAGATAAACCCACATGTTGCCCTATAAGATGTCCTCTAAAGTAGTGACAATTGTACCACTTTCAATAATCTGATCTGACTTGCCTTGTGGACCTCAGTATTATCTGCATGCCTGGTACAATTTATGTTAATAATATGCTACATTACCATGTATAATGGTATAAAGTATAGGGCAGAATAAAAAACGACTAACTATTGGATATTTTTATGTTAAGCAATAGTTGAAAAACAAATACTTTCTAACTAACAAGAAAAGTCCATGTTACTGTTTAATTTTTTTAAAGAGATCTTAACTTGTCAATGCTTCAACTATCCCCTGTTGAGAAACACTGCTTTAAAGGGTATCAAGGTCAGAAGGCCAGAAAATATTGTCAAATGACATACTTAATGAGATGAAATCTAAACTTCACCCTCAATGATGTTTAAGTTCATCTCAGTAACACAAAAAAACTTTATAAATGTCACAATGAATAATTAATGATACCTGTATTGCATCACATTACTGAAAATTTGGTAATTTGTGATAAAATTAAGATTTGGAAATAATTAAATCTAATCTTAGAACTACCACATTATAAAATTTTCAGTACATAGTACCAAAAGCTCCCATCATTAGCAGCACTGTAAGATAGCAGTTCCTAACAGTGGTATCCATGAAAGCACATTCTAATCATGATTTCAGCGAACTACAATGAACCATGGAGACAGTTTGTTCTAAATATATATGCAAAAACAGCTCGTTTGGGTTGAGAAAATATTTTACATAGAAGATTGAAATGTTGTTTGCTCTTCTATGTAAAATATTTTCTAAACCCAAACGAGCCGTTTTTGCACATATATTTCTCGACAAGTGGGTTTTCTCGACATCACTAGTTTGTTCTAGAAATATTATCATATAATTACTGAACAAAAGACAATGAAAGAATTACCACAAAAATTAATTTGTTTGTTTTGTTTTTTGAATTAAGCACAAAGCTACACAATGGGCTATCTGTGTTCTGCCCACCACAGGTATCGAAACCCGGATTTTAGCGTGTAAGTCCGCAGACATACTGCTGAGCCACTGGAGGGCTAAACTTTTGTTTTGAATTAAGCACAAAGCTACACAATGGGCTATCTGTGCTCTGCCCACCACGGGTATCGAAACCCGGATTTTAGCGTGTGAGTCCACAGACATACCGCTGAGCCACTGGGGGGCCACAAAAATTGAAATAAATTCCAAAAGACCCAGAAACTCAAATGTTTACAAATGCATGACTTTTTTCAGGAATAACAGAAAAAGTAAAGATCACATGAACAGGAAGTGTTTGGCAAGGTGGCTGGAAAACTTCACCAATCACAAATGATTAACAATGCATTAGGCAGCATAAATATTGAGGTCACCTCAAGAGATGTTCCCAGCTTTCATGATGTGTATTTCTTTTTCCACATTTATTATTCCACACTAATTTTCTCTTTTTACTCCTTAAGAGCAGTCAACTACTGGAAATCATTGTGTTTCTTGGTGTTTGTATTTTTTTATATACTGTAAAAAGTAGGTTTTATCATAAAGCAATAAATTCAGATAGAGTTGATAAGAGCGTGATGGTGGAAGGTTCATAGCAGTATTTATATTTGATAACTCATTTATTTTGTGAATCTGTAACAGTTCAAAAAATCTGTTAGAAACTCTCCATTGCCAAATATATTAATGATGAACAGAAATAGTTTATTTAAATTTTTTGATTCAATGTTCACATAATCTCAACTATTTTCATTTTCTTTATGGTCAATATTGTGTCATTTAACAAATATGAAACCATGCATTAATTTAGCTCAGTTTCTTAATCACAGAAATATAAGATTTACTAAGTGTTGAATAATTGTCTAGTTTGGTCAATTAATGGTCATTTAGTACCAAAGAAGAAGGATCTAAAACTAGGCACCAGTAAAGTAGGAGAAAATGATCAATCGCAATAGTAATTATGTTAATCAAACAACCTGTGTGTTTAACAAAGAATACTTTTACACCATTTTAATTCAATCAACTATTGCTTTCTCAATGTTATGAGCACTACAAAAAATAAATTTTTAAAAAGATGTAATTTAATGTTTTGTTACAATGTATATATAGAATTTTGACTACATTAATTAAAACCTATGCCACTATAAAGTCTACATGATGTAAACTTAAACATTATTGAGAACATCCAATTTGATTACAGAAAACATACTAGTCTACAGCCTTCAAACAGAACAGCTACATTTCCTAAAGTTAGGCCTTACTGTGAGCTAAAAGGGAGAGATCTATGGTATCCATGACTACAGATATTATATTATAGTCTGAAGTATACTTTTGGTTTCCTCAATACACAAAAGGTAGAATATAAGAAAATACCAATGTTATAGAAATCTAAAACTTTATGATAAAAATCCACTTAAAAGCTTGGCTTACTGCACCAAGTGACACTGTTTTGTTTAGTACATTTTCTTTCTTTTTCCTTTTTCATTAAATTTTTCTTATCTGACAAATAACACAATATCACAAATCTCTCATAGAACATTTTACCAAAATATTTATATTAATTACTTTGTAATGTTCCTATTAAGTTAAATCTCAGTTAGATAGTAAAATATTGAAAATTCTAAGGATGTAATTCATGTAAAAGATTGTTTACACCATTTTATTTTTACAGGAGATTCCTCTGGTGAATACTAAAAACATTTAGTGATTACATGTTACATTACAAATTATAAAGAAAATTTATTTTTGACTATATTAAAATCTATGATACTGCAACTCAACAAGATAATGTAAGTTGTAACAAATTACTGGGAACACCCAAGGTTTGACTACAGCACAGACACCACTCTACAGCCATCAAGTGGAACAGCTTTATTCCCTAACAGTTAGTGCTTACTGTGAGCTGAAGGGGAGCGTTCTGTGGTATCCATGACTGCAGATAGTATCTACCGTGACTGCTGTAGGTTTGTGCTGCTTTCTCGCTAGTTGAGTTGTGTCTCTCACAACACCATGGGACCTGCTGCATTCAGCTGGCCTGGTTAAAGGGGGTTAAAAGTGGCTCTGTTATCAACAGAAAAAAACAATACACAGAAAACAAATGCAGATTGTTATTTTTGGATGGTATTATGATGAGTAAGATCATCTTCTTACACTTCAAACCCAAATTAATTGGCAATAACACCAACATGCATGCACCACATGTATACTCCCACTCTAGAGTACCTGCATTTTATAAAATATTTAATTGTGAAACAAGTTTATCAATTATATGAATTATGCACAAGTCAAAACAAACCAATCTGGAAAATTACCTAATCACTTACAAATAGTGCAAAATAAATTATTATACAGAAAAGACATTTTTAAAACACCAAAAAACAGCTATGTAACATCACATCACACATTTCTGAACAAATACCAAGAGTTAATTACACAATTTACAAAGGATATAAAAGTAAAAAAAACAACATTTTAGAAATAATGTTATGAAGAACAAGTTTCATGAATATTTGTTTCAGCTATGTTGTTGATTCTTTACTGTTCCTCTGTTTCTTTAAAAAGTTAAAACTGACAACTTATAAATATATAAATTACTGCTTATGCTTTTTATATTACATAGGTAACAGAAGTTAGCTGTTACACTTTATTTTGCCAGTGCTTTTGTTATAAATACAAATTTAATTTTGTGAATTTTAGAGGTTTATGAGACTTAGAGGTACTTGATCATACAACTGTTTCCTCCTAGAAACCTTTTTTGAAAAATATAAAGTTATCAAACATGCATGTTATTTACTTAATACTTAACACTTTTCTTGGCAATAACAAAACCACATCAAGTGTAACAAACAGATACATATTTAATGATGTAAATAACTGTTAATGTAATGTATACAGTTGTGTAGTTCAGAAGTACTATAATCCTCACTGAAAGCATTAATTTGTCCATTGTTAGGGAAGTTTAAAAGAAAATATTTTTATACATTCAGTTTTGTGCAGAGGACCCAGAACTGCTAGAGTTGCACACTTTTTAAGTGTGATTCCCCTTAAAAATGGTCAAATGCAAATTTCCATTACTAGTCATATATTTTACTGGATGAGTTCTTTGACACATTAAGTAAAAAACATAACTACTTTTACTTTACTTTTGATCAATCAAAGAATCACTAGTATGGAATTCTAACAAATCCCAAATGAGGAGAAATATCTGTATGACATTGGAAAGCCTCCCAACATAGTGAATAATAAGTTACCAGCCACATTGATCTTGGCCAGGTGCACCATTATTCTTACATTTCTTTGAGTTGCTCATGAATTATTTGTTGTAAGTTTATACATAAAAGCATTTATAGAGATGTGCTTTACTGATAAGTTATAAAATACACAAAAAAGTATGATTAATGCACTAGTGTATTGCTCATTCACATTCAAGATCAAACACACAATTTGCATTTAAAGTACCACATCTACACAGATTACTTAACATCTTGTTTTGGAAAAATAAAAGATGTTGCAAATTGTAAAAATAATTAGTTTAATATATAAGTAACTAGCAAAACAGTGTTCATAGAATTATATTCCATCAACATAATTGTTCATATTTTGTAGTATTTTTAATGAGAAATTATGCTCCTATTTTCTTTGTGCCACCAAAACTTTAAATGTGTTTTTCTTGTAGCAAAACCACATTAGGCTACCTATTGTGTCTACTAAGGGGAAGCAAACTTCTGATTTTAGCATTGTAAATTTAAAGACTTACTGCTGTTTCAGTGGGAGATTAATACTGATAGAATGAGACACAAGTCCTTTAAACACTATAACCTTGGAACAACACTATATTATGATGCCTCATTGAAAAAATGTTGCAGATGCCAGTCTAGGAGCCATGATTAACTTGCCAATGCTTATATACCTAGCTCTCCATCAATGGCTATAACACTGCAAGAAAAATTCTGGCAATTCTACTAACACAGAATTTGTTATCTTCTGTACACTAGTGTAAAAGTTTAACTACAAAATAATACGATCTACATCATTCAAGATCACCAGTTGGGAACTTTTCTCCAACAGCATCAAATACTTTTAAGAGTTGTAATGAAGAGTACATTTTTTACCTTTGAAGGTTCGGAACACATCACTGAGCAAAGACTTGAACCATAAACAGTACTAAGTTGCATAATTTACTCATGGCATAACCAGGTAAGCAGACGAACTAGTTTCTCAATAAAGAAAGTGGTGATGCATATCCACATAAGAAATACAGAAAACATTATAAATATGGTGTACTAGATGTAAAATGGGTGTAGGAGGTAGAATGTTCATCCAAGGTTCAAGAGTAGCAATCTGAATAAAAGGTGATAAAAAAAAGTTGAAACTATATTCTAATTAGTTCACTCTTGACCTCCAAAAAAAACACAGCCTCAGACTGTAAGACTACCTTTCTGCATACAGGAAACTACATCCTCCAACATCCAAGTAATGTTAGACTCATGAGGTGGTAGAGGAGGGGTATCATTCATAATTAAAAATATGCATCCAAAACTCTTGTATCACAATTCAAGAAAGTTAAACTAAAGTGCCACAAAAATTGGTATACAATAATTCAAAACATAATAACAGCACTGAAGAGAAACTGGAAAACACATCAAATCATCTTTGCAGTTTTTGCCATTAGGAAACAGTGAATAAGGAAGAATAACAAGAATTTATATAAATCAGGTAAAGAGGTCACACTGATGTAGGTTGAAAGAGACAAGATTAAAATTACTAGGGTCAACATAGTGTGGTATAAAGACTGGAGCAATTGAAGAAGAATTCATACTTGTGTTCAGACGAGCAAATAGAACATTTCATCTAGATAAAGCTCAAGTGTGATAGGAAACAAGAGTTTCAGAAAAACAATCACATTTAAGTATTAATTAAAACTCTAAAATGTGCTGGAAATAGGTAATGTTTTATTATTGAGAAAATTTTTAATTTTGTGGTTGAAAAAGAAAATTTGATTCTTTGTTCTGAAATTTCTTCAAAAAGATTCTAAGTGATCAATTTAAATTAAAATAAACCTAAATGTTTTCATACATTTTGCATTGTCTGATCCTTCAATTTTTAATTTAATTTGTAATAATTCAATGATGTTCTCCACAACTCCAAAAACTGTATGATGATTTGAAATTACATTTGTATTTTAATTAGCTAATCCCATCATTATCCTTCACTTTTTTTCAATCCTTGCCAGAAAATCATTACATTCACATTCTATATGTAGGTTAATTACACTTCCTTTCATTAAATGTTATCCTGATATTTGTTATAAATCCATAAATATAAAAACACAAGTTATCTTGTAAGCTGTAATTCATACAAACCGTAACACAGCTCATAAACTTAATACTTTTCATTACCTTGTGTATTATTTTTAACTTGGTTGTGTTTAGTTTATAGCCTGATAAAGTTTAATGTCCCCATTCATAAAAGTTAAAAAATGAGATTATGTGCTACTAACATGGACATCTGGTACAATAGCATATAATCTATGCAGCTGGCATTGAATTGGGTCTCATATTTTCAGCTAGTGTTTACCTAACAAGATTACTGTAATAATGTAAACTGTCATCTTCACTACTTAGTATATCAGAGCTCCATATAAAATATATAATCACAAAAATATGCATGTTTTGACATAAAAATGTATTACAAGCAAAAACTGTGTACACACTATTTGCCACTACATTACCATGTATTCACCGGTTTGAAAAAAAGCCCAGCATCCGTAATAAAACAAATCATGGGAGATCATGATGAGCCATATAGTGACTTGTAAAACTTGATGTAAAGTCCTTTGTATCAAATCCAATAAATTGTTTACATTCCACTACTACAAGAAGGCCTAATTATTCTTTTAGCTTCTTTTCCAAAGCAATACTGAAGAATCAATCTGGCAAAATTACAGTCTATTGCACATTTTTTTTTTCATATGAAATTACAAGTTTTAATGACTATAAGAAAAATTCATAACTCGGTATAATTAGATGTATGGCTTTTACATGAATGTTTTCTTCAAACAGAATTTTATTATACAATTAAGAGGCACCACAAAAAAGATTTTTGAAGAAAGACAAGGATATCAGTATTTTTAAAAACACTTTCCTGACTTAAGAATAAATTTATCACTTATCCAAAGTTAATACAAGCAATTTTGGAATTTAGATTACTTCAAGAATGAATTTGATATTCTTTTTGTTCTAGAACACATTTATATTTCATCATTTTGATTGTTTAATGCAAATTACAAAAGTTAATAATTAGATTTGTTGGTTTCCATGTATGTATTTATGCATTAAAAGTAGACAATTCTTCACTGAAGTATTTTCACATTTAGATTTTAATATGAACTTTCAGTTTAAAATTTATACATTGGATTTAACATTCATATTCATGGTTCCCATATTCATCAGGACTAACTGTTGTAAAACTGGGAATACTCTCTCAACACTAACTTCATAAGTAACATTTGTTACGTAACTGCCAAATAAAAAATTTACTTTGAGAAAAATTTCCTGATCTTTCATTTTTGTGAAACTAAATACAATTACAAGACTAATCTGTTTACCTTTAAATATTATGAAAATATATTTATAAAGCATCCCAGTCAAAAACAAACATGGACGTGATTTGCAATGTATTTCAGTTGTAAAGCAGAAACTTGAAAACTTTCATAGCTTATAATATATGCATACAATATCAGATACAGAAGATTTACCATGAATAACAAATTATTTCATGAATTAATTCAATAACACATTAAACTGATATTTTAAAATATTTAATTCAGAAGTACACATGTAATACCACAAATTGTGAATACTTTTACTTACTAAAAAAAGATAAGCTTACTTGAGGCTTGAAAACACAACTGGTTTACAGAAACAAAAAGACTTGTTTACTTTTGTACAAGAGTACTTGTTTTGTGGAAAAAAAACAAAAATTATTGTGAAATCTCATAATCCCACAACTGAATATTTAGTTGTGGTAAAAGCAAAATAAACTGATTCTATTTATAAATAACTTTGATTTAAGAGAGTATTGTACTTTTGTACAAAACTGATGAGGTCTTACTTGAGACAATGTGTGAAGTTTTGTTCCTCTTATTACATAACATACTGGAAAAAATGCAAAGCCATTAAAATAAGATAAAATACACAATGCCATATATACTGGCTAAATGAAAAAAATTCAAACTAGTTTTCTAGTCCATGTGCTAATAATCTGTTCCAAAAACTTAAGTTGATTAAAATATATAATTCAGATAATTTAGGCAATGAGAAAAGGCTAAGTTAAAATTCTGTTTGTAGCACCTAATAACTAAGATACATGAATGAGGCCCTTAGAAACAGGAATTTGTTTGGGTATTGAAATATACAAGTTTAAATATAAAATATTAGGGGTAACTGGTTTAACTATTAAAGTGTGAATGCTAACCCATTTAACTTTTGGTTAGTTAAAAAATTCTGGAATAGTCTGCACATGTTTGAGCTTCCAAAATTTTAAAAGTAAAATTGTATGTAAAAAAGAACATTTAACTTCAGGTTTTAAAAGTTTTTGTATGTAGTGAATTTTTTCAACTAGCTGACTGGATTTGTTTTTTACATTATTAAATATTATCAGAAACAGATTTAAGCTTTAAGTCTACATAAAAACTAGCTCTGCAATCAAATTTTCTGTTTGAGTTTAAACTCAGGGATTAGCTTGGAAATGTAATGTGTATGCTAAGCTTGAAATATTTTAAGTACTTGTTAGAATGAGAAGTGCATATTTATTATTACTACTTACATATCTGAATGACATTTGCATTTTTTTTGCTTTGATAGTAGTACAGTAACCCACATGGGCTGAATGTTCATTTATGTAACTAATGAATGTTAATTGTAGTAAATTTTCATTTATCACCAATACAATAAATACCCTTAAATTCTTTTTAACTATATCACATGATCAATTGTTAGTTTTATAACTGCAAACAAACTTAGTTATCTCCCCCAGTGATGTTTAGAAACCCACTTGTTGAGAATTTTATATGCAAAAATGGCTCGTTTGGGTTGATAAAATGTAAAATATTCTATGTAAAATATTTTCTCAACCCAAACGAGCCGTTTTTGCATATAAAATTAGTTATCTCCCTGTTTATGTTCATCATACTGTGAATAAAACCTTTAAAAGAATTACTTCAAAGCTTGAAAATTTTGCTGAAGAAAAAGTTATTCCTTAAATTATACACTTGTGTTTACACCATTAAATACAAGCAAGGTTTACATATTACACTATCAAACGTTTTTGCCTGTTACAAAACTCTAGAGTGAAAAAGTTATGAAACCACTCATTATCTTTGTAAGAAACAAAAAGTTCCAGTAAAAGTTAATGGGATAAATCAAAATACAGATAAAATTGTTGTGCATATTTCTGTGTAATTCATACAATATTCAAAGCTTTGTAACCAACAAGGTATTGAAAACCAAAGCAATTTGAAGCACACACAGTTTAGAAAAGTACGTTCAACAGGTAAGTGATCCTCCTGCCAATGTTTTCTTTTTTGTAATTACAGACTTAAAAGAACAATATAAAATATCAAATGTTTTCCAAAATTCCTTACCATCAATCAATAAAAGTGAAATAAGTTTAACAGTTAAACTTAAAAGCAATCCTGTGGTCTAACAATCACTTGAAACTTACCATTAGAGGTTTGAGGAGACTTGATAAATATCTGAATAAATGCTAGATTTGAAATTGTTTTTTTTAACAGTTCAGTGGATGGTGCAGCTTGGGTAGATCAATAGGTCTCTTACTGTCTTTAAGTACTTTATTACAAATTTTGAGTAAATGTTAAAGGACTTATGATATTACCACAGGTAGGGGTCTTCTTCACTTAGTTTTATTTTTTTAAAGGGTGGTTGGTCTTTGGAAAAAAGTTGTTTTTGAAATGTGATAAATAAAGTAATTTAACATATTTTCTGCTACAACAAATTCAATACATGTGCTAAACCACATTCTTTGTTGCTAAAATGTCAAAACTTTAACAATAGTTAGAAATTACGTAACAGTATCAATAAGCACAGTTGTCAGCATCGGATCAACTAACTGGTTTTAAATGTTTTTTTTCTCAGTACCCATGATAAAAAGAATGTTAAGAATACATCAGCTGCAGATCACCAATGCATTCTGCTTTTAGGTAGTTAAATTCCAAGAACTGTTAAGCAACTCATAATGACATCTTCACAAAAAGTTTCAAAATTTCAACCTGAATAGCTTTTGACGGCAAACCAACAACTATTTAATGCTGTGCATTGAAATAACTATCAGTTGGCCTAGCATATGTAGTCTGGACAGTTTGCCATTCATCAACTAATGCTGGTATTCCAATCACATTACCAGTGTCAGCTACAGATGAATTGGCTTGAAATTTTATCTGCTCTGTACAATCCAGGCCTGTTTTATTATCAGGCTCAGAACCCTTATTCTTATCCACACCTTCCTCTCCAAAATGACTATGAATCAATAAAACTAAATGTTTTCATGCAGTTCACACTGTCACTGTCTGATCCTTCTCTTTGCACAACTCTGCCATCTTGCAGCTTTCAAGGTAACCAAACAAACCAATGCAGAAGTCTCAGGTCAAGTGACTTGAAACTTAAGTGAAAACTATTTTTCTGTCATTTACAATAGAGCAGGACACACACAATCACTGTTCTATGCTAAGACACTGTTTACCTGTATTCTCACGTCATATTCCCTTTGCTGATCGGCATGTTAACACAACAGTAGCACCTGACTAATAAAAGCAACAGATACATCAAAATATCATCAGCAGAAAATGTGTTGAGGGAGTTTAAGGAAAAGAAAACTGATAAATGTTTGAATAATAAACAAAAACCATACTCACAAACATACTTATTAGTTTGGTTGATTGTTTTGGGGTATTAAAGCAAATGTATTCAAGTGCCAGCCTTTAATAATGGACTAGAGGGATAGAAGATTATGAACAGTGACCACTACCAATTTAAGTTACTTCAGTCTGACTGAATAATGGTTTTCAATCTCACCTTAATAATACATTCATAGACCCAAATTGTGGAACACTATTAATTTAGGGAGTACAATGTAAACAACAGCCCTGAACATTCACAGTCCAGAATGCTTACCAGTGAATCACACCTTTTGTTTCAACTGTTTACCAAAACAATTTCTATTATTAAAAACTAACCTGAACAAGCACTCCTGTAATAAATTGGCTCTACTTTCAGTTTAATAAAACATCAACTTTATGGTGAATCAAGATATAAATTAGCAGAAAATACATATAAAAGCACAAACAGTCTTATGTTAAATTAGATTATCTTTTATACAGTGATATATACAAATCCCTAACAATAAAATGAAAAACTGGCTTTGTATCATATTAATAGAATGCCAAAATAAAAAAAAGAGTAACTGTCTGACAAGTAATTACATGTGATACTTTTAATGCTTTTTAACTCTTTCATTGCCATATTGGTATTTTTAACTAATGCTGATTGCCACATCTATACACACACACACACACACACACAATCTTTTATATAAGTGTATGAGACAACTCAGTAACCAACATATCCTTTGATGTTCTCAGATACTACTTAAATGCTGTAGAATATAATTTCTATCAAACGTACTTGCCTATAATCATGCCAGATTTTTCTCAGGTCAGAATCAAAGTTACAGTGATTAGTTTAAAAGTAAACTCTAAATATTAAATTCTCCAACTTCAAAATGGGTCAGGTAATTTTTATAGTAATGTACAAGTATTTATCCAGCAATATCAAATATGAGTGTTTTGCCACTCACTTAACGGTTGAATATCAATTAACAGACTAGATATATGCAGAACAAATTCTTGAATTTTGAGTATAAATGTTATCTTACTAGCTTCTAATATTCTGTTCCACTGTGACTTTCATGTGAATAGTAAACCTTGTTAATAGAAGATAATATGTGTATATATTACCTTTACAACTTAAAAAAAATCGAACAAAACTGAACAATGGGGTTATTTATCTCAGATTAATCCCATTTTACAACTTGAATTGTTTGACCAACTAACTTAACCTGGCCAGTGTTGAAATCACATAGATATATATTCAAAACTTAGGAGTTAAACGAGTGCTGACGAACAGCCAAACTGATTTACTACTCCTACCACAGTACAAGGCAGGTGAATAAATAACCAATTTAATGCGCAAAAAATAAGATGAAAATCTGACACTAATGTAACTTATAATACTGTTTATAAACTAACAGCAAGAAAAGTACCAATAACAGTACAACTACCAAGTATACTTACTACTTATTTTAACTCCTGAAAAACTTGGCTGTTGTTGTTGCTGATGTTTATTACCTTCTGCAAAAGAAGTGGTTCTTGGTCTACCACTCATTATTAAATATTTTTTTCTTTCTTTTACACTTAACAGGCAATAGTTCGAACATCACATTCTAGAATCACAGCCTAGAAAAGCAGAATTAAGAAATGCTTAATACCGAAGATTTCACTAACGCAGCTAAGCCTAAAGTTAAACAAGGTCTTGATAATGATATCGAGAGGCACGCTCAGTGATACATATGATCCAACTTTCCATGTACGAGATCTTCTGGACAAGTTTGCTTTGTGTTTTATTGAAAATCAAAACACATAAAATTACTGCCTGGTCAAAAAATATCAGAAAGAGCGTGTTTAATAAGAAAATCAAAATTATAATATGCCTATCCCTAACTTCCTCTCCAACTTCCAGTCTACGTGCGATTAACCTTAACTAGTTAAAATGACGATAGCTGCATATACAGACATTGACCCCTACGTCATCTTCGTACAGCCTCGGACGCTAAAATAGACCAATGATACTCGTTATTTTGTTCAGATTACATCCGAGCACTTACTAACGCTACCCAGAATTTATATATATTTCCACAAGATGACTCTGTATTATTAGAAACGGGGCATTTTAAAATAAATAATTAATATATTTTTTGTATCATAGTAAAATTCCAAAACATTTTTATTTTTAATGTAATTATGCCTAAATTATTTTTTACTAAACGTAAACTATTATTTTGGAGTTGTTTAAACTAGTATACCAATACTTATAAATATTTTGATGTTTATCAGTATATCAATGTTTCATTTTTCCCAATTTTAATTGTAGTCATCATAATACAACTTACCCAAAGTTGCCTTTCAAGCAATTAAGTGCTTGAAACTTACAGTTACTTACACTTTGTTAATATTGAAACACAATTTCATAAATTATGTGACTTTGTTTTATTATTTTATATCTAATATTTTATATTTCTGGCTAGTTAGAACAAATATTTGCTACCAGACATATGCTATAATATATTTTCACTTATCTGTTTATTTTAGTGGATTTTTTTCTTATTGGTTGTTAAGTACAAAGCCACAAAACGGTTTATTTGAGCTATACGAATTATGGGCATTGGAATCTCTTTTTTTTTTATCAGTTTAAGTCATCAGACTTACCACTGAACCCTCAGTGGCACAGCGTAAGTCTGCAAATTCACAATGCTAGAATTCGGGTTTCGATACCTTTGGTGAACAGAGCAAAGATAACCTATTGTGTTGCTTAATTATAAACAAACAAACCTTCCGCTGAGCCACTCGCTAGTTTTAGTGTAAGCAGCAATATTTTTTGGGAAATATTACCATAAATAGGTGCACGGTTAAGAAATTAACTTCTTGTTAAATTCGTAAAGTTTGTCCACATTCCACCAGAAATTGAGCGAAATGAGAGTCTCAAACGCAGCACCATACTTAGTATATGAATATGAAATAAGTTTCCATCTTCTTGTAATGTTATAGTATTTATTCAAAATTTATTCTTTATATTTGCAGACTTCACAAAGCACTTTGTCGAAAAAGTCATCAAGTCGATTTCTTTCTAGTAGGATATGTTCTTTTGTTATTCTTTGGTACGTACTCCCCAATGGCACAGAGGCATGTCTACTGACTCACACCGCTGGAAACATGGTTTAGATACTTGTGATGGGCAGAACAGAGTTAGCCCATTGTGTGGCTTTGTACTTAATTCTAAACAGTCAGCCAATCATTCTAGTAAGTAATACCTGTTCTGCTCTAGAGAGATAATACTGCTACAATACTTCATGTTGTGCAAGGTCGTCAATAGCACTGTTCGGATGGCATCTAGAGATTACAGCCTCACATGTAATGGAATGGGAATAACCTGACACGTGGATGATGCTTGTCGTTCTGGATAAACGCGAATTTTTTACAAACAAAATTTTATTTAAGAAACACCAGTATTCCCATTACTAAACTTTAGATAAACAACAACTCGGTAAATTATAAAACGATAGGAGGTCAAATATCGATTCAAATCTTACAAATGTTTTACAAATAGTCAGTGGCTGTTAGTTATAGTAGGACAAATTCTCTCTTTTTTAACAATGAGAATGAAACTTAGGAAACTCTTACTTAAGCAGAAACAATTCTTTGAAGTTTAGCTAATCATAAATAATCAGGACAAATTCATTCTTGCACAGCTGCAACCAATGGCACATCAAATTTCACTCTCTTTTTCGACATGCCCCCAGTGGCTCAGCAGTATGTCTGCGGACTTGCACGCTAAAATCCAGGTTTCGATACCCGTGGTGGGCAGGACACAGATAGCCCAATGCGTAGCTTTGTGCGTAATTTAAAAACAACAAAACAACTTTTTCAACATTTTAAAGAACTTATTTAAAAGAAGATCCCAAATAAGGACGGCAACAACTTCACAAACAAAGCAAAAAATCATCTCAGCAGTCATTTATAGCTCACATTATGAGCGTAAAAAGGTAATAAAATAACAACAAGTATCTCTTAAATTTATAAAGTAATAAATATATATTGATTATGACTGAAATTATTATTTCATTCATTCTTAATGTCCCAAGCATCCATATAAAAAGAAAAGCCAAGACAACGTTTTTCATTATTAAGTAAGGATATGACCCGGAATGGCCAGGTGGGTTAAGGCGTTCAACTCGTAATCTGAGGGTCGAGGGGTTCGAATCCTAGTCGTACCAAACATGCTCGCTCTTTCGGCCGTGGGAGCGTTATAATGTGACGGTCAATCTCACTATTCGTTGGTAAAATAGTAGCCCAAGAGCTGGCGGTGAGTGATGATGACTAGTTGCTTTCCCTCTAGTCTTACACTACTAAATTAGGGATGGCTAGCACAGATAACTCTCGTGTAGCTTTGCGTGGAATTAAAAAAAAATTCTCCGTGTGTTTTGAAGGAGATTAAAGATTAGATATGTGAACCACTTGCTAATGCTTTTAGTGAGTCCTTGAGTAGTGGAAAGGTAAGGTACCAAAGGATGAGAAGATGGCAAATGTTTCTAGGAAGTGATAAAAACTATCTAATAATAATAGTCTTATATCAATGGTGGGAATTTTTTAACATCACACAAAAGATACATTACAAAGTTATTTAACAAATTACTGATTTCTTTCATTGTCAACAAGTTTTTCATTAGACAAAAATCTTCTCATACTTTTGAAAATGTCATTGTTTGCATTGATAAGTGCAAAAAATGTGTATTTATTATGACTATATTTTCAGAAAACCTTTGAAAAAACTTGTTAAAAGATTAATTTTTGTTACTTGTATCAATGACATAAGTAAAATAATGGTCCATAAAATTATTGCAAATGAATTTTATTTTATGGTCTCGGGTATTACCAGCTGTAGAGACGATGTTGTTGTCACTTTAAAAATAATATCTAGTAAGTTGGATGCAGGCAAATGATAGGTGGCTTTTAATTATAATAAATAGAGGGCAATAAATGTAGGATATCACAATTTGAATTATGAGATTATTATATTGATAGGAATGGTTTGGTTTGAATTTCGAGCAAGGGTTCACGAAGGCTATATGCGCTTGCCATCCCTGCTTTAGCAGTGTGCGACAAAAGGGAAGGCAGCTAGTCATCATCACCCACTGCCAACTCTTTGGCTACTCCTTTGCCAACGAACAGTTGGATTGTCCGTTATATTATAATGCCCCCATGGCTGAAAGGGCGAGCATATTTGGTGTGACGAGGATTCAAACCCACGACCATCAGATTACGAGTCGAGTGCCTTAAACATCTGGCCATGCCGAGCCTTTTTGATGGAAATAACCTTAATCGTGTCATGGAATAAAATAATCTTGTGTTTTGGTTGATCAGTCTCTTAAACCATTCAAGCAATGTGACATTCCTAGTGGCAAAACAAATAGAATGTTAGGTTATATCTGCAAAAATTTGGAGTACAATTCTCTTGAGAAAACAATATTATTGTATAGGTCATTGGTTAGGCCACAGTTGGAGTATTATTACCAGTCTTTGGCTTCTTACCTTAGAAATTGCACTGAATTGTTGGAAAAGTTTTGAAGGATGGCGACTACGATGATACCTCAAATGGAAGGATTGCTCCATATCTGAAATTATTTTGTTTATATTAATATCTTCTTAACCAGTCGCATAACGGCTCAACAATCATTGGTCATGATAACGTCATGCTTTCAACTATGCAAAAGAAAGAAAAAAAAAGGATATTAATGTCATCAAATTTACCGTTTTCAATCAGTTGAAGTATTAGCAGTAAAATAATGCGGTCGTTGAATCTCAAAGATATGGTTTTCCTCATCTCTGTTTATCATTGTTAAAACAAACATTTGTGCTCATTTTTATATGCAAAAACGGCTCGTTTGGGTTCAGAAAATATTTTAAATAGAAGAGCGAACAACGTTTCGACCTTCTTCGGTCATCGTCAGGTACACAAAGAAAGAGGTAACTGACCGGAAGCTGACCACATGTTTGGAAGGGGTTGTATAACTGAGTGTCGCAATGTAGAGGGCGCGGTTAGATGTTTGAATAAATAATTTTATCTATAATATTAATATAGGTATAATGGCGTTCCTTTATATTGGTTTATTTTGGGTTTAAGTTGTTGTATAAGTAAGGCTTCTTTAATTTTTCGTTTGTTTATGTTTGTTTCTTTATTTAGTATTTTAGTGTTTTCTATGGTTATGTTGTGTCCATTTGACTTGCAGTGTTCGAAAACGTGTGAAGGTGACTTTTTATGTTCTTTGAATCTGGTTTCCATTTTTCTACTTGTTTCTGGTAACTGCCAGGACTTCTATATAGGAGAAACAAGTAGAAAAATGGAAACCAGATTCAAAGAACATAAAAAGTCACTGCAATAAACAGTGTTGGCAACCTTCTTAAATTGATGTGTTTGACTTAGTTTGACTGATGACTGCCAATCAAAGTTGGTAGACTTTCGTACTGTATAATACTTTGTCCATACAGCCTTCAATACTTTCAATTTTAGCAAATTGCTCGGCAAGTCACGCTGTATACATCCCTATAATTTAATTAAGCTTTTCTGGATTTCCGAGTTTGGCGACGACCTTACCCATTTAACAAACAACTCGAATTTTCTTTTTACTGGTAAAGTCAGAAATCGCTTGTTAGTTAAAGTTTTAGTGTAGTAACAAAGTTTGACACTGAATTTCATGTAGTTTCTATGTTATATTATTATGACATTAAGTGAAAATGGTCAATTCAGTTCCAGATCGCAAACATAAGTTTTTCCATGGGAAAAAAAGTAGCGTTAAATTGTAAAGTGAATATAAAATTCATATACAGATGTTGATTGAATAAAGAGAGAACTACATATCTTATTTTACAGAGGGATAAGTGTCCCCCCTTGCCTCCCTGTGGATGCCCATTGCTCGATTTGTGAAATTAATCACAATAAATAAAAATCAGCTCGCTTTAGGAAAGAAAAGAGGATAACAGAGTCGCGAAGACCCACCCATCTTATTAATGGCATTTAGTCGTTGAGTGAGCATTAGTGTGTGCTGATGGTCGCCCAGCTCAGTTAGTCGGACGTATGATAATTTTAAAATTTAAAGCTTTCTTCTAGCTTACTTGTATTTCAACACTGAATCCATTTCATATACACCGTGTTAGTTTATCATTTTTTACAATTCGAACACAAAGTTTTTACTTGTATAGAAGACATTATTATATCTTTTATTTTTGTTTGCTTCTTATTAAGCAAAAAGGGATGTGCCTATCTTTTAGTTTTTTCAGCTCTCAGATATACCATTAAACTATCAGGGACTACAAAGAATATTGAAAAAAATAATGGTAAACGGTAAAGATCATTATCATGAAATGAAAAATATGTTCTTAAAATGGTTTTCTTAAATTAGTTGTTGTTTACTATTAAGCACAAAGCTACACAAAGAGCTAGCTTTGTTATACCCAGCATGGGTATTAAAACTTGACTTCTAATGGTATAAGTCCGCAGACATGCCACTGGGAGAGAGAAGAGCTGGTCACTATACAAATGTTTAGAACTATGATTACTATGAATTTGAAGAAATTACAAAAAATCAAGAATATATGACATGATTATTGTTAGAGTACTAAAACAAAAATCTATTATCTACAATTATTCATGGTTTAAAACCTCTTTATTTTCTAGATTAGAGTCAAAAGCAAATCTGAAGACAAATCTGCTGCTACTTCTTTATTAAATAACAAAATGATATTTCCGTTCATAATATATGACGGACATCTTATTTAATATTTAGTGTTCTGTTGTTTTGAAGTCTTTTCTTTGCCGCACGTTAAATCAGCGATAAGTTTAAAAATTCATATTACTAAGCTTCGGTGTCCGAATACCTACTGTAGACACAGTGTAGAGTCCACTAAGCAGTTTTGAAATTAATTAACGAGTATCTTTCTTCATCTATCTTTTTAGTCACAATTTTGCTTTGCTCGTAGCTAAACGTTTTCCTCTGAGGTCTTTTCTTGTTGCTTCACATATTTCTTCCCTTTAAAAATGTTTTAATATTTTTGTTTTTCCATGTTGTAAAGTTTTCAATTGGTTTTTTTGATTTCCATTAAACATTGATTCTCAGAACGTTATTTCAAGATCTTGTACTTATGTTTGTCTTAATTATCTGAGTGAAGTGTTAGGACTTGGCTAGAAAACGAACTTGTTGGTTCTAAGTTGGACACAAATTTTAAAATAGTTTTGAAACCTGAAACTTTAAGAAGTATCCCATTTGTTGTCCAAATAGAATCGCAATCTTCCCCATTCACTTATCCAGAATTAGAGAATTATCCCCAGTTTTTGCAACGTACTTTGATTAATATCCATATACTTCTTTAGCGAGGGACAAAACAGCGACATCTGAGGCACTCTCACGAGAGGGTAACCAGCGTTTAATACTATTTTGTTGTAGGGGAGATGGAGGCGAGTACAAACGACTTCTCCCGATGGAAACCGAAATACGCGTTAATAAACACACGTAAATTAATGTGTATAGCTAAATGACGAATTAAAGAAGGTGAATATTAAATATAATAAATAATTCTACTCCCGACGCAAGCTCCTCGTGTCAAAATCTAAATTCTGCACACACATCTGTAAGTGATGGGATGTGGGCCTGTGTAACGAGAGTAAAATACCAGATTTTGTGAAAGTAGGTACGAAAGAAACATAGAGAAGACATAAACACCAGCATGCGACATAAAGACGTTTGAGAAAAGTTCTCAGAGGCTTAATTGATCAATTTAAGTGTTCCACGTCAATGACACGCACGCCTGTGTGCGACAGTTTCCACCCCTCCGAAATGACACTCGTGTAGTTCTGGTGATGTGTAACGAAAACCAGAGTTATTAGGACTCGGGCTACACTTTCCAGCGTCCTCCAGTAACAGAGAATTTCTAAAGCATCTTTTATATTTCACAACCAGGAAAGTTTAGGCTGCAACAACGATTTTTCTTTTAGGATAATAGTTAAAATACCAATAAGAAACAAATTAAACTGTCATCGTTCATACCACGTTGAAAGCGCCGGTTCTCGTCCGATCACCGAAGCTAAGCAACGGCGGGCCCGGTTAGTACTTGGGAGGTTGACCACCTGGGAATACCGGGTGATGATGACATTTTTTTTTCACGTTGAAATTTGTTGGTGTCGCAAAGAGCTGATCGATACCTCTCACTTATGAAGTCTGTAATTTCATGGCGTTTATTTGGTTTGATTGCAGGTAATTTGAATTAGCGCCAGTCAAATTATATTTTATGATAGTTTTATTTCATGTTTTTGCACGAGATGCATATTACTTCCTGAAAAGGGTACTCAGTCACTTTATTTAATTTATTTTTTTTCATCCATACAGAATTGTATTACATTTTGGAACTTGAACTTTATTGCATCACTGTATTATGTTTCGAGTTTTGCTTTACTATGAGAAAATATTGTTTGTTTGCTTTTTTGTGATTTCGTGCAAAGCTATACGAGAGCTATCTGCGCTAGCCGCCCATAATTTAGTAGTGAAAAAGTAAAGAGAAGGCAGCTAGTCATCACCACCCACCGCCAAATTTTGAGCTACTCTTTTTCCAACGAATAGTAGGATTGACCTTCACAATATAACACCCTCACGGCTGAAATAGCGAGCATATTTGGCGTAACGGGGATTCGAGCCCGTGACCTTCAGATTACGAGTCGAACGTCTTAACCACCTGGCAATGCCGGGCCGCTGTGGGAAATGAAAGATCGTCAAGTTCTGTATGTCACCTCGTTGTACAACAATACTGGAACTGAAAATAATTCAATTGTCTCTCGTGTCCTTATCATTTCCTGGTATTAATATATAGAAATGTGGTGATGAAATGTTATCGTAAGTGAAATGTTGATTTTATTGCTAACTTAAATCCCAATTGATGTGACAAAGTGTTTTTAGTCTAATATTTGTTTGACTATATAAGATATTATAGAAAATACTTGCACTTTAAAATGAGCATTTTTCTGGCAGTATGAATAATCTTATATCACGCTAACTATCTTGAGGATTTCAACAGCTGCTTATTCTTTTTTCATAAATCTTTATTTTTTACTTACACTATATTTTATTTTCTCTTGGAGAAAAATTAAATCAACATTTTAAACTATTTCCAAGCCACAGTGGATACTGGTGATAAAATCGGTTACAGACCGATAACAAGAACTTCAAAGCAAAATGCTGTTCTTTCAGAGACTATTCTTACATTTTTCAGTAGGCAATAATGAAACAAAATAACCTCTTAATTTAACACAGTGTACACATGCATATGTTAAATATTAATTCTGCTATTGAACTGCTACATCGCTTTTACCCATATTTAATTAAATGTAGCTTAAAAACTGACTCATATGTGCCGATCAACTCTTATTATGCTTTCCATTTCCGAGGTCCAAACGAAGAGGACACAGTATGCTGGGGAGCTTGTTGTAGAATCTAGTTATGTAAAATATCAAATGGAAGTTACATCGAATAACGTCATAAAAGTACTTAAACATTTAAAAGTGCGCTGATATACAAAATTAAACATGAAAATATGGAAACAGTGGAAATCCAAAACCAAATTATAGTTTACAATTCTTTATTCAAAAATATTTAAATTAGTTCAGTTCAAGCACATTTCGAATAATTTTCCATATATATTGATTTAAAAGTCAAATAGTACTCCCAGTAGATTTCTTCATTTTACACATGTTTAAGTACCATTGTAGCTTTAAGAAGCATAATATTTTCTGCGACATTTTTAAAATGTTGTGTCATCAGTGAGAAAACTAATAAATTGCTGTGACTTTTGCAGATATGCTTAATTCGATGTACTTCTGCTTGTTACATACAACATCTTAATTCGGCATGGCCAGGTGGTTAAGGCATTTTACTCGTAATCCGAGGGTCGCAGGTTCAAATCTCCGTCATATCAAACATGCTCACTGTTTTAGCTGTGGAAGTGTTATAATCTACATTCAATCCACTATTCGTTGGTAAAAGAGTTGGCGGTGGGTGGTGATGACTAGTTGCTTTTCCTCTTGTCTTTACACTGCTAAATTAGTGACGTCTAGCGCATATAGTTTTCGTATAGCTTTGCGCGAAATTCAAGAAAAACCAAACCGTACACACATGCCGTCCTTTTACATCTTTCGATAGTTGGTCATCCATTAAGCTAAACATTTTAAGAGAAGCATTTTAACCTAATACTTGCACCACCTATTATAGTGTTAAATATGTGTGTGTTTTCTAATAGTAATGCCACACTGAGCTGTCTGCTGAGAGTTTTAAATATGTGCGGATTATCTCAATGAAAATTTCAATATAAATGTAAAAAACGGCTGGTATGGGTTGAGAATTTTTTTTTCATGTAGAGGAGCGAACGACGTTTCGACCTTCTTCGGTCATCGGCGATGACCGAAGAAGGTCGAAACGTTGTTCGCTCCTCTACAAAAAAAAATTCTCAACCTACACCAGCCTTTTTTACAAATATATTTTTCTCTGCAAGTGGGTTTTCTCGTCATCACGGAAAATTTCAACGAACTGCATATATTTTTATGTCAATTTCTGCGACGAACTCTAACTGTTTTTACTACCTGTGGCTGTTTTCTTCCTGTTGTAACCACGCACTTCTTGTTTTGACGATAGGTGCGACAGTACAGAAATTTCTTTCTTTGATACACTAAAACAGTGGTTCCCAAACTTTTTCAGCTTGTTACCCAATTTAACATGCCACATTAAGCATGTTACCCCTTTCAAAAAATGTTTTCAACATTGATATATATGGCTAAATTAAACTGGAGATATATTGCACTTTATTTATTTACAATTTATTTGTATAATTTATTTACACTGAATTACACTTTTAATTATTGTATTTGATCATTGTGCATTTCTAATGAATATTGCCAAAGATGTCAAGAACATCAGTGGGACAGATGGAGTTGCATACTTGAAGCTAGTTTAGGAATTCTTGGCTTTGTGGTTGAGAGTGCCAGCCTGGCATCGTTTGCAACATTCAAGCGAGTCCTCTTTTTTTGTTTTCATCCCCAGCACGGTTGAGAACCCCTTCTCGCACAGATACGTTGTTGAGAATGATACCAACAACTTCAAGGCTCTCTTGGACAGAGTTGGCGAGTCAGCTAGTTGTGAAATCCAAGAGGAATCTGCATTTTGGTTTTGGAATTTGACTTTAAAGGCTTCATTTGCTTGCATTGTGATCCACTCCTTATTTGCAGGGAAATCATCATCATGAATGGCCTCATCAGGTGCAGAAAAGGGATGAATGATCCACTGAAGACTGGCTGTTTTTAGGTCACTCTCTGGAAAGTAGTGCTGCATGCTTGTTTCAAGCCCCTTCAAATGGTTGCTCATCTCTTTGTTGATGGTCTGTAAAAGTGATCCAGTATCATAACTATTCTCCTCAACAAACTGGTCTAGGGTGGGAAACTGAGTGATCACTCCTTTCTCCAAGTGTCGAATCTAGAGTCTCAGTTTTCCCAGAAATGCAGTCACAGTGTGATGGGCATCAATGACAGTCGTGTTTTGGCTCTGGAGTTGCAAATTATCACTGTTCAGCTCCGCAAATATGTCAGCCAAGTAACAAAGTCGAGCAAGCCACTCCTTATCAGTGAACTTGGTAGCAAAAGGAGATTCTTCTTGTTTTAGAAATTCCTGAAGAGCCGTTCGGAGCTCAATGACTCGACGTACAACCTTGCCTCGTAACAACCAGCGAACATCGGTGTGGTAGAGCAGAACTTGATACTGCTCTCCCATTTCCTTGCACAGCTCCCTGAATATGCGCGAATTCACATCCCTGGACTTGATGAAATTGACAATTTTCAACACATCTTCAAACACTAATTTCAGATTACCAGGCAGGCTTTTTGATCCAAGAGAGTGCCGATGAATGATGCAATGATCTACAGAAATTTCTGGATTTACAGCTTGTATAAGGCCCCGTAATCCACGATTACGACCCATCATCGACGGTGCTCCATCGACGGAGACCTAGATTAAAAAGAAAAACTATTATAGATTGCGTCAGTTAGTCATTCTTACTTATCTTTTGCGTTATAATTATGTGGTTTTAATTTAATTTAATTTATTTTGGTACTTTAGTATTTCAGTACGACAGGCACGATATTTTTTGTGAATTATGTGTAAAATATTAGCTACACTACAGCTACTTGTACAATAAATAAAACTATATGACTATATGCCATGTAATTCATTGTATTTATACTAATCTAGACTTTATATAAACATCTCTCCCTACCTGTTGAACGCTGTTCCAATCCAATCCGTTCGTGGTAAAGAAAGTGTTGATGATATTGAAGATATCTTCTCCCTTCGTGGTTGTCAGCAGATCTTCGCTTAATAGGAATTCTTCTTTGATCTTGTCCTGGTGGACGTAATGAACGAACCCAAGGAGAACAGCACAACTGGGTACGTCACACGATTCATCAAATTGCAAGGAGAATTTGCAAGAACAGAATATCTGAATATCGACTCGTCGGTGGATTGTGTTGTTTGATAGAGATATGACACTCAGTTTCTTCGCTTGATCCTCCCCACATACCTTGCTTACCATCTCGTATGCACAAGGCATAATCAGATTCTCTGCAATGGTGTGGCAATTTTGTTGTTCGGCAACTTTATATGCAACAAAGTAAGATGCTTCGACCGCAGCTTGAATTCCAGATGAACCGAACTGAATATTCTTTAGTGCTACAACCCGGCACTGAAAATAAGCTTGATCCTCATTTTGAAGATTTGGATGGCACTTCTGGAGGTGAGCTGAGAGTTTTGATGGCTTGAGGCTTTCATTTGTCAACACTTTGTGACATACTACACATTGTGGCCGATCCCCTCCACCAGAAGATAAATTCACAAAGCCATAGCGAAGAAAGGTGTCAGAGTAGGTGCGCTTTTTAGACATTTTATTGTTTAATCTGCAGGAAAAGAAAAACTGCATAAAAAAGTGTGAACAATGTGAACTTATTATTTATTTTTTCATGGCATTCTAGATAGCATTAAAAGAGCTTATTCAGCATAGGAATGATGTAATAGTAGGTAAATACTAACTATACTGCACAGGGCAGTACACATACATACCAGGTTTTGTCTACCTCGGCTGATACTCACATAGAAACTAACAGTGTGAAATAGAGGCAACCTCAGGAAGTGAGTAACGCGTACTGGACACGTCGATGAGTCATTAGGGTTACTGAGTGACTTGTGTTCTGAAGCATATTTGTCAAAATACTTTTAGATTACCACACACTTAGATACATATTTTTTATTTTCTACTACTGTATATTAGTTTTTGATGTATATTGTTATTTGGTTTAACTTTATTACATACTTAAAATAGGTTTAATTTACAACTTTACATACTGAGACTAAGTTAACATTAATCCTAATACCAGCTACCTCAATGTTTTCTTGATTTTCAGAATTTTAATTTTTTTCTGTTACCCCTCCATTACCCCCGATAAATTGTTAAATTACCCCCAGTTTGGGAACCACTGCACTAAAAGATCGTGTATAAATGCTTTAGTAATCATGAATTAGAAAATTTCACGTAGAAAAGTCCGATAGCAATACTTTAAAGTATTTAAAGGGCCAACTAATTACATTTCAATTTATGTTTGTTTTTTTTATAGCAAAACCACATTGTTAAGTCCACCGAGGGGAATCGAATCGCTGATTTTAACGTTGTAAATCCATCGACCTACCGTTTTGCCAGTAGGGGACCACACTTCAATTGAGTTGCAACAAGAGTGTAGGGTGTTTATTCCGTTTATCTATAAAAACCCAGGAATTCGCACCAAAATCTAATATTAGGAGTATTGAATTTTGGCTTTTTAAATTTTACCTCTGAAATTTGCATATAGAATATATATTTGTGAAATACGCATTTTAAATTATTGTACATTGTCTATATTTATTAAAGAAAACGCTGTCTAGAGCACAGATTTTTAAATTGAAAATTATAAACATATGTGCTTTGTATATAATATATATTTTGGGGTTATATACTCTTGCAACTAATATATTCGAAAGTGTTACATCACTTAGTTAAATATTATGTGGTAAATAGAAGTACACGTGTCAGTCCCAAGCGCAAGCGATATTTGTGGACGTCCAATGGTCTTTCGCCACTTCACCGGTTACCCTGTCGTGGAAAATCAAAACTCCCTGTAACTGATAAATACATATTTGTTGATGGTTTTGAATAAAATCTGTAATCATATATTTATGTTCTAGTTCGAAACAAATAATAGAGGTAAGGTTTGTGTTTGCTATATATTAATCTATCATACCTTTTGTGGTTATGAAAGTATGTAATTTAAACGTGCTCTTTTTGTTAATTCAAACTTCAAAATCTGAGTTAACGTTGTTAGTAATAGTACTGGCATTACTATTAATAATATTACAAATTAGTTATTAACATGTTGCTGTGAATAATGATTGGTATCGAAGGTTTGTTTGATTTGTCGTAGAAATGGTATTGATAAATGTGAACCCACATATATACAGAAATTCAGCATTCAGGTTCGAATTATAGGTAAAATATGTCAAAGGGGTAGATACTAGTTAGGCTTAGTGCAACAGAAGGGTTGCTCTGGAAATTTTGTTCATAACTGAAAAGTTTAACAACGTTACTCTTCTTCAGCGCTAAATTAGTGAAAGGTCATAACATTTAAATAATGAACATGTGATAAATGTACAATAAATGCTTATTAAAGTACTGAAATCTTTTAAAAGGATTGGCCAAACAGAAAACGTTATATGACAGAAGTAAAAATGCATCCATATGGATGTGTTTAACTTTTAAATTTAAATACGAAGTACTATCACGGTATTAGTATCGCTATCAATGCAGTATTAGATAGTAAATATATAAGTGAGGTGTTACAATTGTTTCTCATACTTTTAATCGTGTAACAGAAGAGCTGATTGTGAAACTGGTTATTTAATACGACTATTATATCTACTTATTTATCGGTAATTATATGAGTAGTAACTTAAGTTGGCTCTTTGAACCAGCCTTGTAACTAGATATTAAAATATACTTTTTATTTCTGTAAAAGATCCTCAATCATGCCAGCTAGGTACCCATAAAATGATACATCCTAAAATGCTTATCAGCAGTGAAAACAAACAACAAATTCTGATTAACTTATAACTTTATCATAGTCCTTGGTCATCTACTGCAATAGAGGGATTAATGATCTAGGTGAGAGTTAGTTTTAGAAAGTTTACTGATGAAAATGGTACGTTTCATGGGTGTCTGCTCTTGTACAGTGAAATACATCAAAGTAAAAGCAATTTAATAATAATAAAAATTGCACATTTTAAAATGTTAAATTTGAAACCGTGAAATCTTATTATTATAATAGAGTTGGTCAAAACAAAGAATTTGCGATAAAGTAAGATTTAAAAATTTGTCCATATAAATGTTTTATTATGAAATTTACTACCAGTGATAAAGTGAGGAGTTGCTACAGATTTCCTCTATTTTTGACAGAACAACTAGGTAATAACAGACTTGTTCAGAATGGCTACCATGTTTACTAATTAATTGGAAATTGGAGTTGCTGCTCAAGATGTACTGTAAAGCAGCAGTATAACAAGCTCGGACAGCTTTTACCTAATAATTAAAAATTTTGTTTCTAACATGAAACATCTTGTATAACTTACTTAAAATTCTCGGAACCTACATTTGAATATATAAGAAATCAACGTAATGCTATAATAGAACTTTTGCTCATATGATACTGGAAAAATGATTTCATTATGCAATGTGCAATCCCTTCCTACTTTGCAAAATTTTATCTTGAGTGCATGTACATATGCAATAGGGATCATGACTTTTCCCATTTTGCCAAAGTTTCCCATTATGAACAACTTTTTTTCTTTTTCTCCATTCTCAAGGTGCAAATATGATGTCATGAATATATCAATCAGATCTGATGCACTGGCTTTATCTGTATAAATGAGATAGTACTGTCTGTTGTATGGCCATGTAAATACTTTGCATAGTGTAGATGGGTCTTCACCAGAAATGGTATGGAGGTTCATTGGGTCCATGAGGAAATACATACAAATTTTCAGTTTTGCATTTTGCATTTTTTTTTTATGACTGTTTATGTATGTTTTTGTTTGTTCTTTTTTAACCCCTACTTTCTTGTTGGTTGATCTTCAAATTTGGCATGAAGGTTTGTTGGGTTTATGAGGAGATACATGCAATTTTATGGTTTCACATTTTGAGTTTTTTAAAAATTATACATAAAGGGAACAACATTTCATGTCCTAAGATAACCTTTCATGAATCATGAATTTACATGACCTCCATCCAAGGTACTGGGAAGTAATCTGCATTTGGAGTATAAGATCCATTTTGTATGTGCACATGGTGTGAAGGTTTAGTGCTCCCTTGCAACTTCATAGAAATCTACCATTGAATACTACAAAATAAACCATGGTATTTTTAATCATGTCTTTCTGTTTATTTGTGTAAAATATATAGAAATAAGTAAACTTGATAGCTTAAAATCATTATATAAAGCAGAGAAAAAAAACGTAAAGGATTCATGTCCAAATATATTGGTTTGACAACAGTTCTATAGGTTGTAAAGAAAACAAATAATAAAAAAAGTTAAACAGCTTTTAGGAAGTGTTTTGTGCCTGAATAACATAAGAAAAGTATGAGTAAGTAAACCATTGCAATTTACCAAACATTAGTGTAAGTAATATCACTGAAAATTTATTTTTATAACAGAAAAAATAATAAAGGGAGTGGATTTTTAGTATAATTCAACCAATTGTAAACCACAAATAAATTTCTAATATTATTTGCACAAATTTTGCAAATGGAAAAGTTTTGTTTAAGAAGTCATCTGCAAACCTGTATAATCCATAGAATTTTCTTAAGCAAAACATAGGTAAGTATGATATAGCATAAAAGTAATAATTTTACTCTAGTTTAATGGAGAAAGTGATATTTTAATTCCATTATAGCCTTTAGGTGTTGCTTTGGTCACTGAGGTTTGAAAGAACTTTAACCATAATGCCTTTTTGTTCAACTTATTTTCTTCTGTTCGAGTCCTGTTGCTGATATAAATTTTTAATTGTATTTTGAGAAAAAAATTTATAATTTTTTTTAATCTTTTATATCTTTTATTGTTTTATCATGCACTGTTTTTCACATCATTTGCACACTTCTAAAGGAAGTTTCTGTCCCACTCATATTATTAAATGAACATTTTATCATTTTATTTCTAGCTTTAGAGAAGCTTTTATTCAAAAGTTGAGCCTCATAAGTTATTTAAAGTAAAACTTTGGAAGTCCCTCAGTTCCTTCACAGTGAGGGAGTTCTTATAGTTGAACAAAGAATGTTATTTAATCAGAGCTTTAGTACAAGTCCACACTCCTGAGATTAAGTTTGTGTTTAGCTCTTTGTCATTTTTAATCTTTCTTGGCTCGAAACCCATTTATAAATGTTTTCTGCCAGTTGTAATCCAATAAATTGTTGTGTAAAAAAAACAACAAAAACTTAACTGCTACTTTCTTAATAAATACTGTTATATTTATTATCCGTTTGCAACCATTTCATACACATTCAGATGTGACATATGGGATTGAGAAACTGATCGATACTCTCTTTTATACTTCACTGTTCATAACTCTTTAGTTTATTTCAATCAAGATGGTAATTACAACTCAAGATATCACACCCATATTATTTTGTAAGATGCATAATTACATGCCAACCCAGTATGGCCAGGCAAGTGGGGAGCTCATCTCGCAATCTAAAGGTTGGGTTTCAATTTCCTCTACCACCTAATATGCACACCCTTTCAGCTGTTGGAGTATTATAATGTGACAGTCAGTCCTTCTATTCATTGTTAAGAGTAGCCCAAGAGGTGGCAGTAAGTGGTACTGACTAGCTGCTTTTCATTTAGTCTTTCACTTATAAATAAGGGATGGCTAATGCAGATAATCTTCTTTTAGCTTTGTGCTGAATTAAAAAACAAACAGTTAAATGCTATTTGTCCAATCTTCCAAAATATCTTTCTAAAATAACATTATATTATTCACAGCCAATTAACTCAATTTTAAAAATGTTATTTTTACACTTTTTTTGTAATTATAAGAAATAATTAAAGAGTATTTGGGTAAATGATTCTTATCGTAAACATGACTTAATATAGCAGCATTATTAGTGAATTTCTAAGAAAAACGTTTTTACTAGTTATGATCAAATATCATAATTTAAATGAACCAGTGTTTTGTTCAAACTTTTACTGAATTGTTTGCCTTGGAAGTTATATTGGCTTGTAAAGTTAAAAGAAAAATGCACTAAAAGCTTTCATTGTTTTCAGATCACTAACCTAAAATGTCTTAAATTCTCATATAGGAAATTATATCACACTATGAGGATAAAAAGCAGTGACTAGTTTTAAATAACTAAAAATTGCACTAAATCTATGCGGTTTGAATAAGCATAATATTTTCATAACTATTTCAACTTCCCCTGAGAGTGCTGAGATCAGTATCATATTAAGGCAAGAAAAAAAAATCAGGAAAGATACAAATGTACTTTCAATTTGAGCTTGCCGACATCAACTTAAAATTTATCAATTTAAAAATAGTTGTGTATAAAGTGAATTAAACGTTATTCATTGACAAATGTAAATTTTGAAGATTTTCTTCAGTGTGTGGAAGAATGACTAACTACAAGTTTATTTTATCTACTTTTTAAAATTAATGGTTTCAGTTCTGTTTAGGGTGTGATGCATTCAAACAGACACAAACATAATGAAGCTATGTTATTTTTTGTGGTATTTTAAAACTGTTAATTTTTATTTTAATTTTGAAAGCAAATATAATTTAAAATTATAATTTCAAACATTAAGGTATATACTTCTGAATGTCACTGTTATGAGGTCTCATGTAACCCCAAAGTATTTTTTTTATTATTAAAGAATCATAACTTTATGTAACTTTTTCTTACTTTTAGAAATAAGATACTTGAGAAAAGGTACTTTCTTTTTGTCATTTAAAATATTTATATTGCATCATTTTGGCTTTTTCTGCTAAATGTATTATATAATGAATAATTGTAATCAGTTGTTGTTGGGTTAAAGCTATACTTGTAATATTTGTATTTATAATAATAGCTGTCATGAAATAAAGGACAAAAGTATAAGCTATGTTTTTTGTTGTGTAATTCAAACTTGGCTGCATTGATTTTGTTTTTAGGTTCTGTTTTTCATGATGTTCTGGTTATCTAGAGCAAGCTTGGTGATTAGCGTTGTTATTCTTTTAAACAGTCAAAATGGTAAGTGTATTTTATATTTTTTTTACATCTCAGTTGCAGTGTATGTATTACATATATTTTTTGTTCAGCATTCATAGTTTTCACCTGGGATTAAAATAATGAAAAAAAATTACATTCACTTGAGAGAAAGCTACAAGGATAATGACAGTTCCATATTAATTGCTTTTTTAAAATTCATTCCATGCAGTATGTTTATGTTCATGGATCATAATTAAAGGAATATAGATGTACCTTGCATTTCCAGTTGGGAAAACCAACTAAAAAGATGAATTTTCCCAAGGAAAGTTAAATTTCTCAGGAATACAAGAACGTGATATTTCAATCCCTGGTTTTTGCTCAACATTCAGATTGCTGCATGTGAAGAAAAACTTGTTTAATTCAACTTGTAGGTGGGATTAAGAGGTCGTACAAGTAAGATGTTTCGACTTGCTTGATTAGTCAGTTACATTTTAGGAATTGTTACCCTTTAGTGGTTATTACTTACGTTATGTTAGTAACTGCAAGATTAATATTCCATTTGATGATGACCATCTAATAATACTGGATGGAGTCTTGAAGCATGAGGTGATATTTTAGTTAATGTTGATGTTGATAGGTACCAAATACGAAACTGTCTTGATTATTTCTTAAAACACGAGTAAGAGGAGTAAGAAAGAACTGGAGAAAAACTGCACTGTAAGCTGATTCATATCGCACCGAAGGGGTCAGGTGGTTAAGGCATTAGACTCATAATCTAAGGGTTAGGGGTTGAAATCCCCATCACATCAAATATGCTCAGCCTTTTGGCTGTGGTGGCATTATAATGTGATAGTCAATCCCTCTATTCATTGGTAAAAGAGTAGCCTAAGAGTTGGCAGTGGGTGGTGATGACAACATACTTCCCTTTCGTCTTGCACTTCTAAATTAGGGATAGCTAGCACGTATTGCCTCCACGTAGCTTTGAGTGAAATCTTAAAAAAAACCATACTTTCTATGTCATGATAAAAACAACAACAACTGAAGCTAATGCTGTTTGGTTCAACAAAACCATTTTAATCTTTTATATGTAAGGATGATTTGATTTTGTATTAATAAGTTAATTATATGATAAACATAATTAATAAAACATTTTATAGAGTCGCATGTTGGGATAGGTTTTAAGGGCTACATGCTCCCAATTACAAAAAAAACATTTTTATAAATATATGTGCTATTGGGAGTATTTGTACTGCTGTCTCTTTTGTTCTGAATTTTAATTTATTTAATACCATTCTTTGTCTTTCACAGTTACTGATGTGTACATGCTCAGTTTCTTTGCTCGTCACAAGTACATGCATCTTGTATTTATGTATGTTGTACTATTTGAAGAATGTGAAGCATTTATGTCAGTAATTCATTCTTATTTACAAATTCCTTTTTATTTGGTCTAATACTTCATCTTTTGTGTAGATAATTTATGGCACAGAGAAATAATTTTAGTCGAACAAAGTTCTTATTTTTAAATATGGCTAAAAAGTAACTTGGGTATTGCAGTCTTCTCTATTTATGTAGTTTGTGTATTATGGTAGAAAAAAGTTATTGCATCACTGAATTTCTTTTTGCACTTGATTTTTGTAATATTTTTATGATATTGTGTACTGTGGAAGTTTCAACACTAGTATGAAACTGTTATGGATAGTGTGTGGTGTTATCTGATTAATTTTTTCAGTTGTTAAAATGCATATGAATTTTTATTAACAAACCAATAGTGGTGATTGTATTATAAAAGAGAACCAGGAAAAATGGGTTTGAAGATACTTCCTGTAATGTAGAAGACAAAGGGCTCACAGAACCTCTTTCTTGTGTTAATACAGTAAAACCTGTTTAAGGTGGAATTGCATGGGACCGAGTAAAATTTCCATCTTAAATAAGCTTCCTGGCTTGAACATAACGAATATACATTTCCTTAATTATATACAATTTTTTACAATTTTGGTATTTCCAACCTGTACAGGTTTCTGCCTTGTGCAGTTTTTAGCTTAGATAGGTTTTACTGTTTTTGGTTGTGCCCACTTAGGCCTTGATAACTATGACATTTCCATGAAATAAGAGTACAGGAGGGACTGAATGTAGGCAAGAATGAGTGCATGATGCCAGATGTGGATTAGGGCTTCTTGCAGTTCCAAGAAGCTTCTAAATTTCTTTTTTTTTTGCCCTTTTTTACCTTTTTATAGTATACGTGCATTAGGGCCTCAAAGTAGATGTTGATTTTGAAGGAATGTGCAAGAAAACTTTTTACCACTGTATTTAAAAATGTTTATTTATTACTCTTTTGCAGAATTATAAATGATATATGTTTATTTTATACTGTTTATCATCAGTTTTTAGAACTAGTCTATTAAATTTAATTCATTTGGTTTTCTTTCTGGTTCTTTCTTGTACATTATCATCTGTAAAAGTAATGCACTTTTTAATACCTTTACTTGAATAATATTAGTAGTATCTGGATGTGAATATTACTCCTGTTTATGAGATGCTTTGCTTTTAAAGGTTTACTACACAATAATTATTACATTCTTGAGTTAATGTAATACACAAGAATATAAGAAGCTCATTAAAAAATGCTTGAGCAGAAAAAAAACAAAAAGCCAACATTTTGCTTAAACTCGGAAGGTAGTATCAGATATACAGCAAAATAAAACAACTTTGCATTATTCATATTACACCATTTTATTTAGGTGATATTAAACTTGGTTTGTTCTGTCTGACTTCTGATTCACTTAAGAATCAAAACTGAGGACGCAGAGAAAAAAGGCATTGTGGTTTATATTTTTTTTATATTATTAAACGTTTATTTTTTGTTGGAGCTTTCACTCACAATCTTAACTTGAGTGCAAGGCAACTTGTTTTAAAATATAAGGATACTTTTCTTCATCTAACAGTTTTCATATTTCATTTGCATAATACCTAGAACCTAAAAGAATATCAGTTTTTCAAGGTAAATATTTGTATTTCATTTTCCATCTTGTCTATCATATCATTAACTCCAGCTATTATCATCAAACACACTTTTTTAATTTTTTGTAGAATATCTTTGAAGACTTTTCTGTTAAATTTGTAATTTCAAGTTTGTTTTCTATTTAACATAGTTAATTTTAAGTTGTTTTTTTTGTTTTCCTTTTTTGACCTTTACTACATTTCATTTCCACACAAGTCAATTGTGCCCTTGAGGCATATTAGTGTCTCTGAAAGATGTGCAGCTCTTTGGCAAAGATTTTGTGTACCACATAATATTGTGAGCCTTGAGAATTGATGCAAAGTGTGGTATGCATTCACAAAAATGTTTTAAATCTTTCAATTAAGCATTTTAAAACATTAATACGTAACTAACTAATGTAAAATAAGATGTAACTATAATTTAAACTGTATCTTTAACAATAACATATTTAGGTGAAAAACAACTACAAGTGCTGTAGTTGATTAAGCAGTCAACAATACAACAGTTAGTTACACGTACTCTGTCACAACAACAGTGTGCCGATTTCAAAATAACCATTATAATATGACTGTTAATCTTGCTGTTTGTTGAAAAGAGTAGTCCAAGAGTTAATGATGGGTGCTTCTTACCATTTGCCTTCCCACTGGTTGGCTGTACCTGATTAGGGAACATAAAAAAAAAAAAAAATAATGTAGCAACTTGTCTTTATTTTCATCAGGCCTCAATTAATTTATTTAGTTGACTATTCATGAGAATTACATCATTTAGTGCTGCATAAAATAAATGATTAGTCAAAATTATTATTAAATTGGTTAATGTCACAAGAATAACTTAACAATTGAAATTAGTATTTATTATTCTGAATTATCAAAGTACTGCCCTTATGATTAACATCATGAATTAAACCATTCACTGCTCGAGGGAAAGGGTTAATATTTTTCAGCTAAGTCAGTGTCTCACTTATGACAATAATTAATTAAAGTTATTGTTTCATATTATTACTTTTGATTGTTCTAACTATCCAAGTCTTGTTGGAATAGATTGATAAAGTTAATGAGCCTAATGACTAATTAAGTTACAAATTACACTAATTCACCTTATCTGGTTTTTATTTTATTCAGAATTTTAGTTAATTCTATCACAATTATAAAATAAACATACATCTGTCTTAGGCAAATATCTGTGACAAGTAAAAGTTAAAAATTAAATCAGTTAATTTTTCTCTTTATGAAACATTTTAGAATATGTCTAACTTTAAGGTCACTTTCTTTTTGCCCTAGTATATACAATATTACAGTGATCATTGTTTTAGCGTGTATTTCAGTCAATCAATTCATGGTTCATGGACTTGAACTTTAATGTTTTCGTTGACCTATCAACTTTTTAAATATTTCTTTTATGACTATGATAGTTTAATTGAAATTTTTTCCCAGCATTTGAGGTTGGATTAAGACAAAAAATGTCGGTTTTAATCTATTCTTCCATGATATCTAACAATGCCATTGGCTGTGGTTGTTGTTTTACTGTTCTGCATGGTTCAGTTTTAAAGATTCACAAATTAATCCTGTTTTCTTGCTCATTAAAAATGACTTTCTTTGTCCAACAAACATTAATGTATAATTTTCAAATTTTGAAAGCAAAGTACTAGACATACTTTAATCATATCAAATTGTTCTGAATTGATATACTTGGATGTATCTAAAATTTAGTGTTGCACATAAAACAGTTTTTTTATAAATGTTATTTGAGGAGTTAATTTTATTTGGTATGTTTTAAAGTTTTTGTAGCTTTTCTTCAGAATAAATTGAAGTAATAAAAATATTTGTTTTTTATATTTCTTTATAATGTGATCAGTTCTGGCTATCTTGCTAGTACCAGATAGCATGTTTTTGTTAGATGGTTAATTTGAGTAGTTAATGCCTTTAAATATAATAAGAGTTATAAAAAAAGTGTTTTACAACAATGTCACCTTTAGTTCACTTAATGAAAAAAGAGGCTATAATAATAACCAAGCTGACTTGTGTAATGATTTTTTTTTTTTAGTTTTTAAAATAAGTTATGGTTTCTTTATTACAGAATTTTGCTGTACTTCTCTTAATAGTGTATGTTTTTGAATTTTTGTTATTTATAAGCATGGGTTATAAATGTATTATAGCAATACCTAATGTACTTTGTATAGTCAAATTAAGTAATACATTATTAGGACTTCAGTATTTGAGACATGGTTGTGTGTATATGTATTAAAATGCCATCTGTTTTTAAATAGCTGATGCAGTTGCAGTTATGTCAATTGACTTGGGTTCAGAATGGATGAAAGTTGCAATTGTTTCGGTAAGTAGACCTAGATTTATTTTTTATTTCTTGTTTTTTTTGGGTACTCTTGAGAGAACAAAACTTGTTTGTCAACTGGTATGAGTTAAATTTTCGTAACAAATATTTGCAGCTGATTACAGATTGTCTGTGTGACACACACACACACACACACACACACACACACACAGTGATATTTTTTTTCTTTAATAGTTTTACCTAGTTATTGATATTCACAAACTTGATTCTATATATATAATGCTGTTTTGTGTTTTTTCTCTTTCAGCCTGGTGTACCTATGGAAATAGCTCTTAACAAGTAGGTAGTTTAAATTTGATTTTGAGGGTAAATTAGAAGTTGGTTTAAGATATGAGATAGTTTTCAGATGAAATGTGATGTACCATGAAAATACATGAATTTTACCATTTTTTAATATTAATACTTGTTTTAAACATTTACTCATTTGAGTAGATGAGCTTGTACTTTCCGGCACGTTTGAGGATTTTCTTAATGTTTATTATGATTTTATTAAATTTTGAAAGTGTTATTTTTAACTATTTTAAAACCTAACTAAACACTTAGATATTTCTAAAATAAGTGCAAGCATCAACAGTGAAGTCTAGTAACCTAAAAACATAATTTTTTATTTGTGGAAGAAAAACTGTAAAAATATTACTTATCAAGTCCAATTTATGAGGTATAGGCTACTATTGTATTAGAAACAGCAAAACCAGAGGTTAATGCATTTTATCACAAAAGTTTATTTATGTATTTGCTCAAAACCTTGTTGTGTAATATGTATATTTTCATTATCTTAATTCATTGTTGTGAAATATCACTACACACGAAAGTATTAATATAAATGATAGGATTTTAATACTATAACTTGGTGTATTGTTTTTTTTAATACTAACTTGTAGAGAATCTCAAAGGAAGACACCTGTGGTTGTTTCTTTCCGAGATGGAGAAAGGTTATTTGGTGATCCTGCTGCAGGTGTGGTAAGTACTTGTTTTATAATACAGATTTTGTTTTTAGACACACTGTTATAAAGAGCAATAAGTTTACTGTTGAAATAGACTGTTATTTGAAAATAAATAACTGACCAAAAATGAGAAAGATAATATTAATGATTAACTCTCTCTCAACAAAGTTGGTTGAGTTGATCAACCTCATAACCACTTTTATACTTGTTATAGTTTCCACACTATAATCTCTAATGCACATTGTGTCTTTTTAATAAACATTAAGTCTTTTGTACACAAAATCATATTTTTTTGATGAAGTAGTTTTATGAAAGGTTTGTCCATGGATACACACACATGCGCGTGCCAAATGTTTTCAAAATCCTGGGTCTACTGAATTCAATATGGTAGTGAAATATGGAAGCATCTGAGAAAAATATGCAAATATGCATTTCATTAACATTTTAAATGAGACTGCCAAAAATAAAAATAAAAGGAGTAAAAACAATTTTAATGATATTTGTTTGTCTTAGTAAATATGTGGTCAAAACACAGAGAAAAATCTGTAACATAATAAAATTAGATATTTTAATCAGATACCACTTTACAAAATTGTAGTTTTATCATAATATTTTTCTGACACAAACAGATTTATACAATTATCAGGCTGTTTACTACTAATAGAGGTCTTGCAAGTTTCCATCTTGGTTGTGAGTCATTCAAATTCTGCCTGATGTTGTCAAGGCTGTATGAATTGGCTCCATCAGGTGTTGATTTGTAAGGACTGCATGATGCTTTGACTTCACAGACTTCATTACAGAGTACAATGATTCACAGCAGTATGTTATGCTGAAAATTGAGATGAATCACACACTTGTTTTCTTCAGTTCAGGATATTTTGTTTCTAGAACTTGTTTCCAGAACTCAGTTCATCTTTATTTAGATCCAGGTTCTCTTGTAGTTCTATTAATCTCATTTCCATAGCAGATGATTCTGTAACCAGAAGTTTGAAAATTTGACAACTATCAGTGATCACATCAACCATGAACAGTTTTACAAGAAAGGCCAAGCAGGGCTTCAGTTTTACAAGTCCTCAAACCTGTTTAGGAAATTATCAAGCACTTCTTGTAATTTGTCTTTGTATTCTTCCACTTTGAGATTTTTTATTTCAGTATCAGGGAATGTATTTACTCTCCTTTTGATATTGAAAACGTAACTGAAGTTTCGTGATAATGTCTCTTTGAAGAAGCCTTATTTTACTCTGAAAGCTGAAAATTGTCCTAATAAGATCAGAAATAATCTTATTCTTCCCCTGGAGTGCCAAGTTGAGAGTTAGTAGATGATTCATTATATCAGTAAGAAACATTAAATCTTGCATCCATTCATTATTTTCCAGTTGAGAATAGAATGTTTTCTTTTCTTCAAGAAAAGTAATAATAGGCTCCAACAGATCCACAAGCCTATTTAAAACATTGCTGGTTGACAGTCACATCAAAATGCAGTAGAAATAGACATCACGGGATTTATCCTCCGGCTTTAATTCTTCAAAAAAATTTTTGAACTGTTGGTGGGTCTTCCAATTTAAGTGTATGAAATTGACAATTTCAAGAACAAATTTAATACCATTTTCAAACTTGAAGTATCTGGCTGCCAGGGGTTCACAATGAATAATGCAATGAACAGGGAGAAACTCTGGAAAGCTGGGATCACTTTTCATAAGTACAATTAATCCTGCATTTTCTCCCACCTTCACAGGTGCTTCATCTGTTGCAACACTGACAAGTTTATCCAGTGGAATATCAGCAATTGTTAAGGCTCTATAAAGTGCATTTTTAATGTCAGCACTACCAGTTGTTTCTTTCATTGCCACTAAGTCCAGCATCTCTCTTTTTTTACAGTTACATTGGAGGAAACATAATGAACAAATACTGCTAGTTGTGGTTTGTCGTGTAAGTCTGTAGATTTGTTAACACCTAAGCTGAATGCAAGGGAATCCTTTAAATAATTTTGCATTTTGCCTGCAACATCAGCACTGATCTAATAGATACGTTTCTCTGTAGTGTGGCATGAAGCTGGTGTTTGTGTTATTAGTTATTGAAGTTTTGTGTTACCTGAATCTAACACTACAACAACTTCAGCTATGTTCTTAACAAATTCACCATCAGAATATGGACATTTCACATGAGCAATACTCCATGATAGAACAAAACTAGCTACAGTCATTGCATCAATTTCCTTATTGAACATTGTCAACAGTGTCTGCTGGCTATTTAGTGATGATTTTACCACAGTTAACTTGTTTTTCCATAATTCTAATTTAGGTGGATAATCAGATGAAAAGTTTTTGTGATTTGCTGCATAGTGGCATTTCAAGTTACTGGCTTTGTAATGACTGAGTAACACATTACAGATAAGACACAAAGGTTTACCTCCTTTAATGGTGAATGCAAAATCTTTTTCCCACTCTGGCTTAAAATTTCTGTTTTATCTTCATACTTTTACTTCTTACAGTTTGATGCCATCTTCCTTTGTAACATTTTCACAGACACTTCTAAAAAAAATTAAAGTGAAAAGAAACAAACTTCCACTAAAACTAGCATTGTTAGTGCCTGTTTGTATAATTGCTGATTCTTTAGCACAATTCCTCTCTACTCCTTCCTGATCCAAAATTTCTTTAATCTCTGACTCAAATTTAGCATTAAAATTAGGATTTAAATTCTTAAATATATTTACTCACCATGAACACTACACATGTGTTTTTACTCCAGTGAACTCTCAGTTTATATCCAGTAAATAATTATAAAGCTTAAATTCATTATTTACCTTTTTATATTAATTGTGATGCAAAAAGAAGCTCAGCCAACATATTTCTGTGAGCCACTCATTATATTAGAGCCACATGTGGTTCATGACCTGTGGTTTGGCCACCCCTGTTCTATATAGTAGTCTGAGTACTAGCCGATCTCTCCATTAAGATTACAAATGCTTTTCTTGACAAAAATCCTAAATTTTTTGTGTAATTTCCTAAATGAATTAAACTTTTTTTTTCAGCAGTGCCTTTTATTTTATTATTTTCTGTACTATAACTTTGAGTTTCATCAATTTGACTTACCTCATAACTACTTAAAAAAATCTAAATCACATTGTTTGTTTATTTTTAGAATGACTTAATTTTAAAATGAAGCTACATTTGTTTATCTTAAAAAGCTTTACATTTATAAACAAGTGTTATTGGCTTTTTAACCCTATTTAACTGTGAATTGCACTATTGTAAGCTGTAAATCACTTGCCAAAAGTGCATCTTTCATTATGCTGTTGATTTATGTCATGCACAAGCTACTTGTCAGCTGCTCATGAGCATATCTCATGAAAATTGATTGTTGTTATTTCATCTAGTCTGACACAAGTTTTCTATTTTTACATTTTGGTTACCTTTGTAATAATAAATAGAGAACACTTATTAAAAACAAGTGAAAGATTATTCACTTGGACTTTTTTCATATTGTTGATGAAACTTAACTCTACTTTTTTTAGGGTAATGGTACGGCACCAAATAATGCTTTGTTCAATTATGTAATGCACCAAAGAATACAAAATAATAATGTATGAAAAGCAGATAATGTCCCATAACTATCAGTTTTTTTAGTTTTCCAAGTATGCAATAAGCCATTAAAATTTCATTTGAGTTAATTGATGTGTTTCTGTTGAAGTTGAGCTTGAACTGAAAGTAAAATTGACTATTCTCTCTACAGAAAACAAAGTATTATGTCATTTGATAGATGAAAATCTTTGCTTTCTATTGGAAATAAAGAACATAGTATTGAATATTGAAGAGAACTATGGTAATTTCTAAAAGAGAGGATGTGAAATACTGGCTTAGTCTATTTAATGATTCTGTAATCAAGTGAAATTTAAAGGCTATTTAAATTATGCTTTGCATGAATGATGACAATATTACAATGAGTTATACGTGTTAAAGTTTGTACTTCTTTGAGAAGTTTTAAATAAATTAGGTATCCACTCTTCTCTAGACAGCAAGACCTGGCATAGCTAAGTGTTTAAGGCACTCGACTCATAACCTGAGGGTTATGGGTTCAAATCCCCATCATACCAAACATGCTTGCTCTTTCAGCTGTGGGGGCTTTATAATGTGATGGTCAATCTCACTAATGTTTATTTTTATTTGATTTTGTCCAAAGAGAGTATCAAAGCAAATAATCACCTGGCAAGAGTTATGGTACTTAAGACAATTAAGTTACAAGAGGTCATCTTGCATATTTTCCCTCAAGAGAGTGATCAAATTAAATTTTTATTAAATTAATTTCATTTACGTTTTTTTACAATATCTAGTCTAATAAATATCCATTTTTTACATCTTAGTTAAGTTTGTTAGACGTTTTACATTTAAAAAAAACAACTCCTTATGAACTTTTAGTGTACTGTTTTATAAGCTTATTGTTTTCTGTCATTATTTTTGTTGTCCAAAACAATACATGTTATTTCCAAACATGATTTTTTGGACACATAGAATATATTTATTACTATGAGAGAATTTCCCAAATCTACTTCATTTGGCTTTTCAATTCACCTATAAATAACTTTTACAAATTCTCTTGCTGCCTGAAACTGTGAATTCTGAACAGATTAATCTCTCCTTGTGAACTGTTGGCCTTGGCAGCTAAAATATAACAGTTATCTTATTTATGTTGTTAAGAATGTTGTTTTTAGTGGTTCTTAACACTTTCACTATGAACTTCTTTTTTGCTGATGTCACAAATGTTTAGTGAGCTACATTCAAAATTTAATTAAACTACTTTGCTATCATGATGTATACAAAGAAATGTGGAGTAGAAATGTAGCTAATAATCCAAACATTAATAGTTTATAAGTTTTTTAAAGTTCTTAATTTTGTTATATTTGAATTTTCCCAAGGATGAGAGTTTTGACATTTGCTCTCTTGGCATCCTATTTTCTCTAACATATTTAGCACCCACTTCCAGAAGTACAAAATGTACTGTAAATTATTCATTATAATATTGTCATCACTCAGACAAAGCTTAGTTTTTATAACCTTCAATCTTGTTTAGGTATGGAGAAAATGCAAGTCACATTCTTTCTTTTAGTGCTATATTATTTATCTCCAATAGAAAGCCACTGTTTTAATGTGTTAAATTACATTGTTTTCTGTACAGAGAATTGTCTATTTCATTTACAATTCAAACTTTATTCCCATGATAAATACATTGATGAGCTTAGCCTAATTTTTGTTGTATAGTTAGAAAGCCAAAAAAATTGTTGTAGTAATGAGACATTGTCTACTTTTCATATTTTATTATGTATTCTTTGATGCATTATTTAATAAAATAAAAAAATTAATGCAGTAGTACCATTAGTATTAAAAAATTATAGTTAGATATCATCAACAGCAAAATAAAAAGAAACTTGGTACTCTAATTCTTGTTTTTCAACTACCTTATTTATTATTATAAACTAATAATGTAACTAAGATGTAAAACTTGGAAATATTTTAGATGAAGTTTTATATTACATTAAAATAGTGTAATAATACATTTTTGTAAGATATATTTACAAGTAACTTGTAGGCTGTGTTTTATGTAATTCGTTAGGGTTCTGTGAGTTACATGTTTGCCAAATGATTCATACTTTGTATGGGGTTAATATTATTTAGACACTGTTCAACAGGCAATAAAACTTTAGTAAATAAAAAAAGAGTTATGAGTATAAATTTAATTAGGATAAATAAATGTAGTTTCATATAATGTTAAGTTGTTCCAGAAAGAAAGAAAAGGGGGAATTTAGATTTTTTCAAATTTTGTTTTTGGTGGTTATGAGGACTGTTAAATTAACCAACATTGTTATAGAGTAAGTGTTCAAAAAATAAAATTACAATATAGTTTTACTGAAAAAAAAAAGGGTTAATTTATATAAGAGGTTTCAGAGATTTTGCAAATAAATTTTGAAATTTACAAATAACTGTTAATGATTATTGAAAGTTTGTGAAGACCCACAAAGTGTATTAGAGTTTAAGGTATGGAAATTATAAAGGTTGATTTGGGGGTCATGAACTTCACCAAGCTTGTGGTGAGAGAGTTATTGTGTCCAATAACAATGTTGAAGAGAATTCTGTGCATGTTTGAAAAGACAGGATATCAGAGGATCATTTTGTGGAGATTGAACAAATATAGTGACAACCCAGTGTGGTAAGAACTTAAAAGATTGAAGTTGATATCGAAAAGGCAGAATATATATAGTATATGCTTTTAATTGGTTGAAGATTCTGAAGCTTTTTATAAGGGAAGAGAAGAAAACTCTATAATGAGAAATCAAGAATACCATCATATCGTGAAACTCAGATGTGCAGATTGAGATATTATTTAAATACTTAATTTCAAAATTAAAAAACTAAACCTCAGGTTACAAAGATTTTAGTTATGTATTAGGTTTTGATACCAATTTTACTAAGTTACATTGATAGTAAAGTAGTTCAAATTTTGACATACTTTTGTAAAAAAGTTTGCGACTTGTGTGTGTGTTGGTTTTCTTGTGTCTGTAGGGTTAAATAATTTAACTTTGTCATGTCTGTGAATAAAAGAAAACAACTTTTGTCTTGTAGGGTGTCAAATTTCCAGACAAAGCCTATGCTTACTTTTTAGAGTTATTGGGGAAGAAAGTGGACAACCCCATGGTTCAGTTGTTTCAAAAGCGATTTCCTTATTATACAATTGTACCAGATGAGAGGCGAGGAACAGTTGTATTGAAACATCCTGAAGGCATGCTGTTCACTCCTGAAGAACTTGTAGCTATGGTTTTTAAAAATGCACAAGAAATAGCCGAACATGCTGCAGGTATGATCAAATTTAACTAATATAATCAATTTTTACATTTGTTTAAAATCATGCAGTGTTTTTCTGCCTATTATAAAGGAAATGTTTCATATTCCATGTTGTATATATAACTCTTAGGTTCCCAAATCACTCGTACATGAGTAATGTGGTTTTACAGTAATGTACCATTTCACTTTCATACTTTCATACGAGTGCACAATATATTGTTAAACCCATGTCATGCAAATATGATTTACAATGTTTTAAATTTGTTAGGGCTGTCTGATACTTAAGGCTTATTATCAACCTTTTATTTTGGTTTTAAATCATGTTTAGGCAGAAAAACACTTGTATAAAAATGTATTAATACCAAAAGTGATTTCTGTGTGTGTGTGTGTGTGTGTGTGTGTGTGTATTACCAAACAAACATTTGAACAGTAAATCCTCTTGGGAAATAATTTGCATTTGTACTTCTCAATTAGGCTATTACAAAAATTTCCTCTTGTTAGAACAAAAATGATCTGAATGACATGGGCCAGGAAGAAATAGACTTTCACAGAGGGTCTGTGCTGCTAATCTTTTGAAATTAACAAAAACTATTTTTACCTAATAACTCATCTTGCAAAAAATGAGTACACAATGTAAAATTTGAAAAGGGTACCCAAGTTGCCTTCAAGGAAAAAGTGCCAAAATTGATTGTTCTTGTTTATTTTATCTGCCTCAATTAAATTCAACAGTTGAGAATGAAAACCTTATTGCTTGTTATTGATTTTTTAAGTTTACCAAGATGTGTTGAAGTTGTGTATATTTCAAATAAGACTGCTTCATTTATGTTCATTGTTTGAATTTTCCTCCACCCCTTCCTTGCCATCATTTTTAGTCATTCAGTAACACCAAGTTAGATTTCTATCTTTGTAATTGTTCTGATAAAGCTATGGTTTTATGAATTTGTGATGTATTAATTTACTAATTGCAAAGTAACAATATTATGCTATGTGTCATCAGATCAGAGACCTTAATTGTCATGGCTGACATTTTCCTACCTAACCTTTGATTAACAGCAGTAACATATATAACAATAGTTATGACCCTCTTGCCAAATAGTTGACTTTATATGTAACATTATCTTCTACAACACAAAGTAAGTTAGAGAAATAACAAAGTTTAATGTGAAATGTAGATTTTGCCCTGCATGGTGACATGACACACTATTGCAGAGGATATAAAGCAAAATTAACCAAATGTATCTAAAAATACTGTCAGTTGACATTTGTTAATTTATGATACATCACAAAATCTTGTATCTCTAGGTCTATTTACCGACTTGTGATTTAAAGATGAGGCAGAAGTGTTTCTTGTAAATACAGTTGTGTTGTTATTTTTACTCAAATCTGTCTGAGATGTTGTTTGTAGCAAACCATGTATGATCACTTGCATAGTTTAATTTGATTTAAAACTCCGTACATATACTTCAAAGTATTGTGCTGTTGCATATTTCTTTAGGCCAGACAATTAAAGATGCAGTTATAACAGTACCAGTGTACTTCAACCAAGCTGAGAGAAGAGCAGTACTTCATGCTGCAGATATGGCTGGCTTGAAGGTTTTGCAGTTAATTAATGACAATACAGCAGGTGGGTGATTGTTAGTTTTTCTGTGTTTACATTAGACATAAAAGATAAAAACAAAATGGTAACACAGGATTGATGTACACCTGAAATTCAATTTAGTGAAAGAGTATCATGTGTGATAAATGTGACATAAATGGCACTCATAAGCAGTGGTTATTGTTGAAGATTGATTTATTATAGATCAGAATTGAGAACGGTAGGAATCCACCATACTAGGAGTGTTTTAAGTTTTCATTCAGTACTTTTTGGACTGGAAATATTATGTTAATAGAGATCAGAGTTACATGATGAGGGTTTTTTTTTATCCTATTACGATTTGATCAGTCTCCACGTAGTTTACAAATTTGACAAGTTTCAGTTTGCACTTATATATTTTCAACTTGTTCTGGAGAGTTCATTTAATTTTGTTAAATATATATTGGGGTTTCCATTTATTGATGGGACCCACAAATAAGTATGAAATTCTATAAAGTTTTTTTTAGTTTTCTTAGAGTTCTGTAAAAAGGAATTTCAGAAAGTGTTCAGTTGGAGTCATGCATTAGTCATACTGTAATCGTTCCCTTTTCAAAATTTGACAAATTCTTAGTGGCATCACTCACACCAAGGAATAATTAGTGGATGTGACATATGTTACAATAAATTTTACTGGAGAATCTTGTTTCTGAATTTTCATATTTTGTGTATGATTGATATGGCAAGCAACAACATAAACCTTTTGTGGTATATAAAAAGTGATGGTAATATAAGAGGATTAGAGGAAGGATTCAATCATTGTTAAGTAGACAGTAATTAAAACTAAATGTTACTGTGTTTTTATAAATACCTTTATTTTATCAGGAGAGTGATTGTAATAGTTCAGGAATCTAAAACTAATTGAAACTAGTTATTTTTTTATATTCATCAGGTATTGTCATAAATAAATGTAATTATGTATATTTGATGTGTATCTATGTAATTCAACTAGATTTTCAAGTGATTCTTAAGGTGTGTGATTTATAATAGCAGTTCATTTGTATCAGACATTGCCATATGTGAATGTGGGTGTTCAGTATTCATCTGTGTTTTCCATTGTATGTAACCACTGCTTCTGCTCTATAAAAGTTAAAGAACAAATATTAGAGGGAAAATGTATATTACTTTCCTTATTACAAGAAACCTGTAATTACAGGTGTGTATGCAGTTCTTTTCAAGTCTTAAATCGAGAACTATTTTTAACAATACTAATTACTTGTGTAGGTTCATGTAGTGCATCATACTGAGTAATTTTGTATATGCAATACTTCTTATAAAGAGTAATCCACAACAATTTGGCTATAGTTGTGTTTTACGTAACGTATAAGAAGGAACCTATTTTATATGCAAAAAAACGGCTCGTTTTGGGTTCAGAAAATATTTTAAATAGAAGAGCGAACAACGTTTCGACTTTCTTCGGTCGAAACGTTGTTCGCTCTTCTATTTAAAATATTTTCTGAACCCAAACCGAGCCGTTTTTTGCATATAAAATTCTCAACAAGTGGGTTTCTTAACATCACTGAAGAAGGAACCTAATTATTCAACGATTGTAAATTAATTACAATATTTATTGTATTTTTGTGTGTTTTTAGTATATTGTAAGAATAATTAACCAACAAAGTAATGGATCCTCAAGCAATTTGATGCATAAATAATTTACAAAATCTGTTTAAGTCATGAGGTTTCTGTGGTAGTTCTAGAGTTAATCATTTAATTGATTTGTTAAGCAAACATGTCAAAGGCTACAAATGAGTGTAAATAAGAATTGGTTTTGGCTGTTTATAGCTGGAGGATTTAAAAAATCTGGTGAATTGAATAAACAATCTCATCCAGACTTGAAAAAAGAAATACTTTAAAAAGTTACTTTTATACAAATTGTTAGAAATATGGTAATGCAATTTAGGCCTTTTTGAAGGTTTTACAAAAGTGTTTAGGGGTACTACATGATATTTTTTAGTTTGTGCAAGTGATTCTTAGTGATTTTTTTTGTCTTAATTTGTTCAGAATGTTAAGGATTGCAGTCTAGATTTTGAGAGTTTGTAAGTGGTTGTTAGAGTGGCATATTTCTCAGTTATAGTCTATTTCTTAGTTTTTATAGTGGTTTTTTTATATATTCTTTTTATAATATTTATTAATTAGAAGTACACATTTCTACTGATGTATTTTACAAATTATTTAAATACATACAATTTTTTTAATATGTTGGAAAGGGGGTGTAATTTTATTGTAAGTTGCATTTTCATATGAATGCTCATTAAATGATATTGCATAAATAAACTTGTATCACTTTATGGTAATAAATTTACTTTCTTTTCAGTTGCTCTGAACTTTGGCGTATTTAGAAGGAAAGATTTCAATGAATCTATGTTTAATATAATGTTCTATGATATGGGAGCAAGCAGCACAGTTGCAACAATTGTTACTTACCAAGTTATAAAGTCTAAAGAAGGAAGATTTATTGAGACAAACCCACAACTAACTGTTAGAGGAATTGGGTATGTTTTGATATTTTTAATTGAGGTTATTTTTAGTAAAGAGACTATAGACAAACTAAAAAGATTGAAACGTAGCATTTTGAGTTGCTGCAGTGAAATGTCTTTACAGTTCTTTTTTAGAATACAAATATAGCAAATATTTTGCAATAATAATTTTTAATGTACTGTTGTATTAAAATACAACATATTCATAGGGCATAATTTATCTGGGTTGCACTGTGAAGTGTAAAATAAAATATTCTGTTTTGCACAATGTGCTATTTTACATCAAGTGCCAATTTAGTCTAAAGCAGTGAGTTAGTCTGATGTATTTCAAAATTTAAACATTGTAAAAGAAATGATAACTAAGATTTTTACAACTATGAGAATCTAACTAAAGCTTTTTGTAAGTTATTTTGTTATTATACTTGCTTCCAAATAGAAGATGCTGGATATATGTAAACCAAATATGAAAATTTAAGAGAACCATGCAAGTAAAATCTAATTTGTCTTATATTTCTTATGCTTACTTAGCTGGGTAGTTTATAGACTTTTTTTTTGGTATCATTGGTATATTTTTATAAATATAGAAATGAATGTTTTTAAACTTATATTTGAAAATTTGAGAGACTATTATGCACCATATGTATATGATGGACTTTTTTTATTGCCAGAAATTTTGTCCCCTGGTGGGACTGGTAAGTTTATGGACTAACAATGATAAAATCTTGTGTTTTGATTCCTGTGATGGACATAATAGACAATCTGATGTGACTCTAGTCTATATTTATATAAAAACTTGCAAATATTTGAGGTATTGATTGTATCAATTTAATTAAACTTTCCATTTTTCAGTTTTGTATTTATTTTCTCTACCTTAAGTTTCAAGGTTACAGTGGTAATCATCTATTTTCTCAAGTTTGATCATTTTTGTTGCAAGAAAAACTTTTATGGTAAATTAAACATAATTTTATGTAACTTTTGTTTTTTTTTCATGGTCTTGTCTTGTTGTTTGTCTCTGTTGTTAAGACTTAATGATTCAAATACTAAGCCTACAGAAAATCTCAGTCAAAAAAGAAACTTAAACCCTGTTAAGATGAAGTTAGATACTGTACTTGATATCCCTTCTTTCCTAATGGTACAGCAGTGATTTTATAGACTTGCATCACTAAAACATAAGGTTCACTTCTCTACAGCAGACACAACATATACTTCAGTGTGGGTTTACTCTAGGACAAACAAACAAACAAATATGAAAATTAAAAATTGAGTTGTATTTAGTCAATCAATAATTTTAATGAGATTCTTAGCAGGTTAACAATTACTCTTCATACTAGAATCCAACTTTTATAAATTTAAAAAAGAACAAAAAAATGAAATATTAAATGGATTTTGAACAGTTTACCTGTTACTTTCTTCCAAATATTTGTCACCAATTCATAAATGTAGGAAACATGTGACAACTGTACTATTTGTGTTTTGCTATATTATGTTTCCATAAAAGAAACATTTAAGTGGTCAATGCTGTCATTGTTCTTACCCAAAATTGTTAAGTAATGAGTACATTTTATGATAAATCATTCTGGTGAGATTACTGTATGTTGTGGCCCCCTGGACTTAATCTTTAAATACATTGTTGATTCCTTGCAGTTGACAGGGTGCAGATAACCCATTGTATAGTGTTGTGTTAAAACATACTTTCAATTTTGTTTTGCATTACTAGTTATTTTTGTGTAAGTGACAACTGTTATAGAGAGTGAGAACTATTTTCTTATTGTTTGTATGTACATATAGAAGTATGCGTATTTCATGTAATTACATAAATGCATGTAACCTTCAGTCTTTTTAAAGGTGAATAGACCTTCATTACAAACAGCATAGGTTTCTCAAACCGTTGCTTGAACATTGTGCATCTTTGGACTTTGATATTTTGCATTAAAAACAAAACCTTTATAAAATATTTTGTACACTTGAATATTTGTAACTCCAACTTGTGTTACTGTGTTGTTTTCAATTTTCATCATACCAGCACAAAACTAAATACGAATAAAAGAAGACTTAAAATTTATTTGGGTATTTGGTATTTTAACACGTGGTGTATGCACTTGTATGTGAAATAAAATAAATTGGGTCAGAGAAGACATAAATAAAAATCATTAACCAAAGAAAAATAAAAACTGGTAAGATATAAAAACTACAACAGGATAGTCTTTGTAAAACTTTTCCATAGTTTCTCGTTTGTGGTCTGAGAAGTCCTTGTATTAATAATAATAATAATAAAAAATTTATCAGTCAAAATCATTTACTTTTATTACTTTAAAAAATGAGCAATTAATATTACAGCTTGTTTCTTTTTACCACCTAAATCAATTTAATATAAACTGGCCAATTACTGAAGCTACTGAGAGCAACAAACATGTTTCATTTGTTGGTGCTGACATTTACAAAATATTTGAGATCCATGAGGACTCCAGAAGACTAATCCAAGGTTAAGTATGGGAAAAGAAAGGGGGGGGATTTAAGAAACTTGTGTTGGTGCTATAAAAGGTTTAAGGATTGTTAGGGGGTACAAATACTGTGCAAACATTATTACTCAGTGTCAACTCCTTACTTTTGACAGCTTTGATAGATCTCTTGGAGGGCTGGAAGTTCAGCTTCGTCTCCGAGACCACTTAGCAAAATTATTTAACGAGCAGAAAAAAACATCAAATGATGTTTTCCAGAACAACAGAGCACTTTCTAAGTTGTTTAAAGAAGCTGGAAGAGTAAAGAAAGTTTTGAGTGCAAATCCAGATCATTATGCACAGGTGAGTGTTTGTGTAAAAGAAAAAAAAAATACAGTGGTTAAAATGTTTAATATAGTGGTTCAGGTATAAGCTACTTTTTAAATATATCACTTTAAATTTTGAAGTAAATTTTGTAGGTTATTTCTACAAAAACATTTTAGCATTGATATCTTACCATTTTGTAACATTAAAATTGGTTGATTAATTCTTGCACTGCTTTTAACTAATATCAACTGCATACCATACACTTATTGATTTAAAGGGAAAAAAACCTGTCTGTTTAAAAGTATAAGTTTATATCTTCTAATTACCAATCATCTCTTGAGAATATAATTCTTAAGGTTTTGTTTCTCAAGTGATTAATCTTCCTCCTGTATCTCTGATTTTTAAAGTAGGTTATAAACTATTTACATAAATACAGATCAATAACATGTTGTAAAAAAGTAATTTTTTGTTTTGTTGGAAAGAGATTAGTTAAGCTCCTACGTAGGAGAAGAGTAGAATTTGGTGGGAAGGTTAGAAGACTTGGGAATGAATTAAAGATCTGAATATCTTTCTGTATTTAGACTTTAAACCTAACTAGGCTTAAGTGATGTCTTGTTAAGCAAATATCACTTAATATGAAAAGCATTTTCAGGAACAAAAAAATGGTTGACAAGAATATGGTTGACACTGACAAAATACAGTGGAGTGCCGTTTTGGAGTAGCTCTTGAGAAGTAAAATCTTTCAAATACAAATGAAATTTGAGAATATAAAAAATGGAGAGCATAATAGAGCCAAAAAAAATATTTTTAGCTTGTTAAAGAACTGTATATAACACCAACTATCAAATTGTAATCTACTCAAATATCATTTGAAATCAGTATTTAAACAAGAGCAATCTTGGGTAAACACATGTTAATCTTCAGCAGCTAACCTTTTGCATTGGAAATACATCCATTTACAGTCAACATTGTAAAGAGAAAGTTTTGCAACAACACTAATTGCTAATTAAAAATTTCATAGTTAAGAATACCATTGTTTAGGCCTTCTTACTAATCCAGAGAAGTTCCCTGGTAGGTGACAGGGGACAAAAAACAAACCTTATCTAAATAGGGTTTTTAGCAAGTTTAAATGATTTAAGAATATTTCTGGCATATTTTATTAAAATTTTAAATAATTTAAGTAATAAAATTATTCAGTTTAAAAGTAATCAAGGTGGCTGTAATGTAGGCTAAACTTCATTTAAAAAGTCATGTTAAAAATGAAAGTAGTAAATGTTTGCTTGCATTTCTTATAACAGATAATCACTGTGAGTATAAAAAAAATGGCATTTCTAAACTATTCGAAACTAAAGGTTGTTTCTCTTTAAACATTTTTTCTAATGTTTATTCTTTATTGCCAGAAATTCTGAATATTTATTTGGTTAAGCTTCAGTTACAAAGTTAACTGTACAATTTACAACATCTTCAAACAGCAGCACATGGGAAAATGATTTCACCTGAAATTATGTTACCTGCTTATTCAAATTGATCATATAATGCACTGTCAGTTTTACATTTTATAGACAGGTTAAAAACATTAGTAAAAGTTTTTGAACATAAAGGATATATTTTTAATGATAATACTAATTGTAATTCTCATTACAATTTCAGGTGACAAAAATTGTTTGTTTTTTTTTCCATGTGAAAATTATCTTAAAATTTGTTTCAGTTGGCTGTTTCTTGTATGAACACGAGAAACAGTGGCTTATTTATATTCCAATGAACACTTTCCATCATGATTAAACAAAAAATATTTATATTATTTAGTGTTTCCTTTTGCCTGATTGTTTTTTACTGGTAATTTACTGTAAGTTGTGTTCTGTTTTTCTCTTAATGAATATGTAGTAACTGTAGAAAATATTTTTTCTTGCATTCATTTACTTTTATTTTATAATTTATATTTTAACAACCTATAGATTTTATATTCTTAGTTTTAAAGTTTTAAATATAAAAACAAAATTCTCTAGTGTAATATTTACTGTCTGGGTGTTTTCTCTTTAATTTATTTACTACCTCTTTAAGAAGTATGAAATTTTAAACATAAATCAGTCATTATAATATCATTCATGAAAATCATAATTTTCATAGCCTTTAATTTTATTTGGTTACAGACCCATGAAATAGAAAATCCGAACCTTCTTGTCATGCCTGTATTTTGCATCCTCTGTTTTAGAAATTGCCAATAGTTCTTTCTGACACTTAATACTGTATTATTTATAAACAATAGAAACCAGTGTGTCTGCCTATCAATTGATACATTATATTAATTTGTTTTCTGTAAAGAGAACAGATAATTTTACTTTCAGCTTAAGCTTGATTTCCATGAAAACCACATGGAATTTAAATGAAGTTTTATCAGCTTTTGGTTGCACACTTAAAGCTAGAAAAATCGTGATAGTTGATGGAAATTGTCTGCTTTTTGCATTTTATAATTCTTTGTTCTCTAGTGCATTATTTAGCACAGTGGTACCATTTGTGCATGTGTTTATATAGAAGTTGGATTAAGTGTTATCAACAGCAAACAAAATAAAATACTGAGGTTAATACTTTTTCTTCATTTTTATGTGTATTCTTTACTTGTAAAAGTGACTAAAATGTAAACATTAGATACTTATGTTAGATTAAATGAAATAAAGCATAATAATTTCTTCACAAAGTATGCTTGTGAGTTGCTACTACTTTACATAATTCAGTGTGATAGAAAGGACTGCTGTTTGCTAATTGATTTTAAAAATCCTAATATAGGAATATCAGTTAGTCATGATTCATGGGACAATGAAGTAGTAAAATTTATGTATAAACATCTTCAGTATTCAAATATATTGGCTTTCAAATGCTCCTTCGTGAAGGCACCCATGAGTGCCTCTTTATATATGATCAGCAGATAGCCCTATGTGGCTTTGCTATAAGAAAAATACACAAACACTCTTTATATAGGCAGTTTTCACCTTTTTCACAGTCAGTTCAAGTTTTACTTTGAGTATAAAGCAACTGTGTAATACTCTTTACTTTACAGGGCAAACAGTTTTTTTGTTTTTTTTCAACTTTCAGTTGTATATTAACCAAAAGATGTTTGCCTGAAAAAGTATGTTTAACTATACATAATATATTTCCAGGTGGAAAGCCTGTTGGATGATCAAGACTTCAGAGCTTCGGTTTCAAGAGAAGATTTAGAGAGACTCTGTGATGATGTTTTTGAAAGAGTTGCAAACCCTGTTAAGATGGCTTTGGAGGCTGCTGGCATGACAATAGTATGTTGAACTCTTTGTTTAGGATCTTTTTTTCTGTTCTAAAAAAATGGGTTTTAAGCTTAGACATTTTTAGTTTAGTTTATTTGTTGTTCTAAAGATGGCTTTGGAAGCTACTGGCATGACAATAGTATATTGAACTCTTTGTTTAGGATCTTTTTTTCTGTTCTAAAAAAACGTTTTAAACTGCATTTGTAGATAATTTTGAGCACAGACATCTTTAGTTTATTTGTTGTTTTTTGATCACTTCAAATCAACTGTAGAATTTGATCAAAAATATTTATATGAATATGTGTTAAACAAAACAATTTAAGGACACCGTGTGAAATTTTGACATAAGGCTCTTTTAAACTATTTTTATGGTGAACTTTAATAAAATTTACCCTTGCATAAGGTATTCTAAGCAAAGATCATAAATGATAACAAGCATCATATACATTGATTTTTTATGAGATGTAACATGTTCAGTGCAGCAGAAAGATATCTCAGACAAGTGGACAAAAGAGAGAAACTTCTACTTTGTTTTGTAACCTCAGTGTTTTATGTATGTGCTTGAAAGCCCCAAAAGGTGTTCGGATTTTAAAATATCAAGTGAAAAAATCTTTGAAAAATTCCATTTAGAATTTCTTAAATATTCAGTAAAATCAAGTTCTTATGCGAGAAGTCATACTAAATAAGTATTTGGAAGAACTCTATTTCACTACAATGACACATTCATCACTGGAAGTTAGAGGAAATTAATGTTATCACACAGACCAAGCTAAACTCCATTAATAGGCTATTTTTATTAAATTGGTTCAACCTGATATTCTTGGGCTTTTTCCTACTACATTCCATGAAATTGAGGTTGAAAGCATATGTAAGAACTAGCAAGAAATTTTGATAGGTTATACTGTTGCACTGTGATGATGCATATTCCTTCAGTGAAGTAACCTATTTCTTCCATTATAATTGCTCCCCAGTTTCACAGCCGTATGTTTGTGGACTCATGATGCTAAAAATTGGGTTATGATATCCAGATATTTCATTGTATACCATTTGTGCTTGATTCTAAACAAACAAACTAAACAAAACAAACCATTATTAATACATATATACACCATTCTAACTTTTTTGAATGTTTTGTTGAACATTTTGAATAGATATTTACTGATATGCCCCCAAAGTGTAACACCAGTTAAAAATAATTTGTAAAAGAAGTGCCCCTTGGTGTGGATTCCTGTATGTGGTGATGGGACCTCCCAGGGGAAGGTTCTTTTCTTTCTGATTACCTCCTCTGGGATCTAAACATCCACTCACGTGTTTGCTATGTGTGGCGACCAGTGAAGGGGAGGAGAAGATCATGGTGGTTGAGGGGTCCAACCCTAACACACCACTTTGGCCTTGAATTCCTGTAGATGGGCAGCCTTTGGGTGCCTCCCCCCCTTGTGTCAGTTAGCTGGTCCACTTGGGTTAGAGTCAACCAAGTACCAGTGTTGGAAGTTCTCAATGGCTGTTGTGGTCATTGTGTCTGATGCTGATGTTTGGTTATCATGCTCACAAAACCCTGATGTTGCTGCAATGTCTTTGCATGACATTGTAGTGCATCCCCTCGTTAGGCTCCATGGTGGGTGGGATCAATGGGTATCAAAATTCTTTTTTTCCTATGGATACTCCTGTGAAAAATTTAAATAGTGAAAATCAGTTAACTGGTAAACGACCATGCTTTGAAGACTGAGCAGCAATCTTCAACATCTTTAACACATGTACATCATTCTCTTGTATTGCATTCTCTGTTAGGAAAACCTTTAGGGCATATGTCCCCCTTTTTTTTATTCAGAAGGGGCTATAGGGACTTGCTAGCTTTCCAAAGTCAGTAAAGAAGCTTTGATCTGGAGACAAATTGGTTGAAACGTTCACATCCTAACACAGTGAACTCCTCTTAAATTCAAAGGCAATTGTGGATGTACCTATTGAGCTTACCCCTCATGCTACCTTGAATTCATCATGAGGAGTTATTGTTGAGAGGGACTTGAAGAATGCCCCCAAATAAAAGATTCTTGCTGGTTCCTCCACTCAAAGAGTTTCTGCAGTGAGGCACATCTCCACTTGCAAAGATGGAGTTACACTGCAAGCAAATATCCTCATTTCAACATTTACATCACTATGTGCACCTGCCACTATCAAGGCAGGTTATCTAAATTGCAGGGTATGGCCATACATTCCAAACCCTCTCTGATTTTTCCAATGTCAAAGGTTCGGTTACTCAAAGACATCATGTCGTGGTTCCCTGATGTGCTTGTTGTGGTGGCAAGGACTACGATGCCTATGAGTGACACGGACCCAAGTTGTGTCAACTGCAGTGGTTCTTACCCTTCCTACTTTTGTTGTTGCCCTAAATCGTTGGAGGAAAGAGGTGTAGCTTTTGAAAATGATTCACAATATTAGTTATCCTGAGGGTATGGCCATACATTCCAAACCCTCTGATTTTTCCAATATCAGAGGTTTGGTTACTCAAAGACATCATGTTGTGGTTCCCTGACGTGCTTGTTTTGGTGGCAAGGACCACAATGCCTATGAGTGACAATGACCCAAGTTGCATCAACTGCAATGGTTCTTACCATTCCTACTTTTGTTCTTGCCCTAAATCGTTGGAAGAAAGAGGTGTAGCTTTTAAAAACGACTCATAAAGTTAGTTATCCTGAGGCTCGGAAATTGCTCTCTGCCACTTCATCTCGGACATATCTGCTGCACTTTGTTCCACAACTACAGTGGGAGTGCAGACATATCTCTCTGTACCTCTAAGAGAATCGATTTCAAAACAAATGAAAAGCCTTTTGACCTCCATGGTTAAAAAGGTTGATGAATCAACTTCTACACCTATCTCTGTTTCTCCCATACATTCCAACAAACCCCAAGATTCAGATCCTTTGGTTTCAAATACAGACATTTCTTCAGATACATTTTTTTTTTCTCCCACCCCAAGATGCAATCATTTGTTTGCATCCTCAGTCACTGGAATCCCCTTCCAACAACAAAGACTTGCCCAGTCAACCCAGGGTAGGATCCATGGAGGTTGATAAACCTCTTCCAAATAAAGACAGTGAGGAAAAAAGAGACATGGGTTCTCCAGCCACTTCAACTACCTGTCCTTAAAAATGGACACCTTGATACAATGGAACTGTCAAGGTTTACATTCTGATCTGGATGACATCAAAACACTAATTGCTTCATATCATCCTGTATGTCTTTCCTTAGAATAAACATTTCTGAAACCTGCAGATACAGTTACCTTTTGGCAGTTTTCTCTGTACAGATATGACAGGCTGTGTGATGGATGAGTACATCGAGGGGTGGCACTGTTGGTTGATCAGTGTGTGCCCACCCTGTCTTTATAACTCAACACATCCTTGGAGGCCATAGCCATATGTGTTTCTTTGGGTCATACCATCACTCTTTGTTCTCTCTACCTGTCACCTGGAGAGACATATAATCAATCAGACTTTGATGCCCTTGTTGAACAGTTGCTGTCTCCCTTTCTAATCCTGGGGGACTTTAATGGACATCTTCCTCTCTGGGGAAGTACTGTTATTGATAGGAGGGGTTGCTCTGTAGAGTGTATGCTCTCTGATCACAACCTTTCTCTTTTCAATACAGGTTCTTCCACTTATTTTCATGCACCTAGTCTGTCCTTTAATGCTATTGATTTCTTGGTTTGCTTTCCTTCATTATTCTCCCATTTTTCATGGAAGGTTGACAATAATCCACCAGGCAGTGATCATTTTTTTGTACTTTTGAGAGAGACTGGTCGTGATTGATGCCACCTTACCTGCGTGCCCAGGTGGAAGCTGGATCAGGCAGACTGGTCTACTTTCACTGTTCTTTCAGAACTTGATCCTGCCATAGTTAGTCAGCCATCACTGGACGACTCTGTGGCTGCACTAACTGACTGTATTATACAAGCAGCTGCTCAGTGTATTCCTGAAACTTCATGTTTTCCACGATATCTTCGTCTGTGGTGGAATGCTGACTGCCACATTGTACAGAAGGCTCAAAAACTGGCCTGGGATACTTTTCGTAGATATCCCACACTTTCAAACCACATTGCTTTTCAGGTGGGTAAGATGTCAAAGCCAGAAGGAATCTTGGATTAAGTTCACAACTAGCATATCTTCTACCACCAGTTCCAAAGTCATATAGGACAGGGTTTGAAAGGTCAGTGGGCACTACAATTCTGTCCCCCTCTCAATCTTACCTCTCTGATGGCCAAGAGGTAGCTGATGTCTGGAGCATTGCTGATACTCTAGGTGAAAGCTTTTCCCAGGTATCTAGCACTTCTATTTGTTTCTCCATTTTCTTGGCCATCAAGATTCAGGCAAAGCGTTCACCTCTTGTCTTTTCGAACTGACTGACTCTTTGACTATAATCATCCCTTTACATTGGTGGAACTGAGAATGGCCCTTCATTTGTCTGGCAGTACATCTCTTGGACCTGATGATGAACACTATGACATGCTACACTATCTCACTCTTGCTTCTATTGATTTTATTCTAATTGTTTTTAACCAGATCTGGCAGGATAATTTTTTTCCTTATGCTTGGTGCCAGGCTATTATCTTACCTTTCTCTAAGCCTGGGAAAGATCCCAAGATTCCTTCAAACTACTGTCCAGTTGTTTTAATGAACTGTCTCTGTAAGACCTCGGAGAGGATGGTTAATGCTGGTCTTGTTTAGTTTCTTAAATTGAACAACCTCCTCTTGACCAATCAGTGTGGATTCAGACGACAGCACTTCACCACGGACCACCTAATTTGACTCAAAACATCAATCAGAGATGCCTTTTTCAATTGACAACATCTTGTATCAATATTCTTTGAGATTTGAGAAGGCTTATGACACAACATGGAGGTATGGCATTTTATGAGACCTCCATATATATACATGGCCATTTACCCATGCTTATTAAAAATTTTTTTAATGGACAGGAGATTCCAAGTTCGTGTGGGTTTGACACTTGTCTGTTCTTTTCTACAGGAAGTAGGTGACCCTCAGAGCTGTGTTTTGAGTGTCACACTTTTCATTATAAAGATTAATGCCATCACTGAACAACTTCCTCTCACTATTGCAAACGGGCTCTGTCAACAATGTTCGCATCTCGTGTCAGTCATTGAACATGAGAAATATTGAGCAGCAACTACAAACTGCCCTCAATCATGCACTGAAGTGGACCACGGTGAACGGCTTTAATTTCTCTCTCTCTCTCTCTAAAACTGTTTGCATGCACTTTTGCTGCCAATTGAGTATTCACCCTGGTCCTGAACTCTGTTTTGCTGCCAGTTGTCCCTGAGACCAAGTTCATGGGGCTTATCTTTGACTGTAAGCTGACTTTTATACCAGTCTTAAAGCAGCTACTGGTCAAATGCACAAGAGCACTGAACATCCTCTCTGCTCTCTCTACCACCAGTTGGGGAACAGATCGATGTTCTATGTTAAAAATATATCGTGATCTTATTTATTCAAAACTCAAGTATGGATCAACGGTCTGTGGATCTGCTAGACCCTTGGCCTTAAAGATGCTGGATCCCATTCATCATCACAAACGTTGACTCTTCACTGGGGCTCTCTGCACCTTTGCGGTTTGCAACTGTCTTTACTATATTCTTTGAAACTTCGTTTCTTACCAAAGCATCCCACCTGGGGATGTGTTTACCTTTTTTGGTGGGTCATACTTTTTCAGAACAGATGATCTGCCATTGCTCCTTTTGGCGTTTGCATCCAGGCACAATGGGATGAATTAGGTTTGTCCTTGGATAACATTGCAGAATCCACTGGTCAGCCTATTCCACCTTATTACAGTCCCCATGTGTGACCTTTCTTTAAGTCATCTGAGAAAGGCAGATACTCCCAATTGGAAAAAATCTTTTATTTACTGAACATCTTTTGAATAATCTTTTCATTCCAATTCATACGGATAATTCCAAATCAGGTAACTCTGTGGGCTCTTCAATGGTTTGTTGCAATTCCGTGGTTGTGCACAGAATTCCCTCTACAGCCTCTATGTTTACTGTTGAATTGTACACCATTCTTCTTACCCTGGGTCATATTGAAGCTGAGCAGTACTCCAACTGCTCTATTTATACTGTATCTCTTAGTTCTATACTGGCCCTGGAATCACTTCACGTTAGCTCGCACCCTATTCTAGCTGATATTCAAAACTATCTGGTCCATTTCTTATTAACATCTGCTTCTATCCAGTTTTTCTGGATACCAGGTCATTTTGGTATTCGCGGAAATGAGCTTGCAGACATGGCAGCTAAATCTCTCTGCTGTGGTACTATCACCACTGTGCCTATTCTGTACATGGACTATGATCCTGTATTTAAGGCTTAACTCTGTGCCAGCTGGCAGTTAACTTGGAGTGAGCAACGTAATAACAAGCTTTTCCAAATAAAACTCTACATTGGACTTTGGCCAATACTAGCTTCTGTAAGGTTTGGAAGGAGGAAGTTGGTCTAACAGTTGTCACAGTTTTTTAACTCGTTGTTTTCTTTTATCTTAAACTGGTGCACCAGTGTGAAGTTTGTGTAACACTTAAATCACTGTAAGCCACATTTTACTTTCTTGCCATTGTTATGACTCTCAATGACTGCATTATTTTAAACATGTTCTGTCCCGAAGTTTGTCCATAATATTGGGCATTGTTTTTGGTGCTGGTGACACTGTCCACCTTGATGAAGTTTTTAGTTTTTTAATGGCCATAAATCTTTTGAAGTTTGATATTTATTCATTACACCATTTAATTGTGGTTCCCTTTTAAGAGTCTCAATCTTTCTTGTTCGATCTGAAGTTGGAAAATGACCATGACATTAAATAACTCTACACCAGGACTGGAAAGGCCAACTTCAGGTGACTAACACTGCTGTTTGAACTATCTGCTAGTCGTCCTGCCGAGTTATTTTTACAGTTTCGCTGTATGTCTTTTAACACTTTTATTACTTTACTTTTTTATACTGGCCATAATGATACACAACCCAGAACCAGGACTGGAAAGGACGACTTCAAATGACTGATGGTGGTTCTTGTACTAACCTGCTAGTCTTCCTGGCAGGTTATGATCATTACCATTATGCTACAGGAAGTCCTTTACAACTTCTATTACTGTAGTTTCTCTCTTAACATTGTAGACTGGATGTCAACATTGGTTTTATGCCATTTATGTTTTTTAATTGCTGTTTTGTTTTTACTATATTTACTTTTACCTTTTTTACTGGATGTTTGGCACAGATAGCCATCAAGCACTAAATCAATCAATCATTGTAAAAGAAGGGTACCATGACTTGTTGAAAACAGCAGTTTAAAACTAAAGGAGTTTTGTATTGACAGTATTGAGAAATCTCTGCCTTGAAAAACTAAGCACAATTTTTAAGCATATGCCATGCAAACAATTTTTTTCCATTTGATTTGTTATTTTAGCAGTTTGAAAATTCAAATTACAAATAATAATTTATGTGGAAAATATGTCATCTGATTATGATCATTATTAAGTTAATATTTAGTTGTTACACTTGCTTAACTGGCCTAAAAGTGTTAAACTGGTCTAAAGTTCACCCATTTGGCTTTTTAAAATATCTTTTATTGCCTTAAACCCTCTTGACATTAAAAGAAGTTTTTATTTGTTTGACATTGTTTAGTTTAGTTTGTCAAAATATAATAATTCTTGAGCTATTTCATTTAAATGCTTAAATACACAATTAGTATGAATGTTAGTAATATTAAATGTAATTTTCCTAGCACATGAAACTGTGTCAATGGCACGCACGCACACCACACACACCTTTCATGCTTCAAATCATATTTAGCTAAATCATTTCTTGTTATATTTGTAATTATCTAACTGTTTACCAGTTACATTTAGTGCATGCTAAATGGCATTGAAAATGCTGTTTGTGCTGTTTTGTATTGAATAGATTCTGAATATTATAAGCAATAGAGAAAAGTAGTTTTATTCTTTACTGTAGTTTTTATAGAAATAAAATATCATGTATACATCCTGATATGTAACATTTATTTATCAAGTATTATTTTATGCTGAAACATAATAGATTGTAAAATAACTTGTTTTATTAATATATAAAAAAGCATAACTATCTAAAAGTTAGATTAAAAAAATTTAAAAAAAGTTATTTCTGAACTATTTTGTTGGATAACAAAAAGAACTGTGTAAAACCATGTTTTTAGAATTCACTAGGTGAGATCTATTCATATGTGATATCAAATCTTAATTTTAACACTGGCTTTTGTAAATTCCCAAACTTTTTGATTTTAGTTGCATTTTTTTGTAAATTTCGTGCACCTACTGTAGTTTCTTAGATCTTCTTTCAATTAGCCTACAGAATGATCAAACAAGTTATGATTGATTTGATTAAAAAATTTTTGGGTTTGTTTAAACTTTGTATTTTCCATTAATTAATATATCAACATAATATTGCTTGAAAGTGAAGGATGTCTCATTGTCTTTTATGAATTATCATTATTTGATGCATCTAATGTGTTGCCTAAACTGTTTTGTTTTACTCCTTTAAATTGAAAACTTCTTATTAAAATTGATGTTGAAAAATTGATATGAACTCTTTCATGTATTTTTGACAACAAAACATTTATAAGTATGGCTTTTCAGTATGATGCTTATGAATGAAAAACTACATGCTCTTTTGGTTGACTTCAAATTTCATATACCTATTTGTCATAAAGTGCATGTTAGTTTTGAGAAGACAATTGTCAAAATTAAATGAATTAGAAAGGAAAACTAAAATTTGCATAGAACCTGTGTAGATAATTTAGCTGAATTCAGCAGAGTTTGCTGAATGACCATTAGCTGTAGGAAGGTATTTTGTATGTTTATTAGAGTATAATTTGGCAACTTTCTTATTATGATATTTGAAAATGTGGCTTGGCTCATAAATTTACCTATGTGAGAATAAATTTGACTTTTAATTAAAAATTGTCTTTAAATTCTACTGGTATTTATTTAGCAATTTGAACAAGTTAAGTTTTCTGACTATTCTTACAATATTAAAATAAGAATGATCTATTTTTCATTTTGACTGTCAAAACATTTTTGTGAACCCTATTTTAATTTGTAGAACACTTGTTAGTCCTTAATAATATGCAAAAAAGCTATTTTGTTTTGTTAGTATTTTTGGTGGATTAACTGCTTTATTTTTTAAATCATTAAATAAACTGGCTTTGTATGAGCTGCCTTTGACATTACTCAGGTGTATACTTTTTCTGCTGTTATTATCAATTATTAAAAGGCAGGTTGTATTAGGCCAAGGTTATTTAAAGCCACAGGTTTTGCTCTTCTAAAATGGTCTAACAATGTAACATATCAACACCCTCACCATTCTTCAGTACCTTGATACCTGCATGGAGGCTGGTAACCCCACAAACCTTGAGCTTTAATGGCATATTTTAAGAAATATCATATGATGTTTCACATGCTAATTATGTTCCAACCTTGGTCTGTTTCTTTAATATTCAAGGATTTTACTGAATTTCAAATGAAAATGAAAATAAAATTATTCTCCTCCAGCAGTTATGTTAGATTGTTGATCAGATGATGCAAAGCATTGTTTTCCTTGTATTTGCAAATTATTTCATAGTGTGTAGGCAGAAGGTAGTTGAATTATGCCATTCATTATTATACAGCTACAAAAACTAGTTAGGTTGTTATAAACTATTTTCTGTATTTTACCAGATTAGGCTGTTGAGAAGATTTGTTTTTATATATTTACAGGAAGAAATTGATCAAGTTGTATTAAAGGGAGCTGGAACCAGAGTACCCAAAGTACAACAAAAGCTACTAGAAGTTGTTGGAAAATCTGAATTGGGAAAAAGTATTAACACTGATGAAGCTGCTGCTTTAGGTGCAGCTTATCAAGCTGCTCATCTTAGTAAAGGGTTTAAAGTGAAACCATTTAACATCAAGGATGCAAACATATATCCCATTCAAGTAAGATTTTTTTCCACATATAACATGTTTACTTACATATTTAATAATAGGAAATTTGGAACTATAAATAGGAGAAAATTGTGGTATAGTTATCTGATAGTTGCTAGAAGCACTAAAATGTATTGTCTATATGTGGAATAGCTAGGATGTTCATTTAAATAGTTTTATTCTTGGATTACTTTGTTTGGGATATTTTTACTTTGACACACACCCTTGTATTGATTAACAAATGTATGTAAGCTGTAATTCCTTTCTTCTTTGCTTATCAGTTTTTAGAAGAAAATACCTATTTGATAAAATGAAGTAAAAAGAACCCCAAATGAGACAAGATAAAAACATTTACTTTGTGCTGTATGGACTTTTATTCGGCCAGTTGTAGGAAGTTTTACTTACTGAAAGAAAATCTAACTTTTATAAAATTACATTGTTAGTGATAATATTTTTGTGTTACCATTAGAACTTGCCAATTAATTGATTTAATCACTTTGTGTAAAATTGGTTACATCACTTATTTGAAACTATTGTTTCCCTTCATTACCATGTTTGATTATTCCAATAATCCAATTCTCACCTGTAAAAACTTGATTAAATGGTTGCTTTTGGTTAATCAGCTTGACAATTAATCAATTATTAGATTCCACTTATCATTCAGTTGTAATTGTTAGTCACTGAAAATCTACTTGAGGGTGTTGACAAAATCATAGTACCGTAAGAAAAATGTTATTGGCAAAGTTAAATCTAAAAAATATATTATGTAGTTGGTTTTATGAAGTAAGGTTTGTAGTCATGGTACTTCTATATACTTGCAGTAGTTGTAATAGCCGTACTTGTATAGTTGTAATAGCATTTGTGTAGATGTAGAATAGAATATATAAGAAAAATGTTAATATGTAGTAAGCTTGCACATTTGAAAAATTACAATTTTATTGAACTTGTGTGAAATTTGTTGACTTTGGGTATAGGTTTTTATTACTTAGTTGAAATATGAAATGTATGGTGCAAAGATATATTCAGTTTCTAATTTTTGTTTAGATGTAATTGTGTAGAAGTGTATATTTTGCTGGAACTTCAGATACACAGGCATACATTTTTTTCTAATTTTGTTCTCCACAGGTAGAGTTTCAAAGAGAGTTTGAGCAAGATGATGGCTCATTGGGCATAAAGGTTGTTAGTCGTATTTTGTTTAGCCGTAACAACCCTTTTCCTCAGAAAAAGCTTATGACTTTCAGTCGTCACGTAAAAGATTTTGAGATTTCTGTTAAATATGCAGAACTAAATTTCCTTCCTGGACAAGAGCTTGGGTATGAGGTGATATTGTAAACATTTTCAACATACTGATCAACTATTTGTATTATAGCTACTCAATGTATACAATTAATGTAGGAAGTTTTCTTTTTGGAAATATGATATTGAGAATAAAAGTTTTGAACAAACAATCCAATCTAGAAATTTTAAGCCAAGCCATTGGTAACTTGAAATAAATAAGTATTTAACAATAAAATTATTGAAATAAAAAGAAATGAAGTAGTAGTAATGAACATGCTATGTGTTGAGCTGTCTTGTTCTTTGTAAAAACCAAAATATATATCGATAAAGGTAATCATATCTTTATGCAATGCTTTCTACTATGAGCATAATATGCAAGTAGGAATGAAACGTATGTTTTTACAAAAGTATCAAAACATTTGTTTAAGGAAATAGGTAAATATTAGTAATATCTTTACCTCAAACTTGTTTAAAATCAACTTTCACGTGTCCAATTTGTTGCAGTAGAGGAGGTTGTGTTATTCTACAGGTCGTATATTCTACAAACTATATCAAAAGATATTAAATTAAACATGTTAAGATATGTACAAGAGCAGGAAATATTAAGAATCATCCAAAAATGTAGTATGGAAATGTAAAACTATCTTCTGTGTGTGGCAAAAAGCATGTTATTTATGTGAATTTATGATTATATATGGTATGATGTATTTCGAGTTGTGACTGATGAACCATGGTGTATTTAGGTAGGGGCTAGAAAAGGCTCAGCCTCGTGGCCCATGATCTTAATAGGGGCCCACTGATAATTTTATTCTGTGTAAAATTATGTGGGATGTAGGGCTCATGTATATTAGCCCCTGGACCCACACAAACTTTAATCTGTCACTGATTATGAGTAGCTGCGTTATTACACCTGTTTTCCCAGTTTTGGACTGTTTGCTGCAGTGGTTGTGTTGAGGTGTTTTATGATGACCGTTGTTTGTTTACATGTGTCATAATGATTTTTATTTGTGCATCAAACACTAATAAAGTTTTTTTTTTAAATGACAAGTGTAAGCAGTTTTTATCTAAAATGTTTCAAAATTTGAGATTCTACAAGTTGTTACAAATAAGTGCAATAAGTAATGATTAAACTTAACATAAGAACTGATTGATATACACAAGTTAACTATTTACTAATTGACCTTGTGGAAATGATTTTATTAGTATTATAAATGTTATTGCATCTTAATTCACCAAAACATTATGAACTGTTTTATTACTATTTTTGTAAAAGTGTTGGACGAATCTTTTAATATTGGTTAAACTACAGATTAGGGTCTCATAAGAACTCCTAAAATTCTAAGTCTACATAAAGTTTTGAAACATTAAAAATTGGTTTATTTATCTTTATATTTGTATTTTTATATATGTACATACAAGGAACTTTTTTTTTTTATGCAATTGTAAAGGAAGATATTTTAAAAGTATGTATTTTATTTATTGCAGGAGCTTGGGTGATACAAATCTGTCTCGAGTGAGCTTGAGTGGTGTATCAAATGCTCTTAACAAACACAGAGAAGATGGCTCTGAATACAAAGGAATAAAAGCTCACTTTAGGATGGATGAGAGTGGATTGCTACATTTAGATCAGGCATGGTCATTTTGAAATGTTGTTACATCATATGAAGTTTGATAATCAAAGCATTGGAAGAATACTTTTTAATTTTTAAGCAAAACCCACAAAACCCTGAATCTTTTGGAAATAATTTTCATCATGCTTCATACCATTAAAGTACTACTTTTAATACAAATATTTTTAATATAAAGAATAATGTAGTTAATTAGAAGTTGAATAAAAATATTGTGCAAGATTTTATACTTTTTATATAGAAAATCTGTATGTTTGTGATCAGGAAAGCCTCTTTAGACATTAACACTCCTATGAAAAAAATATTTACATCCACTAAAGTGATATCCTTAGTGGATGTTTTAAAAACATTTTTTAAATATTATTTTACAAATGTCTGAAAAGTCAAAATATTATTGCTCCTTAAAATATAAAGGGATAGGGTCAGTTAATGGCAATTTCATTTTAATACAAAATTATTAGCCTAATATTAATAACCTTTCAAGTTGCTCTGGGGTCTATTAGGCCCCAATTTTCATAGTAGTGTTAAAAATAAGATAATGCAATATCAGTCTTTTATGTCTGTTTTATCAATTTTTTTTTACTTTCTTTTCTGTAATAATATGATGAACTTTATAAATGAAGGTAGTAAATCGTATGCTGAGCAGGCAGTATTTTGTACTACAGTTTGATAATTGGTTTATTAGTGTTTTCTAAGAATTTGATAGTAAAATCAATAGAATATCTGAAAGTAATTTGTGATTTTGAGAATTTTTAAAAATAAAATTACATCTAAAATACATGTAGTTTTTAAGGTATTTAAAATGTAGTTTGGCTGTTGTATCCTCTGTCATATTGCATACAATAGTTTCTGAACTGTATTTTAATAAGCATATGTTTACTGAAAATAGATAAGTGTCTGTTAAGAGGTTAAAAGGCCTTTAATGATCAAGTGGTCACTTTTGTATTGTTGATAAATTATGATAGAAAATGCAATTTTTCAAGAAAAGAAACTGAAATTGAACATGCAGAAATTAAAAGTATACAGATGGATTCAAATGCTATTTGAAAAGTGCATAAGATTGTAAAATTTCTAAATTGTTAAGTTTAAGAAGGAAGGAGTAAAAAATTAATTAGTTACAAGAGTTAAGGAAATATAGTTATTACTGCTAATGATATAGGGAAGGATGCTGGAAGTGTTGAGTGTAGTACTTTCGATTTTATTAGTCTCTTGATTACATATTTGTAAATTTGTATGTGATTGGCTGAAGTATGTCTTAAGTATATCAAGCCATTTTGGACTGGAATAACGTTTAAGTGGCTAGCTTGACTTGTAATCTTAGGGTTGCAGGCTCAAATCTCCATCACACCAAACATGCTTGCCCTTTCTGCCATGAGGGCATTATAATGTGACAATCAGTCATACTTTTTGTTGATAAGGGAATAGCTCAAGAATTGGAGGTAGGCAGTGATGATTATTTGCCTTTTGAAACTCTAGTCTTGCACTGCTAAATTATAAGTGTCTAGCATAAGTAGCTCATGTAACTGGATGAAATTTAAAAAAAAAAGGACCAATCAAAACAACATATTGCAAACATAGTATTATACAACTTGTCAGAAGGTAGAAATTTGTGGATTTGTAGTAAAATGGTTGTTTTGTTCTAAGTTGAGTCACTTTTTTATTTTTTAATAGGCAGAGGCTGTGTTTGAAAAGAAGGTTTTGGAAACTGAGGAAAACAAAGAACAGGAGTTTGAATCAACTCTTTCAAGATTAGGAAGTACAATAGGAAAGCTATTTTCTGGGTCTAGTGGAAGGGATGAACCACCTGAAGAAAAAGATCATCAGGAATCGCCTAAGAATGAATCAGAAGAGAAGCCAAAGTCAGAACAACCAGATCAGCAAGAGAAAGCAGAGAAGGTAAACATTCAACTTAATGTTGTGGTAATTTTGTTGACAAAAATTTGAAAGGGTTTCACAAATGAAATTGGAGATGTTAAAATTCTTTGTTTGTTTGAAAATTTGAAACTAATGTAATATTTTTGTTACAATTCAAAATGTGAAATATTAAGTAATTTTAAAGCTAAGTAACTTGAAATGTAAATGTTATTCATTCTCATCTATTAGAGCTTAACACAATTGCCAGAACTTTCACAGAATTTTTAATAAACCTGTGTCTAATTACCTTGAATTAGTAGAATTGTTGAGATGTAAATGTATTTTAACACTTGCCAGTGAAGCTCCTCCCACCTTCTTTATGGTATGAAGAAAGTTGTATGTATCACATGTTCTTATTTAATAGTTATGTTTATGGCCACTACAAAGTTCAGTTTTATGGGTTTTTTTGTTTTTTTTTTATAGCTGTTTCAGTGGTGATTGTCTTTAGTTCAGCTTTGAGCAACTAATGGGATTTCTCTAACCTATTTATATTAAAAAGCCAGTTTAGTTATAGCACTTTTCAACATTCTGTTTTAATACTAATATAATTTTTGTGTCATAAAATGGATATCTGGAAGCTACTTGAGTTACTATTTGAAGAAGCAGAGCAACTCATGAAAAAAGATGAGCATATTACAATTGGTGGATTCTTCAGGGAACTCGTACCTTTCCATTGTATTAGTTTGGGTTGCTTTATTTAACTTTATCTGTTTTAATTACCTTTTCAGTGCTTTTATTCAAAATAGGCTTTTTTCAATTTTTCTTTTATTGTTTGGTCTTAGAAGCTTTTGATAGAAGAATAGTAGATGCAAGTTTTATGATTGAAATAATTTTACCTCAGCATTGATTTCTTTGTATCTTAAAGTGAGTTCTTAGGCTAGTTTTTTTTTTGTAGGCCTTAGACTAAATAGTTTTGTATATTTTTATATTTTGATTTATGTCACGTATATACTCTTTCTATGTACACTGGGGTTGCAGCCGAGGGTGCATCAATTGTTCTGACACCAGTATAAAGGAAAGTTAGATTATTGACAACCAGCTCTGGTAGTTGTAACTGATAATGTACATCAACATTTTTGTATGTGGTTGCACATTATATTGTGATGCTTGCTGCTCTTTTTTCTTTTTTTTTCACATGATAACTTAAGTGACAATTGATACGTAACTCTCGCCATGGCCATGAAATATATTTTGCAAGGGCCATCAGTTTTAATGCTCTCAAACATTCCAGGTTTTAGTTTTCAGAACATTATACTTATTAAAATAATACAGTATTGTACAGTAAAATTTCTGGCTTAGTCAGTGAACATGCATTTCCTTGATTGTCTGTAGCTTTTGAGCAGAATGTTGTGCTTGCTTGACTCAAGGGAAGTAAGACATTTGTGAATAAAGTTATTATACTGTGTATATTATATGTATTAGAATAAGAACAAAAATAGACATTCAAAATATACACGAGTACACAAAACCTTAATCAAATTTATTTGAAGGTGTTCGTTTTTTTCTAATGGGCTTTCTCATATGGTTAAAAGAGAATGCCAATTCTACAGCCTTTACATGAAGTTCATTTTCCCCCTTCATTTTTACGTACAATTTGATAGTGTTAACATAACTTAACACTTGCCATGAAGTGAGAATTTCAGATAACCTCTCTATCTTTTCCATTTTGTTCATCTTCTGAATCTCTCGAATTGTTACTATCCTGCAATTCTACTACAGATTTTAAATCAATTTCATTAGTTTCTGAATAAAAAAAAATTCTTGTCGATGTTCACAAAACTTTCTGTATTCACAGAATCATCTACATTAATCTTTTCAATAAGGAGTTTGGATTTTACTAGAATCACTATAACAAACAACTTCTCCACAGTCCTACCATTATCAAGAACAAATCCATGGTTTTGAAAGTACTTTATTATGCATTTATTTTTTATGTATTTGACTTTATGACTTAAAAATGCAATTGCATCTAACATGTCAGTTTTCATAGTTATTTCAGATGCTCTTACAGTCGTCCATGTTTACAGTAATATGCTGAAGTATCGGTTTTCTGTATAATTCCATTATCTAGTGGTTGTAAAACTAATGTTGTACATGTAGGAAGAAAGACTAAATGAACATTTGAAAGTTGCATTATCTAGGAAAAGTAGAATATTTTTTTCTTTTTCCATTATTTTGTTTAATTTATTCAAATATTCCTCAAATATAGTACTTATCATTCATGCTTTATAATTTGCTTTCCATTCTACAGGAAGTTGATTCTTTCTTAAATTTTTGAAACTGCAAAAATTTTCACTTTTACGTATTGCCCATGGTTTCTCTAATTTTCCTTCAGCAAGTATGGCCAAATGTACGGTCACTTTGAAAGAACGGTTGACCACTGGAGTAATGATGGCAGGAAAACTAACAGAATATATATAACTTACTAATATTTAAATAAGTTATTAATTAAATAAGAAATTAATATTTAATCAAAAACATTTTTCCCAACTTGCTGAGGTTCTAATTCTACTTGTTGATAGATGAGGTAGGTGAAAGATAGTTTTCTGTCTTCGTTTCACAGGTTCTGCCATATAGAGGGCCTTTTTTTATAAGAAAAATCTTTAAGATAATGCTGCAAAATTTTGGTGTTTCTGGCTTGTACAGGTTTCTGCCCTATGCAGTTTCCAGCTTGGACAGGTTTTTACTGTATTTGTATTAATTTCCTAAAATTATGAGCATTTGTTTAATAATTAACAACTTTTTTAATGATAATGTTATTTGCATGTACACCAAATATAAATTTTGTTTTGTGAAAGATTTTAAAGTGAAACTGACTTGAATGATGCCACACTTCGAGTTTAATACCTTTATCAAACACTGCCCAGAAGACTGTGGCTGATGTGTGCATGGGGCCTGGGGTTACATCATTATCTTGTAATTACTTCCCTTGTATTTATGCTGTTTTTTGTTTTTTAGAAGCTGAAAGATATTTTTATTCTGTGAAGTGGCAGATTTTTTAGGATAAATTTTGTAAAGTAAGATGAGTAGGTTTAACTTTTTTGTATTGATGTTAATTATGTTTACATGTATAAAGTTTCTGCTATAAACTTACAAAAGTTACATTACAGTTCAGAAGTTTACATATATGCGTGAATATGTTTTGGGTCACTAAATGTTTCTAGAAATATTAATGGAAGTTAATTTTTATTACTTTTCTTCACTACTGCACCAAGTAAATATTTATTGTAAATACAACCAGAAAAAAATTTACCTATAGGTTGAATTTTAATTTGTTTCACAAATTTTTAAAGTACTCTATGTGCACTTATATTAGTACCAGCATTGGTCAATAAGATAGGGTTAGGTTGACTGTTGGTATTTATATAAAAGATCTAAATATGGTGCACTCTTCTAATTAAACTCTTTATATTATACTATGTTTTCTGCCTTTTGAGAATGATATAAGATTAAGCCCAACAGTCAAAACAACTGGGAGTACATATTTTATTACAAAATAGGATGTTGAAAATGTTTACCACCAGCCAGCTTAGAATTTTTTGGGATAATTTGATAAAGCTTCCATAATAAGTTAGATCTGAATAGATTAATAAAATAAAAACCTAACTGTAATTAGTATTTTTTGTGTATTTTTAATTTGTCTTTATCGTTATCTGAGTATACAGAGCAGAATTTCTATTTGTAGAGTAACATCACAATTATTTGGTCTGATTGACAAGTAATTTATTGGTTTTTTAACAATTAAAAAATGAAATTGCACTTGATAATTTTGTTCCATATATCGTAACATCCAAAAGCAATGTGCAAATGACTGAAATCATGTTTTGTTTTTCTTTTCCTGGTGAATTTTTGGTAGATTTTTGGATGTAGTTATAATATTTTGCACTCTGTATACCATGGAGAATCAAGCTCAGTGTGTATTTATGTCTAAAATCATCAATAACCATTTTTTAAGGTTCTTGAAATAGTTTTGAGATGTTTTTATAATATTACACCTTTTGTTTAATTTGTATGTTTGAATACCATTAAGAGAGTCTACTTTGTATACTTAATAAAACAAATTATATATTTTACTGCTTTTTGTTACATAAATACGAGCAATAATAATATTTTTTTTTATCTTTTGTTTTTACTGACAGTATCTTTTAATTTTCACTCCTGAGTATCAGGAGTATTAAGTATCCTGTACTTAATTGTTTTACCAGTTTTAATTTATCTACTGCCTTTCTGTGAGTGCAGTTTGTTGTGTAGTACGAGATTTAATGATTTATGTTTAAAAAAAAAAAATCAACTTTGGAAAACAATGTACATATCTTTTGGCCTTCTTCAGGTGTCAGTTCTGCATAAGTAGCTAATGAATTGATAAAATATAAGTTAGATACTTAAATGGAATTTATGAAGAGATAACAGTATAGTAATAGTAGATGAGTGAGCACTATTAAAATCGAAGGTGAAGGCTGATCAACCATCTCATCCATTTCAGTAGATCAACTTTTAAGAATGGCTGGGCATGGCCAGGTGGTTAGAGAGCTCAAAATCTTAGAATTGTGGGTTGGAATCCCCACACAACCGAACATGCTTGTCCTTTCAGCATTGGGGACATTATAATATAATGATCAATCTCACTATTATTTGTTAAAAGAGTAGTCCATGCACTGCAGTGGGTAGTTTTGAGTAATTGCTTTTCCTCTTTGTCTGTCATTGCTGACTTATGGACTAACACACAATTCAACCCAAATCAACTTTGAAGAACAAGCTTGTATGTTGTCTTTAAAATTTCTGTCATGACCTATGCTCACCTCATATTTGGCTTCGGATGTGTAAGTGTAGATTTTAAAAGCATTAAATGTATATTTGTAATTTTATTAATCACTGTCATTGTTAATTTTGATGTATGTATTTGTTTTTTACCCATTCACGAAAAAAGTTTTTGATATCACTACATGTTGATCATTCATTTTAATGCCATTTCAATTCATAATTTGTATTTCATCACTTCATTTTTTTGTTGAGCTAGCACCTGAAGAAGGCTTTATACATGTTTGTAGAAATAAATAAATAAATAAATAAAAATCTGTCGTACATTTTGAAAAGTTGATCGTTGTTGAAATATGAAATGACCAATTTAAGTTATTGAGGGAAAAGTATTATGGTGTTCTGCATTTTATATTTGTAAATTGTTAAAAACAAGAAAAAAAGAAATTCGGTATTTGCTATTCTGTTTTATTTTTAATGCATAAAAGCTTTACTTGGGTTCTTACTTGTTCTTCAGGTACTCGGTTCTGCTCTTGAGGTTCAACATGTTATGTGTTAGCTATAAAGTAAAGCATCTTGTATTTTCATGCCTGCATTTAGATTCCTTCTCCAAAGTGTCATTATAATATTTTATTAATACCTTGAATGAGTTTTGTTTTGTCATGCTGCAATAGTTAATAAAGGCTCAATGCATCTTGCACTGTGGATTAAAATAAATTAATAATATTTGTAGTTTCTAAATAATTACAAAGTAAGAGACCAAAACATTGGCTTATAGAAGTGTTTTTTATGTTGTTATTTTTGACATTTAAGGAGAAATTGAAATAAAATGTATCTTTTATTCTTCAATGTTCTGTAAATAATTTTTAATCATGCAGTCTTGTGTATGGTAATGGTGATATGAAATTTAATAAGAATGGGTTAATAGTTTAAAACTATAGAATATCTTAAATTGGTCTTTAGACAGAAGTTAAGCACACGTATATGAAGTGTATTTATATTGTAAAAAATATAATTTTGAAAAACAAATTAGAAATATATATTGGTAGTGTTAATTCTTTATAATACTTTTACTGTTGGAACGTGTTTGAAGCACTGTTGTTAGTGTTAAGATTTTTCATAAGTTTTATCATTGGAATATGTTTTTGTTTCTGTCAAGATGTAATTTGTCTTAAATATTCCAAAATTTCAAAGGTATGTCTAGCTGTGTAGATATTTATTGTAAATAATTAATTGTACTAGGATTAATATATATCAAAACCTCTGACATTATTTTTTGAACTTTTAATACAGCAAGATGAGGAAGAGTCAGCAAAAGTGGACAAGCAGTCAAAAGAGGTAATGTTGAATTAGTGACATTTTATGTAACGTTATAATCAACAGATTATTTTTAAAGCATTTATCAACATATTTACTATAATTCTATTATGTAATATTATTGGCATTGTAGAATCTGTAGTGTGTGTAATGAGAATTGTAATGAATATTTGCTTGCCAATAATAATAATAAAAAAAAAATTATTAGTGTGATATATGTTAGTGCTACAGGTAATAACATTTCATAAAGTTCTAATACATAGCTAGCATCAGATAAATGTAGGTGTAAACAACTTGTTTCATGCAAGGTATTTTTCTTTTGCTTATTTTCAGAAGTAACAAAATTCTTGGAAATAATTAGAAGAAAATTTGACAAATACTGTTACTTTCAGAATATCCTTATGTATACATCAGAGATTAAATAACATAACTTTAAACTGACTAAACATTTTCTTGTACTTGTATGCTGTTCATGAAATATAAAAGAAGGTGCTAAATGTTAAGTTTTTTTGTCAATTGTGAATCAAGACTTTAAGAAGAGTTTTAGTTTTGACTTTTTGTTAACTGAAAACAGTTTCCTTAATTTCTTCTTCAATAACTGTTAAAGCCTGGTGGTTAGTATGAAATTTCATAAATTAAAGTAACTAATATTAGGCTAGAAGTGTTTTTTTTTTCTGTAACAGTAACACAAATGATTTCATAGAAATAGCACTTTTTTTTTAGTGTTGTAAGTTAAGTCAAACTGCCTCAAACAAGACCGATAAAATTAAGAGCTTTATTAGTTTTACTGTTTTCCTTGGATTGGATGGTTTGAGCTGTGACGTGCTGCTTGATATGCTATGTACTTTGAACTGTTGCGTATGTAGCTACTCATGTTGGCTTATTTCAGGTCAACAGTTCTAAATGTATACATTAGGAGTCTGTTTTGGCTGTTTAACCTTTGTCTCATAAAATGCATTGCAGATTGAAAATACATGTGCCATTCCATAAAAGTTTTTGTCATTTAAACCAAATAAGAAAAATGCAAAGTAAGAAATGATGAATGTAACTTCCCTGAATTTTGCTGTGTTATTATGAAATCTTGAGTATCTTTTATTTTGGTTTAGAACAAAACTGAAGAGTCCAAAGCTGCAGAGAATAAAACAGCTGAGGAACAGAAGACAGTGCCCAAGGTTAATGTTGTGAAAGAACACATCACCATCCAGGAGCTTAAATTAGATCTTAGTAATCTGTCAGAAGATGAATCAAGAGCCAGTAGAGACAAGTTAGTATGATTCTTTTGTTTGGTATTATCTAGTCTTTTGAAGCTGGAATGACAGATACTGATCAAAATATAAGATTTGTGGTTTATGATAACTTTTCATATTTTTTTTGTAAGGTGTATTTTTTTAAAATGTACATGTTTAGTTCTTTTCAGTTTTATGGTCATTCTAGGAAAATGGTACATTTTAATTCATAATATTTAATGTATGCCTCCGTATTTAAAACTTTGTATGCTTTATTGTTGCATAATATGCCCATGCTTGTTCAACAGTGCTGGGTGATTGCAACTTGCTGATCAATTAGTTATTGGACTTATTTGATTGCATTAAACTAATTAATTATTGTCATGAGTTTGTTAAATAATAATAGAAAATATTATAACGCTAAATATCAGGTTTAGATTGCTGTGGTGAGCAGAGCACAGGTACTCCATTATGTTGCTTTGTGCTTAAATACAAATGTGATGATAATATTTCAGTTATTCTGGAATAATAAGAAACTTGAATTTCAATAAATTATTTTTTTAATTTTTGACGCTAATAAATTAAACTGAATAAACTTTAATGAATTAAAAATAATATAATCTTAATTGCAGTTATTGGATAATTGGAGTAATTATTTTCAGTAATTGATTAATTCTTAAATAATTGTGGTTTTTAATTGCTTGATGAAATTGGAAACACAGTTTCAATTTGTTATTTTTGTGACCTTAGTCACTTTAATCATGATTTTAGTTATTGGATAGGTAGGAATGTTAAAATTCCAACAGTCAGAAACACTAGGGGCAGTAATTAACACTGAGAGGCAACAAGTTAATTTCAAGTTATAGTATAGACTACATCTGGTTTAATAATATTTTTCATCTTCTTTGAATCTCACAAGTATCAATTTTTTATAAAACATTTTTATATCAGGAAGACACACTATAGTAGTAATTAAATTATCTCAGTAAAATAAACATGACCAGGGAAACCATTGCATGTAACTTAAGAACAGGTTATAATTCTATGATGGGGAAACTGTTACAATTGGATTATTTAATGTAATCAGGTGGAGCCATCTGATATACTAAATCAAGAATAACAAACTTACAGTCCATATAAGGAGAAAAAGAACTTGGTGATAATGAAGTTTATTTTGAAGAAAAATTTTAATTTTGGAGAATAAGGTCAAAATTTGAAGATAGTTTTAATTTTCGTGTATGTGTATGCCATTTTATCCAAAGTAAAATAAATTATACTGAAAGTCGTTTTTAAGTCGTTTGAGATGGGAAGTTAGGGTTAAAGTTAATTTATTATTTTTTGACGTATTGAAGATGAAAAGTGAAAGGCTTTTTATATTGCCACCTATTCAACTGAATTTCACTAGTGTATAGTAGTTTTATAGAAAGAATTACTATTATAGATAGGCATATTTATTCTGATAGCTCTTGTATTATCACATCAGATTAAAGATAAATTAACTGTTGAGGTTTTATGTTTTATGGAGGTTCATCAAAATCAAGAAATAAAATAAAATCATGTAAGAAAACACCATTTTTTTTATTTGTGAAGGCTGCTTGAACTAGATGAAAAAGATCGTGACAAGCTTCAACGAGATCAGGCTAAAAACAACCTAGAATCTTTCATTCATGAAACAAAACACAAACTTTATATGGAAGAGTATGAAAAGGCATCAACAGAAGAAGAAAGGAATGGTTATTTTGTAAAATTAAATGAAGCATCTGAATGGTTCGAATATGAATCTGATAATGCTGAAACAAAGGTTTGTCTAATTTTTTTCAAAGTTTGTGATAATACATTAAAAAATGAACTGAGTAGTAAATATCACTTTTTCTTTAATAATAACCTTGTATGTCCTTTTCATTTGTTATTTTAAATGTAAGAAGTAAATTAACAAGTGAAATCGCAACTTGTATGCTAATTAAATGTACATAATAGATGGAAAATTTAAAATTCTATAAGGTTGAATGTTTGCAGATCACCGTTCAGTGGCACAGTGGTATGTCTGTCTACTCGTACCACTAGAAATTGGGTATTGATACCTGTGGTGGGCAGAGCACAGATAGCTTATTATATAGTTTGTACTTAATTTCAAGCAAAGAAATTTCCCAGAGTTGTCTCCTGTTTACAGTCTGCTTTTTTAAAATTGAATTTGAAAAAATGCTACAAATCTGCTCCCCCATTCTTCCAAAAAAAAAAGGCAAAATAATTTTCATGTACCCAACTACTTCAGACTGAAGAGGTTACTCATTTATTCATAAGGGTGTGTGTTTATATATAAGATATAAAATGTTGCACTGACTTGTAATCAGTTAATTCTCTAAAAAATTATGAGGCCTGTTATAAGTAGAGGAATTTAAAAATTAATTAGAATGAACATTTACATTTAAAAATGCATTAAATATTGATGAAACTTTGTAGAATGGACAGCAACTGCCTACTGTGGAGAGACAAGTGTGGAGGACAATGTTTCGAAAGTCTTCTGTCTTTTGTCCCACAGAGTTGAAGACGATAGGTGGAAGACTTTCAAAACATTGTTCTCTACACTTGTGTCTTCACAACAGGCAGTTGCTGTCCGTTTTACAAAGTTTCATCATGAATACTCTGCCTAAACAATCTATCGAAGAATATGTTAAATATTGCTTAGAACTGAGTATAAGTGTGTGACATATAATGCCATATAATAATACATTTGTAGAATTTGTTTTTCCATAATATGTGATCCATAGAAATTTTTTGATTGCTCAGTTATTTAAAGACAAATTGTCAGAGCTGAAAGACATAGTGAAAGAGCTATTTGACCGAGTAAGAGAACACAAGGAACGCCCAGAGGCACTTAACTCTCTGAAAGAAATGTTAAACATTAGTAGAGTATTTTACGAAGGAGCCAAGAACTTGAGTGAAGAAGACCAAATGTTTACAGAAGTCGAACTTAGTACCCTTGAAACCTTAATAAAGGAAACTGAAGTAAGTATTTAAAATTTGTTGTTATAACACTGTCGTGTAAAAAATAATTACTAATAACACAGTGCTTCCGTTACATAAAGGTTACACAAAATCTTCTTCACGGGTTTGAGTTTCTGCTGATACTTCCCATCCTGTTTTAAATACACTAAACAGTCTGTAACTGACTGGCTTCTTGTACTTATGAATTCTGTTTCTTGACTAGGGTTATTCTTTAAGCTATATGGAATCTGTAGTCGGTAGTTATCTTTTACCTGCTTTTTTTTCTTCTTTTCTTTTCTTGGGCCTCCTATTTACAATGTGTAAATGGCAATCTAGGTATTTTTTCACTGTACAGTACCCTTGTTATCCTTTACCCAGGTGTCTGGGGTTAAAAAAATCATTTGCTGGTTTCTTGTTGAGTGAACACTAGAGAAGGAGAGATAAACTGTTGATGTATTCTATAAATTTTAGTGCAGTTAATGTAATAACTGTCTAATTATAAAATTTTATCCACTAAAGATTTGATTTTTGAAACTAAATAAACTTGCCCATTTATAATGAATCATTCTGTCATTTAAATCTCTTTTTCCAAGATAGATAGTATATAGTCTAAGTAATACTGGCTTTTGTAATTGATATTGTTACATATTCAATGAATTATAGTAGTAATAATAATGATGAAAATAGTAGTTTCATGACACTTGGGAAAAATCAAAACAAAACCAAACTAACTAAATACATACAAAGATGGGTAACATGCTGCACTCTGTATTTCTCAAAGATCCATTTGAAAATCTCAAGTTAACATGCTCAGCCCAGTATGGTCAAGTAATAACAGACTGGAAGATTGAAACCTTATGCATTACAACTCCATGCTCAGATGGAACACAGAGCCTTCAGAAGTCTTTTTTTTTTTTTTTGTCACCATACATACATACTTCTGATAATGTAGAAAGTACTGTTAAAATGCATTTTTTCACTGCATACTAGGCATTAAAAAAGAGCGATTGATTGCTTTTAACCCAGAAAAATTTCAGTTAAACACATTGAAACTTGTAATTATTCTGAACTGTTTGTGACAATGTTTCACTAATTTTCTATGATCACTAGGATAGTTTGATATATAGTAGATATTTAATGGTCAGAAATGGAACTTCAGCCATTCCAAATACAAGTGTTAGATGGAACCAGGTTTCTCTTCAAAACCTAAATAATATTTAAAAGACAAAAACAGTATTGAGTTTTTTTTTCTCCAAATTCCTAACAGACTCTTTTGTTAGGAAGTATAATTTCAAGATATCTTTGTTTTCTCCCCACCATAAATCTTTGTTTGTGTCTGTTGCTAATATTTTAAATTATTAACATTACAAAATTTCATCTACATAGATCTGAATGATAAAGCTGTAGTACAAAATAGCAAGATATGATTTGGCTTTTGTGAACGAATACTAGTAGCCATTTTTTATTGGATCACTGTTTACAAAGGTGTTTGAAAGTGATCTCTTAAAATTTACTGCAATAAAAACAGAAAAAAAAATCAAGTAAAAACCTTGTAAAAAGTCTAGTAAAGAAAAAATCGAAGTGAAGCTAAGTTATGAAAAATAAGAGTAAAACTTAACTGATGTTTCAGGTAATGTTATTTTTTTATTATAAATAACAATAATAAAATAAACTTGTGTCAAATCTTGATTAAACATACAGTATTTCAAAATGTTCTTATGTAATGCATTAGTATTTTATCTTAACAGTTTTATTCATTTATTAAACGCATTACTTTTTACCCTGAAATTTGGCAATTTAAGTGCATTGTTCATGTGTATAAATAAACATACTTTTAACTGTTAAAATTTGTAGCAAACAATTTCTAGCATTTAACCTCTTAGTTTCTAATATTATGTAAGGGATTTTTATTATGTTATACCTTGAACAAATTTTATAAACCTTTTATTTCTTAGAGCTGTATTTATAATGATTAATATTTAATATTTTATTTAAAAAAAAACCTGTACTTTCCTAATTTATCATTTATTACAACTCCTATCCACCAAGTGTAGATTTTTTAAATTTGTAAAAATGACAAAAGTTGTGAATGACTTAATGTTCAGAGTACTTAACTATTTCTTTACACAAAATATCAATATATGTGATGGCAGTTTAGAGGATTTTGTAGCTACAGTCAAAGTTAGTTTCCATAACAATGTTAAGCACTTCTAGTTTTCAAATGATAAACCCAGTGGAATTGTAATATGTGCATAGCTCTATTATAAATAAAACCAATGGAAGATATTTGGAAAGTACTTTGTTGTTGTTTTTTCTACCTTATCGTTTTGTATATTCATCTAATGGAGTTTCATGGAATTTTTTCATGTATTCTTGTTTTTATTTCATGTATTTATAAGTTTCTGCTCATCTCCCTAAAATTTTAATGGAGGGCTTCATATACTTTATTTTATTGGTTTGTTTGAAGTTTAAGCCCTTGAACTAATAGTACTGTGCAAAAGTATTAGGACAAGAGAATATTTTGTTATTTAAGCTCCATAAAATGGAAAGATTCTTCAATGCCATTACAGAATGTAAATTTCAACACTGTTAATGCTTCATTGATCCTTTTTGACAACTGAATGAGCCAGGATAAGAATACTTATTTTTTAGAAATCTCATATATTTGCACCAAGGGTATGTCACGAGGGTTTTGCTTGAATGAACATATTGATCAAGTTTAAGGTCTGAAATAACTATCATTGTATTGCATGTAGCATCATAAGTGTATTGTAAGAAACTAGTATTCTACCAATAAACCATGATTAAAAACAATGGTTAACACTATATATTAAAAATTGTTTAGCCACAGCCCAAAAAACAGAGAATTGTTGGTATATATAGTATAGAATTTGCATACAAGCTTTACATGAAGCTGATTATATCCCCCTGAAAAATAGCTGCAGACTGTAAATGGTCATCAAACAGTTATTTACATCTCAGATTTCAAAACTGAGGTGGATAAATTTGAAAATAGGAAAGGAAAACGAAGAATACTTGAAATCAATTTTGATTTTAAGTATCTTTGTTTATACGGTTTTCACAATAGAATGAAGAATTCCACTAATCTTGAACATGAGATAAACAACCATGTACCAAATGACAGAAAAGTGTCCAGATATACAGTATGAAGAAGACTGAATGTGAATGTTACGTTTATTTGCATAGCAATTAAAAAAACAAACAATTTTTACTTGAATCTCAAAGTATTGTCAAGAGACTGAAATTTGTTAAAAAATGCAAAACTTGGACTGTTGATAATTCAAAAAGGGCGTTATGGATGGATGAATTCAAGCTTGAAATATTTGGTTTGAAGTATAGATTGTATGCCTGACAGAAGAAAAGTGAAAAATACCTCAAGGAATAGCACCTGCCATTAAGTGTGGGGGATGCAGTATGGTCTTCTTGAGATTTTTTTTTCTGCTGAGGCAACAGGAGGCGTTTTCAAAGTAGATGAAATAATGGAGCAGCACAAGCACCATCGGATCTGTCATGGTGTACTCATTAGTTTGTATACAATTGGAAAAAGGAGTTCCACTGGCAAGATGATAATGATTCCAAATACTCTGCAAACTCATGCAGAAATTACTTAGCTAAGAAAGAAGTTGCTGTAGGCATTCAGATGATGCAATGGCCACCCACAGAGTACCGATCTCAACCCAGTTGAACAGACCTAGGATTTGATAGATCAAAAACATTACAAATAAAAGGTTACTTTAAAAGAAAATTTATGGGAGTGTATTAGAAGCATTTGGAGTAAAATCTCAAAGGACACTGATTTAACTATGTTGCAACAGTGCCTAAAACACTGTCTGGAGTTATTAAAGCAAGGGGGGGGGAAATTTTAACTGTTTGCTAAACTCAAGAACTTCCACAGAGTTTCTGTTGTATTAAATATGAAAATTAATAAATTTTGATGTTTTACCTGTGATGTATCTTTCATTCTTTTTTGAAAGTAGTCTGAAAACTCATTTTTAGCTCTGTTTTAAAACTCTTGCTCAGTACTGTAAATTTCAATAATCTAAAACTATGAATAGATTTGGAACACTTTCCTTAGCTGGTATGTTCTGAAGCTACTTGCAGTTGTTCCAAAGTTTTTATCATGTAATTATTATTCAGTATTTGCATGAAGTAAATGCAAACAAATTTGTGTTGTTTGGTGTGAAATATCCTGCGCAGTTAGTATGATACTGTATCAATAAAAACTTGTGGGAGGAAACTTATTTTTTTTTTTTTAATTGCAACAGCTGTTTAATGTTTCTCTTTGGAACATTGAAAAAAAAACAAACTTAATTTAAAAATATCACAAAAGGATGAAATTGTATGGATCCTTTTTATTTCAGACAAGTTCAACTACATTGTTTGGAACAAGTCACAATACCAGGCAGAACAAAAGGACTAATTGGCTGGGAACCTAGGAATTTAAAAATCTAGCTAAGATCACTGTAATCCTATGATTAGTGTGGTGTCAGTACATAACAGTGCAATATTGTGTTTATTCATATTATTATATTGTGCAAATGAAATATTACACAACAAATGTAAACAGTCTTGACATGCATGCACACCAACCAACCAACCAACAAACCAAATTAAAAGATGGAGTGAAAGTGCAAAATACATATTTCAGTTAAAGTATGCTTATATATGTTAGAGTATAACTAGTAACCTTTAAATAGTTCCAGTTACTGTTCATTTTTTGACATTGTTTACTAATGTATGAATGCTTGTGAGGATATAACCAACTTGTATTTTAAAATGTTTATATTAAATATGCTTGAGTGAACAGTTATTTTTAGTTAATTACCATCCTGATTAGGGTAATAATGGAGAAAAATTCAATTTCCTGTTGGCCTTATTTAACTTTGTATATATAACCAAATCATGTATACTTTGATAGGAGTGGAAGAAGAACAGTGAAAAAGAACAAGCAACACTACCATTATATGAGAGACCTAAATTAACTGTAAGAGCCATAGCAGAAAAACTTGCATCTCTTGATCGGGAAGTAAAGTACTTACTTAATAAAGCCCGCATTGCTACACCAAAGAAAAAGAAAGAGACTGAGAAGGCAGATTCCAAAGAGAGTACTGAGAAACAACAAGAAGAAAAGGAAACTCAGGCAGAAACACCAGGTAATCTGACGCTACTTTGTTTAATTGTCAAAATTATGGTTTTTCACATTTGATTAAATTAATTAACTCTTTTTTTTTATTTATTATGATATTCTTGAACTGTTTTCATGGTGGTCGTTGTTGTTGGTTGTTTTTTTTTAACTTTCCAGGTCTGCCAAGAGGTCTCATGAAATTTAGTTGAGAAATGACGCTGCATCTAAGTCAATTGATTTAAAAAATAAATTTTTTTTTAGAAATAATGTATGCAACAGTTATTCATTTTCTTTCCAGAAATCTTAAATACAAGAAAATGTAAATATGAAATTTGTATGCTTCAACATTTGTATACTGGTAATTAATCATTTAATTTTGAAAAAGATTACATATGTATATATAAAAAAAACCTTGAATATAAGATTTGCTTATTTTTCATCCATTTTGTTCCTCAATATTTGAATCTGTCTTGTGGCATTTATCTTGAGCTTTTCTTTAGACATTTTATTCCAGAAACTTGTATTATTTAGAGTAACCTATGTACTGCAGTTTATAACGAATTTACTGAATTAAAGTTTTGACTTGTATCCTAACAGAAACATCACTGTTCTAAAATAAGGTCATTGTTTTGATGAAGAGTATTTTTGAAACATGTTTGGTATATCTGTGAAATAAGCATTTGGGGTTTATGAATGGACTCAAATATTAGGTCTTTCTTTTAATTTGTAATTCAAAATTTTCCAAATTTCTTTTGAGCTGTATAAATTTGTAACAAATTGTTGAACTTCAGTAACATTATCAGAGGTGTTAACTGTTAGACATAAAGCTTTATGATCACAAGACAACCTGGGGCTGTCAGAGTGTGCCAAATTGTTCTCAAAGTTGTGTTATAATTCATCCTCTATACCATTATTTTCATTCCCAGTTGGATAGATTTGAGCATGAAAAAGCCTGTGGATTTACATTTATCCTGATGAAAATTTATTCTAGTTTAGATTTATTGATTATTTAGGCTGTACGAGGTATGTTCAAAAAATACGCAGACTGACGTCATAAAACAAAATGTACTTTATTTAGAAGTTACAGGTCTCGAACCCCTTCAGAGTACTCTCTTCCCCAATGCACACACTTATCCCAATGGTGTTTCCACTTGTTGAAACAGTCCTGGCATGCTTCTTTTCTAATGTCCTCCAGCTCCTTTGTTGTATTTGCCTTAATCTTGGGAATCGTCTAAAATCTTCTTCTTTTCAAGGGTCTTTTGAGTTTGGGGAACAAGAAAAAATCGCAAGGAGCAACGTCAGGTGAGTAGAGGGGTGGGGAAGAACAGTGATTGAGTGTGTGGTCAAAAACTTGCAAGTTCTGAGGGCTGAATGGGCTGGAGCGTTGTCGTGATGGAAAAACCAGTCGCCACTCCTCCACATTTCTGGCCTTTTGCGACAGATAGCGTCCCTCAGACATTCCAAAAGTTCAGTGTAGTAAGTCTGGTTCACTGTGGAGCTTACGGGGAGGTACTCGTGGTGAACATCACCTTTAGTATCAAAGAAAACTGTCAGCATCACCTTGACCTTGGATCGAACTTGGCAAGCTTTTTTGGGTCTGGGGGATGTTTCACCCATTCACTGGGATGATTGGACCTTCTTGTCAAGGATCATAACAGGTGATGAATCATGGGTTTATGATTATGACATTGAAATGAAGTTTTCATCTTCTTCTGAACGATCAAGCACTTCCTGACAAACCTGGACGCAATGGGCTGTTTGTTCATCCGTCATCAGGCATGGCACAAATTTCGCAGCAACACGGTGCATTTTCAATTTTTCGGCCAAAATCTCGTAACAAGATCCAACTGATATGCCACACTCTTCAGCAAGCTCCCTGACAGTCATATGTCGATTTGCCCACACCAGGATGTTGAATTTGTCAACGTGTGGGTCATCAGTTGATGTGAGAGGACGTCCAGGATGCTCATCATCTTCAATGGACTGTTCACCATCCTTGAAACATGCCGTACACTTCATAGCAACATCACCGTAAGCTGTGTTAAGCATAGCAAAAGTTTCAGTCGAAGATTTTCCAAGTTTAACACAGAATTTCACAGCAGGTTGTTGCTCCTTCAGGTCATTCATTTTGAAATCTGCCAAATGAAAAAATCGCACTTCACTTAAAATCGCATAGCTGATACACAAATGAAGATATCTGCAATCAAGAAATGGCATCGTAATCAGCTGATCTGTTGCTAACCTAGCGACACCAAGCAGATTCCCCTGGAACCAACTGGAGCTGCGCAATTCGAACAGTCAGCGTATTTTTTTAACAGACCTTGTACTTCTGTCAACAGTAACATATAATGATTGATTTGTATGGACAAATTAATATTTAATATTTAGTCACTAAAAGCATTGAGAGTCGAATATTGAATGCAAGTGAAAATACTGTATTGCTTTTCGCAATGAAAAGTTTTTTTTTAAATGCTAACTCTATAATTATAATGGTTTGGTATTCATATGTAATAATTGTTTGTTCTTGTGCACAGATTCAGCAAAAGAGGAGAAAGAAGATGAAACGCAAGAAAATGAAGATAAGTTAACTTCTTCAGCTTTTGAAGAGAAATTACAATTGGATTATGGCACTGACAGGGTAAAAGGTTGGTAGATTTTTATGTTTTGAATGGATTTCGAGGCATTAATTTTCAGCATGTTTAACCAGTAGGTTGTTAATCACATCTTACATGAATTTGTGCACTCACATCACCATGCAGATGTAAACCATGCTACCAAGATGACATCTCTAGCATTTATGTGCCTGGTTCACAGTGAATTCATGATCATTTCAGCAGTGCAGTGGTGCAGTTAGTACACCTATCATTTGTTAATGTTGTAAAATGTTAACAGAGTAACAAAAAAATACTCATAAGGTTTCAACTAAACCTCAAAATCATAAACTGCTTTCATAAGAAAAATAGCTCAAGAAACTGAACCACACACTAAGCTCCTTGATGTAGCCTCAAGAGACTTCTATGTCTTTGACTTGCTTATTGATGATTGTAGCATTATTAGAACACTTAAGCATATGAGCTGATATTTGTAAGCCTGTTTGCTCTAGACTCTTCATATCCTAAAATCTATGCTACTAACATTGTGCATACAGCATTCTATTACTTTTACACATGTGCAACATGACTACTGTCTAACTAGTATAGTTGGGTAACACTGACTGTTTGGCTGAAATGTGCCAGGGCTAGGTTTTAATATCGAAAGGACAATCTTTACTGTTGACATGCATGCAACTCATTATCCTTCAACAGCTTTGGCTGGCATAAATCTGGTAATGGAGACTCCTGAAAGTCTTCAACAAGCTTTAAAATTCCATAGCTGTTTCATCTTTTTTCCAGTTTTTCTCTCCATTGTCAACTTTATTAATAAACTCTTTTATTCTGTTATGGTTTGATGGTGTTTGAGCACTCTGAGTATGACCAGTAAATTCTTCCATCATCAAAAGATGCCCATGATAGTCCTTAAAACATTGGATTCTTCTCTGGGATGCTGGTTAGGCCTCTTTGACAAAAGGTTTGGAATCTGGGTTTTTGCACTCAACTCATGTAGGAGATTTAAAATATCTCCTAATTTTTATTTGCATCAGCCAGATTGTGCTTGTGTGTCCAGGTATGAATGTTGTATATATAATTTTGGAATAATGACAAAAGTCCTACATTGTCATTTATGTGTTAAGTTATTTCTGTTTATTTATTTGATATTTATTTCATTAATTTCATGTTTTGTATCTTATGCATTATATATCTACTGTAAGTATTCTGAATTATTTGTTTACCTATGGTTGGGCTTTTTTTTACATGTGTGTGTTACTGGGCATTAACTTTCATAATTAGCTGCAGACAGTGATGAATTTGTAGTTTGGTTCAGGATGTTATAGATCAAGCACCTGAATTAAGCCCTCTAATAATTATAATTTCCAAGTTAATTAAATAGTTTATAAACATTGAACGTAATATTTAATAAGTTTTTAGTATTGTCATCACAAGTTGGAGGTAAGTAAATGTCGCACAAAAAGGAATGAATATGTCATGAGTTGTTAGTTAAAATGTTTTTTTTGCTAAGGGAGCTGGAATATTAGGGTCTCTGATAATTTATGCATATTAACTTTAAGTTATTTTTTTTTTGCTTTCATAAAATGGTAATTAGTCTTTTCTGTTACATGGTGAAATGCACTTATATGGGGTTTTAACTTCTAAATAATCAAATTATATTTTAGTTGCTCTTTTAATGAGGTTAACATATACTTTAGAATTAGAAAAATATTTGAGGTAATGTACAAGTAACTGAGACATCACTGTTAGGTAAACAATTATTTATTTTATATTTAGCTGTAGTTTAGTACCTCAAAGCTAATTCGAGCTATCAGAGTAAATAGAGCTCATTGTGGATTACTTTTAATAATTTTAAGTCCAAAGTGTGAAACAAAATGTACACATTACAGTGTGGTTGTTAAAAGGAAAAGCATTGATTAAAAGTACAGGTGTTTAAGTTTGTCTTAAAAGTGTGAAACATCAAAGTTTTACACTTAGTAGATGTTTGTGTTTTATTGAAGAATGGCTCTTCAAACAAAACACTATTCACTTTAAGTACAGCAGCATTCAAAATATTATTGTCAGTAATAGCAGTAAATAAATTTGACAGACAGACAGTGTTTGGGAAAGTCAGTGAAACGAGACATTTAACAAGAATCATGTACATCTCAAATATGGATGTAAAAGCACTGAGGAAAAGACAGAATCCTGTTTTTAGATTTTATTTATTAATAAGTACTGAATACAAATTTGTTAACTATTAACAACAGAGTTAAGAATTCTGTCTTGTCAGTGCTTGTTTGTACATTGAGAAGCCCGCTAAACAAATCCTTGTAAATGTTCCTTTACTCAGCCTTGGTTTAGGAGTTGTCAGTACTCTTAGTTTCTGTAAATTTGTGACATGTGTTAGATAGAAGTAACTTAATTGCATATTAAACATTATTATTAGAATCAGTTGTGCATTTTGTTGTTTTTGTCTCTTTCCTCTAGAAGATCCTAGTGATGGTGACTCGGAAAGTCAGATACCTGTCACTGATGACCAGACCCCACGTCCTGAGCTTTGAGCTAGGTTATTTAATAGAAAAAAATGTCGTAATTTAACATAATCCATTCTAGTGCATTTCATGTTCAAAGCTTTCCATATAAATATAAAAAAAAACAACACAAAAAACAACAAAACAAAACCAAAAACAATTGCAAAGTTCCGGTGTGTTTGTGGAAATAAGTTGTGAGCATCTGTAAGCAGTTTATGACATCTGGTTGCATGTGTATATCTGGGATTAGACAAATGCATGCAGTGTAGGTTGATTTTAAGCATGCCTTTCATTGATATATACGACAACAGTAAACCCTTACATTCCTTATTGTATTATGTATGAAAAACTTTAATTTTTCTGTTTTAAAATAAGGCATCAGTTGTTAATAAAGGAGTTTATTTGTTATAAACCATAGAATATCAAACACTTTTTTTTTCAATATTAACTGCAGATAGTTTCGTATATATATTTTTGTGCTAAAAGACTTGCATAATGATCAGTATATCATTGTTATTTATGTTTCTAATGTATTTCAGTATATTTATTGGTAATCGATACTAAAGAACTGTTTTAGAACATAAAACTTGGTCAATAAAAATTTCATATTGAACATTTAAGATATCAAATTCATATTTCCTTTTATTTTCTTAAATATGTTTCCAAAGTTCATTTGATCCCAAATAATTGTTTACTTGTAGGTTCAAATTAGTATCTTTTGAGGAGATGTTTCAAATAATCTATTAGCATACCACCAAAAATATTTTCGAATGTAATTGTTTTAAAAACAAATAGATTTCTACAGTAAACTGATAAACATTAAAATGTTAACTTCTGACTTCAGGTGAAAAAAAAAAGTGTGAACCTTGTAAGTTTTGAAGTACAATATTTGGTAAGTCGTGATGGTGAGAAAGCTACTTGAAGTGAAAATGTATTTTCAAGACAGCTGGTATGGATATTAAATCTTTAAAATAAAGTACAGAACAAAGTTTCAAAATGTTCTGTACTTTAAAGTTTTAATACCCATACCAGCCATATTGAGAATACAATATTTGGAAATTTAATGTATGTAGTAAACTTAATTTATGAGAGAAAGTATTGAATAAAAGGTATTTGTACACGTACATAATTGAAGGAACGTGTGTCACTCAGATTTATAAAGTAAGTTTTTGGCAGGCAGTTTGGACTTGATAACAGCCTTTATTTTCTTTCTCTGAACCATTTCCGAAGAATTTAAATTATTTTATTGAACTAACTACTTTATGTAACATCATGTTCTAGTTCAGTCAGTGACACATTAAGTTGAACAGTGAAATTTGTCATATTAAAACATGCTGTGTTGTGAGGAAAAATATTTTCTGATGCTAAGAACCATAAACACATTTTACATTTGAATTGTTTGCATGAAAACATCTGTAAGATGTCACCTTTGAATCAGTTGCACTATCTATCGTTTTTTTTCATTTTATCATCCTGTGAGGTCAAATAAAAGATGTTGTCCAAGAAGTGTGTGTTTTGAATACACAAGTTAAATGAAACAAACAAATATTTAGTTTATAAATTTATTTAATAATTATAATTATTTAACATCTAATCTAACCAGTAACATTCATCAGACTTCACACTGCTCTAATTAATGTTAAGAAATCAGAATATTTTTGGATTTAACTTGAAGAATAAACTGCATTTCTTAGGGTATTTCATTAAAAATATAAAGTGACATTTCCAAAATCGTTAAAGTTCTGAAGTACTGAAGTTGAAAATAAGATGCACAGTTTTTTAGAGAAACTTCATTAAATTTGAACGTTTTTGCCTTAGTTATGTAAAGACTTTGCAGTTTTGCTTGTGAAAGTTATTTTATCTATCGTGTGTCCATCTTATTACACTATCAATCCAACACTTTTAACATATTAATTAAACTGATGGAGACACATATTGAACTTTATTTAGATATTTCGTATACGTTGTGGTATTCCTCAGTAAAAAATAAAATAAAAATTACATGGTGTTAAGTGACAACTGCAGTAACCAGAAGAACTATCTGTAAGATTTGTGGGTAGTGTATTAGTAACTGATGCTTAAAGAATGGAGACCAAATTTTCACTTTAGGAAATGGTGTTGTTGGATGTAAATTTTAAGATGTTAAAAAAAACAAACCCACAAAAAACAACAAAAGTGTGTAACTAGGTGAAACGATGTATACTGCAAACACCATCACGGTTAAAATAGAAATAATATTTTTCCATCTTGTTTTTGTATTAGTTAATTCAACAGCAGATGAAGTGAGGTGTTACTTTGTGAAAATGAATTTTCTGATGACTGACATGTAAATCGCATGCAGGCAGAGAGAGAGAGAGAGAGAGATGCCTCTTTGCCATTCAAACACAATACTGCAAAACACTGTATTCCAATAAGAAAGCTGAGCTAGCAACATGTTACGCTTAGTCATAAATTAGTGGAGGATGACCGATACCATAAGAACACAGAGATAATTTAAGGTTGTTGTTTTCTTGTGAAGTATTGCATTTTCAAGGTAAAATTATACAGCAGTCATAACTATGGCCATCACACTCGGTATATGTAATTTAGATGAATTATTTTCAACTATAGCTTAGTCTTGGCTATATGCTGTGAATGTGTTTTTTGTTCATTAAACGTGGTGTTAATAGTGGATAAATATTCATTAGAATAATTAGATACATTAACTTACTAATTACATTGACACAGATGTACATTCTTTTAAATATTACAGAAAAGTAATTATTATAATGTACACCTGAAGTATGAGAGAAGTACACAACTCGCCTATCGATCTCTTTGTAACTACTTGAATGTAATCTCAGTTCCACCACTCTCAAATGTCAATATACTGAGCCAAGGTAGTACAACTGTTAGTAATTACCAGGCATGGCAAATGTACGATATTCTATAACTGCTGAAAGCTGTTGTAATGAGTAAGTTCGGATCGATTAAGTGTTATGAAAGTACGAATCATCCAATTAGCAGCTCAACCAAGAGGTTTCGTTACTCATTTCAACTTTGAACTGATTGGTACCTCCTCAGCAATGTTTTAGTTCTGAGAATTCACGATTTTTACGTGTATTCAATTTTGGCAAGTAAAATAAACACGTAATTAGCAAACAAAAGCAAGAGTGTGTAGATTTTTTTACTTATGCTATTTGTTTTCGTCGAGTTGATAATTTTTTAGTGCTTTGAACTAAAACTGTCTTTCGAGACAATAGTTTTATTTTGTACTTGTCATTAACTGACATATTTTTAAAACAATTTGTATTGTACTATATGCAAAGAAATTAAACATCAAGTGTTTACGATAAAAGTGTATATGTATAAATAAAGATTAACCAGTGCCGGTTTATCCCAGTAGCAAAAGTAGCGTGTGCTATGGGTGTCGAACTTTCAAAGATCCGCGCTAAATGCTCTCAAGCTATCAACATGAGTTGGTCATTCTCAAATTCTATGTTGATAAAAACGGATTGTTCTTTTCGTTACGCACTTTACGCGAAATATTTAAGTTCATACATCGTTTCTGATTAAACAAAATATAGCTTGAACGCTTTATAAGTGGATTTTGAAGGCTTTGAAATTTACACGCCGAGAGTGCAGTTATTGCGTACTTGTATTCTTGGCGGAAAGTAGTTCGCCAAAGAGAATTTACACCAAAGTTGCTGGCAACACGTAAAGATTGGTAGGACATTATAGTTTGTTTGTTTTGAAATTTCGTGCAAAGCTACACGAGGGGTATCTGCGCTAGCCGTCCCTAATTTAGCAGTGTAAGACTAGAGGGAAGGCAGCTAGTCATCACCACCCACTGCTAACTCTTTGGCTACTCTTTTACCAACGAATAGTGGGATTGACCGTAACATTATACGCCCCCACGCCTGGGAGGGCGAGCATGTTTAGCGCGACTGGGATGCGAACCCTCGACCCTCAGATTACGAGTCGAACACCTTAACCCATTTGACCATTCCGAGTCCGGATATTATACTAAGATAATATACATATAGATACCACACTCGCATGCAAAAAATAGTCCTAAGGAAGGTGAAAATATAAGTCATTTTTTTAATTTGCTACAACAATGCTGAGCAGAAAAGCCTACGCAACCAAAGTTAGTTAGAGCAGGTGTTATTTTATTTTAAAGTTTTTTAGTATGGAAAGCGAAAAAGTTAAATAATCGTGAAACACAAAGTTTGTATAAGCCCGCTCACTTCTAAGCTGTTTTGGATACAACTGAATTTTATTTCATCGTAATAATTGGTTGGACATGAAAGTAGGACAAGCACATAATCGAGAAGCACTTTTTTCTGTGTACCTCGTCGCATAGCTGATCCGCGAAAAATAAACTAACCTTTTACTTGAAGTTTTATTTTTAACGTGTATTACAATGGTTTTATGTAGCTCAGTTGTATAAGTCATATTTTTATGGTTTATGTATGTATGTTTTGTTATGGCCTAAGAAAATGCAAGTTACCTGCTTTGAGTTGAGACCGCCAAATTTGTTTTGTACTCGGCCTAAATACTTTTTGCTAGACCTATAGCAAAACCCTGTATCGCCTTCAATTGGGGTTAATATTTTAACACGATAGTTAATGGGAGCGTGGTATCTTTGTGTATATAATGTTAGGACATATACGACACATGAATTACGCTGCTTATGTGTATATATACGCACAGGTGTGGTTCTGAAGCAAGTGTACGACCATTTTTTGTTTTCTTGAGTGTTTTTGTCTGGCCAGAAAGTTTATCAAAGGGTGAATGGTATAATTGGATCCATTCATCAGTTATAGTCGCTTACATCCGAAGAGATTGTAAAAAAGAGGTAATCAAATCTTATTAGGAAGATCTAGTGTAGTTTACTAAACTGTTGAAAACTGATTTTGCTTCTCATATTGGCACCAAACAAGACCTTGTAGAATTTGTTTTACCGTTTGATAATTAACAATCCTTTGGAATATTATTTTCCAAATTGCCTTGTATTTGCCATTCACGGAGACCAACTGCAGTGGAGAACGCTCACTTTCAAAACTGAAAAGGATTAAAAATGCACTACGGAGCACCATGGGTCAAATCAGATTGAACAATCTCACTATAAAGAGCATTAAACATGAACTTCTGTGTGAAAGCAACATTTCCAGTATCATCAACAAATTTGCTGATGGTAAATCAAGAAAATGTAACTTTTAACTTCTAGTTTTTTTACTTTTGATGATTGAAACTGATTACTACATGTAAGTAATACTATTATTGAAATGTCAGATATATTTGTCGTATTATCCGGCTGTATAGCAAATGAAAAAATACAATTACTTTATAATGCAAGTTACAAATGTATGTATTTCAATATTTTTTTTAAATTTAGAGCCCCTTTATAACGTATGCTACAGGCCCCGCACTAGCTTAATCAGTTTAACACTTCGTTGCCGAACTTTTGCGTCGCAATATCACTAGGATGTAATGTTTTTGTGAGGAAATTGTTTGTTATTCAAAACAAACAAACAAAAACTTGTTCTTTTCCTAATTTCTTTTGTAGTAATACACATTTGAATGTCAATGTATCCATGACTTAGAGAGATGCACTGTCATACTTTGTGTGTGCGTGAGAGTATGTATTTAAAAACAAAAACTTCTTACAGTAATATGTAAAGCCTGCAAAGTTTCACGGCCATATTGGTCCAACTTTAGGCATCGTCGGAACATTTTTATTTTAGTGACGTGGTAAATGAATAACATTGATATCTTCCCATAAGGCACAGTATGGCCAAGTGGTTACGGCAATGGAGTCATAATCCAAGGATCGCAGGTTCAAATATCGGTCACATCAAACATGCTTGCCCTTTCAGCTGTGGGGGCATTATAATGTGACGGTGGATGCCACTATTTGTTGGTAAAAGAGTGGCCCAAGTAGATGGTAATGACTAGCTGCCTTTTCTCTAGTTGAAACTTGTTTTCAATGAAAAAAATAGATAAATTTTCAGTTCTTTATTTAAGAAAATGAAGAAAAACCAATTCTCGAAATATGCTATTTAATTTTACAAAATGATCGTTGGAGGGTAATTTTCAGGACTTTATTCTTTCTAATTTTATCAGTCATAATCATTGTTAATTTAACACCACTGGGTTTTATTTTTTATGAACGGATTAATACATTTCTGTATTTCTTATACGATGATAAGATATACAATGTAATAACTTATTCGAGTAAAAGCACTTGGAGTAAACTACGTGTATCACTTTGAAATGTACGAGAACCGCGTATTTACATGTTTATATCTATATACGTGGGACTGAAGTCAGAACCCGATCGCTATGACTGTTATCATATATTTAAAATAAATGTTCAAAGTTCATTCCTAATACTGTGATATGGGTAGCCTTGAAATGGCTGTATCAAGTGATTATACATCTAAATTACGTTCAAGAAAAAAACCGTTGTAGTTGACAATTTGTTTTAAATATTCAGATAACACATTTGATTAATATTAACACCTAATTTTCTATTATATATTATGTACTAGTTAACAGTATAGTCGTTGACTGTATTTTTGTATTGAGTGTGTGAAAGATTTTCTTAAATCTGGGAGAAATATTCTAGTTTATCCACACTTATATTGTCTTAAAAGCAATATAAGACTATTCTTCTGGTGTGAGCTAGTACGAAGATCAAGCTAGATATTGAAAACTATGTTGACATTTGACCTGAAACAGTCTCATTCACGTGGAATATTTTTATAACTTTATACACAAACCTTCAACGCTTAGAACCTTGACCTACATACTAGTCAATACAGATTGACGATAGATGGGTCGTTAAAAAAAGAAAAACACCACGAACAGACAGTTGAGTTTGCATGCGTAAATCACTTTATTAACAACTTTTAACTCTCGGTAAAATTTTGGCTTCAATGGTATGCTTAGGCTTATTTTGTGAACTGCCCAAAATATTTTCGAAAGTAAATTTTTAACTCGCTTTACCCTGACCTTTATATAGATTTGTCTTGTCACTTCTAGTAAGAACAAACTAAAATTGTTCTGAAATGTACGCTATAAACTGTGCATTATCATTTATTTCCTGTTAAACGTATGGTATAAGCAATATAAATAAAAACCGAGAAACATTTTAAAAAGAAAAGAATGACGAAGTATTTGTTTTTTGTTTGTTTTTGAATTTTGCTCAACGCTACTCGAGGTTATCTGCGCTAGCCGTCCCTAATTTAGCAGTGCAAAACTGGAGGGAAGGCAGCTAGTCATCATCACCCACCGCCAACTCTTGAGCTACTCTTTTACCAAGGAATGGTGGGATTGACTGACACATTGTAACGCCCCCACGGCTGAAAGGGCAAGTATGTTTGATGCCACCAGGATTCGAACATGCGACCCTCGGATTACGAGTCGAATGCCTTAACAGGCCAGGCTGGGCCCATAACGAACTAAAAGTGATTTCAAGCTACTTGTCATATAACACTCTATGTCGACTAAAGTCAATCTTTTTGAGAACTTTTATGTCAAACTTTGGTATAAAACAATCTGATCTTAAAATATCCAAGACAATTTGAAGTGTACATGAAAAGAGATTAAGAATAAATGACATCGATTTTCGGCGTCAATGTGTCGAGAAGGTTACAAGCAGTCTGTTATTTTCAAATTAGTCATATTTAATGCTCAAGAAATTGATGTCGCATTTCCTCTTGTTCGATGTTATGTTATTATAAAATATTCAAAATTTCATCGATGTTCGACGTCGACAAATAACCAAAGTAAGTTTGTCAACCTATTATAGTTTTAAATAACAGGTTTTTATCTATTCTCTTGTTGATTTACAGTACTTAGAAGAGTATGTAAATAATATCGAGTTGGTTTGAATATAACAACAGACACAGTATTAGTCAGAATGTTGCTTATATGAGCCATTTGCGAGAATAACTATTTTTATGGTGTGAACGTCATTTCTAGTTGATGAAGCATAATTATAATTAATGCAGTTCATAAGTTATTAGTCAGAAGAATAGATCTGGATTGAGCAAAATGCTACGTCGACAATGGATATGGAGAATATAAGTCCGGTTGGAATGCTATAATTTTTCCCTTTTTTTTTTGAAAGCCTATAAAGGGCGAGATAAAGAATGTAGCATTGAGAAATATAATAGGCGTAATACTGATGTTTTATGATAAGTATAATTATAACGAAGCATCACCAGCAGGTTGAATATCGAAAGATTGTCAACGTTTTTGAAATCGTTAATTCGTTGTTTTGAAAAAAGAAGTGTTACAAAAAGTGCTTCGGTGGATTCAACAGATAGCCTGATGTGGCTTTGCTATAAGAAACAAAACACACACAAACAAGGGGCTACGTGGAAATATCGCAAAGATAACGGAATTAGTCTGTTTCAAAAATGAAGATGTGTTTTCACGTAGATTTAAAATAGGATATTACAAAACTATAAATATAGAATTTTATGATGTAAAAAATCATTTATCAAAAAATGGCTTTTTTTTTGCTATGCACAAAGCTATACAATGGGCTATTTGTGCTTTGCCACTCGAGGGAAACGATTATTCGTTTGTTTTGAATTTTGCGCAAAGCTACCTGAGGGCTATCTGCGCTAGCCGTCCCTAATTGTGTAAGACTAGAGCTGATTTGAGCCTGTTAAAAATAGTGAAGATTTCTTATTACAAAAAGACATAGCATGGCCAGGTGGTTAAAGCGTTCGACTTGTAATCTGAAGGTCTCAGGTTCGAATTCCTGTCTTACTTCATGCTTTGCACTGCCAAATTAGGGACAGCTACGGCAGATAGCCCTCGTGTAGCCTTGCGCGAAATTCAAAAAATCAAACCTATTAAGAAAGATAATAAAAATAAATAAAACAACGAACAAGAGATTTCACTTAAGCATTGATGCTTAGGTTGATAGGCTTAAGAAAGTGAATCAAATAGTTGATAATATTAAATCAACCAAGACAGTGAGTTTTTTTTTAATTTCGCGCAAAGTTACGCGAGGGATATCTACGCCAGCTATCTATAGTTTAACAGTGTAAGACTAGAAGGAAGGCAACTAGTCATCGTCACCCACAGCCAATTCTTGAACTACTCTTCTACTAACGAATGGTGAGATGAACTGCCACATCATAACGTCCCCATGGCTGAAATGGCTAGCATGTTTTGTTGTGACTGGAACTCAAGTCCGTGAACCTCAGCTTACGACTGGAGCTTTCTGACCACTTGGCCATGCCGGGCCCGACAGTGAAATACGACCAGTTAAAAGAATTTTAATATATTCTATAGTTTGTGGTAAGTTATGATGCTCTTAAGGATTATAATGTTATTGGAACGAAGTAAGCGTACGCAGGAATGTTTGTTATGTCCTTGGGTAGTTGGCCTGGCATGGCTAAGCTCGTAAGGCGTGCGATTCGTAATCCGAGGGTCGTGGGTTCGTGCCCGCGTCGCGCTGAACATGCTCGCCCTCCCAGCCGTGGGGGCGTATAGTGTGACGCTCAATCCCACTATTCGTTGGTAAAAGAGTAGCCCAAGAATTGGCGGTGGGTGGTGATGACTAGCTGCCTTCCATCTAGTCTTACACTGCAAAATTAGGGACGGCTAGCACAGATAGCCCTCGAGTAGCTTTGTGCGAAATTCCAAAACAAACAAACAAACAAACAAACAAACCTTGGGTAGTTTGTGTTGTGTGTTTTGTTCTTATAGCAAAGCCAAATCGGGCTATCTGCTGACCCCATTGAGGTGAATCGAACAACTAATATTAGCGTTGTAAATCCGTAGACGTACCGCTCTACTAGCGGATGGCACTTGGGTACCAGACGAAGTCTGTGAAAACACTAGTTTATGTGATTTCTATATCTGTGTTGCAAACAAAGACATAAGTTTTATGTAAGATTTATATTCAACTGACAAATATATGTATCTATATCTGTTGTTTGAAATTGGGTTTGTCAAATAACTTTTTGAGCTATTTGGATGAAATTGAGTAGTGTTACACATAATATAGCAGTCACAAGAACAGTTGCTTTGTGCCCCCCAGTGGCTCAGCGGTATGTCTGCGGACTTACACGCTAAAATCCGGGTTTCGATAACCGTGGTGGGCAGAGCACAGATAGCCCATTGTGTAGCTTTGTGCTCAATTCAAAACAACAACAAAAAGGTTGCATTGCTTCCTAATGATAATTTCGAAACGCATTTGTTCATGTATTAACAGCGCTACTTGATATGCGTGTAAAGCTCAGACTGTTACTGTGTTTATTTTACGTAGATCAAAACAAGAGGCATTTTAAAATTAGGGCCCATCTGACTGCATTATTATGTCATTTTAATGTCAACACGGCTAGTGAAATCTATGCAAAAGTGTTACTTATTATGTACATTTGTTGATTTTTAAAGAGTATTTAAAAGAAAAATGCTGGCTAATCATATGGAATGTGCGTGAGATTAAATGGTTTTATTAGCCAACTGATTTTGTTACAGACTTTTATTGTACAGTAGATTCTTTATTCTTAACATTTTATGTTTCTCAATGTTCTTTAGGACTATCAACCTTTCCAAACAAGTTACTTCGCTTTTAACAGTAATTTAATCTGTTTGTTTTTGAATTTCGCGAAAAACTACACTAGGGCTATCTATACTAGCCGTCCCTAATTTAGCAATCTAAGACTAAAGGGAAGGCAGCTAGTTATCACCACCCACCGCCAACTCTTGAGCTACTCTTTTACCAACGAATAGTGGGATTGACCGTCACATTATAACGCCCCTATGGCTGAAATGGCGAGCATGTTTGGCGTGACGGAGATCCACGATATCTGAAGCTGCTGTGAAGCGTTATAAGCTTTCAGGTTTTCCGATGAATCGCCCGGCATGGCCAGGTGGTTAAGGCACTGGACACGTAATCCGAAAATCGCGAATTCGAATCTCCATCACACTGAACATGCTCACTCTTTGAGCCGTGGGGGCGTTATAATGTGATGATCAATCCCACTATTCGTTGGTGAAAGAGTAGCCCAAAAGTTGGCGGTGGGTGGTAATGACTAGCTGCCTTCCCTCTAGTTTCACACTGCTAAATTAGGGACGGCTAGCGCAGATAGCTCTCGTGTAGCTTTGTGCGTAGTCCAAACAAACCAACTCCCGCTGAGTCACTTGGGAATTCACTTTTTCAAAAGTGAAAACAGTACAAAATAATTACTAACCATTGGTATTATAACGAATATTATTTCAATTTTTTAGGTGGGGGTTTGTGAACAGCCTGATCTCCCAAGTAAAAACTAAAATGAACAGAGATCAAATTAATGATAACACTATGTAACACAAATTTCTTTCCTGAATAGTATGTGTTACTTCTTAATTTGTTTTGTTGTAAATGTACAGAAAATGGCCATTATTCCCTTCAAACTTTGCTTTTGTGACCTGGATAACGAAATTTAGAAATTAACCTGTTTTTTTATGTAAAAATGAGCAGTTTGGACATTTTCATTTACATAAGGTCTTAAAAAAACAACATATGAATCAAGATTCAAATTTATTTATACTAAAGGTATACAAAAATGAACAAAAATGTTTAAGAAGTGAGTAGTTTTTTCGAGATTTGCGACTGTAATGTAAATCACTTTCACGTATCAGCCGCCAAATATAGTATTCCATCACGTGTTTGTTATACGATCCTTCGTATTGGCATTCAAAATCCAGTATATCTTGGTGGAAGAGTTCGCCTTGCTCTTTTGACTATGCTCCCATGTTATCCTTGAATTTATCAAGATGAGCGTCAAAGATATGGACTTTCAGGGACATCCTGCAGCCCATTTTGCGTAGTTCTTCATAGCGTCACCCAATTTCACAATTTTCGGCCCTGTGATTGCTCAAGGAACTCCAAACCACTGCGACAAAGTTACCCAAAGACTTTTTTCCTTCCCCATGAGCTCTTTGGAAAATTATATGCACTCCAGGATCTTCTTTATTTGTATTCCAACGAAGACAACAGCTTTGACCTTTGCTTCAGACAGTTTAGGGAAGAAATCTCGAAGGCTGCAGACTCCTTATCAAGAGCTGTGATAAATTGTTTCATAAGACTCAATTTTATGTGCAATGGTGGGAACAACACCTTTTAAAGGTTTACTAGTGGCTCACACTTGATATTGTGCCTCCCCACAGAGAACTCAGTTCGTTGTGGCCAGTGCTTCCTGTTGTAGTGCGCTGCGGTGTCCCTGCTGTCCCAAAGGCAAAGATAAAAGGGAAATTTGGTAAAGCCTCCTTGGACACCCATCAGAAATGCCACCATTTTGAAGTTTCAATAGCCTTCAAGCCATACTCATCATACTTCAAGGCTTCCAGCAGGGTCTTGACGATTTTGTATTCCTCTTTGAGGTGCACCGAATGAACCAGAGGAAGAGACGGATATTTATTCCCGTTATGAAGAAGCACAATTCTGAGGTTTCTGGATGAGCTATCAATGAAGAAGTGCCACTTGTAAGGGTTACAGGCAATTTAAATTGCCTCGCACAAACCGGATACATTGTGGCAGAAGCAACGCCTACCTTGACGAGTGAAGTAGCTTTGAAAATGTCGGTGACGCTTCCTTGAACTTGCGACTTGCACATTTTCATCTAACATATCCCATTCCTTAAGCCTAGATGTCAAAAGTTGGCATTCAAATTTGTTAGAGCAAGATATCTAATCAAGTCTTTGAGGTCTCTTTGGTTGAGGTAGTATGGGTTTCTCTCACTAGCTGCACCTCTGAAATTGTAATCTGGATCTTTATTGTCCACCTATTATTCTGATTTGCTGCTTTCTTCCAAGGATGGCCGCTTTTTTCTGGCATAATGGGTAGAGGGAGCTCAGGACAGTGTGACACCGGGGCGATGGATGTTGGAAAGTCCGGATACATGATAGCAGATGCATTCTTGCCAGCCCGACGTTTGGAAGGGTCCACCATGCAGAAGAAGCAATTGCTTGAGTGGTCAGTGGGTTCACGTCAAATTCTTGGAATAGCAAAATTCATGGCTCTCTTTTTTCCCCTCCGTATCATCTTGCAAAAGAGCAAAATGAAACTGTTATTATGAAGAATAAATTTATTTCATCCACAACTAATGTGTAAGAGGTTCATGCAAAATATTTTACATATATACATGTGGTCCATACTAAACTTCTGATGTTAATTCTTAAGTTCGGTGACTGGGTGTTTCTCATAGTTAATACTCTTAATGCTGGGTGCAGAAATGACGTAAACTTACAAAGATTAAAGTAGTTTTTGTTTCAAGGAAATGTCTTGGAAAGCTAATGCAGATTAATAACACGAAAAAAAATAAAGAAAATTGCTTCTTGATGAAAATAATGCAAGTTATACTTGTCATGTTGTTACTCGTTACTGGAAGCAAACATAAAAAATAATGCTTTAATAAATTATGCCACCCATAAGTTAATGGTTTAAAGTAAAGTTATTTTCGTGCCAAATATATTCGCTTGAGAAGTATAGTTTTAATCCTTTTTTTATTATTTTGGTTTGCTATTGAGCACAAAGCTGCACAAAAGGCTGGTGGTGCTCTGCCCATAACGGCTATCGAAACCCAATTTCTAGCAGTATAACGCTTTGTCACTGGGTGGGGGATTTATTCGTGTGACAGCTTACAGTCATAATTTATACATTTTGGCTTTGTCGGTATTAGTGAAGCTATTAAAAAAAGCATCAATAATGAAAAATTAAAGAAAGTAATGAATCCACTGAAACGAGAGGTTTAGTTACGTTGTTGTTCGTTATGTGTTCATACTTTGCGTTTAAAATATGTTAATAACTAAGATATATAACATAAATGAAAGTTCAGTTAAAGATTGCTGTGATACGGTTAAATCGAAAACTAATTGTTTTGGGCTTTAAAAATCATATAAAACACACTAATAATATAGACATATGTATATAAAGGTTTATATGAGGGAAAATACCTGTGAGGAGGTTGTGCACAAGTATGTATGTTTTACTGCACACACACACACACATACAAATTTACGAAAAAGAAGATTATTTATTCTATTCAAGTGAAAGATGCTTAAATCTTTTTTGTCTTTTCCTTCTTACTATAGATGAGAGATGGAGAACCAGCATTCTGAAGTGATTAATACAATGGTCCTAATTGTTACGATGTTTAGCCACAAGTTTGTGTGGGTCACAATTATGAATGTTACAAATATGTTCACATGCTTATTGAGACAGCATTTGACCTGCTTCTTCCACCTATAGCTTTCTACAATCTAAACAAATTATGCAATAAACTAAGCACTTGAATGTACAGGTGAACAAGTGTTTGACTATGTACGTAAAGTAGGGTCTAAGTACAGAAGAACTGGTGTTGATGTAACGTCATGGGTTTAGTTAAGAAATGCGAACAGCAATACGTACCACATTGACAATAAGTAAATTTTTATGTCCTCAATCGTGTGCGAAGAGAATAAATTTGAAGTTTTCTACAACTTTGTGCGTGTGCACGCATGTGCATATAAGAGCATATAAATAAATATACATATATTTGCACTAACTCACAAGTATCTTTTGTTTGTATATGCGCGCGCACACACACAGACAGCTCTTAGAACATTATGAAAACGATGTACTCCTCTGTCATTATTACTGACATTTTTCAAAAGCTTTTAAACATAACAGAAACTTTAACTTTTATTTATTATTTATAAATATAATGTTATATATATTTATGTTTTTCTACTCTTAAAGCAATAATGATTTTCCAGTGATTCACTTTAAGTCTGTTGTTATAATGCTCGTTTCGAACGTTTTATGTTTGATAATTGGTCCGGCATGACCAAGTGGTTAGGGTGCTCTGCTCGCAATCTGAGGGTACCTGGTTTGAATTCCTGTCACATTAAATATGTTCGTTCTTTCAGCCGTGAGGGTATTAACAAAAACAAAGATAAATTTCGAATTTTAATTTTCAATTGCGATGACAGAATTGTTTTAGCCTTATTTGATATGCTTGAAGACTGTTTTCTTCACCAACAACAAGTTTATTTTTAACTTATCGATGCGTATAAAGCACAAACATTTCTGTGTCTGTCTGTTTGCTCCTTATCTAACTACTCCTGAGTCACTGGGATAATCTCAACCAAAATTTGTGGGATGATAATCTTGAACAAGAGACATGTTAATGAAGATTTTAACCTGTTTCCTCTCCATTACTGCTGTTTTTGAGCATTTATTATCTTTGACGTAAGTTAAGGTTAATTACATTCACGCTCACCCTTTCAACCGTGGGGGCGTTGTAAATGTTACGATCAATTCCCAATGGTAAAAAAGTAACCCAAGAGTTAACGGAGGGTCGTGATGACTGGCTGCCTTCCCTCTAGTCTTACACTGCTAAATTAGGGGCGGCTAGCGCAGGTAGCATTCGAGTAGCTTTGTGCGAAATTAAAAAAAACAACTAAAACTACATTCATAGATCACGCGGTCCGTTATGGCTAGGTGGTCTGGACGATCAACTCGTCAGCTGAGGGCCGCGAGTTTAAATTCCTTTCACGCTAAACATACTCGCCCTTTCAGCCGTGTGGGGGTTATAATGTTTCCATCCATCCCACTATTTGCTGGTGAGAGTAATCTATGAGTTGGCGATGGGTGGTGATGCCTTGCTGCCTTCTCTCTAGCCTTACACTACTAAATCATGGACGGCTAGCGCAGATAGCTCTCGTATAGCTTTGGGCGAAATTCAAAACCAAACCACAGATCACACTACGTGATTAAACACGCACTGAACAGCTTTATTAAATTTTCTATAACACAACATACATATAGTGTGAGGAGAAGCCACACAAACGTTTATATATCTAAGACAATGCGCTAGCATTCTCAATGAAAGGATAAAATATAAAAAACGGCCGCCACTATTGCAATAATACATAAACTCAGATGAAGCTTCTACCTTAGACCACCTACCACAAGAAGACTGATATAGAGAGCCGTTTATTGAGTTATACCAACTTCATACTTTGATCCGTGCCCTTTCAACTTTGATTCGTAAGATGCTTCTGTGGATATTGACTGTCAATTAATTAATTACTTAAAACACTCTGAAAGAACACTTAGAAAATGAGTAACAGAAAGCGCTTTAAATTTCCTTACTTTTTCCGGTACCTCTTACTACAAAGTCACCCACGCAATCGAAATGTTTAAATTATATACATAGTGAGTTCTTAAAGTTTATACAAAACTTTGTTGAGATAAAAATGAATATGTTATGTTATAAACAAAGTGTTTGAAAGTTAAGATTTTTACGTTATTTAGCATACCATCCACACCACACGTTAAAGGATGGGTACCTCAGCTTGTAAAATAGCATCCACACCACACGTTAAAGGATGGGTACCTCAGCTTGTAAAATAGAAAATGGATGGCAAGTGAATCATGTTGATTTAGCTTCATTGCTACACTTCGATTTAATGTCTGCTGTTTCTGAAAAAAAATTATGCAGTGTAAAAATAACAGTCATGTGAGTAACATATGAAATGTAATATGAACTCTAACTCAAGTAAATAACAACAACAAAACGAAAAGTAATATCCACCGTAAAATTACGGTTCAAAAGCTCGAGACAAAAGATTTAAACAGCATTACAAAGGCCAGTGGTTCTTAAAATTTCAAAGTACAAGTAAGATGATCCGTGTCATCATCGCCAATGACACTGTCCAGCGTCAGGTGTATACCCGTGGAAAAAATGGTGTCGTCGCTACGATTCTGAATGACAGTGAAACGTAATCTGTTGTGATTCAAATATCACATAGGCTGCACATTGGGGCATCAATCCTAGATAAAAGAAAATGATGATTTAAAAAAAATGTGGCCAGTGCGTAGCCTTGCCAGGACAACTTTCTCCTTTCGATCGTTACGGAAGCAAGAGGGCCAAAAAACAACAAAAGGTTTCATTTGAAAAAGCTCGTTATCACGTTTCTTACGCCAAGTCGACTGATAACTAGCGCGGAGCCGAATCTTGAATGTAGGATCAAAGTCCATATATGGAACAGGTACGACAGTAATAGCACCAAAGCAGACAAACATAGCTGTGGTGTCAGCGAGTTCGTAACTGTGAATATCGACTTGACCCGATATTCAAAAGAACTGGATAAAAACGGAATATAAAGAAAAATGGGTCAGTCTGTTTTGAAAATCGGTGACAACAAGGTGAGAACTAATGTGAAGCGATTCCAGGGCCAGTAGAGAACCAAAAGAGTTACTATAAATAGTTGGTGTATTACATAGTTTCTACGTGATCCAGGACAAGACAAATGGCTTACAACTTGGCAGTGAACAAAGAAACTGGAGGTGATCTTGTTTGCAACCAATGAACTACGACAAACTATAACAAAGCCATCAGAGTCGCCTAATTTCGAACTATCCATATAAATGGGAATAGAAGAATGATTCGAAAAATGTTCGGTAAATAGAAGACGACATTTGCAATCGGGAGTATCAGCCTTCCTCAGGTGACTCAAAGAATAGTTACAATGGGGTATGGTAATAATCCATGGTGAGATCAGCTGAGACACAGCCCTGAGGGACTCCTTGTTCCTGTAGAAAAGAATGGGAAAGCAAAGAGCCCATAGGGACCTGAAATTGCCAATCCATTAAAAAGCTCTGGATAAAATTGGGTAAATGGCCACACAACCTATATGAGTGAAGGTCTCACAAAAGGCCATACCTCCACGTAGTATCACAAGCCTTCTCAAGATCAAATAATAGGGACACGAGATGTTGTCACATTTTAAATGGAATTAGGTGGTCCAAAATGGAGCATTGTCGTCGGAACTCACACTGTATGGGTGAGAGGAGGTTGTATGATTCGCAGAATCAAACGAAACGAACATTAACCATCCTCCCTAAGACCTTACAGAGACAGCTCGTCTAAGCAATTGTATATTAATTAGAAGGAATCTTAGAATCCTTCCCAGGCTTAGATATAGGGAGAACAATAGCTCAGCATCAAGCATCAGGAAAAATATTATCATGCTTGATCTGGTTAAAATCAACCAGAATAATAGCAAAAGATGCAGGAAAAAGATGATGCACCATTTTGTAGTAAATATCATCAAGTCCAACTGATGTACTGTCAGACCAGTGAAGAGAAAGCTTGAGTTCCACCAGTGTAAAGTGGCATATTATTCATGGAGACGATCAGCTCTAAAGGAAAGAGGCATTTGCTCTGCCCAAGACTTGATGACCAGGGAGGTGGTGATGAAACAAAAATGCTAGATGCACGAGAAAAGCTTTCGCCAAAAGTATCGACAATGTTCTTGGCATCAACATCTTCCTAGCCATTGAAGAACAAGATGGAAATAGGATGGGAAGTATACTACCCATTGATGTTTAGAGTCTTGTTTCATATGCTTTTGGAATTGGTATTAGAAGAAATACTAGCTGTAATCTTAATTCAAGATTCATTCTGGCTTTGACGTCTCACATGCCGAGCATGTGTACGAGTCTGTTGAAAGCAATGCAGTTTTAAAGTGTGAGATTTTTAATGACTTGTCTGGGAGCCTTCTGTGGCCATTTGGCAAGCAGAACTCCATCATGGACGAGGTTATCATGGAAAACGTGTATATATTTCAGAAATAGACTGAGAAGCTGCCTGAAATACAGTCAGAGTCGGTCACTGCTACTGTACAGTTGTCTATTGATGGCATACAGATGATGTCAGGTTCAAGTTCCAAGAGAGCAGTAAAAGAGGGCTAGTTGGTCTAGTCAGATTTCCATTGAGGCACTTGGGTCGGGTGGCAGTGACCATGGTCAGTCTCCCATGGCCAGTCAGATAAGAAAATGATCACTACCTCGTGGGATACTGCCAACTCTCCAAGAGAGATGAGAGAAGAGTGAAAGGGAGCAAAGAGACAGATTAATAGCAGAAAAAGAGACGAAGAAAGGTTGTGATTCGAGAACATACACTCTAGAGAGCGACCCCTTCCATCAATATTAGCACCTTTTTAACTTTTGGAGACTGTAATAAACACAATCTCCTCTATTACTATTTCCAAGGGTTAAAAAGGGAGACGACAACTGTTCAATGACAGCATCAAGGCCTGATTGATCATAAGTCTCTCTAGGAGACAGGTAGAGAGAATAAACAGTGTAGTGCGGCCCAAGGAAACACGAATGGTGACAGCCTCTAAGGCCGTATCGAACTGCAAAGAAAGAGTAAGCAGATGCCGGGTAATCAGTCGTGTGACCCCTCCATGCACTCGCCCATCACACAACCTGTCACTGTGATATAATGAAAATTACCAAGAGGTGACTGTATTAACAGGTTTCAGAACTGATACGATAAGTAAGTATCTGGATATTGCTACTTCAGTACAATGCGTATGAAGACAGAAAAGTGTTACCAACGGTTTGTTACAAAGTATGGCAGTGTTGACAACAATATTTAATTAGAAACAGATGTATAATATTAAAAACGTTAAGTTGCGTGAGTAAACGTAGTTTTCTGATTAATTTTGAAGTAATTCTAGAAAGAGAAAAGGATAATTCTGATTTAAATGTTTTTTATTTTATTTATTTATTAAATGGTGGTTATAAGACTGATAAAATTGACCGACTTCAGATAAATTTAAGGTAGTATTTGTTTGTTGAATTTCCTACAAAACTACAAGATGGCTATCTGTCCCTAATTTAAGGACTCTTGGGATATTCTTTTACTAACAAATAGGGGGATTTACTTACATTATAACACCCTTACGGCTGAAAGGGATACGAACCTGCGATCCTTTGACTACGCGTCAAGCCCTAACCATTTGGCGTTGCCGGGCCTTTGGGTAGTGAAAAAAGCATAAAAAGTTGGAAACTTATTTCGGAACTTATCAATTTTTACACTGAACAGTGACTACTTTTATTTCATGTATTAAAACATTAATTATTATAAGAATTCTTTATTAGAAATTCTGATTTTTTTCTTTACAAAATACCTATAATGTTTACTGAAAGTGCCAAATTTCGTGGAGATACATAAATAATATCGTATCAGACGATGTATCGACACAGTAGGATTACGACTTGGTTTGGTATGTTTTTAACTTCGTCCTAAGGTACTCGAGGGCGATCTGCGCTAGCCGTCCCTAATTAGCAGTATAAAACTAGAAGGAAGACAGCTACTCATTACCACCCACCGCCAACTCTTGGGGTATTCTTTTATCAACGACTTATAAGATTGACCGTGACGTTATAATGTCCCCACGGCTTTAAGGACGAGCATGTTTGGTGTGACGGGGATCCAAACTAGCGACATTCAGATTACGAGTCGAGTACCTTAACCACCTGGCTATGCCTGGCCGTATCACGACTTTACTACACGATATTCGTACGTATGTCTCTATTGCCACAATCCTAGTGAATGCTACAGTTTATATGTTTTTACTGTTCAATTTTAAAGTTGTATATACGAGTCTACGGCTTGACATCCTTTAAGTTTACATACGCCTAGTTTATCTCCTTTAAAGTTGATATATATCTAGATAAAACTTACAGGCGTTTAATATTCTTAACTGTACACGTTTTAAACATCAAAACATATATTCAAAAAAAAAACGTCATAATTTTAGACACGTCACTTTCGCGGATGTTAAACAGCATCTAAAATGTACATACGTACATATTTCAGTTAAAAAGCTGCTGAGCAATAAATATACAGATCAAATATTATGTGATTAAGCTGTAGCAACTACAGTTGATATGTGATTAAAGCGGGTATCAGAATATGTTTTTATAGTCATGTACAGTTGAAGTATATTTATGTAAAACATAAATGTAAATATTCATCATAAAATATTCGACTCATTTCGTGCAAAAACAATCGCATAGTGCAGTTTTTGTTTGTATAGCTCAGAAAATTAAAATTATTCTTACCAAGTTACAGCTAATCTTGTAAAACACATGCTAGATAAATAAAGCCGTAAATCTAGTCTATCCCAGAAGGCATCATTTCCACTGTAATTACCGAGAATATGTTGAGCTGTAAACCTTTGGGTCAGCTATTTAGGTATGAGAGAAAGAAACGAAACAATTGGGGATAGTTAACCTTTCATTGTGTGAAACGTCTTCCATTACTAGTAATGTCTATGTTTTAGTTGGTGACAATAATAGGGTGTGTCTTCAAATAATCTGTTTCAACAAATTTATTTTGATTTCTTTCTTTTAGAACCGGCTATAAACTCTGCAATTTATCACAGTTGCTGTATAAAGCGACACGTCACTGTTTCCGTTCTTTGAGCAGAATAGCGTAGTCTTCGATTTCGCTGAAAACAACATGACGCAATCACAGCTCCTGCGCCTGCTCTCACAGTTCACAGGGCTTGTTTCTAAATTTAGCTAGCAAAGCCGTAGTTGAGACTGAGCCGTACAGCGTCGTTGTTCAGTATCTGTATTGCTATTCAGTGGTATAAAGACTAATTTAGGTTGTTCTGTGCTCTTCTTCTCTTTGAAAGAAATGTTAGATGAATGTTGTTTAATTACTATTATATTTTAAAGCAATTAAATCACTGCTATTTTCAAACACATTTAATATTTCTCTCTATAATTTTGATTTTATAGCTTGCAAGGTTCAACGATAAACTGTTATAAGATGGAACAGATCAGGGCAAACTTTTTTATTTTCTAAATACACACTAATACAGAAAATGCTCTCATCGATTAGTAAATTGACCTAGTATAACATAACGTTGTTTCATCATAAATCATGGGAATTGGGAACAACAAGACGCAGTTCCAGTACGCCTCACCCCACGTACCATACACAAGATTTCAACTGACGCAACGTGTAACCGCACGCAGGACTGCACTGCATCACGTGATCACGATTTTCCTTGATTGGCCAGCTTGACGAAGCAGACGACTCATAGTTGCTGTTGCACTATGGGTAGAATTAAACAGCTGATTTCGAGCAGAAGATGACTGACATTCAGAAGGGTAAGAAGAAGTAATTAATATTTGGATTTGTTTTTCGTTTTCTATATACCTGATGTTATACATATATATCGGCGAAACTTTTAAATTGAATTTATATTAATTCACTTCATGTCATACAGATATGCGTTAGAGTGTAATTTATGAGTAATACACAAATATTGATTGCAAATTAAATTTGTCTTGTTTGTTATACTTGTAGGTGTGCATCTATTCTGTCGTTGAAGAAAAGTACTTCGTAATTGTATGCTATATATAGTTACACTGTGTTTCTCAAGTGGTGCTGAGGAACCAGTTACTAGAAACATCACTTTCATCTGACAATAGAGAAACTGAAGCCACGTAGTCTGAAGTCAGAAATGGCGCCCCAGTGCTCGTAAGTACAGTTAATTTGTTGGACTTCTAACGATATTTTTCAAATCTAATTTCTCAACTGTCATTAGTAGAAAACTGCGTTGAAATCACCATTATATACATTTATTATATATATCTAGTTTAGTGCGCATATCATTGACATTAGCGGATTCGTAATTTATTTTTTATATTCCGTAAAAACGTTTGAAAATGCTTTTTCTGGACAAATTGTCAGATTCTTAAAAATCAGAATAGAGGTATGAGATTGTCTTCACATAATTTGCATTGAAGACGTTTTCCAGACTTCATTTCAAACAAACGTTATCTAATTTCTTTATATACGTTTACTGCTTGTAACATTTACAGATACACATGATGAAAATAATTTTGTACTGAATATAAACTGTCTTATTGAAATGAACTTTTTGTTGCAGTACACAATAATTTTACTCCAGTCATGGAGTGCTACCTTAACAATATTGTTCATTTCTACAATTACTTTGGAAGGTGCTCTTAAAAGTTACTATTCGAAGTGAATAAAGCACTTTCCTAACGTGTGACAATTTAGGAAATCATTTATTGTTTGGAATCAAGTGAATATTTATTGATAGGTTTATCCAAGAACTGCACTTATATCATTAACAGGGATATCAGACATTTTGTGGAGTAAGGTAAAGCATTTTAGTTTCATTTCATGAAAACAAATTACTTAATATTTCAGATCTTGTCAGGTTTCCAAAACTGGGACAGATGGTAGCGTTTACCAGACATTTTGTTTTAGTTTTTGTTATTTCGATTTCTTATGAATACCGAGTCCCGGATAATTAGCACATGTCACTTTTTATTTTTCAAGTATAATATAAAGTATTTTTTATAGGCTTATCTATAGTAGTCACCTATTTCAAATTATTCAATTACACTTTATCCTAAATACTGAGTCGCTGAAGTTTAATGTACTACAGGTTTTAGTTACACGCTGTACCACTAGAGGAAAGAATAAAGATCCAATCTGAAAGCACGGAATGCTCTCACACTTCTGTTGCTAGGTTCTTATGAGCATGCGTACCGGAATAGCCAGGTATATATACATATTGTTCGTCACGAAATTTCTCCGTCATCAACTACGGTGATCAATAGAAGAACGTTGGACAAACAAGACATTTAATGACATTTATTTTAAAAGATGATTTAACTGGATACATTGATATTCAGATATACCTTTAAACTTGTTTTTTTTTTTTTTTTAAATCACCAAATTCTATATTTTTTAGTGGAAACATTTGGGAATTTTCCGTCACGTCACAAGCTTTCTGTTATGAAATTTAGTTCTAAAAATGTTTACTTGGTTAACATTGATGTGCAAGTAATATGGTTTGAAATGTAGTTAGATGAAAACTAATATTCGCTAGCTTTCTTGTCTCCCACTGTGACTGCACATAAATGGTTACCAAATCTAGATAAGGTTTACAAATACGTCACGTTCTGTTCGATCTGCTGAAGTTCAGTTGTTTTTTTATTTATTTATATAAGTTCATTTAAACGTTAAACCAAACTGTAAGGATGACAAATAATTTAAGGGTGTATCAGAAGGGAAAACATGATTTACAGGCGTTCAATTTCTAAACGGTGACCGTATTTTTTTTTATTGGTACTCAAGTAATCTTGCAGTACGAAATCTGAGAAAATGGTTTTCTTTGTTATCTCTTTTTATTGTTTTTTTTTAAACAATAGAAAACAAAATACCGAAATCAAAAAAGAATATTGTTTTGTTTGATAGAGCAAACGACATGTTTTCTTACAAATATTTTCATTGGAAATTGGTAAACGTATTTATAGTATTACTTAAAGCACAATTTATGTAAGTGAATCTTACTTTGTATACTATTGCGAAAAGAAAGGAGTTGAATTTTATCTCCAAATTCCAGAAACCAGAAATAAAAAAAACAACTTTAACCACATTTTCAGACACGAAAGCTGCTAATAATTAACATTAGTATTATTTTACCTAAACATCGATATTACTATTACGCTGTTCGTATACGTTATTGATATTAAATGACTGAAACGCCAATGTCATAAAAGAAAGGTATTACTTATAACCTACCAGTGCTTCTGAGATATATGACATTTTTAGATGAAATACTTTGTAGAATTATACATTTTTATATGATCTTAATGCTTATATATATATATAAGCAAATGAAAAGAGGTTATATTATGCTCGAAGGTGTATTCGTACTGCAGTCTTGGTCCAACTTTTTCACTAATATATACATGCTTTTTTAAAGCATTCATGCCTGAAAAGTTGCTTTCAAGTATCGTTACCCAATAAATGGTGTCCTACATATGTGGCCACGTCATTAAAACATATTTAAGTAACTCTACTGACACGTAATACTTAACTTTGAAGTGATATTCTAAGTTGACATTATATATCTATATGTGTTAATACATATTTAAAGATAATATTAACACTAAAGAATTAAGTAAAAGAAAACATAATCGAAAAAAGGATTGTGTTAAGAACAGCACATCCAAACCTCTGACTAATGTTAGTTTGTTATAAGCAAAAACAAGCCGAGACAGATCTAAAAAATAAAGAACGCTGAACCAGTTGAAAGGATCCTAGGGTACAAGCTATAACGTGGGATACAGAATGTACCCTCGGTTTTGGAGGTGACTGTGGAAGTAAGACCCACATTGCGGTGGGGATACATCGTCTATCAGTTTATTTTCGTGTAATATTTATCCATTGTTTAAAACTACTGGAGGAAAGTCCAGCAACGAACAATCTTTGATTACCATTGGTAAAAAAGGCTATTGATTAAAAATAGTAGTTGACCATTAAACCAGTGATTCTCGTCTTTGTACTTATATTCAATGACCTATGAGTATTTTACGGAGTTTTCTGATTGATTTTTATGTGTGTGATATATTACATATATCAATTTCACGATGTAGGTCAACTTAAATGGTACACAATGAATTAGTATCTTTAAAATACTGCTGTAACCATTATTTTGGGCTCTTGCCAAGTTCGCGAAATAACGACAGTTGTTGTACTCTGTGTGGCAACACTAGGGATAAACTCCTCTTCCGTTTTATTAAAAGAAAATTCCTTCCTGCTTTTACCATCATGATTTTCCTTTATAGCTATTATTTATGCGAAGTTCCACCATGTATATGTATCTAAAGTCAGAGAAACCGGGTACGGTTTCGTTTGAAGTTTTAAGTGTTGTATCATCTTTGCAAAATAACACATCTGAAGTCACAGAAACCGAAACTTGATACGGTTTCGTTTGAAGTTTAACATTTATGTTATGTGCGCAAAGTATTAATCTGAAGTAATAAAAATTGAAACCGAATTAGGTTTTATTTGAAGTTTATATTTTGTATTATGTGTGCAAAGTATCACCATGTATTTATTTAAAGATACAGAAACTAAAACTGGATTACGTTTTCTCAAATTTTCAACTTCTACGTGACGTTATTGTCAAGGCATAGGAAAAAAATGTTTCATTACAAAGTAATACATTTATCAGGAATATTATGGAAAGAACAACTGAAATAAATATGAAGTATTTTGTAGACATTCCACGCTGCATTTAGCATAACAGTGTATCATAAAAAAGGAAGAATGATATGTTATTCTCCTGACGTTTGACATATGATTGATAAATATCTTCGATAAGTGTCTTAATCGTAACATTCACGTCTTATTGTGATATAAAACCTAATAATTACATAATTGATACAGTTTAATTTTCTTTTACATTTTTTTAAAATTAATATTCCGTTAATATTATTGTAGCTTGCCCACACTACGTCTAAAGACAGGATTATTGGATATAATTAATAAAATATTTTATGTTAACAGGTAGTCTTAATTACTAATCTGCTTTATGCTATCAGTTTTTAGCTTTCTTATACTGAAGGACAACTTATGCGATACGTAGACGAAACGGCCAAATCAGGGACCCTTAAGATTTAGGCATAGCCACTCCTAATCCAGAACTGTTTTATAGACGTGGGACGGCCAACAGCTGCAAACGCCGCCTGTTTTGGTATTTTTAGTCGAAACGTGCAACTGATTTTCAGTTAACACTCCTATGTTTGAAAGTACAGAACATGTTTAAGGGCTCTAATTTTGAACTTTTCGATTACAACTAAGCGTGCGAACCAGTGGGCCACGCTTTACCCAGTTAGTAAGTTGAATCTAACTGTTAACCAGTTTCTTGCTATCGAGTTAATTCTCTGTCTCATGTCAACAAACAGGTTTTAAATATCGACACCTCTTATACTATGACAAATTTTCCAAAACCTAACCACACACTGCAAAACGTTATTAGTGAAACACGGTTTCTTCACCATCTCTCTCTTATTATAACTTCCAGGAATACAAGTCTTTCTGTGCGTTTAGTTAGCGAGGCGAGTGGTCTAGGGATTGGAGCATTGCCAAGACAGTGGTGTGAATAACCTTTAATATACCAATAATAAGCAAGATAAAAAAAATAGAAGAATACGATTTTTTCCCAAACTACTGTATTCGGAACATATGTTACTCTTGTTTTTATTAACAAATAAAAAATCACAAATATATGAACTAATAAAATAACTTACATATGATTGTGTTAAGTCATTTTCACGATAATATAACTTGGTAAATGTTACCTGTGAGGAATAAATATATGTAAAATTAACATTCAGTGTAATTTGGTTCAAACAGATAAATAAATGTGTTAACGCTATAAAATTATCTGTTTTTATTGAAATGTTTGTTTCATACTTTTATCGAAGCGTTACTCAAGAGAAGTACAACATAGTTCTCTTTAAGTTTGAACTAATAGACTGCATGGTTATACAACAATGTCCACTGCCATCTCTTAATTAGGAATTCACGGTTCCAAAGTGAAGAGCGCATTTTTAAGACAATATGACATGAACCACGAACCATCGAGTCGTTTTGTGTGAGCTGAATGATACAAATTCACTGTTGATGTCCGGAATTTATAATTATGGTAGAATAATAACAACAATTTTGGTTTTATGGACGCATTTTTTCAATTATGTAAAACTTAGAAAATATAAAAACTCCTAATAAAAACTGATAATTATAATTTATTGAGCAAGGCAGCAATAAGTAGGTGATTTAGTTATTTATTAACGTCTTGAATTACATGTAAGTGGAAGATGAAAACGGAGAAGCAAAACATTTGTTTATGTTTAACAAAGATTTACACGAGAGAAAATCGTCAAATTCATAACATGTATTTTTATTACAGTATTAATGTTCAAATGTCATAAGAAGAAAAACTTAAGCCGTCTGTTAAAGCATTTGGTGGATGTACACGATGAATTACTTAATATATATACATATTAGTATAATCAGTTAAAGATTTTGATGCCGTATTTCGTTTTTAATAAAGCACCTCAAAACAAAACGAAAATGAGCTTTGGTGTCAGAAATGTTGCGAATCGCGCGAAGTATGCGTTTCACTTGCGTGCTTTTATCATCAAACGCTTTTTGTTTTCACGGATGATGAAGAAAACTATCATCTGGATCTCAAGTTTCATCGAAGATAATGGTTAATTGAAGAAGGTAAGTTTCGTTTGGTCTATTAGTTGGTAATAGTTTTAGATTAGATAGAACTAACACACACTTATATATAATAATTGTGCAGGTTTACACCTCGGCAGAAACCGTGATTATGTGCTATGATTTACTGCTACACCTGTGATTTGTTTTTGTGTTCCAAGAATGATCAAGGCCAGGAGTGGGAGGTAACCAGTTCTGACTGGCATAAACACCAGTACTTGGGTGTTCTACTAAACAAGCTTCCAACATCATATGTTCATGCCTTTCCAGAGGAGAACTTTTCTGTTCAGTTAGCGAGAGTTATTCAGAGAAGTCGTGAACTACGCAAGTCAGTTCGGAATCCATGTACTGCATCGAAACCGACTGTTTCTCTTTTTAAGTACAGTATACTTATACTGTAGGGGAAATATGTATTTAACTCCTAACGCTTGTGTCTTCGGTTCCAGTTCTCGCTAAATAGGCAGTATTATTCATTTCATCGCTAGGGTAAGTTGCAGATCTTGTCAGATGACTCTAAGACGCATGACACTTTTGTTGCTTAGAAACAAAAGCATTGCACAAAACGTATACTTTATCTTATTTACTTACATTTAAGGTGGGTTTAGTTGTCTAGTACTGATAAAAGTGAAGTTATATTTATATAGGATTTGAAGAATACGAAGTATTGGTGCTAGTTAGCAGACAAGCCATTGAAAATACAGAAAATTAATACAAAGTCCAATTTCTCATTCGCTTCATCACTCATTACTGAGCTTCATATATATTTTTAGCATTTTAAGTAGCTCATCTGCTAAATAATTTGGATGAATAAACTAAAGGTATCAATATTCTTCAAATCGTATAGAGACATATGGGTTCATAGTTGGAAGTATAAAATATCTAAAGCATCACACGTGTGCAACATGTGCCCTTATCCAGAATTAATGAACAGTGTTAGAATTAAACTAAATATTTATAACTCAGCGACGAGTGACGAGTATAATGAGAGATAACGGTCTATATAGAGTACATATATATTTTATATAAGGCAGACAAACTAGAGTAACAAAGTGGCGAACGAAAAATGCTAGATTACATGTCATTACTGGTTCAGAACCACATAGGGTAATCAGAAAGATGTGACAGAATATAGGTCATTACCAGCTTTATATTTTAGAGGTAAAAATTAAATATAGGATGTTGTCACTTCTCTACTGTAAAAGTTAAGCAAAAGGGGATTATGAAAGCTGTCAGCTCTATACTATAGTGGATAAAAAAGATTGAGGAGTGGCTTAGAGAAAGTGATTGGCTCTGTATAATAGTTGACTAATGTTTATAAAGCAATGGATTTTTAGTTTCTCTATCATACACTTGTAGTTTATATACTAGTCGAAAAATAGTTTTTTGGCTTTTATTTCTGTGTTTTCATCAGCAGGGTAATAGAGTTGTTGCTTTTACTGTCTTGTATCAGCCTTTTTATTGTAGCCAATAAATTGTTTAAGACTTTGATTTTATGGTTTTTACTGAAACTTCTGTAGTGCTTGGATGGGTCTGCGGTACGTCTGATGACTTATAATGATAAAACTCCGGTAGCTTTTGTGCTTAACAATAAGCATAACGCATGTGTATTGTACTTGACAAAATAACTGAGTCAATGGCTTCTTGGTGCTGAGTTAATCTGTATTCTAATTAATAAAAAAGTGGCAATCTTAGTTTTTTGTACCTGATCAGCTATCTGCAGTTGTTATTATACAAATGCAAATGTTGATTTCTTGGTCATGACTGATATAAATCTCAACTAAAGTAACAACAGAGGTCTTAAATTTTTTACCCAAAGTGGATTTATACGTTAATCATTAAAATATCATAGACATTAGCTTTACAGTCAATAAGTCAACATAAATTATGAATTGTTGGTCGTAAGTGCCATTGTATTCTCATTGTTAAAATTAGTTTCTTGTTCTTTGTACTTTAGTTAGTTCAGTTAGCAAAGATGCTAATTGTTTAACCAATAGGCCCAGCATGGCCAAGCGCGTTAAGGCGTGCGACTCGTAATCTGAGGGTCGCGGGTTCGCATCTCCGTCGCGCCAAACATGCTCGCCCTCCCAGCCGTGGGGAAGTTATAATGTGACAGTCAATCCCACTATTCGTTGGTAAAAGAGTATCCCAAAAGTTGGCGGTGGGTGGTGATGACTAGCTGCCTTCCCTCTAGTCTTACACTCCTAAATTTGGGACGGCTAGCACAGATAGCCCTCGAGCAGCTTTGTGCGAAATTCCAAAACAAACAGTTTAATCAATAAATCAACCACGGTGTTGAGTTTTTAGCCATAACTGTGTTCGTATTCTACTAGGAAGATTAACGTAGAAATAGATTCATTTGTAGCAGCTGTCTTTTTCAGTTTAGCAAATAATTCAATGTAAATGCTGACCACGTGATCTTAGCTGTGTTTATATTTATATCAATATAAACCAAAGACGACACTTATTGACCCTTACTAGCCTTGTTTTATAGTATAAAACAGTACAATCAGAGTATGTTTTTGCGAATTGACTTTTGTTTTACAGAAGTGTTTCTAGAAAAAATGTGAAACTGATTCCAAAATAACTCTACAGTTGATTTGACACGCGAGGAAGCAGATTTTTATTCGTAACACAAATAGACAGTCTCTATATATTGATATTGGCTAGTTGCAGTTGTATGGCACTGGCTCCTAGACAGGATAAATTGTTTGCAACCACAAATGAATGATACGGCAGCATGCAGATAATTAGAAACAAGCCAAGACACGAAACGAAGTACATACATTCCTTTCATAACAAGGCAAAATAACTCGTCTGTAAAGGTTCCAATAAGATATACACAACTGAGGCCGTAGAGTGCTTTTATTTTTTACAGTTTATTCGCGCTTCACACTTTACCCATATAAAATATCTGCGCTGATTTGAAAAAAGAAAAGAAAAAATCGCATTCCACTCCATACTGAAACTGAATTGTTGCTTATGATTATGGCAGAAATATGCGGTAAAAGATAGATTTGTAAATCATAGAATCATTAACGATTCCCATTAAAGATATCACGTGTTTCAATCCATTGTATTGCTATACGCTGAAACATCTTATTTGTCTTAACGTAACTAGAATATTATAAACTTTTCTTTCTTTCATGCTTTTACGGAAAGATGGTATGGCAGTAGTTATATTAACTCTTGGGCTACTCTTTCACCAACGAATAGTGGGATTGACCGTAACATTGTAACGCCTCCACGGCTGAAAGGGCGAGCATGTTTGATATGACCCAGATTCGAACCCGCGTCCCTCGGATTACGAGTCGAACGGCTTAACACCCTTGGTCATGCCGGGTCAGAAGTGATTGTACTAGTTATTTTTAATAAACCAGAGTTTATACAAGTAGTGTGTAGACCACAAATAGTTTAGTAGCTTAGCGTACAAACGTCATCGAATATGTTTTGTACTTGCATATTTGATTCTTGTGCGAGTAATGTACAACATAAAAATTAATCGAGTTATCAAATTAATATGCGTTCTTTGATACACATATTCTATTACAGCAGAACTATTATTTCAAAGTAACTTTTGAAAATTTTAGTGTTAGTACAGAATAAACTTAGATAATAAGCGTTTAGCGTGTTACAGAACTTTCGTTAGTGTTCAAGGATTCATTAAGTATATTGTAGAGTGAAACCAAAGGAGAAAAGACTGTAAGCACTACGAAACACCATGTTTGAAAACTGTGTTTGAAGATTTATTAACGGAAAAAAAGTTGTGTTTATGACATTGGTTGAACTGATAGATTATTAGGAAGGAAACTAGTCAACAGCACCTGCGGTCTCAAGGCTCAGATATTATTGTTATTAATTTCTACAGGGACGGGTCGTGAAAGTTGGACCCACAGACTGATCAAACATTATTTGTACAAAGTTGTACATCCTGTCACAGTAAAAGATTTTTGTATTGTAAAGACAGCAATTCAGTTACGAGTTAGTTCCTCAGCATTATATACACCAGATTACTGGTAACAAAAGTATGACTTTGTATAAGAGCTCAGTAATTTATGATGAGAAACAACACGAAAAGTTAACATATTTATGTATTTCTTGTTTTAGCTTGTCTTTGATGGATAGGTATTGAAGATTTTAATGAGTTAGATCGTAGTAAAAAAATTGAATTCTTTCTATTCACCATAAAGAAATATTGCTTAATTTGCGCAGTAACTGGCCCGTTATAAAACACGATCATGTACAGATACTCCTAAATTTATTGATTAAAATTCTAATGATTAGTTTTATAAATGGAAGACGTTTATTGTCGATGTGGACATACGAACATCACATAGCTGGCTGTTATTGTAACAAGTACATCATGCTATGACATACACAATCACAATAATCATTTCTAAATAAAACTACAGTCTGCATATTTTATAAGACAAACTTTTATTTAAGTCTGTCAGTTACACGAAATAAGCGCACACACAACAAAAATATTTCATGAATACTCATGAATGAAATACTCAATACTCCGTATTTAAGTTACACATTGTTCAAAGCTGATCAGTCTCAACCAGTTATTATAATCCCTCTGCAGATCTTTATGCTAGAAAATGATCGAGATTTACTTACATCTGAATGAATTTTGTATTGAGTACAATACAAGCTTGAAGGTGAAACACAAAAGCAATGAAAACTTCTAGTAATGAAACGAAAGCCCCCCAGTGGCTCAGCGGTATGTCTGCGGACTTATACGCTAAAATCCGAGTTTCGATACTCGTGGTAGGCAGAGCACAGATAGCCCATTGTGTAGCTTTGTGCTTAATTCATAAACAACAACAACAACAATGAAACGAAAACTTAAAACTGTGTGTTTGTAAGGCATTTTTTTTCAAAATCTTGTTTTAATTTTTATCGATAACCTACAAATAATGAAGAATAGTTTTAACTTTCTAACAAAGAGTGAAGCAACGCTAAAAAAAGTTGCAGAAATGTTCCTAAAATACCATAACCCTGGTGTTCTACTTTCGTCTGGTCCCTAGTGTGTACTAGAGAATTCGGCCTTGTTTGAAAAAAGAGTTTACGACTTGAATCTTTTTACGATAACAAATTCGTAGCTAAAATTTGCTACAGAAAATTTGAAAGTGGATTCCTAGAACTTGTGGGCCCAAGGACTAAAAGACACAGGACTTTCTGCTTCTTTTTTCTTCGTCATTTTTAGGTGTTTACTATGACATGATTCTCTACTAAGCGACCTTGGCGTTGACTAGATAATAGATCATTGCTCGACCATAAAAGAAGAAAAATATCAGAATTTTAAGTGAGATGAGAGACATGTTTTAGAGTTCATATGCTGTGAAAAACAGCTGCAATTCAGGCAGTTTACATAAAAAAAAGAATTGAAACTCAAAACGCTCTGTTCTCTGATAGCACGACTAACACAGGATTTATATTGAAAATTTATTATAATTTGTGTATTACATTTATTTGTTTATATTTCTTGTTGTTGTTGTTTAGAATTAAGCACAAAGCTGCACAATGGGCTATCTGTGCTCTGCCCACCACGGGTATCGAAACCCGGATTTTAGCGTGTAAGTCCGCAGACATACCGCTGAGCCACTGGGGGCGTTTATATTTTATAGTATTATAAATCGTTTGCTGTTCTTTGTTATGTAATAAAATCAATATAAGACATGCACTTGTAAAGTTTGTTTTGGAGTTTCGCACAAAGCTACTCGAGGGCTATCTGTGCTAGCCGTCCCTAATTAAGCAGTGTAAGACTAGAGAGAAGGCAGCTAGTCATCACCACCCACCGCCAACTCTTGGGCTACTCTTTTACCAACGAAAAGTGGGATTGACCGTCACATTATAACGCCCCCACGGCTGAAAGGGCGAGCATGTTTGGCGCAACTCGGGCGCGAACCCGCAATCCTCAGATAACGAAGCGCACGCCTTAACGCGCTAGGCTATGCCAGGCCTCACTTGTAAAGAAAACATTATGGTCTTCTTTTAAACTTATAATGTTCGCCTCCTAGTTCTAAAGTGAAAATTTTCATTTTTGTTTAAAGATACTTAAACCTAATTTGCACATTGCATAACAATCAGGATCTTTGTTTCGTTGACGTTGATTGTTAATTTTAACAATCGAAAAATACCCATTTTTGTTTTATTTACCATATGTAAATCTGTTCTCGCTTCAAAACATACGGTAAGGGTATGAAGATAAGTTTTATATGAGAGAAACTTGAAGAATTAAAATGGTTCAGTTTTCTGGATATCGAGTTAACATTATCTTAGAGACAGGGAATGTTGATGTCAAGATTGTGTTGTTTGAACGACAGGTGTCCTGTTATAAAGTAATTATTTTTTATTTAAACCGGAAGTGAGTGTCAATTTTAGTCACTTTTCTTACCAGTACAAACTTATAACACAATAAATACCTTCCACAAGTAATCTGTGTAAAGAGCACTCAAAGTGATAATGTTGGCCCAGGTGTTAGATCAAATAAATGTTGCTCTGTTGTCGTGTATAAGTAAAACAGTTAATTGTTATTAATACACTTTTAAATGCAAACAGCATACTTGTATAAATACTTTATTATCACAAGTAGAGGAAGAGAAACTTTGAGATAACAGTTAATGTTTGTTACAAACTATCTGAAATATAATTTGTGTTGAGTTAAAACAGCTTAAGTGCAGAGAAATTATTAAGTAATTGAAAGTGGAAACTCAAAGTTCAGCAGACAGAGCAGCAAACTCGTAAATCAGATTTTGTGTGTTGTAAACAGATCATAGTACCATTCATATTTTTTGTTTACCCTTCTTACCAGAGATGTTATTTTAGGGACATATCCTTCAATATACGTTTTAAAGAATTAAATAAATGAAAGTTCACATAACAAACAATGTTAGGATAGTAACTCTTAGTTCAATTTAGGCTGTTTTTTTTTTATTAACTTTCTGTAAATTGTAAGTAATTCAATAGTTATTTTTCCTAAACATCGTGGAACATTTATCTTTGTAGACTATCACAGTAATACCAGCTCCGGTGTCGTTTCAGACATACAAACAACTGATCAACATTACATTTTTTTATGAATCACTAGTTCTGGTCGCCAGTGGTTGTTTTCGAGGTGTCGTGTTTCTAGGGGTATAATTGTAGGCTGTGGATAGAGCGCGGGTGGGACCAAACAGCGTGTTCAGACATCAAGCTATAACAAATTTTCTAGGATCGTTTAAAAGGATAAATGAATTTTTAAACAAATTTATTTCTGTGAAGAGTGTAAATTCGTACATCTATATCATTATTCATCAAAGGCACTCAATTGAAATGAATGTAACGGCTAGTTTCAAATTTAATCGTAAACAAAGAAATGCTGCATAAATAACTTAAATACTATTGGGCGTAACATGTCTAGATATTTCTAAATAACTTTATTCACCATGGAAGTTGTAAAAACACATCCAAACAATATGCCGTAACAACTACGATTATTTTCAAACACACGCGCATAAACACAAAATATAAGGCCTTTGTAAGTCACGCCCTAAAGAATCTGCAATTCATACTGATTTGACAAACTTCAAACCAGTAGCTTTTAACATGGATATGACAGATGTAATATAGTTCACACATTATAAGCTAACATTTTTTATTATTATTATTCTCATCCACAAGGTTTTTGAATTCGTTAATGTAACGTCAATCTTGTCGTTTTACCTTGTTTCAATTCCGCTATTAGAGTGAACTGGACACACAATATTTCATCAGAATGCTACATTCATTGATAAAAAGCGAAAATGAGTCGTCATATGTTTAAGCGTGTCTGAAATACTTGGTTGTCATTCACAGTTAACAGAAGCCATTTATTTAACAAAGAGTATTACTCAAAGATCTCAGACATGCACATACTTATATGTGAAAATTAATCTTAGCTTACAGTGTTTCTGAAGACCGACATCCTTTTCGGTACGAGAAATGTTTAGAAGTGAATATATATCGATACTGTTTCCTATTGTACGAGGCACAGTTATGTGATCAGATTTGTAAGTGATAACATGTTAATCACAGCTGAAGTATGCAATTTTGAAAGGAAAGTACGATGTATTATTTTATGTTATCACATATTGATGAAATCACTTATAACGTAATAGGGTCACCGTATTGAATAATAATATCATTGTGGTATGTTTCATTTTCCATCTTTAGTCATATCGTCAGAAATTTTCAAGCAGGATTTATGAGTAAATGACTCGCAGAGTAAAAAAAACGTTTGCAATTTGTTAACTTATATTAAGCAGGTCGTTTGTCTTTAAACGGTTGGTTATCTTTATATTTACCTTCTTTCATTACTGAGGGACCAGCATGACCAGGTGGTTAAGACTCTCGATCGGTAATCCGAGGGTTACGGGTTCGAATCCACGTTGCACCAAACATGTTCGGCCTTTCAGCCGTGGGGACAATATAATGTGACGGTCAATCACATTTGTTGGTAAAAGTGTAAAGCAAGAGTTGGCGGTGGATGGTGATGACTGTCACATTGCTAAATTAGGGACGGCTAGCGCAGATAGCCCTCGTGTAGTTTTACGCGAAATTCAAAAACAAACCATTACTGAGCATGAAACATATTTTTCAGAAAAGGACGTATAAATAAATACGTTTATGCAATGCAAACATCTTTAATTAATGGCAAAATCTCATTAATACTAGAACCATGATAATATAGTTCTCTATAGTCTGATTAGTAATTTTTTGATATTTATCAAGTCATTTAAAGTGACCTATTAAATTGATATAATGTATCGTTTCATTTTATCTGCGCATGACAACAGCAACTTGAAAATCTTGTTTGAAATACAGGGGGTCACTGAGGTAAGTTTCCATAGTGATTGGGCAGTAAAACAGATTCAACTACGAACTACACATTAATGAGCAATAAGTACATGACGTGCACCATATTTTAGTAGAGAAGAAAAAAGTAGAAAAGTGACGCTTGTGGGTACTGATTTTGTCGAGGTAAAAATCCCCATATAAAGCTGTAAAAAATGTGTTTATATCAGCCATTGGTAACCACACAGGGTTTTATGTTATAATATTTTAAAGTAACAGAAATTTCTGGTTGTTTAGACCTACTTCGGAAATGTTAGAATTAGGTCTTTACCAGTAATCAGTAGAACAATATTAGACTAAATATTAAATATTGCCTATAAGAACGACGAAATATAGGTCTATTAAATTTGTGGAAGGTAACGCATTATTCGCATAATATTTTTCAAACATTACTAAATAATAATTTGAATTTACATCAAATATTAGACTGTACATGTCAAATATTGCTTTCCATTCACGTATCTTGTACATGTAGAGAAACTTCAACGTACCAGCGTCTTAAAAAGCAACGGTGGCGGCCGTGAAGGATGATTTGTGCGTGTTTGCAGTATTATGAATTATGTTATAAGCGCCCCAGGTTGTTTATGATATTTAAGAGGATAAACTATACATACTTTGTTGAGTAATAACTGTCCTTGAGTTGAGTCCTTCTTCTAACTGGTTTAACCTCTCTGATTGGTTGTTTCTGTCTTCTATACAGCTTGTAGCAGCTGTATATGAATTGAAGCCAAACTAATATATTCAGAATCGTTGTTGATTTAATAGTTAGTTATTGACATTTCAATAAAAGATACATACAGTGACTAGGCAAGAAAAACAGAATCACTCACAGCGATTGTTTGGAGAGATTAAGGAAATCTGGCTATGAAGTCAGCTTCAGGATCTGTTTATTTGTTGCTAAGCACATAGCTGCACAATGGACTGTTTGTGCTGAGCTCATCACATGGGTCAAACCCAGAATTTTAGCATTATAAGTTTTCAAACTTATCGCTGAATCACCAGCTAGGGGGAACTACATTTAAGAATGAGCTGTTACAATTCTATATAGTTCACAATCATCATTGATAGCCTTTCGTTGCCGTTCATAGTTAAAGTTTTATGGTGGTTTAATATTCACCCCTCGGGGGATTATTCTCCTCCAAACTTTAACACTGATTCGAAAACCTCGAATACAGAGTGGTACGTATTTATGAAGGCCTGGCATGGCCGGGCGCGTTAAGGCGTGCACTCGTAATCCGAGGGTCGCGGGTTCGCGCCCGCGTCGCGCTAAACATGCTCGCCCTCCCAGCCGTGGGGGTGTATAATGTGACGGTCAATCCCACTATTCGTTGGTAAAAGAGTAGCTCAAGAGTTGGCGGTGGGTGGTGATGACTAGCTGCCTTCCCTCTAGTCTTACACTGCAAAATTAGGGACGGCTAGCACAGATAGCCCTCGAGTAGCTTTGTGCGAATTTCCAAAACAAACAAATAAACGTATTTATGCTCCATTTCGCTGTAAGACCGAAATATCGGCTATCTTGTTCATAATGACAGGAAATGATATCCGGTAGTATAATTGTACTTTAAAATAGATTTAAAATCCTGATACAGAAACACACTCACACACACATATATATATAAATTGGTTGTTCACGCCTCGCACAGCGTTTGAACCATAAGGAATATAAAAGTATAAGGTGAAACATTTCTTTTTTTTTTATGGTCTAATTAAGAGATAACTTTTAGTGGGGGATGAGGATAAAGACTACCACCAAACTTGCGAGTACATATTAATTTTGAATCAGATTTTGTTATGTATAGTTACTATAATTTGATGTGCTAGTGTTAAGTGTTACACGGGAAATTGAAAGAAATGTTGTAATATGATTATATTACTTTAAATTACATTATTTTTGATTGACTTAAGTTGTGTTTAGTAGTGTGAGGTCACGAAACGAAAAACACGAACACTTTCTATTTCAATAAATATTTCCTTATGTGCTTCCGTGCGTATCTTTGTAGAAGTGAATTTGTTTTTTGTTTAGGTGACTTGAAAAGCAACAATAGGTGATTTTTGCCTTACATTCATACTAATTTCTCAAAATTCAAATATTTATTTTTATTGTTGTGTAAGCGCAAAGCTTCACAATAGGCTATATGTCATCTGTCCGCCACGGGATATCGAACCGCGTAATTTAGCGTTTAAGTTCTTAAACTTATCGCTGAATCTTTGTTGAAGAAATATCGATTAAGAAAATGTTTGAAATATTTTAGGCGTTTCTTCAACTTTTCTCGTTTAATCTTCGTACCGTTTACTATTTTTTGCTCTTGTAATTGATAAATAATTAGTTCTACTCACGTGTATACTCAGATTACAATATGTAACACAAATTTTGTTCCTCGATAGTAAGTGTTATTTCTTTATTGCTTATGTTGTAAAAGTACAGCAAATGGCCATTATTCCCTTCAAACTTTCCTTTTGTGATCTCGATAATGAAATTTAGAAATTAATCTATTTTCTAGGTAAAATCGGGCAAATTTGCCCATTTTCATTTACATAAGGTCTGAATAACACAACATATGAATCAAGATTTACATGTATTTATACTTAATTTGTACAAAAGTGTTTAGAAGTGAGTATTTTTTCGAGATTTGCGACTTTAATGTAAATCACTTTCACGTATCAGCCCCCAAATATAGACTCCCATCATGCTTTTGTTATACGGTCCCAGGTCACAAAAGCAAAGTATGAAAAGAAAAATAGATCTTTTCCATTTATTTTAGGCATAAGCAATTGAGAAATGACATTTCCTGCCCAGGAACAAGAAAAAGTAAATTTTTGTTACATAGTGTTATCCGATTATTTGGGAAGATTTTAGTAATTGCGTCATAACAAACTCAACTTTCAATTGTACTAAACCTTTACTGAAGTACCTTTAAAACAAGAGTATAGTTATTTGTTATGCGTGTTTTTCTTATAGGAAAGCCACATTGGACTATTTGCTGTGTCCACCTAGGAAAATCGAATCTCTGTTTTTAGCGCTGTCAATCCGAAGACTTACCGCTGTTTCACGAGGGGACTGTTTGTGATAACAGAACAATTACATTTTTTGTTTCGACATACGTTTTTGCCAGCTTTGAAAATTTTATTAATAGCATAATTTTTAATGCTGAATGTTGTTGTTTTTCAATTAAGCACAAAGCTACTCAATGGGCTATTAATACTCTGCCTATCACGGGTATCGAAAACCGGTTTTGTGTGTTATAAGTCCTCAGACATACCGCTGAGCCACTGGGGGGGTATATTTTTGAATATCCTTTACTTGCTTTTACTTATATCTAACTGGGTTTTCCATAATCAACATTTTTTTTTGGTTTTTGGAATTTCGCACAAAGCTACTCTAGGGCTATCTGTGCTAGCCGTCCCTAATTTAGGAGTGTAAGACTAGAGGGAAGGCAGCTAGTCATCACCACCCACCGCCAACTCTTGGGCTACTCTTTTACCAACGAAAAGTGGGATTAACCGTCACTTTATAACGCCCCCACAGCTGGGAGGGCGAGCATGTTTGGCGGGACTCGAGCGCGAACCCGCGACCCTCAGATTGCGAAGTGCACGCCTTAACGCGCTAGGCCATGCCGGGCCCATAATCAACATGAGAAAGAGGTTTGGAATATTCCAAATATTTTTTAAGTTGTCTAACAGTCTGGAAAACAAAAGTTTTTATTTTATAATTTTTTATTGATTTTAAAGTTACATACGTAAGTGTGTTTTTTCAATACATTACATGAAACATTAAGCTGGTATCTAGGTTGTTGTGCAGAATATAACAGCTAGAGCTCATAAACAGCGTCTCTTTTTTTTTTCTTCTAGTTATAGTGTTCGGTTAATTTGGTTATAGGTTAATCGTGTTTGTCTTATATACATGTCATATAAACGGTTGAAACTCCCGACTTTAAGCCTCCGGCTTATTCAGATGTCTGTTAATCTGATCTAGGTTTGCTTATATATAAATATATTAGGTTAAATCGTGACCTGGAGAAATTTATATTTATTTTTCGTTATTCGTGAAGCAATTGACATTTTTGTGTCATGTGAAAACTGTAGCACTTGATTCAACTCTCAATCTAAAGATCTATTGTTAGATTTAGAATACATGTAAATATAAGTTAAAGGTTCGTAAGGAAAACAAAAATACAGATATGGTGCTGATAAGACATATCTATATTTAGAAAACATGACGAAAGAACCTGATAAAAAACTGCCAACGACAAATAATACTATTAGGATTCTCAAAACTTCAGTATCGAATTGGTCTTCTTCGGGACCAGAACCTTTTCCAGAAAATGAAGAGAACTATACGGATTTGGAGTGGAGTCCCGAGGATCTTGCTAATATACCCGAACCCCCTGATGGAGGCTGGGGATGGATGATTGTATTAGCCTCCTTTCTATGTAACGCAGTTGTAGATGGGATTTCATATTCTTTTGGAATATTTCTTATGGAATTCGTTCACTACTACGATGCTTCCAAGTTCAAGACAGCATGGATCGGGTCACTTTTATCTGGAGGTTACATGAGTTCAGGTAAGTTTCATTTTTCACAGTTGATGACCTAACTAATGAGGAACAAACGTCATATAGATCATCATCAAACATACGAGTATAATATTAATTTGGAACCAAGTCTCATTATATTGGATCACATTTTAATCGTTATGGTTTGCTATTCAAAATGTTACAACCGATAACAACTGTGACGTTAATTTGAAAATTTCCTATTCTTTGATTAAGCTTGTACTCCATGGCAATTCTAGACAAATTATTTAAAATTGGAAATGTTTATAAATAATGTTCTGGTGTTTCAGTTAAATTACGTCTTTCTAATTCTGAATCAAAAAGCAACTGGTGTTTATCATCAAAAGCCCAACATAACTGGTTCATTGTGCGATAGAATCTATATGTTCTGTTCATACGTAAGATACATCTACAAAAATACCTACGCACTGTTTTGTTTGTGCTTTACCCAACATGAATATCGAAATCCGGTTTCTAGTGGTACAAGTCCGCAGATATACTGTTTTGTCACTAAGGGGTACCAACAAAGTAACTGCATAATTAGAATGAGGAGGAATAGGACAGCATAAAAACGTAAATGACAACAGTTCTTAAATGTAGTCAAAATTGTTATGTACAGTGCTATCATTTTGATTTTGACATTTTATTCCTCAAATTATGATAAGAATAACAGCATAAATAAATACGAGTTATTCATTTTGGTGAACCTAAATAATTGCACAATATTTTACACCAATTATAGTGTTATTTTGTGCTACTTTAGGCTTTAAATACCATGGCCCAGCATGGCCAAGCGTGTTAAGGCGTGCGACTCGTAACCTGAGGGTCGCGGGTTTGCATCCCGGTCGCGCCAAACATGCTCGCCCTTTCAGCCGTGGAGGCGTTATAATGTGACGGTTAATCCCACTTTTCGTTGGTAAAAGAGTAACCCAAGATTTGGCGGGGGGTGGTGATGACTAGCTGCCTTCCCTTTAGTCTTACACTGCTAAATTAGGGACGGCTAGCACAGATAGCCCTCGAGTAACTTTGTGTGAAATTCCAAAAAAACAAATAAAACAATTATATACCATTATAATTCTCCCCCCGCTAGTACAGCGGTATGTCTCCGGTGAGCATAGTTTTATGGCTGTGTTTATCTGGTTTCTTATTATGTTGAGTTTTTGTTTTGTTTCGTGTGCTGAGTCCCAAGGAATGTATAGTCCAGTATGGGTGATTTTTCGGTGGATTTCGGTTTTGAATTGTGTGTCGGTTCTTATAATTTTGAGGTTAAGGGACTTAGCACATGAAACAAAACAAAAACTCAACATACTAAGAAACCAGGTATGTCTCCGGATTTACAACTCTAAAATCAGGGGTTCGATTCCTCTCGGTAGACTGAGCAGATAGCCCTTCGTGGCTTTGCTATATGAAAAAAAAACACACACACCATTATAATTTAATTTACTAACAAGCTTTTCCAACGATGTTTGAAATGTTTAAGGTTTGTTACATGTTATACAGTTATATACGGGTGCAGAAAAAACATTGTAGGTTTGGATGAACTTATGGGATTATGACTGTTTGAATGTGTCATCATGTAGTTAATTTACAAAATATATGTTCCCAGTTTACTTAAAGTACAATTTTGTTTTAAAAACGTGTAAGAAAAAATGATAACATTATCAAGCAATAATTCAAACAAGATTATCGATTACTTAAAACAGGTGTCATTGTGAGTGGTCTAACAAATCGATTTGGCTGTCGACCTATCACAATAGTTGGAAGTGTGGTAGCTTTCGCAGCTTTCCTTTTAAGTACAGTGGCCTCTAGCGTCAATATGTTGATTTTCACCTATGGAATCATGGGAGGTAAGAACCAATTTTACTTGCACAAAGAAAATTGTTAAAAAACCAGAAACAACAGCAAAATAGTGGCAAAGCGAAGGTGCGTGAAAAAATCTTAATGTGAGTTATGATTTACAAATTTTATTTTACTTTAACAAATGAAATCCAACAGTGATTATGCTTATATGTAAAACACTATTCGTTTCTTGAAGCCCATATTTAAGTTAGAAGTAAGTACTTAAAAAATAGTATCTTGATGTGAGTTCCATAATGTGTTGCACGAAAAAAATCGCTTAAAAATTTTAGAAATATTAATTGTGCGATATAATGAAACATATTTATGTTACAGGAATTGGGTTCGGCCTTATCTATCTTCCTGCCATAGTCAGCGTGAGTATGTACTTTACCACTAAAAGAGGATTGGCTACAGGAATTGCTGTCAGTGGATCAGGGATTGGAGCTTTTGTAGTTGCTCCTGTGTGTCAAAAATTGCTGGAATTTTACAACTGGAGGGGAGTGCTTCTTATTTTGTCAGGAATATCGTTAAACTGTGCTGTGTTTGGTGCGCTCATGCGGCCTTTAAAGCCAACTTGTTCCTCCAAAGTAAAACCTCTTTTACAAAGAATTGCTGAAGAAAAAGAACAACATAGATCAGACTTACTGTGTAACAGCCAGTATATTTTAGTTCAAACTCAAGATGGTAACTTTGAAAAGTTTCCATTACACATTGGGGAACTTCATGGACAAGACGTTTACAGTTCTATTATTAACACTGAAACAGGAGTCCACTCCAATTTGTATTTGGAAGACGACCGAGATCCTCCATTTCCTACACTATCACCTATTGAAGAAATCAGTAAATCGCCATCAAGCTCAAAGGAGAATGAAGGCAACATCAAAACAGTGAAAAACAAAAAACCTCCTTCATGTTCTAGTAAAAAACGGTCACGTAGCTTAAGTGATGTCACAGTTCATCCCTTAGCAAATACCGGTTTCAAGACCCTTAGTATTGATATATTTCCTCATGGTGTGTTCTGCAATAAAGAAATCTGTTGCAACAATAACCGGATCATTCAAACATATAACAATTCATCAAACGCATTTACTCAAATTTTCAAAGGAAAAAGACTAGGCAATAATGTTAATGAGATGACCATGTGTCTCAGTAGCCTTGATGTGGATAATGAAACTTTAGAAAAGTGGCAACAGTTCGATGTTTTTCCACGTAGCACACTCTATCAGAACAAAGTACACCATGGGGCACTTGATAAACCATTGAATAGGTTTATTAGTGAGAACTTGACCACAAATGCAAGCCAGAATTCTTCCTTAAGACCACCTTCATGCGTAATTATATCAGGAAATAGCCAGCGGTCATCTCTTCGAAGCCACAAATCATCAGTCAAGTACGATCGAAGAGATTTACTTCGCCCACTTTACAGAAAAGACATTTTTTATAGTGGAAGCATCGTCCATTTGCCTCAATACAGACAATCCCAGGGAGAAGTGCGTTCTTACATGGCCAGTGTGACATCAATTCCTCAGAAAGCCAGCAGAGTCGATACTGTGCCTGATTTGATTGAGGAAAAGACCAAAAGAATCTGGACGTGTCTTCGTTTCTCCAACAGTTTCACCAGCGCGATCAGAGAATTACTTAATTTTTCACTGTTAAAGAATCCAGTGTTCTTTCTGCTGTGCATTGCGAACGTGTTAGGAATGATGGGATTCTATATTCCATTCGTCTTCATCTCTGACAGCTCTGTTGTAAAAGGGGTATCACGAGAAAAATCAGCTTTTCTCCTCTCCATCATTGGAATTATGAACACCTTGGGAAGATTTTTCTTTGGTTGGCTGGCAGACCGTACAAAAATAAATTCATTGCTTGTAAACAACATATGTTTGATTTTAGCAGGCATTAGTGTCTTTATTATGCCTTTTTGCGTATCATACATAACGATTGCAGCCTCTTGTATCTGCTTTGGACTTTTTATTTGTGAGTAACCTCTTTGTATATAATATTATTGCTTTATCGTTTTATTTTATACTTGCCTTGTATAGCAAATTGTAATATACGTATATACATAGGGTGTAGCACTAAGGATCAATTATCGCAAATAAGTCAGCCATGAGCTAAGTTTTTCATTGCAGTTCACAGTTATATAGTGAAGCATGTGATCTGACGATTATCTGGTGTAAATACATTCAAAATATTTTAGCGTAATAAATTGTATATTCTTCATCAAAGTTTTATGATAAACATTTGCTTCAAGTAACAAAGAAAAATCTGTCCCTGAACAGAATCTTATGTTCCAAAAATGCTCATACAGCCAAGCGATTCTAGGCACTTTTATTTGTTCTCATTATTTGAACTAAGGTCAAGGATTAAAATGGCAAACATGCGCAGTAGACATATAATCAAGTGACTTAACTTGAAATATATATTATTTTTATTTTCAAGAAGGGTTACAATACTTTATTCAACACCATTTATCTGCTGGTATTTGAAAATCAAAACAGGTAGTTTAGTTCAGCATTTCTGTTGTGTGTTAGTCGCTCAAGAAAAAATGAGTAATCTTTCCCTCTCACACTGTGGGTTAAATTGTAGATCTCTGTGTGTGTTTTAATGTTGAAAAGTATCGTGTAAACAAATATTAACTGTTATTTTTCTAATAAATAGACAGTTGTCAGAAATAACTTGATATTCAAGACACGGAAGTACCTTGGGGTGGTAAAACATAGTTTTCTTTCAGCTACACAGACATAGACAATTATGAGCATTGAGACAAATTAAACATTTGCAAAGGTAGTTTTGCATTGCACAAACATGATTAAAGTAGATTAATCAAATAATAACTGGCGTGTAATAACTAGAGCTAAAAAAAGTAAAATAATTCTAGTCGATCGTCCCAAATATGAAATGTAAATGATTGTTTGTTTTAAATGGTGTCATTTCAGTTCTCACTTGAAGAGAGACCACGTAACTTAAAGTGCTATTATAGATATATTCCACGAACCATAGCTAGGTCTAAAGAATTATGAAAACATTGAATGTTGTACTTACGTGGAAAGCTACAGGAGAAAGGAAGCCAAAGGTTACAACATAATGGTGACAGTTAACTTCAAGTATTTTGAAGTCTCATTATCAGAATGTCTCACCGCTTCAAGTTATCATCAGTATTTTTGCTTAAACATCTTGTTTATCATCAGTGGAAGTATAATGTTATGGGAATGTTTCTTATGAGCAGGGACTTGAAAGCTTGTAAGAATTTAAAGGAACATAAATGGTGCAAATGTACAGGTGAACTCTATAGGAAAACCTGCTTGAAGCAGTCAAGAATCTAAAAATGGGCCACAATTTCACATTTAAAAACAACAATGACCCGTAGCATAAGGCCAAGGCTACACTGGAGTGGTGTCAAAAGAAAAAAGTGAGTGTCGTGGAGTGGCCCAGTCATTGAATTCTTGTTATTAATTACGAAGTTACACAAAGGGCTATCTGTGGTCTGTCCGTCAAAGGTATCGAAAAACTAGTTTTTAGTAGTATCAGCTGGGGGATGACTTGAATCCAATAGAAATTTTATGATAAGGTTTGAAGATTGCACTCTGTCAACAATCCCCAACGAACTTGTCACAGTTTGTAGAATAGGCAAAAATGACACTATTCCTTTGTGCAAAGCTGGTAGAGACCTATCCAAAAACATTCACAACAGTAATTGCTGCCAAAGGCACTCTCACGAAGTTCTGACTTAGGTGGCTGAATATTTATGAAATCATCATATTTCAATTTATATATTTCATTTCCAGGTTTTTCTGATATTCAACACGTTAAATTTGATCATTAGAGTTTTTGAATAAAACCAAGGTGGTTAAAATTTCTTTACATTATTTGTATTCCATCAAAATGTGACATTATTGGTAAGGGGTGAAAATTTTTTTAAGGCAATGTAAACTCTTGAAAATTACAGTTATCCTTGAATTGCTAAGCCAGTGTGATACATTTTATCTACACATCTTTATATTACGAAATGTAGTTTGCAAGTATTTTGACTTAGGTAATTTGCCAAAACTGTAATAAGTTAGTGATGTAATTATGTATTATTGCAACACATCTTGTAACAAATTTCGCCATTTTGTGAAATAATAATTATTTCTCTATTTCCCTACAGCTGCTTACATATCATTAACATCTATAATTATCGTCGATATTCTGGGCCTAGACTTGCTAAGTAATGCATTTGGTCTTCTTTGTCTTTTTCGTGGTTTATCGACTATTTTAGGCCCTCCTTTAGTCGGTAGGTATTTTTTAAGAGTTACTACAAATGTTGGTTACTACATTTTTAATAGATTTTACAATCAGGCTAAAAATGGTGTTTTGAAAAGACCGTATATTGTGCATATCTTTTAAGTTCTTGAGTAGGTACTTATTAGAGTTGCATGGCATTTTGGGGGGTGGAACTGTTTATCTCGTGTATTTTAGACTTAAAATTGGGTATGGTTTGAATGATTTTATATAGTTTTGTTTCAAGGCACTTTCTTTGTTTTTAAGTAAACTGTGTTACCTTATATTAGTTAATGTTTTATGTTTGCGAATTTGTTTCTTCACAAACTCTTGTCGTTTTGATGTTAGTAACATTAAACTTGGCAGGTGGACACGGGAAGACATAGAGAATTGTCTTTTATATATAATGTAGCCCACTACCAAGGGGGCTAAAAGGTACTGAAAGATCATACAAGCATAATGAGGTCTAGGAGGAGGTTTCCAGGCTTGCTGAACCCAAGTCTTGCTTTAGATGCTAAGTTTCTGGCCCTTCTCGGGTTCCCCGGAACAATAAGTTTGATACGGTGTTCATCCCCTCCCCTCGCGATCACAAGAGGTACACGTGTTTAAGTGTCACACTTGTGGGTCTTAATGAATTTTCGGGTACAGATCTTTCCTTTAGTGGATAGAGGTAGGTATAAAAGTAACTTTGGTTAGTAGAAAATTGGTACACTGGGGTCTCTGTGAAGCATAATGGGGCTGTTAAACCTCTCAGCAGGAGAGCGGGTATTCTTTCTACTAGTTTAGTTCAATTAATTGATTAGCTATGCCCACTAAGTGTTTTATAAACTCAGTTGAAATTTGATAGAAACAACGTTTAGTTACATAGTCCCTTTGTCTTACCTTTTAATCATAAATGATTCAACTTCTTGAATTCAATTGCAATTCTTTTAAACAACTTATTTAAAAGCTAAAGAAACAATAAGATTAAAGAACAATAACTGGATGGTACTAGACACACTCATTCTGTGTATGAGAGCTATGATTTGAAATTATTTTTTAAATATTGCAATATTTTAAAAAGTAACATGTTATGTTCTTATTTCTTAGGATCAATGTACGATTTTACTGGTAGCTACGACACCCCTTTCTTCGTCGCTGGCTCACTTCTTGTTTGCTCTGCCATCTTAACAGTTTGGGTCCCGCATGTGTCTTGCTGGACTGTGCAAAATCATACAAAAGTTCTTGGACCGGAGCAACCTACTTCTGCTACTTGCGTGGTTTAAATCAAGTGGCTAAGTTGACCTCCGAGAGAAATACGTAGTGGTTATTGTGTAGGCACCACAAGCAAGCACTAGGTGTTAACAGTTTTCAGGGTCTAAGATCCCTTTTTAGTTTCGTATGAACTACTTATCTGTAAGGAGCTTTATTTAGCTTCAGTGAGCCAGTGTGCTTGTGAGAATATATATTATCCTAACAGTGAATGTTATGGAAAAAATAAACAAACTTGCACAGATATGTTCGAGAGTTCACAGACAGACGACAGATGATGTAAAATAAGCGATATGTTTTACTAAAGCTTATTTACTATAGTCAATGTCAAGGTGTAAAAATACAGAAAGGGCAAATAAAATAAGAGTAATAAAATTATACTTACTTTTAAAAACGAGAAGTTGATACTTTTCACCAAAAAATAAATAAAAAATATAATTTTTTGTGGAATGTTATACATATGCAAAATACGGGTATGTTTATGTTTTGACTGCTGTAAATCATTTAAAAAGAGACCAGATTCGGTCTCCTTAAAACACTAACTATAGTGAATGAAAATTACATGGAAAATGTATTGTTATAAACGAAACTTACATATACTTTAAATTTATTTTTAGTAAACATAAATAAGATTTAAAAATATAAAATTGGTCCCCAAACAGTGTTTTTCATTCGGATGATAAAAAGTACGAATTATGTTGCTCTCCATTAATACCTATCTCTTGCTTAGGAACAAAAATAAACATTTGACAAACACGCAATTCAGTTAATACGTACAACTTGCGTAATATAATTTCTAATTTTGTGGTGTAAGGGTAAGATGTGTATTATTATTATTTATAATCTTGATGTATTTCATAAATACATAAATAAGATATTAAACGAAATTTGTACCGTTTTTGTGGTATATTTTATGGAGAAGAGAATTTCGATAAGTAGAGAAGGAACATAATAAACGGTTTAAATATTTACAGAAAGTTGTTTGCTATGTTTATCATGATGTAATTATATGAGAAACAAATAGATGGGGTCCACCACTACCTCTTGGCACAGAGACATGTCTGATGTTTTGCAACGCTAGAAACCTGGTTTCGGTACTCTTGGTGGTCAGAGCACAGATAGCTTTGTGCTTAATTCCAAAGACATATCTGGGCTTTCTTTAGTTCGCAAAGTAAGTTTTGGTCTGAAGGAGCGACTTCTGTCGGTCATAATTATTGCGTCATAATACCCCGAAGCAAACAGAGATTAATAAGTTATTAGTTCTTATAGAATGAAGACGTTTTTGATTTTGCTAATGAATAAGATTTCTAAGGATTTAAAACACACCAAAATATACAATCCTTTACAGATATAGAGCAGCAACATTTCTTTGCGTTACAAAAGTAAGAGTAATTAGACTCAGAGTTGGTTAAAGCTTTTGTGGCGGGAGGTGTTTCTGACTGTTTATTCTTTTTTGATCAATATTTTGCGATTAGAGACGTATATATCCTGTGATGTGATTGTTTAGAATATGTGTACATGAGGCATAATACAGGATCTTATCACCACTGTTTTAACATTAGTGTACAATATGTATTCACATCGGAGTAAACTGAGTGAAACATTGTTTCATTAACACGCTTCAGAAAAATAGCGTGTTCATAACTATTTTTCACATCAACAATATTTGTATACAGTAGGTAAACATAAGAACAATATGTTTAATTTTATTACTTTTTTTTAACAGTGTTTAAGTAGTACGTATTTATGTTTTTATGTGTGTATAAAGATCGAATGAAATAATGTATTTTACAACGTTTTGTCTCCTGGTGGAGGACTTTATAGATCAGTCATAACTGCCAATAAATATGCATAATTTTCTTGTTTAAATACTTGAGAAAGCGTGGCTTTATGTAATATTATATTGATATTCAATTTTGATTATTATTCAGAAGGTTATTGAAATTAAAGAGTTTTATTCAAATAATACTCTAGATTTGTACATTTCTTCTTATGAAGGGGTTGCGAGTGGCAAGTGGTCATATACACGTCACTCTGAATCTTGTAAGACCAATGCCACGTATAAATCAGACTTTCATACCTTGTTAGCGTGCCCAGAATGTGAATCTCAAGGCACGTGCGGCCCGGCATGGTCAGGTGGTTAAGCCACTCCACTCGTTATCCGAGGGTCGCGGGTTCGAATCCCCGTCATACCAAACATGCTCACCCTTTCTGCCATGGTGGCGTTATAATATGACGGTCAATCCAAGTATTCGTTGGTAAAAAAGTAGCCCAATAATTGGCGGTGGGTGGTGATGACTAGCTGCCTTCCATTTCGTTTTATACCGCTAAATTAGGGACGGCTAGCGCAGATAGTCCTCGAGTACCTTTGCACGAAATTCAAAACAAACCAAACCAAGGCTCGTGCTTCGCGTTCTGTTGCCGCAAAAAGCGCTCAGTACTTCAGGGATGTAATAGTGCTATAAGAGTGAACGAACATTTATACTCAACTATTTAGTCAGACGAATGTGTGTGTGTTTCCTTATAGCAAAACAACATCGGGCTATCTGCTGAGCCCGCCGAGGAGAATCGAACCCCTGATTTGTAGTATTGTAAATCCATAGATTTACCGCTGTACCAGCGGGGGACTAGTCAGACGAAAGTAGTTCAAGAGTTGGCGCGAGGCGCTATTTACTACCTGCTTTCTCCCTGATCTATTAGTTTAACATTAGGAACGGCTACGTACAGATAGTTCTTACAAATAAAAACAACTATTCTACAGCAACTCGAACATTAGTTTTCTGGCCATTTATTAATCACACTGTCACTTGAAAAAAAAACACATTGTTAACTCCCAAAACAGCCATTTAATGGTGAAAAAAGGGTTTGACAACTGGGAACTTTTCCGTTCGAATTAGGACCTTTGTAAGATGGTAACTGTTATTTATCATACTTAAGTTATCGGGTTTCACAGCTATCAAAGCTACCTTTGAGCGTCAAGGTTGTGCTCACGGAGCTAGATAGCAAACGATTCTTAAAACTGTCTACAGTTATTAGGCCTAGTAATTTACATTAACCTAGCTTGTTTCGTTGATAGCACTATGTCACCAGAGACACAAAAGCGACAAAACATGGAAGTTTGTTTATAATACTTTTTTTCTTCCCTGTAACACGGTTCACAGCTAACGCTGACTTCTAAGCCTAGTAACAGAACCTAATAAATGTGATCAGAGATATCTCTTATCACTAGAAAGTGTTGATTGTTAGGTAATACAGTGATTCATCTCAACTGTTAGTACAGAATATTATAAGAATTTACTGGATTGGCTATGAGCATGCGCAACTTGTTGGAATTGTGTTATTGGTATAGATGATATTCGATCAGTTGTTTTAATAACTGTTGTAAGATTAGTATGTCGTGGGAAACGAAAAGGGAGTGTTGAAACCAATGATGTACTATCAAGGCTGATGTAAAATAACATTTCTAACATTTTGGTAAGTTCCTTTAAATCATAATATCTCAATGATTTTATGTTTTAGGGGATCTGTTAAGGAGAATGGGATGATTGTTGTACATGATATATTGTAAAAACTTAATGTGATGACGCAAAGCAGATAAAGTAAGATGGTATTAGCACTTAGTTTTATAAATTATTACTGAATTAAATGTTCATATAGAATAATAACATAATTCACTTAATGTTGAACGTTTGAGCAACATATAAGATAGGATTCGATAAAAATATTATGTTATTAAGTTGTATCTAGCTAGAAAAAATTTATAACACGAAGATAAAAAAAATCAAGACAGATGACAGTGCTGGGAAAGCATTATCTTTTCTATACAGTTATTCATCTTGAAAAATGTACTGCACAAACCTCGAATCAAATGCTTTATTTTGGCTGTTTCGTTTAGTATGCTTAATTATAAAAAAATGAGCTTTACTTGGAATGTTAGGTGAGAGCTTTTATGTATCCAGACTAAATGATTTGTATCGTTAGCGTAATATACTTTACACTAAAGAAACGTATGAAAAACAAAGAAAAGTGTAATTCGAAAACATGGTTTGGCATCTATTGCTGCAAACACACGCTCAGCACTTTGAGCGAAAGGTGTACTCTATAGGTGTTACGATCACCCATCGTTCTCTTTCCTTTAATCAGAAAGAAGTAATACAAGAGTTGGCAATAGGTGCTGTTGATTAGCTGTCTTCCCTTTGGCGTATCAGCTCAAAATATTAAAATTATGGACAGATACGAACAAATAGCTTTAGAGTAGCTTTGTGCGAATTTTTGAAACAAACAAACTTTTCAATAAGTTTGTAGGCCAGGCGTTTACAATTTAGCTCCACTTTTAATTTGTTTTTATTATTCTGAGTATCCGTAATTGAAACTAAAAGTTGTATTTAGTAGCTCTCATAAGTGAATCTGAAAAAAAACACCCACTTAAAAAACTCAACATGAATATAATTTCCTGCGTATCTGATGCTCACACCCATATCATGTTACATTTACCGTGGGTAAATGTAATATGATATGAATGTGAGCAAAGCATTCTCAAAAATGTATTTAAAAGAATCGCAGCTCTCTGCCCATTTTATCACGAAATTACCCACAATCTATCTCTACGTAGCATTACATTCAGATGCTGTAGATCTGCTTATCAATTTCCATAATTAATTTTTTGGAGGCCCGGCATGGCCAAGCGTGTTAAGGTTTGCGACTCGTAATCCGAGGGTCGCGGGTTCGCATCCCTGTCGTGCTAAACATGCTCGCCCTTTCAGCCGTGGGGGCGTTATATGTGACGGTCAATCTCACTATTCGTTGTTAAAAGAGTAGTCCGAGAGTTGGCGGTGGGTGGTGATGACTAGCTGCCTTCCCTCTAGTCTTACACTCCTAAATTAGGAACGGCTAGCACAAATAGCCCTCGTGTAACTTTGTGCGAAATTCAAAAACAAAAAAACAATTTCTTGGAATCTATTAACATTCTTAAACCAAATTACTTTCTATCCATCTCCATCTACCGTAATGTATACAAAATTTGTCAATCAGTTGTTCATAAGCCTTGTAATAAATTAGCTACCATCCGTTTATTTATCCATTCTCATACTGCATTACTTTGTAATAACAGTCCGACCATTGTATCGAAAATGATCTTTATCTCTACGTTATACATTCCATGTATATTCGGAGGAGCAGATATAATCAAACCCGAAGCTTAAAATTACTTTGATAATTCGCTATATAGTGCACAAAACCATTGCAGGTTAAGAATGCTATCCAATATCCTAACCAAGATAAGTTAAAGGAAGCGACTAGGATATAATGTTATTTACCAACGACGGTTCACTTTAGTGCAAACTTGGCATTTAACGATTGTTCTGTACTTTGAAGTCATCCAGCTAAGCTTTATAAAGTTTTCCATCACCGTCAAGAGAGTTCTAGAGTTTAAAGTGCTATAATCTGTTCTCGTTCATGGGTTTACCTCAAAAAGGGCATTTGACGTTTTACTCTCATGGAGAGCATTGAAAAATAATGTGAAATAAGCAGTTAAGGAAATTACTACCAATTGTGTAGATGTTTTAAAGTTCTGTTAGGATAACCTGAGCACCTCAAAACTGTTATAAAATCACCAATATTAACTCAGAGCAAGACATCAAACAGCTTTCATAGATTAGTGCCGATAATGTTTACAGAAATAACGTTCTTATGGACGTGTTACACTTTGTCCCCACTGCTCATACTCATTTCTAACGAAATACACGAAATACTCTTTGTATTGTCATACGTTGGCGAATTATGGGTTCGATACTCTCTTGAAGAAAAAGAAAGCGAGTGCACAGGGTAACTTGCATATTCACATCACTTCAGTCCCATCAAGCACATGAAGGATGCTCTTACACCATACGTTAAAAGTACCATAGAAACAACACAAGACTTCAACGATATTCTTTATATTATGAAAATCACAGGTGTGAGGCTTGGTGATTGTGATGACAATATTACATACTGAGGTTAAAGTTCATGAATTGTAACAGTGATTTCATATTTTGTAACAAATGAGATCAATTTTATTAAGATGGAATACAAAAACACTTAGCGCTATTAAACTAAGAAATACATGTAATATTAAACACCTACATATGTAATTAGTATTATGAGACAGGATCTATGAATATCATGAACGATTTACTAGAACGAAAATCAGTTTTTTTGGACACATGCACAAAGATGTGTAATGTAGCGTTTCACCTATTACAGCAGAACCTTACCAAAACATATATAATGACAAAACATAACAAAAGATGATTATGAATAGTGTCTGTAACCTTATATCAGTTCATATTAAACATTAAATAATTGGTTGGTTTTCCTCGTACTCTTACAGCCCTCACAAGTCGATATTACATGCTGTCGATGAGGTTATTGATGTAATACACTCTAATTTCATCCCAATGTGTCTTTATAAGGCAATGCAGCTCAACTTCGGTAGCTGGTTTAGGGTAATAGTTAGCAGTTTTATGGCTCAGTCCTATTCAACAGTTTTCAATAGCATTATAACCTCAAGATTTTGCTGTAATGCCCTTCTGTTCAATACACACACTTAAGGCTGCAGTATCGTCACCTTGGAGTAAAAAGATATTGCTAAATCATACGCTAGCATATTGAAGAAATATCGCTTTAATGTGATTCTTGTTGGAGGTGCAATTTACATTCCCTGTAGGATATGAAGAACAGCTTTCCACCTTTAGAAATAGTTGCTCAATCAGGAAAAGATAGTCTTCCCTCTTTCGTCAGTTTTAGCAAGTTAGAACCAGGACTTATCTGAAAAAACAACAACATGATGCAGCCAGTGCCCTAACTGTAAGTTGTCATTTTCTCCTATTCAAGTAACATGATAACGACTGTGAGTTTTGGTTAATATCAGTTTGCAAAATAACCTCATCTGGTCACTCTCGTATTTATTGTCTTTCTGGATGTTCTGGAATGAATGTGTTTATTCCACTCCTGTCGTAAGGTGTTGCAAGACTTCTTTTGATCTTGACTTGTTAACCTGATCAAAACACAGTCATCTCGAGCAATCGTTATTTTGACTTCTACCTGTAGACTTTCCTGTAACAACGTTTCCTGTTGTCGAGTGACGTTTCAGGATTATGTAAACAATACACTGTATGCTTTGTATAATTTCAAATAGCCAAACAATTTGATTCACTGTAACTTCTGGCACACGATGAGGCATGACTCTACAACAAATACAGGGAAATCTTCTGAACAAAGCACTGATATATTTTGTAAAAGATTATGCTAAAAATACACCACTTTATACGAAGTCGTAAGGACATTTTAGTTTACGGTAAATTCCATTATTCGTTGATAAAAAAGCAACCCAAGACTTGGTAATGAGTGATAACGACTGTTTGTGTGCTATGATTTTAAAATTCTGTGTACAAACACTTTGCTCGCAGATTTTATAACGTTCTCTTCATTGTTTGCAAATTTGATAACTGTGTGGTATTTAGTTGTAAGAGTTATCGTTAAGATGCTTGCTAAAACTAGTATTGCAAGAGTTATTTTAGAGTTTTAGTTAATATTACAGCTACAAAGCTCTTCCAGTCCATTTGTTACGATTACAAGGCCTGGCAAGACCAGGTGGTTAAGACGCTCGTCTCATAAAATTAGAGTCGCGGGTTTGAATCCGTGTCACTCCAAACATGCTTGCTCTTTCAGCCGTGGGAGCGTTATAATTTTTCGTTCAATTCCATTATTCTTTGGTAAAAGTGTAGCCCAAGAATTGGCTGTGGTTGGTATAGATACTAATTTCTTTCAAACAATAAAATTCTGAACCTTACATGCTTATAAATATAAAACAGAACTTCATGCCAGTAAAAAACTTACAAATTAGCACATTTCAACTGTTTTATGAGAATAAATTCAGAGTTTTAAGTCTCTGTAGTTATAGAACATGAAACTGGTCATGGATGAAGTAAGTGAAACGCAATCTGTGGCAATGGATTATGAACGATCTACACTGTAATATCAGTAAAAGAGCACGAAGACATTTGTCCTATCCTTTTCTTGCCCATCTCTATACAAACTTAACATCTATTAAGAACAATGCAAACATTTTACAATGCAGGAAAAATGCATAATCACTATATTTATAATGTCAAAACGTCTGGTGAGCACAATATTTAAACGGAAGGGCGAGATGCGTGACTCAGGCAAGGATTATGTTACAACAAATAATATAAAGTGGGACATAAACTTACAAGAATGCCCCTGAACTGTGTTTGAGACATAATTTCTAAGACTGTCACTCACTATCATTATTATTTAACCATTAACCGAAATGAATGCAGCTAAGACAGCAGCACCTTATTACCCATATTCATTCTATGAGGTTGAATGTTACTCTTATAACACACCTAGAGCGTTTTGAATATTTTATGGTATTGCCAGATTCAAACTCGGCTCATTAGCTCCGAAATCTGCGCAATATTCATCAAGCTCACTGCTGGTAGAGCTTCATTGATCTAAAACATGAAGTATGTATATCAATCTAAAACATAAAGTATGTATATCAATCTAAAACATGAAGTATGTATATCAATCTAAAACATAAAGTATGTATATCAATCTAAAACATAAAGTATGTGTATCAATCTAAAACATAAAGTATGTATATCACGTACGATCTCAGATCCAAAATATAAAGTATGTGCATCAAGTATAACCACAGATTAAAAACATAAAGTATGTATACCACGTACAAACACAGGTTAAATCATAAAGTGTGTATGCGATGTAGAAATAAAGATCAAAAACATAAAGTGTGTATATCACGTGCAAAGATAAATTATGTATACAGAAAAAAGACTTTATAATGCAAAATGTCTTTCAAAGTTATCATAGGATACACATCATGCTCTCTTTCTTAACTATATGTCATTTGTGTCTATCTCTTTAATCACGATTTGAGCTTTTACTATATACGAACTGTAGCTTATAAGTTATGAAAATTTGCGTGAGAGTCAGATTATGGGAGGTAAAACATATATGATTCGTAGACATGTCTTTAAGTCTTAAGTTATTTGTGGATAGGGTTTAACAGTTTAATGTGTTAGTTATGACGGGAATCACTATTGCTCGTCATATCTCAAGATAAGTTTTTGCGAATAAAAACCTCCGATATCTTTAAGCCTCAAAGTACATCGCTACTTACTCATTGCTTGGTAATTTAGAAATGCACTTTACAACAAAATGATGGTGATAAAATAATATCCAAACATCATATTGGATATAAGTTTAAAATGTATTACATAGAAAGCCATAACTACATCCACAGCATGGCCAAGTGGTTAAGATACGCGGTTCCTAATCAGAGTTTAAAGGTTCAAATCCCCGTCGCACCAAACATTATCGCCCTTTCAGCCGTGGGGTATTATAATGTAACGGTTAATCCCACTAATCATTAGTAAAAGAGTAACCCAAGAGTGGGTGGTGATGACTAACTGCCTCCCCTTTAGTCTTACACTGCTAAGTTAGGGCCGGCTAGCGCAGATAGTCTTTTGTGGTATGGAGCGAAATCAAAACCAAACATTAAGTAAATTGGTTTTATATTCCTGATAATAAATGGAAAATATGCGACTTATAACAGGCTGCTTAATACTGATGAAATTTCTACATTGTTTTAAAAACTATGATCCATTGATCTGATAAAGAATAGACCACTTCACTTTCCTCCATTTACACATGGTGTTATTTTAGAATTTTAAATCTTAGGTTTGTCATCCTAGACTTGAATGTTACTGTGCATAAATTATAACTTTTAGCTAATTTGTTATTGCTATGTTATTATTATTATTACTATAATACACGTATTTCATATAGTGTTACATTATTTTCATTGCTATTTTATATTATACGTTTTTCAAGTATTCTATGCTTCTTTATTTTCAATAATAATATTGAAAAAGGGATCTTGCCTAAAAATACGTTGTATAAAATACCTGTTCGAAATACATTTTACTAAAGAAAATTAAATACATATTTTATAATAAAAGAATTGCAGTAGTAAGTTATTCTAAAAATATTTTAGATACGTCAAGAATATGAATATTAGTGAAAAATGAAATTTTAAGTACCTATAGCATAACACCTGCTTCCCCTTCTCATTTTTTTCTGAACGCTATGTCATGTTTACATATTATATCTGTTCTCATTTTTCTGCTATGTTGATATATCTCTCATTTTTTCTGAACGCTATGTTTTACTATATATCTGTTCTCATTTTTTTCTGAACGCTATGTCATGTTTACATATTATATCTGTTCTCATTTTTTTCTGAACGCTATGTCATGTTTACATATTATATCTGTTCTCATTTTTCTCTGAACGCTATGTCATGTTTACATATTATATCTGTTCATGCAAAGAATTATCAGTTGCTCATGTTATCCTTACAAGCGTATAGATATCATTATGAAAATAATTGTTTGGTGAGACATACTATTAATATTATGGTTTGAAAATTTAAAATGAGTAACCTAATTGTCCACTGATTTTATCGCACGTATAAATGTTCTGACCTTTCGATATTTACGTCTCAGTGATCAGTTTGAATACTGCACTGAAAAAAAAAAACGTTTTGGCCAAGAGCGGTCTTTAAAATTGAAAAGCGTACATAATAATTAACTATAATTTTCTTTTATCCAGAACAAAACATCAAAGCTATCTTTTCTTACACGTTCTAATCGTTTTGTCGTCTCTTGTGTTATGTTAGAATCAAGATAATTTCCAATCACGAAAGCCACGTAGCAATACAGAATAATGACGTCACTGTTTGAGGGTTTCTGGTATTGTACAATTGTGTTAGTAACCAAGAGCCCTTGAAGCCGACCATCACCTATCTTCGATCTCAGATAAACATGTTTACTCATCTTGGAAAATACCTGTGAAACCTGATACATTAAAACCAACTGTCACTTAAGTTTCCAAAACTCGAGTTTGATAAGAGCTTCAAACTCTGACATGTCAAAAGGGCAAGGATGTTAAAGAGAATCTGATAAATAGATCTAAATTAAAAAAGTGTACTTATATTCGTCCAAAGTTCAAAAACGCGCGAACAAAGCGATGAGAAGTACTCCAGGATCAGAGCAGATTATTTTATTGCATTGCTCTGATACCACTCTAGATAATAACATAAACCACGTTAAAATTTGTCCAGAAAACTGCCTATAGTATAAGAATCGAAGTTTTCGAAAATAACTTGATAAGAATACTTTAATGTTGAATTTTGTTACCTGTCTTGCGAGTTCAAAATTAATTTACCGAGGTTACTGATTTATACAAAGTTTCGTCTTAACTCCTGTGGCTTGGATGCTAATGAAATACATGTAGATGTGATGTTGAGAAAATAGTATTAAATTCCAAGGCCCGCCATGGCCAGGTGGTCTCTCGTACTTTGAGAGACGCGGGTTCATATCCCCGTCCTATCAAACGGGATTGTTCTTTCAGCCGTGGTGGCATTATTATGTTACGGTCAATACCACTATTCGTTGGTAAAAGAGTAGCCCAAGGGCTTGGCGGTGATAACTAGTTGCCTTCACCTTAGTCTTACACTGCTAAATTAGGGACGGGTAGCGCAAATAGTTCTCGTGCAGCTTCACGCGTAATTCTTAAACAAACAGTTAAATATTGAACATGATACAAAGTATGAGCACAACTTTGCTAAATTAAACATTAGGATGAGGAGTAGTATATTAATAAAAATATATATATACATGATTTTTGCTTCTATAATGAGTTTTCTTTTATTTGCAATTTGTTTATTAAAATTTATTTGTTTATAAAGATCGATTTGGTTTGTTTTGAATTTCGTGCAAAGATACATGAGAGCTATCTGCGCTAGCCGTTCCTAATTTAGCAGTGTAAGACTAGAGAAAGAAGGCAGCGAGTCATCACCACCCACCGTTAACTTCTTTACCTACGACTAGTGGGATTGACCGTTTCATTGTAACGCCCCCACGGCTTGTTTGGTGTACCAGTCGAATGCCTTAACCACTTGGCTATGCCAGGCCTTTTTGCAAAGATGTCACAAATGTTTATTGCTGTTTTAACGATGAAAGAGATCATCATATAAAACATTCAATCGAAGGTTAAAAACACTTGAGTTTGTTTTTTGATGACGTGGTAGAGTTGTAAGTCTGTGGACTTTCCGCTGTCTCACCTCGGAAAACCGGTATGGTCAGGTGGTTAAGGCACTCGAATCGTGATCCGAGGATCAGAGGTTAGAATATCCATCACACCAAACATGCTCGCCCTTTCAGCTGTGGGAGGCGTTATAATGGTTAATCCCATTATTCGTTGGTAAAAGAGTGGCCAAAGACTAGCTGCCTTCCCACTATTTTTATACTGTAAAATTAGGGACAGCTTGCGCAGATAGCTCTCGTGTAGCTTTGGGCGAAATTAAAAAACAAACCCACTGTGGGTCAAACTTTAATTGTCACAGATGGTAAAATGTTAGGGGAAAGCGTTAAGCAAGAGTATGTATGAACTTATAAGTTATTGATACCATTTATTTCAAATCCCGTTTCATGAAAGTGGTGTAAACGTATGTACTACAGACTGGCATCCTGTAGGTAAACATCGTTTGAAATATTCTTTTAGCGTCGTAGTCCTTCCTACTAAAATATTTTATTTCCTTGTTTTTTGCTCTGACAGTGTTGGCATTTAACTGAGCATCGCTACTGAAATAAAGTTATATTCGTGCATTTCTTCTATCCAGTGTTATTTCTTTTCCTGATATCAAATGTCCTGGAATGGATAATTGAGGATGATGACATACAATTACAGAACATAATCCATCAACAGATCACCGATGAGAATATGACGAAACTATTTTAGGCTTTGCTTAACACGTGCAGCTTGAGGGAACGATGGTGATTGAGGACGTACTTAATTTTGCATTATTTATTGAAACAAAGCTGTGCTTTAGCTGTACTGTTTATTATCAGCGTATAACGTGATATGTTTGACTGGATGTCAAGACGAAAAAAACAGCATACTGGGACGGAGAAATAGGACAGAGAAACTTTCTTATAATCAAACGAAAACATATCTTATGAAGCTAGAAAGTGATTCAGACCTTTAACCTCAGATGTTGTTTGTGTGCTTGAAGAACGCCAGACATCTTGGAGAGAGTTGGGACTATAAATACAAGAAAGTGACAGATATCTTGTAACTTGGGCTCGCACTGCTGCCAGAAGCAAACAAGATCCTGCAATTATTGTAGACTTCGAGTGGCCTTGTCCAGCTCTTCATGACCTTGATGTAAGGAAACTTAAACGATTCATGTTTCTGGTGGTTACCGGAAGTTTTCCACTGCCGCTAAAGTTTAATTGTTGTTTTTACGTTTGTTTATCAGTCTTACGAGATATATTAAAATTCGAGTTAAATTATTGAATATCCCGACGTAAATATTTCATTTCGTACCATCACTGTTATCTGTAACCAGTTGCAAAGTGAGAGTGGTAAGTTATATATATGTTTTTCTCCTGTTTCCAATTCATTTAAAAAGTCAGATGAGGTTTTTTTCATTAGGATAGGTAACTTCAAAATAAAACACAAAAAAGACACCAATATTTTACACTTAAACAACTGTTATTCTTTTTATATCAGTATTTTCTACAAAAACGTTTTTTTAAATAATTTTCCACTCATGAATATGGCTTTATAACTGTCATTCAGAACTATATGACGCTATCCCTTCTATTCTAGCTAGCTTTTCACTGTTTTTGTGTTTGTTTTTCACTTTACCACATTTTCTTGCTTACCGGAATATGTGATACACAATTTGATTTACCATTTGAAAATGTTTTCTTTTTTAAGGTTGTTATATGCATATTTGTCTGCAAACATTTTAATCGCAGTAAGTGTTCATGATTTACTGAAGCCGATTTAGTGTTCGTTCTCTTTGTAACGACGACAAATAAAATTATATAAATACGTGTTTGAAGAGACTATGGAAGAAGAAAAGCGATGTAACTTTCGACTATAAGTAAGCACTACGCCATGAATTTATTTAGTTAAATGGAACAGAGACTAACGAATTCGCTTTATTTTTTGTATTTTGATAGGTTGACTCGTATAAATGCTCAGGAGCCAGAAAAGAACTCAGAAAAAGAAACTCCAATAATGCAAGAAGACAACGAGCACACTAAACTTCCTGTTACTGATGATGGTGATGTTGACACCGAGGAGCTGCCCCCTTTAGTAGCACCTCCTGACGGTGGATGGGGGTGGGTTATCGTCTTTGCTTCATTCATGTGTAATGTTGTTGTGGACGGAATCATTTTCTCATTTGGAGTTTTTCTCACGGAACTGACCGCTGCTTTCAATGAAAGTAAGTCTAAGGTGGCATGGATTGGTTCTATCAATGCGGGGGCCTACCTAATGGTCGGTAAGTTGAATTGTTTTGTAGGATTTCTTAGAAACTAAATTTGCCTCTGTTTTTTTTTAAACGATGATTTGCATTTGTATCGTATATTTCTATCTCAAATATTTTTATCCGAATCTGTGTTATCATTTGTAAATAAATATTTTAACGTATAAAACCCTGTTTATCTCGACAAAAGTTGAAATGACTGTGGAGTGCTATTTGCTTTAAACCATCTTTACCCTGAAAAGGGCAAGTCAAAATATCACCTAGATAAATTATTGTTTTGGAAGTATAAGTCTTTTTACGCATAAAATAAGTTATTTAAACTACTATTTAATATTTTACAGCTAAATCCTGGATGAAGGAACTCATTTTATATATAATATTATAACTTTACTTTCTTTCATGCACACAGTATTTTATTAATACAAAGTAAATTTATTCCCTTTGTATCATAGCAAACAACGTAATTCAAGTGAAGCTAAAATGAACAGCAAAATAAATACATTGTATTTATGTTTTAATTATTAAGATTATAATTTATTTTTTTGTCACCTGGTGTTCTCATCCAATCATTCGGTTACTTTAAGAGAATTGGGTTAGTTCTGAGCTAACAATGCAAAATATTATCTGTAATAGAAATATGATAATAGATGAAACAGGAGAGACAGATATATTAAAATTCTAACAAATACTGTTTACGAAAGTTACTTTAAAGGAAGAAGAAAGTAAAGTCTAACTTACATAAAGAACACAAACATACGTGATGGTTGCTTAATGTTCTTTGGTACATTTAATGATTTTTTTTGTTTGAGCAAAAACTTCATGCAGTGTACCCAAACAACGCTTTGTAAAATGGAGTACCATCAACGGCTTCAACAGTGTAACCTTATAGCATGAAAAGCTATTAAATGATTAAAAAAGGAAGAAAAAAAAGAGGTCATAATTAATGACTCGCAAGTTACGGGTAATAAACGTTACGCAACTGCTTAATTATCTACAATTATATAAAGTATGAAAGCTTTTTGTTACATGTTGAGATGGATTATGGAGGTTGCTGTGTGGAAATTATTGTAGCCGACATCACTTACCTCAATAATTTTTCAAGCACTTTAACTCGTAAAGGATAACCTGAAATAAAAGTAACACAAGTAATAATAACAGCTAGTCCTAAATTGAGAGATACATTAAATATTGTGTTATTGTAATTTGGATTATTTTAGGGTTTAATTGCTAATATAACTAATCAGCAATTAAATTTTGATCAGGACCCTTGGTGAGTGCCTTGGCCAATACTTATGGTTGCAGACCTGCCATTATCATGGGGAGCATCATTGCAGCTATAGGTTTTGTTCTATCTGCCTTTGCTACTGACATTGTTTTCTTATTTGTCACCTATGGGATTCTGGGAGGTAAGGTGATATTTACTTTCCAACTGTTTCTTATTCCGAAAGTTAGATTAATCTCTTTTTAACTCATTCTTAAAGACGAAAGGTCAACCATCGAAAACAGTTTGATTATATATTTGTTTCTCTAATTATAGGCCTGGTATAGCGAGGTGGTTAGGGCTCTCGACTCCAGTCTGAGAGTCGCAGGCTCAAATTCCCGTCCAGTCAAACATATCTGTCCTTTCAGCCGTGGAGGCGTTATAATGTACAATCAATCCCACTTTCTTTTACTGTTAGTAAAAGAGTAGTCTTGGAGTTGTCTATGGATGGTGATAACTAGCTGCTATTCCTCTTGTCTTTCACTCGTAAATTATTCGGCTAGGACAAATAGTCCTCGTGTAGCTTTGCAAGAAATTCAAAATAAACCAAATCCTAACTATGATTTATATGCTATTAATTTTAATTTTTTTCAAAAAATCATTATTACATTTCTAGTTATTCAATAGAATTGATACGAATCTCTTTGTGCTTAGAAAACTTATTAAAGTGGTGTTCTAATTATCGTATTTTACTAACTTGAAATAAGAATTAAAAAATATAGAAAAGTATCCCAAAAAGAAATTTACTATGCGTAATTTATAAATACTGGTGGCATGGCGAAAATAATATGCTATGCTTCAAGACAAACAAAATTTATTGAGAAGACCAGTATTTGTTTTAAACGCCTTAGTACTACTATGATCCAATAGTTACTGTACAACAAATAATTAGGTTAAGTTTTATTACTATATGCCCACATGTAGCACAACCCTATGTCTGTAGATTCGCACTGCTACAAATGGAGTTGCGATGCCAACGGTGAACAGAATGCCGATAACTCTTTTTGTAGGCTTGTGCTTAATTCCAAACAAAACAAACGTTCATATGAATATAGATATCCTTTTTTAAAGTTATTTTGTTTTTGAGTACATTTTCCATAGATAAAACAATTATTAACAAAAATAAGCTGAATGAGGAATGTTGTGTTAAAAATCCAATGTATATGACAAGCATAATTATTCGTTACTCCTCTAAGTGTCAGTACACAACTAAAATGCTCGTGTAAACAAAAACTTTTGTTGGTGTATTATTATTTAAGCCCATCAGGACAACATTAAAGAAGGGCTAAATCTATTAGAGCTAATATTCAAGTAGTACTTTTTGAGATACATGAGAAAATTTCAATTTTTTGACAGCAACTGCAGGTCTCTGTGATCACGATCACCAGAAACAAAATGGCGGGCATTTATCAGGTCATCCCAGAAGCAATATCTGATTTTAGGTTCAGAAAAAGAGAAAGAATTTCAAACACTTAAAATGTTATTTAATTAATAATGTATGTTCCATTATTATTAATTACTTCCAGCCAGTGATTTACAAGCTTCTGAATGCCACTTCTATAAAATTATTAAGGTTGGAGGAAAAGAATATATAGAGGGTAGTTTTGACATCTTCATGTGTTCCAAGCTCTTTTATATCAAGAGTTCTGCAAACTTTGAAATAGATTATAATCAGATGGTACAAGGTCTGGAAAATAAGAAGGTTGTGGAACATTTTTCCAACTAGCTCTTCTATCTTTGCAGATGTTATCCTTCCTGTATGGGGCCGTGCATTATCCTAATGTAACACAACATCTTTACGATTGATCAAAGCAGGCCTCCTTTCTTTCAGTGCTATATTCAAGCGCTCTAACTGTTGACAATAGAAATCTGATGTAATCGGAACATTCAATGGCAGAAAGTTAAAGTGGATCACACCTACAATCGCCCAGCAAACGCATAACAGGACTTTCCTGGGGTAGAAGTTCATTTTGGGTTGTGCTTTAGCCAGTTTACCTGTACTGAGCCATTATCTGCGGCGCTTAACATTTTTATAAAATATTCATTTTTCATCTCCAGTCAATAACCTGTCCATAAAAGGTGAGTTACGTTCACGAGAGTGCAGAGAAGTGCAAGTGTCCACTCTTTCTCTAATTTTGGCTTCTTTCAAGTCATGGAGGACTCATTTTCCAAGTTTTGACACCTTTATAAGTTGTTGCAGATGACGGTAAACTGTTGAATGAGTTGAATTAAGCTTCTCTGCTAGTTTTTTAACCGTTACAGCACAATCTTCATCAAGTACAGCCAGCAGCAAGTCATCATTAAACTCAACAGGACGACATGAACGTAGCAAATCACTTAAGCTGTAGTCATCCGATCTGAACTTCTGAAACCACCTTCGACATTTTCTTTCATTGAGAGACTCCGTACCAGAAACACCTTGAATGTTTTGTGTAGTTTCTGCTACACGATTGTCTTTTCTAAACTTATAAAGCATTATATGCCCAATGTGCTCCTCAGACACATCCATCTTCATAAGGATTTATGTGATTAATGATATAAAAAACTGGAGTTGGGTTAGTTTGTTTTGTTTGTCTGAACATTTTTATACACGTTCTACTACACATTTTGTCATTGAAGCCTTCTACTCAGACAAGAATGATGATGCACTTTCTGTATTCAGTTTTTGGACATTACTCATGGGATAACCTGATGCATTCTACCTAGAGAGGCAATTGCTGTGTATGAAAATGTGTTTTTTTTTGCATAGTCAAAAAATTATTATAAAAGGACATTTTAATATATTTGATTGATCACTCTAAATATTTTAAGTGTTTATTGTACACTTTATTTCTTAATATTAAGCATAAAAATATTGCTAAAATAATTGGAAAAAATACCCGACGGAACTTCCTTCTTATTTGCTATGATGCAAAATCTCCAGTTTTTGGCGTTGAAACTTTTATTAACAGAAATCAGTCTACATGTAGTACCTGATGACGGATAAAATTACGTAAGTAATACTAGCTGAAGAGGGGATTGAACTATGAAGGCATAACGTGAAAAACAACAAACTTTTATGTTCAAAATGAAGTAAACATACGATACTATGAATCTGATATAAGAGGTTGATTTGAAGTATTTAAATAGTATTTTTTATACATGACTTTGTTAGACTATTTTTGTATGTTTTATAATGTATAGAATAAAGTTTGTTGGAGTTGAGGATATTTTGTGATTGTAAATATCACTTATATAAACACTTTATTATTCTGTTTGTCTTGTCTTTGTTTTGGCTATTTATTTATTGTTCTTAGTTTTAAATAAATGTATATTAATGTTTATTTTCTTCAAAACTAGGGGAAGTTTGTATTGCTAATTTAAATTTTTAGCTAAAGGCAAGTTTGATGTAGCAGATCCAAGAAAATAACACAGTTTTAACATGCACACAAGTTGTTGTTGTTTTATTGTTGTTTTAGAATTAAGCACAAAGCTACACAATGGGCTATCTGTGCTCTGCCCACCACAGGTATCGAAACCCGGATTTTAGCGTGCAAGTCCGCAGACATACCGCTGAGCCACTGGGGGGCAATGCACACAACTAACAACAAATCTTTTATCATTTGAGTGCTGGCAATAACACTGATGGTATCCCACTCTGAAATGACATTTATTACGTATAGCATATAACGTATAATAATAAGGATAAACGAAAGCCATATACATAAAATATTTCCTAAATGAGCCAAATTATTCTATTATATGCAGGATAATCAATAGTTTTGCTTCATTATCCTCACACAGTTTTCGTACATTTTAACTTGTCATCAAACTATATTGCTCAGATAATTTGGTGTGGCAGGAAGTATCGTGCGAGAACGTTTAGGTGTAAAAATAGTTCAATTATTCAAAAAATGTGAGCCCCCAAGTAGCACAGTGGCGAGTTTGCTGACTCACATCACCAAAAACTGGGTTTCAATACCCGTAGTGGGCAAAACACAGATAGCCTATTATGTGGTTTTGTGTTTAATTACAAAAAACAAAAATGTGGATTTGGCATCAAAGTTAATAATAAGAAAGTCCAGCTTTTTTGTTTGTTTGTTTTGGATTTCGCTCAAAGCTACATGAGGACTCTGTGCGTTAGCCGTCCGTAATTTAGTAGTGTAAAATAGAGGGAAGGTAGCTAGTCATCACCATCCATCGCCAACTCTTGGGCTACTCCTTTACCAACGAATAGTGGGATTGATCGTTACAATATGACGCCCCCACGACTGAAAGAGTGAGCATGTTTGACGTGACGGGGATTTAAACCCCGACATTTGGATTACGAGTCGAGTGCCTCAACCACCTGCCCATGCCGGGCATCGACCTTTTTGCTTACTTTATTTTCAGTAGTAGCTTCCATTTTCTTTTATTTTTAAAAATAGTGTTATAAACTTCTGCGTGCCTTGACGAGTTGGTTCTTTATGTTGTGATTAAATCGATTGAAATGTATAAATTCTTCATTACACAATTGAATTTATTTCTGCTGTTATATTTTTCAGGCACCGGCTTTGGATTTATATTCCTTCCTGCCATCGTGACAGTAGGGTTTTACTTTGAACGCAAGAGATCATTCGCGACAGGAATTGCAGTTTGTGGTTCTGGGATTGGCACCTTTCTTTTCGCACCTGTTACCAGGTTACTCCTTGACTCTTTCGGTTGGAGGGGCACCATGTTGATCTTAGCAGGAATTATATTGCACTGTATCGCATTCGGTTGCCTTTTCCGTCCTTTGGGTCCACCAAAGGTGAATCCACGATCTAAGTCTCGACAGAAACCGTTGTTATTGCGGATCAAAGAAGCCCGAGAAGCCTTGCACCGGTGCGATTCTGAAGAGTCAATGGCCATAGATGACAACTTGTTAGATCGAAAGACTGGAGTTGGGAGAATTTCGACGTCTCAGCGGTCATCCATAGTCAGTAATCCGACTGCTTCCACCTGTGCATCTGGAAGCACACTCCAAGTTGGAGGATTTAATGTTCCCAATCAAACCACATCATTTGTATCTCCCACCTGTAGCCAGGGCAGCCTTCCACCCCCGTATAATGAAGTCGTTAATGATGACATTGCATCTTACTTAAACAACAACAGTCTGAAGGTTCCTAAACAGCCTTCACTCGAAAAACTCGCTGTTTTGAGAAATCAACAAAATAATAATAGAAAACTCTCCAAGATTAGCAAAGAGGAAGCTCTCAGACCATTTTACAGGCAAGACATCCTCTTCAGTGCAAGTCTCATACGTCTACCGGAATTTCGGTCACAGCCTGATATTGAACACTACCATTTCAGTATTATTCGGATCCCGGAACACAGTGAAGAAACAGAAAATTCCATCTGGCGACGATGTGGCTGTTCCCCTGCAATGATAGATACATTTCGTCAAATGCTGGATTTTTCTTTACTATTTAAGCCCACTTTTCTTGTATTAGCCATTTCAGGATTTTTGACCATGATTGGCTTTTTTGTGCCATTTATGTACTTGGTTGATCGTGCGGCATTGAATGGAATACCTCCAGAAAAAGGAGCATTTATACTTTCAGTTATTGGAATAACAAACACAGTGGGCCGGCTCTTCAGTGGCTGGGTGTGTGATCGGCCCGAGGTGAAAACCCTCGTTATTAACAACACTGCACTCATAATCGGAGGATTGTTCACTGTTTTGAACCCTCTTCTGGACACATACAGTCTCCTTTTAGCATACGCAGCTATTTTTGGGTTTTCTATAGGTACGTGTATATTTGATTTAGTTGTCAAATAAAATGCACGTCTGAATTGTTTATAGTTTATACATATAAGTGAATTAGCACAATTTGCTTAACGCTGTAAATGAAGAACTCTGTATGAATTTGTAGTTGTATTAAAATCAGAGGCTAGATTTATTTGTACAAAACTAAACATAACTGTAAGCAGTTCTGTGTTCCATTAACAGTAACCATCCGATCATTTTCGAATTCTTAGGATATTTATTTACACTAGAATTCCCAAAAATTCTCGTATAATTTTAGAATTATGTACAAACAAATGCTTGCTCGTTTCGGAAAATAACAGCCAATAAGAACAGGCAGTTCTATGACGAAAACAAATTAATCATTGTTAAACTTTGGGGTTGGGTATTTGAAGTAATAACAGTTTTAATTGCACGAATAAAAATTTAAAATATTTTCAAAAAACTTAAACGTTTTCCATTAAAAAAACTCAACAGCGTTTCAAGTAACAGCACTTAGTGAGTGTGCTATAGAAAACAATGAAACTTAGAAAGTTTTATAAATGTTTCAGCAAAGACCACAGTTTAAAGCAGGGAAGAGGTATGATAATGTATATCTTCAAGCTTAGTACTTCTAAGAATGAAATTCTTGTTTATATATAAACAGAATGGCTAGTAGCTCAAAATTTATTAATTTGTGCAATGAATACTGATTTTTGAATGATGTCACAATACTACAGTGACTGTCGCTGTGAAGGTTGGAAAAATTCAAAATATTGATATATATGTCATACATTTTATAATTAGAATTTTTTCTTATGATTTTAAAGCAAATTGGATTGTGCTCTTACGTCATACAGCATAAAATCTTAATTAAAACTGTGTTAACGTTCAAGGTGTTGATTTAAAAGCAGATACACGAAAATATGCATTGCACAGACTTGTGTTTAAGGCTGCAAAAATATATTGATTATTAAAATGCAAGAATTGGAAAACAGTTTGAACTTGCTAAGAAAATGTGATTTCACAATTAAAAGCACGTTTATTTCTAGTTGTAATTATGAAAAGAAGCGTTTGTTAGAAACTGGGCCAGGCATGGCCAGGTGGTTAAGGCGTATGACTACTAATCTGAGGATCGCGGATTCGAATCCTCGTCACACCACGTATGTTTGTCCTTTCAGCGGTTGGGGCGTTATAACGTTACGGGCAATCCCACTATTCTTTGGTGAAAGAATAATCCAAGAACTGACTGGGGTGGTGATGATTAGCTGCTTTCCCTCTAGTTTTCCTTTCACTGCTAAATTTTGAAACGACTATCTCAGATAGCTCTTGTGTAGCATTGCGCGAAATTTAAAAACAAACAGAAAAATTATTAAAAATGCATTCATCAAATTTTAATTTCCAACGCAGATGAATTTTTTGTTTTTTCCCACTCGAACTATCGGACACGTGGGTTACTGCTGCGAACGTAACTCTCGATATTTTCATGTTTTTGGTTAGGTTTGAATTTTGCGCAAAGCTACACGAGGGATACCTGCACTAGTCGTTCCTAATTTATCAGTGTAAGATTAGAGGGAAGGCAGCTAGTCATCACCAGCCACCGCCAACTCTTGGGATTGACCGTCAAATTATAACGCCCTCACGGCAGAAAGGGTGAACATGTTTGGTATGACAGGGATTTGAACTCGCGACCCTGGGATTACGAGTCGAGTGCCTTAACCACCTGGCCATGCCGGGCATATTTTCATGTTATTTTTCCTAATTTTCTTTACTTAAAAAAATGAACAGAAAGTCTTAATGTGAAAGGTTATTATAACTCTCATTCTTTTGTTTAAACCTATAATGTGCACTTTCGGCTGAATATTAGTACTTTTTTTAGTATTATACTTTAAGTGCTTAATTAATAACGTTGTTTGTTTACAATGATTTCCTCTACGTCAAATCGTTATATGTTTATGAAATTCAAATTATATATAGAATAATTAAGGCATTCAAATTATATGCTAACTTGTTTATTCATAACGATGCTCCAACTCAATGTGATGTTTTTCTTTTTGTTTTATAAAGCGTGCTTTGCCGCCCTTCGATCGGTTATCACTGCAGAAATTCTTGGTGTTGAAAAACTGACTAATGCTTTCGGACTATTGCTGTTATTTCAGGGACTTGCTTCCTTTATAGGAGCACCATTAGCAGGTGCGTATTGCTATTCTATTGAAGTATATCTAACTTTGTTTAAAATTCTTACTGGTCTTTTTAATGTACGTTTTCCTCTGTCACGAAGAGTGTTCGGCCACATTTTTTGTTATTCGGTGGAAAGTAGTTATGGACATTTTGTTGTAGGAAACTTTAAAACTGTATGTAACAAACACGCAGTTCAGTTATATTAAGGCGCATAAAAACTACAAAATCGTTACAGAAAAAATCAACCCAAAATAGCTGTGGTGCAATGAAATAAAAATTTTAAGAAGACGTTTTAATGTTCAAAATGTTTTGGGCTGGGAAGCCCTTCCTCTGGTGAATTTTGAACATTAAAGCAGAGGAAGGGCTTCCCAGCCCGAAAAGTTGTGAATATTAAAACGTCTCTTGGAACATCAACATTTTTCCTAACATAAGTTTTTTTTTTTCACTTTCATGTTTTCCATTACTGAACTATTCTGTCCAGTTATTAGAAGATCGTTTTAATGTTTAATATTAAAAGATGAAAACATGTCCAAAAAACGACTCAGTTTAACCAAATGAAATTAAACAATGAATAATATTATTTCATTCAGTAACCTGAATCGTTTTATGTAATATTACATAATTATTAGATGAATGAAAATGTTTTTTGAAAGAGTTAAAGGATTCCAGTTCGGAATCCATTTTGTGACCTGAATATTACAGATACTCTCCTTTATCAGATAGCTAAACAAACTAATCACCGTTTGAACAAAACTATTAAAAAATAATGTTAGTACAATAATAATACGATTCTATACGTACAGTTTATTTTAATATTATTCCACGACTTTAAACGATGAATCACAAAACCATGTAGACTATTAAAAAAAAGAGAGAGAGAGAGAGACAAGGCGTGGCCAAATAAATAGAGTGGTCAGAGTGTAAGTCGTAGGATTAAATTTCACTTATTCTTTTCACAAAATTTTGCTCTGAACACTGGGGCCGAGGGTGTGTTTAAGAATGACGTCAAATTACACTCTTAGATTAGACTAGAGTAAATAGAAAGTTTATGTGTGTTGCTGGTTGGGTGCATTCTCTTGAGTCTATCAGTTCAGAATTAGAAATGACTTCGTACAGTTTGTTATATAGCTTTTAGTGAAAACCGGAAACGAGCAATATTTTTAATGAGATCTTAAAAAATGTTTTTCCAACTCTTTCAAGTCCCGTTGGGTTACGAGCGATAGCTTGAAACAACTTGATCTAGTATAGTCTGTTATCTTTCTTATGCCATGTTCTATCAGCATATTGTGAAAATAGTTTGAATATACATGGTTGGCTCAAAATAGGTTTCAGTATAAACGTGTAGGTAATGGGAGAATTGTACAACCAACGTTTTGCCATTTGGTACAGGTGTATAAAGACACATTTATGGAAAAATAAACGAGGCTTTAAAATGACATTGATAACATAGTTGTTTATCACGTGACGTTATTAGAAATTACACTCACTTATCAAGCAGTAAGAGTGTTGCAACAACCCCAATGTTAACACTTGAGTAAAATGATGCTTCTGTCTGTCATGTTCTATATCAATTGTTGTTGAAACGGTCAAAACCGTACTAAAACTTTGGTACGATTTGCGTATTAGACGGCGTATTAAAACTTTAATTAAACTAAATTACAGAGCAACGTTTCGACCTACTTAGGTCATCCTAACCTGAAGATTACCTATGAAGATCGAAACGTTGTTGATGTATTTTAGTTTAGTTAAAGTTTTAATACCCACACCAGCTCTCTTTAGAATATATTTTTATTTCATATGGGTTTCTCGTCATCATAAAAATTACTGTGTTTGATATTGTCTTACAGCGTCAGGTATGGTCGTTTATTTGCGAATAAGTTACATACATATGTAGTGTCTCATGGCCAAAAAACAAAACCATGCAGGATACATTGTGTGCTATTAACAGGAGTTATAGTTTACTTTCTCCAACTCAGACTGTGGTGACCAAAACTATTACATATTTTCAGTGAGCATGGCCAAGTAGATTTTTACTTCACATACCACATCTAAAAGCAATCCATTAACACCTATTTTGATTGAGTTTCTTCTTTTTCTCTTTACTAAAAATATGGAAAATTTATTTGGTTGAAAAACATACTTAACTCTTATGCATTTCATTTATCAAACTCGGTGCATTAATAAATATTTACAAGCTACAATTAGGGTTTTTATTTGATTAAGTGTTAGTCACATGTTGGAAGTTATATAACAAAAGCCCGGCATAGCTAGGTGGGTTAAGGCGTTCGACTCGTAATCTGAGGGTCGCGGACTTGAATCCCCGTTGCACCAAATATGCTCGCCCTTTCATCCGCGAGGGCGTTATAAAGCGACGATCAATCTCACTATTCGTTGGTAAAAGAGTAGCCCAAGAGTTGTCGGTGGGTGGTGATGACTAGTTGCCTTCCCTCTAGTCTTACATTGCTAAATTAGTGACGGCTAGCACAGATAGCCCTCCTGTAGCTTTGCGCGAAATTCAAACAACAACAATTGCTCAAGTGTAATAAAAATGTTTGCGCACCCGCTATGCAAAACGTCACGTGAGCTAATGGTGGGACATTTTTATAATAGCTTAACTTATAGTAGAAGTGAAACATTTTTAGTTTTTCATCATTTAGATTAATTAAAGACGGCTAATTTACAGCACCCAAGGTATAATGTGAAATGACATGAAAATGTATAAGTATTTGCTTGGTCAAGCAAACTAGTTCAGCAGTCTCTAGTTTTAGTTTTCAAAAGAATCACTGGAGTGGACAGTTATATTTCATTGGCAACTCTTCAGCATAGATTTGCTAAATTTTCTGAAATTGTCTTAATTAAAGAGCGTTTTGCGTCACGCGATATTAGCTTAAGCAATTAACGTAAATAATGACGCTTGATGTGGCTGTACCGATTACACGCAAGTGAAAACAATAAATTATTAGTCTACATTCCATAATGTTAGTATAAAGGAAGCTATTTTATTTACCCGCCATCCTGCCCAAAATTGAATAAAAAGTGCCACCCGTATAACTAATCAATGAATGTTTTTATCAATGTTATGGCAGCTAACTTTGGTTTCATGTCGCATGCTCAACCCTATTTTGACCGCATGTTTTAAAAACTAAAGTGTTTTTTGATAAGGTAAAACCTTACAAACTGGCAAATGCCCTAAACACTTATACCTAAATCCATTTCGTTCTAGCCCTGCAGTTGTGAATGTCTGTACATGTAACTATTAAGGACTTAACGAATCATTATAAGTGTTTTTTGTGTAATTGATTAATATGTTATTTTAAACTATCATATGCTTAATAATAATGAGTTATTGAGCTTTTATAAGCGATTATGCGACCTAGCTTTCAAAGGTTTTCGGTTTGGTCTTAAGACGATAAGTCTGAACTCGATTTTGATTTGTTTATTGAATGCATTTCAACAGAACTACTGGTTAGTTATTAGTATTTGTTTATTAATATTATTTACTCCAGATAAACGGCAAATGAATTTTTTTGTTCAGAATATTTTTGTCTGTTATCAAATTACTGGAAAACAGGATATCGGTTACAGCTACCTTTCCTGCTTCTAATTTTTAAAAGTTTAACAGATAATTTTTGGGTATCTCACAGTCTTATTTCTTTTTGTTTTCTTTCGCAGGCATGTTCTATGACATTACTGGAAGTTACGATGCGTCATTCTATATTGCTGGCAGCGTCATTACCTTGTCAGGACTCATGTGTGTTCCTCTTCCATTTATCAGTCGATGGGAAAATAGTCGAGAAGAGAAGCGACAAGGCTTGATGTCAAGCAACTCATTTTCAAATCCACAAACGAATGGTAAACAAACAGCTAATGACTCCGCCACATGCGTATAAACAAAACAACAACCAACACGAGAACCCACTGTGTTAGTGAACAACGTAATGTTAGTTTTTCTCCCTTGAAATACTTCAGTATAGCTCAGACGATTTTATTATAACGTTTAAAAGGAGCAATCAGAATGTGTTGAAACATTGTTCGTGCTTACCTCGACCCGTTATTAAGAATGCATAAAAGAAATATGGGACTGTGATAACTCGTATTATGTTAGACACCTAAACCTAGTAAAAGAATATCTTCACGTTTTAGAAGTGGTATAATTTCACTGATATGTTCAGTAGAGCTTGTGAATTACTGAACTTGGATGCCAACAGGATGAATAGAATAACCGGTGATAGTTTAAGTGACTATTTTTTTTCTTCACAAATTCTAGAAATAGAATCAGCAGATGCGTAAACAGGAATAAACAGAACAAAATATTCTGTTTATGATTGTGGAAGTTATTTATCTAAGTATTCAATGAAGATGAAAAACAAAACTCTTAAATAAACTTTAGCCTACTGGTTGGAAGTACTTTGGATGTAGAAACTGTGATGATTGTGTTGTAATTACACCTAGAGATCATCCTTTCTTAGCTTCAAAATGTGCGCAGTTTATAGATTCCCTTTAAACCATACAACAAGCGTTAACGCTTGATACAATTAAAAATAGTAATCCTTCGATGTTATATTACTAAATCTACACTAGCGTCATCTGCTGGACATAGTAACTGCTCCGTAGGAGCAGCTTCTGTTTATTTTTCCTTTAGTTGTTGTTGCAAACAATACATTTTTTTCGAAATGTACTGATATCACAAATAGTATATAACCTAAATAACCGGGAGAGTGCATCACAATTTTCAACCATTACAGTTTCTTTGTTATAAATTATGATCTTTTCAAAAGTGTTCCACGTACCCAGTTGAACACTTTTCGGACTTGAATCCCTTAACTTTTGTTTGAGCAGACATCTATTGACTCAGATTTTTTTTATAATGCTTGCTTGTAACATTTATATTAACTTTATGTTTTTTGTGAAAACATCGTAAATTTGATGAAAAGTTTAGATCATGTCAGATTTTATCACAGAGTAAAAGAACGTCTTACCTCTAGTTTCAGTAGAATTTAATGGTTCTAATAATAACTTGTTTATCTATTAACAGAAATGTTCTATTTTTTAATCTAATGTTGTTTCATATTTTTAAAAAGTCTACAGCGGTTTTGGTATTTTATTCTTTTGTTTCATTTCCTTTCCATCTTTTACTGGATTTTATTTTAAAATGGTGTTGTTTGCCATACATTGCGACAGGTTTAAATTCACTATTTCTAAAATTGATAAAACTGACAAAGTTTTATATCAACATTTCGAACCCTTTGAAATGTACTTGGTTGTAGAACGTGAATTAAACAAATATTTTTTCAAGTGTTATGTTTTTGTTCTTGACCACTAAAATAAACACAATTTGAAGTACTTTTCTAATAAAATCTTATAAATTAACGTTTTGAAGCAAGAACAGTGTTTTTTATGGAAGTATTCGGATGTGGTTATTTCTTGTTAAATATTGTTTAGAAAGAAATACCAAATTTATTTATAAAAACTTACAAAGTAATGTTTTGAATCGCCAGAAACAACCTGTAAAATATTTTATCTGATGTGTTGCTTAAAACCAAGCACTGACCAAGTTTTAAACAATATGATCTTTTATTCACTTACAGCATTATATTTAAGGTGTTGTTATTATTATAGTATTTTAGGTCAGATTATTTTTTAAATTAATTGCTGTTTTGAAAAAAAAAACATCTCTGGGGACTCTGTACTAATATTATTGTGTAGATTGCATTTTCTGCATCTATGGTCTGTTGCGCAGGACAAGATCCCACAAATTGATTAAGTAGTACATTTAGCAATCGTAAAATCTTTTGCCACTGAGAGTTTTACACACCATCTCGTATTTCTGCGAAATTATAACATACACACGACACACATTCATATATTAGCACACAAACTCACTTAATTTTTACAAAATAATAGGCTCGGCATAGCCAAGCGTGTTAAGGTGTGCGACTCCTAATCTGAGGGTCCCGGGTTCGCATCCCACTCGTACCAAACATGCTCGCTCTTTCAAGCGTGGGGGCTTTATAATGTGATTGTCAATCCCACTATTCATTGGTAGAAGAGTAGCCCAAGAGTTGGCGGTGGGTGGTGCCTTCCCTTCAGTCTTACATTCTTAAATTAGGAACGGCTAGCACAGATAGCCCTCGAGTAGCTTTGTGCGAATTTCAAAAAGCAAGCAAACAGTACAAAATAATAATTATCCGACATTTCTGCACTGACCATACAGGAGTTGTTGTAGACAGCGGGGTGGAAGGCTCGATCGGTGATGTCTTTGTAAATGCTCGCCCTAAACGCTCACGTTTAGCCGTGAAAGCGTTATTAAAGTGGTAGTCAATTTTGTATGCGGTTGAAAGAGCAAGACAAAATTCCTATGGATGACGCTTACTAACTTTCCTTTCTCTGTTCTTGCCCTCCCGCTAGTGCAGCGGTACGCCTCCGGATTTACAACGCTAAAATCAGGGGTTCGATTCCCCTCGGTGGGCTCAGCAGACAGCCCTATGTGACTTTGCTATAAGGAAAAAAAACACTCCTCTGTTTTTTGAACTCAACATTTAACTTACGAGCCTATAAAATTGACAATACAAATACCAAGTAGTTTGGGAAGTCGACTCGCAACTGAGGGTCGCGGGTTCAGATCCTCCTCACATAAAAAATACTCGTCCTTTCAGTCGTGAGAGCGTTATAGAGTGACGAGTAATCTCGCTATTTGTTGGCAAAAGAGTGGCCCAAAAATTGGCGATGGATGGTGTTAACTATCTGCCTTCTCTATAGTCTATCATTGCTAAACTAGGAATGTGAAATACAAAACATAACATGCTCCACAATCATATCAATAAATATTATCTCAAATAAAAAAAATCAAATACAATTATTTGGAATTTGTTTCGATAAAAAAATGAAATGTTAGATACGATGTTTTTCAATAAATTTGCAAACGTTGTGTGTTGCTTCCTGTGAAACATTATAATGTTAGCATGCGATAAGGTATGAAAGGTGTTTGAAAAAGATAATTATTTAGATTTATTTGTTATCCAATTATTGTAACCAAACGTATTTAGTTGCATTTGAAGCTATAAACATAAAAAGAAAGTACAAATATAGATTATAACTTTGAAACCTTTATTGAATAAAATGTATATTTGATAGTCAAGAAATTTTTTGATAAAACTAACAATTACTAAAAACTTCTTAAAATTATTTAATGTAATATCGTCATTCATATTAAATTCTGAAGTCAGTTTTAAAGTAAAACTGATTTGGATAATACTGTTCTCTTATTATTACGTATTTGGGATAAAAAGTGTGAATAGAAGGTGAATGTTTTTAATGCTTTGGCCGTATATCTATCTATAAATTTGTCTGTTTTCGTAAAAACAAACGTAAAGAGCAGGTGTTAATTGAGAATAATTTGGAAGATGGTTCTCTGTTTTAATGTGAATTGTACAGAGAACGAACTAGTCAATAAAGATATTATAGAACACTATAATAAATCTCTGTATTGAAGGCTCAGTTCATGGTTCTTACACTGATCGGTATCTACATTCAGGTTTCAACTTCACTTGCCTTGTCGATGTGATATCTGGGACTAACGATACAAACACAACAAACTGGGACTAACAATACAAACACAACAAACTGGGACTAACAATACAAACACAACAAACTGGGACTAACGATACAAACACAACAAACTGGGACTAACAATACAAACACAACAAACTGCTACTTGCTGCGGATCTTATGCCAATTTTTAAAAGAATGGACAGAACAATACTTGAAGGGATTTTTTAAAAATCTAACGATTTCTTGCACTTAGACTGACGTGGGACACGGTAAGTGTATGCACTTAGAGCACTATAGCCCGAAGTACGATTCTTTGAGTCAGACATCGCATATTATCTGGTGTGGCTTTTTGCTCTAAAACAGCACAAAGACCGACACTCGTTTTCTGTGCAGTCTTTGTTCAGTGGAGCTGAAGGTGTTTTTTGCTTGTTTGTTTGTTATTAGCACAACGCTTTGTCCACCGCGGAGAACTGAATATCGAATTTTGTAGGAAGACACTAGAAAGTGAGGTCTAGCTTGTTTTTGTTTTTTAACTTATGGCATAATTAATATTATTTTTAATTCATAGTAATGTTATTATTATTTTGTAATTATTTAAATAATTTTGTAATGATTTTGGGAGTATAGTGATTAACATGGTTCAGTAATCTCAGGACCAGATTGTGCAACTTTATATTAAACAGCTATAACTGATATTGACTTTCGATCAAAGCAATCCTCAAACTTAGAGTAAAACTAAATATAGATTTAGTAAATAGTATAGCTAAGTTAATATATTTTTGTTTGCTTACAAATTTAAGTAGTTTCAACAGTTGGATACCTTAGCTGTCAATGAGCGTTAAAGCATTCGACTCGTAATCCGGTAGTTGCGAGTTCGAATCCCCGTCACACCAAACATGCTTGCCCCTTTCATTCGTGGAGGCATTATAATGTAACGGTCAATCCCACTATTTGTTGGTAAAAGAGTAGCCCAAGAGTTAGCGGCGAGTGGTGACGACTAGCTGTCTTCCCTCTAATCTTACACTGCTAAATTAGGGACGTTTAGCGCAGATAGCTCTCGTGTAGCTATGCGCGAAATTTTAAACAAACAAACAAATTATTTGAATAGAGGGTCAATGTTTAGTTATTTTTAAACAGAATTTATCAAAATTTCGCTTTTCGTGTAATAATACGTGTCAAATGCATAAGCATAAATGTACTGTTACTAAAAAGAAAGACATAATGCTTTCAAACATTCCATGAAAACCATCTTACATGAGAGCAGGAGATTCTGTCATGTATTTCCTTTTTACCAATATACTCTTTTTTTTTCGGTTTTCCTTGTGTGATTATAACTGAAGTCCTGACATTTTGACTTTTTTTATACAAACGAAGAAACATTTCTGCCAATAATATGAATTCTAACATTTTAATTCGTAGTTTCTTTTAGAATTACGTAAAAATAATAGTTTCATAACAACATGTTTTCACAAGAATATTTTTATGCATGTTTTCTTTACAAAACGTACAACAACAATAGTGTTTTTAAAACGTTGTACAGAATAAAACCTAAACTTTTGTTCAGTCCTATATTTAATTAATACAATCAACGACCTTGACAGCTAGCCAAACTACTTAATTACTTTGTGAATTTTACTCAAAGATAATATTTAGAAACTTATACAAGCTCAGTATATATGTGATTTAGATGTAAAATTAAATCTTTAAGACCGAAGAAGGTTGAAACGTTTTACATCATTCGTATTTCGTTGAATTTTTATTGAAATAAGGTCAAATTTGTTTTTCTGCCGTTCGGATATATAAAGAAACAAATATGTAAATATATTTCTTGCCGTAAATATTATTAATTTTAACACATTTATAAGAGATTTTTTCTTAGCTTGTGGTTAGAAGAAAACTGTTATTATTATTAAAAATGAGTTCCCTAACAATTTTTATAACAAGCTACAGATGGCAGCACATATTTGCTATTTTTATGGCTTAAAAGTTATCGGACAAAATTATCGGCTAAGAATAATAATAAAAAAAATAGACAAACATTTTTGAGACAAAAAATAACTAGCTGCACATCCCCAAAATTTCCTTAGTACGTACGCAAAGTTTCAGGTCTCTACGTTTCTTGCTGTTTGAGTTATGACGTTTATTCACTGATACACGCAGGTTGTGGTTGGAAGATCATTATTACACATTATTTTACTTCTTGCAAATGCCTCCCGCTAGTACAGCGGTACATCTCCGGATTTACAACCTGATTTTATCTTAAATCAGGAGTTCGGTTCCCCTCGGTGGGCTGAGCAGATAGCCCTTCGTTGCTTTGCTATACGAAAAAACACAAGAAAACACTTCTTGAAAAGTCTTAAGGGACTAAATAAAAAATGTAAATTTCAAAAATACAACAGGCGCAATACAAATGTCTTACGACAAGTTTAATTAAACATGTTTTTAATAGGTTTCGACACCCGTGGTCAGACAGAACACAATTTCTCATTGTGTAACTTTGCGCTTAACGACAACAAAACTTTATTTTCATATATAATCCGTTATTATTATTTATTATCGTGTATCACTTTTCAATTGAAAAGACTTATATCTTAGCACTAAGTACCCAGTTTATATAACATGATTTTAATATTAATTCAGCCATTGTTTCATCCTTGAGGAGATTGATAGAGACCTGGGCACAGGCATTATTTATTTCAATAATCTTCTCTGGGATTTTCTAGTTGCAATGTCCGATGTAAGTTGATTTCAGTAGCACCTTATTAGTATTATCTATGGAAGAAATGAACAAGATATTTAAATTTTGCAGATGGTAGTATTTCAACTCTTTATTTTGTATCAGTAATTCACCTTGTGTAATCACCATTCTTTATAACATGCGAGCAAGTCACATGATAAACCAAATTCACATACATTATATAATATTCTGCTCTTTTTATATGTATTTGTATCCCCACCAGTGGCTCCGCTCTCAGTCTGCAATCTTAAGACGCTACAAATCGGGTTTCGATACTCATGTCCGACAGCTCATTGTATAGCGTTATGTTTAAAAACAAACAAACATTACCAGTAGACGTCTATAGAACCAGGTATAATATGTGGTGGTATAGGAATGGTTTGTTTTGTTTTCGAATTTCGCAGGAAACTATATAAAAACTAGTCAGTGATGTCGAGAACACCCACCTGTAGAGAAATATATATTATCAAAAACGGCTCGTTTGGGTTGATAAAATAATTTACGAAGAGAAGCAAACAACATTTCTCAACCTAAACGAGCCGTTTTTACATATATATTTCTATATAAGGACTATCTGCGTTAGCCGTCCCTAATTTAGCAGTGTAATACTATAGGTAAGACAGTTACTCATTATCACCCACTGCAAGCTCTTGGGCTACTCTTTTACCAACGAATAGTGTGATTTACCTTTACATTATAATACCCGCAAGGCTAAAAAACCGAGTATTTTTGGTGTGACGAGGAATCGAACCTGCGACTCTTAGCTTACGGGTCGAACACCTTAACCACCTGGTCATGCCGGGCTGTCTAGAAATGTACAAGGGAATAAAATTTATATTTAGAGCTCTTTGCTGTTTACATGATTAAAATCATACATTTTGTAATAAAAAAATGTGTATAATGTTCGGCACAACATACATTTATTATCTATTATTACTGGGCAAAGTACCAATGGAAAATAGTTTAATACCTCTGTAATGAAATTTTACCAACTTAGACTGTTTATGAAGGTCATATTATACGGATTATCCCAATAAGTGCATTTAAGTCTACCTCAGAGTCTCAGCGGTTTATACACTAAAAATCAACATTCTGTACCCGTGGTGGACAAAGAACAGATAACTCATTATGTCGTGTTTGTTGTTGGGTTTTTTTTGCGCTTAAATACAAACGAACTGTATTCCATTCGCTTGTGAAAATATGCCAAATTTTGTGTTAGCTTAATTGCTATCGTAACAGCAACTTTTTTTTCTAATGAACTCATATGGCTAGTCTCCTGCTGGTACAACGGTAAGATTAGGGATTTGCAACACTAAAATCAGGGGTCGATGTGGCTTTGCTGTACAAAAAAAACACAAACACACTCATATGGCTCAGGTTTTGTACTACAATTTGGCAGTTTTTGCTATTACATAAATAGATTTCAGAAAACTTCATTAGTTTTTCTTCTGAACCACTGAGAAAACCAATATGTGAGAACTCTAAATGTGTCGCGGGTTTAATAAAAAATTCTGTAATATGCAATAGTATTACAGCACTTTAATTCATAAATAAAATGTGTAAATAGTAATATTAGTATGTACGGAAGTAATTTATATGACTCTCGAAACGTGGTGAGAGATATCTCAAACTACGTTATCTGAAAAGGAACAATTATTCTACACGAATATGATTCAATTCAGTATGAGTATATATATAAACGGGTATGTGTGTGTTTAGTTACATGTGAAAGAAACATCAAGCTGTTGAATATTAATTATTTCTTTCTTGTTTTTTCTGCTATATTTTATTTGATTTATGTAAAGGTTTACATTGGTTAGTGAGTGAAGATATAATAGAAAATTACTCCTACAATGTTTATATTTATACCGACTTGTTTTGTGTAACGTACTTTAGGTTAAATACATTCTATTTACAGCTAGTGGCTAAAACTACCTGCAAACGTTTCAAGATTATGTCGGTGTACATTTCTTAATAATGTATGATAGTTATTGTATCTGAATACGGTGAAGATATTCATGGATTATTTTTTAAAAAATGACATAATCATGGGGGTAAATTTCTTCCATGTGACATCTTTTCAAAAAATATATGATTTAAATAAACCTTTTCAACTTTATCTGTTCTGTAAGCTATGAAAACTGACTTTTTGCACAGTATTTCAATCTTGCTTTATCGTTATTAATATAAAGAATAATTTATTGTTAAAACGAAAAAGTTGTTTTGTTCTCTCAAGGTCACTTCCTGCAGTTTGAAATGTCGAGGTAAACTGTGAACAGAGCTCGAGAAATCAATATTCCAGGAAGAAATGCAGTTATTAAAATATATGAAATTACCTCTTATTTAGATAAGACACGTATGGGTATTTCTGGATAAACAGATAAAACTTAAATCAAAATCTAGGAAATATTTATCAAAATATTAGATTCGTTTTATAAAAAAAAAATTGTGGGCTTCTGAAATTTAACAGAAAAAAATGCTATAAAATTAACCTTAAAAATATCAGACTTTATATGCATTTATTTAAAGTTTTCTGGTGATCCATTGCGAAACGAACGCTATCAGTAACAACCAGAAATGTGCGGAGGCGGATTTAGTAATGGTGTTAAGCTCCACAGAACGGAACTTCTATACCTTTGTGATATTTGTTAACGTGGCTAGCTGACAAGTAACTGTTGGATATTCTCCTCAGAGGGAATGAAAATAGGAGATTTCGTTGTTGTTTTTAACGAAGTTACTCATTTTGATTCAGACAAACACGAATAATGCTGTGATTATTTTCACTTATATCACAAAAATATAGGCCTTATGAGAAAAATTTACGGTGAAAATATTTACCATTCATTAAAGAGTGAAAAATAATATAATATTATTTTATGGTGTTATGTTTTATATTTCATTTAATAGTGAAGCTACTTACGTTACGAGAATATAGGCCTCAGGAAAAAATACTTACCATTCATTGAATAAAGTAAAAAAAATGTTATATTATACATTATTTTTCAATTAGAAGTGAAACTAGTTTTTACAATTACTAAATTTTCAAATTTAGTTTTCTCTGCATACTTTCCAATACAAACACAATAGTAAGTAAGGCTCGTATTTCGTATTTATTGAATGGAACTTTTCTTATTAGGATATGTCTTGCATGGTGGACAGTTGATCTAAGAACGCCAAATAATCTAATTTTCACCTATGTTGCTAAGATTATGAAGAAATAATTGTATTTTGATAGTTTGCACTACTGCTCTCGTTTTTTTTTAGCAAGACGAATACAAACAAGCTGTTGCACGTGTACACGTGTATATAGAAACGCAAACTTGCCAAAATTCCACATTTCACATCCGTATATTCAACAATGTCAATGTACATGCTTTCTTTATGACGTAGTAAAAAAACAGCTGACATGCCTCTTCGATACTGACATTACAGAATTTTCATTAGCATTTTTATGGCTCATAAAGAAGTCACTATCTATATTTATATACAAAAAGGGTAGGGATTACATATATATGAGAACATTTGAGTTCAATTCCATATCATTTCATTATTCTAGGAATAAAACATTTTAGTTATTATTCTAAACAAATGTATCGGGGAAATACTATTGCTTCATAATTATGCCATTCTCTCTTGTTGAGACGTTTCTGTTTCTTCTACATAATGCAACATTTTCTGATGTTTTGACTTGTTTATTTGACTAACAAATAATTTACAATAAGATGGAAGTTTTTATATCTGTGTTAACCTTGGCAACAAAGAATATTACTGATGTAAGACCTTCCTGAATTGTTAAATAGACATTTCTTCTGAAGTATTATCCAATAATGTTTTAGAAATGAAGTTATATCCATGATTGGATATAAAGAGAACTAGCTAATAAAATACTCGGTTGTAATAGTTACTTTTGTTGTTAAGCTTTAGGAAGATTATACCGTGTTGTAAATATCTTGGTTAGAATTGCATGCGTTTCAATTCCTAACTAGCCAATGCTTGTTTTGAATTTCGCGCAAAGCTACTCGAGTGCTATCTGTACTGGCCGTCCCTAGTTTAGCAGTGTAAGACTAGAGGGAAGGCAGCTAGTCATCACCACCCACTGCCATCTCTTGGGCTACTTTTTTACCAACGAATAGTGGGGTTGACCGTCACATATAACGCCCCGGCAGCTGAAAGGGCGAGCATGTTTGGTGCGACGGCGATTCTAACCCGCAACCCTCGGATTACGAGTCGAACGCCTTAATACGCTTGGCCATGTCGGCCCCAACTAGCCCATGTTGAATGTTTTTCTGAATTTTTCTACATCACCAAGAAAATTTATGAATTACAAAAAATATATGATTTTATAAAAATATGAAAATAATGTCTCACGAATTTTTACAAAACTAAACTGGTGATAAAACTAAGCTATAATGATTACAACTGAAGATGGGATGAAGAAAAATATAATATAACAATTAAGAAAACTCAACGATAAGACCACAATTCAAGCTAATCTGGAAGGGAAAACTGAAACGACTTTTGATAACTCAACTAGAAGAGCTGCCTCTCAGACTAATCTTTCCCTTGGTGGACTCAGCAGATAGCCCAATGTGACTTTGCTATAAGAAAACATACATACACACACATACAAATTAATTTGAAAACTAAAACTTAAATCAGTCCCGAGGAAAGCAAAATAAAAAATTGCTTATTGGAATGAATTGATAGAGAGAATTAAAACAGTTTTTGAAATACCTTCATTTTCATGAAAGTCAACAACTATTCATTATTCATAACTTGTTAAGGCGTTCGACTCGTAATCTGAGGGTCGCGGGTTTGCATCTCGGTCGTGCCAAACATGCTCGCCCTTTTAGCCGTGGGGCGTTATAATGTGACAGTCAATCCCATTATTTGTTGGTAAAAGAGTTGGCAGAGGGTGGTGATGACTCGCTGCCTTCCTTCTAGTCTTAGACTGCTAAATTAGGGACGGTTAGCGCAGATAGCCCTCGAATAGCTTTGCGCGAAATTCAAAACAAACGATTATAACTTGTTATAAATATTTCATTTCGACAGGCTACTTGTATTCTTCTGTAACAAGACAAATGAGTGTATAATCAGTGATGTCGAGAAACCCACTTGTTGAGAATTTTATATGCAAAAACGGCTCTTTTTGGGTTCAGAAAATATTTTAAATAGAACCTTTTGTGAACCTGACGATGACCGAAGAAGGTCGAAACGTTGTTCGCTCTTCTATTTAAAATATTTTCTGAACCCAAAAAGAGCCGTTTTTGCATATAAAATGAGTGTATAATTTTATCTAATTTTGTTTTATCACTGTTAATATTAAGTCCGCTGACTGTTAGTTTGTTAGAATTCCATGATGTCGCACAAGTGCACATTTAAAAACGAATCTCATTTGTGGTTACAATTGCTTTTTTAACGTGTTTTGTTGTTAACCTCAAAGCTATATAATAGGGCTACCTATGCTCTGTCAAACACGGGTATCACTGTTTTCAGCGGTATACGAACTCAGACATGCAGCTATGCCACTGGGGGCTGCTACACGTTTTGTTATGTGTGAGTTGGACTTCTTGGTCACACACATATATCCTCTTCACATTTTTCTGCTATTGTTTCAGTTATTTCGTATTTTTATTACATTAAAGCGGGGAAAATTATGTTATTGCAAATTCGATGATGTACAACAGCTTGTGTAAAGATTCTTAGCTCTAACACATACTTCCGTTCGCAGTATTACACTACGTAATTGTCTCGGTATTTTCCAATATAGTAATAAACAGTTTATGCAAATATTCAGAAGTGTGTGAGTAAGACCATTTACGCAGTATCTTTCTTTTACTTAGAAAAATCTCAAATAATAAATTTTGAAGCTCTGTTGTGTACACAATATATTTATATTTGGCCGATTAGTTTGTCTATTCATATAAATACTTTTGAACAATCATTTGTCAGTCACAAATCTTGTTGTCTAATGTAATAGACGTTACTTAAGAAACACAACAATTTCACTAGATAAAATCACTGTAGAAGAAACAGTAATTTTTTAAGTAATAAATTTTAGAATAGTTTCCCCCCCATGTTGTCTTGGTAGAAGGTGTAGTTAGGTTTGGTTTGAATTTCGCGTAAAGATACTTGATGGTTTGTGTAAGATTAAGTCATTATCACCAACGAATAGTGGGATTAACCGTCACGTTACAACGTTCCTACGGCTGAAAGGGCGAGCATGTTTGGTGTGAATGGGATTCGAACCCGCGAACTTAGGATTACAAATCGAGCGCCTTAACCACCTGGCCATGCCGGGCGTGTGTAGTTAGGAAAAAGATAAGATATGATAAGAATAATTCATTGGGCTTGTGGATTCAAATCTAATATTTTTTTCACACTAGCAGAAAATTGACCACTTTCAGTGAAATAAACAAACAACAGAAACCGAGGTTTATATATTTATTGACTATACTGAATTTTAGGACTAACATGTCTAGAAAGTAATAGGTGAAATTTTGTTAGTTCACCTCCTCATTTTGCCCTAAAACTGCAGTTATCTCGTGCATTCTAACAAAAATATGCTTGTGGTAAACATATTTTATGCATGAATATAAAGAATTTAGCTCATCATTTATTGTCTCTTTTGACATAATTTGCTGAGATAATTACGTTGAATGTTTGTTTTTGAATTTCGCACAAAGCTACTCGAGGGCTATCTGTGCTAGCCGTTCCTAATTTAGCAGTGTAAGACTAGAGGGGAGGCAGCTAGTCATCACCACCCACCATCAAGTGTTGGGCTACTCTTTTACCAACGAATAGTGCAATTTATCGTAACATTATAATGCCCCCACCGCTTAAAGGGCGAGCACGTTTGGTGTGACGGGAATTGAAACCATCTATTTTCAGATTGCGAACAGAGGATACTAACCAACTGGTCATGCCGGGCCAATTATCAAACATAGAACGTCTAGTTACAAAGAAACAAACAATGAGGATATATAAAACGAAGAAACATATTGGGAAGACACGATCAGTTTAAGACGAATTGGCTCGGCATGGCCAGGTAGTTAAGGCATTCGATTCGTAATCTGAGAGTGGCAGGTTCGAATCCCCATCACACCAAATATGTTCGCCCTTTCAGCCTTAGAGGCGTTATAAAGTGACGGTCAATCCCACTATTTAATGTTAATATGTTGGCTCCTTGATAGTTCAGCAGTAGACCTAAAGGTTTATAACACTAATTTTTTGTTTAGATACCAACTGTGGTTACAGTGCAGATAGCCCATAGTAAAGCTTTGCTTTTAGCAACGAAAATAAGCTCATATTTTTTAAAACTATTGCGTATTACATTGCGATATAGTTTTATAATTAAATATTAGTTAAAAATCATTTAGTAACGAGAACTAGAGCTATTACTTCGCAAATGTTTCGAGCGATTACAAACCGTGTAGAATTCAGAATGGTATGAGGATCGAGTTAATATTCAGAGAGCGTGTGAAATGTTACGGAATTAAAGGCTTAAATAAATCAGGAACATTTAATATATCTTAAACGTCTTCCAATATTTGACTTTGTAAATGTGAAACAGGATTCTGAGTTACAAGGTGTTTAATGATAACGCATGCCATAAAAGGAAAATGACGGCCTAGCTAGTAAAGGGAAACTGAGTTTATTGGTTAGAATTGTTTTTTAAAATGTGTAGTATGTTATGCTTCTGTAATAATATATTTATTTTTTTCAAGTGATTCATATTGTAAATTTTCACAGGTTTTCTATACAAATGTAAAACTGGATTTATTCTAGCTTGTTTTATCGTCTTTTTAATCAATAGACTATCTGAGACCATGGGAAATAGAATCACAGGTTTCAGCGTCGGAAATTCGTGTAGGCAACACTGACCCACTCAAAGGTGTTGCAATAGTCAAGTATCGTAAACAAAATACAGTAGTTATAGACCTGATGGGAAACAGCTAGTCAAAACCATTTACTGTTGTGCAACTCTTTTATCAAATCTGGGCCCGGCATGACCAGGTGGGTCAGGGCACTCGACTCGTAGTCCTCGGATTCGAATACTCGACACACCAAACATGCTCATCCTTTCAGCCGTGGGGGCTTTATAATGTGACGGTCAATCTCACTGTTCGTTGGTGAAAGAGCCCAAGATTTGGCGGCGAGTAGTGATGACTAGTTGTCTTCTTTCTAGTATTACACTGCTAAATTAGGGATAGCTAGCACAGATAGCTGTCACGTAGTTTTGCACAAAATTAAAACAGAACAAATTACCAATCTGTATAATGTTAAAGCGAAAAAGTTTTGAGATACCACTTTTAGTATTTATACTGATTTTGTACTGTAAACGTGATGGTATTGTAATATTCTACTTCTCACTTTTACTCTTTTAACTGAACAAATGCTTGTAGTGTTTTAAAGTACAAAGTTACTGCAAGGAATTAATTCTGTAAAATATTATTAAAACGAAAGAGCAGAGTTTAAAAAACACATTCTCTGAGATGCACTTAACAATACTGAGTAAGTGGCGCAATCAAAACTGTTCATCTGTTTCTGAGAAATTGGTATGTGGTGAAGGTGACATAAGATAATTCTGGACATAACAATCAGTGATGTCGAGAAACCCACTTGTTGAGAATTTTATATGCAAAAACGGCTTGTTTGGGTTCAGAAAATATTTTAAATAGAAGAGCGAACAACGTTTCGACCTTCTTCGGTCATCGTCAGGTTCACAAAGAAAGAGGTAACTGACCGGAAGCTGACCACATGTTTGGAAGGGGTTGTGTAACTGAGTGTCGCAATGTAGAGGGCGGGGTTAGATGTTTGAATATATAATTTTATCTATAATATTAATATAGGTATAATGGCGTTCCTTTATATTGGTTTATTTTGGGTTTAAGTTGTTGTATAAGTAAGGCTTCTTTAATTTTGCGTTTGTTTATGTTTGTTTCTTTATTTATTATTTTAGTGTTTTCTATGGTTATGTTGTGTCCATTTGACTTGCAGTGTTTGAAAACGTGTGAAGGTGACTTTTTATGTTCTTTGAATCTGGTTTCCATTTTTCTACTTGTTTCTCCAATATAGAAGTCGTGGCAGTTATCACATTGTATTTTATAAATAATGCTGGTGTGGTGTTTGTCAGTGTAGTTCTTACATAGTATAGACCTTAGTTTTGTGCCTGGTTTTTGAATAAATTTAGTATTAACTGGAATGTTATATTTTGTTACTAGTTTTTGCCAAATGTTGGTTATTTGTTTGCTGATGTCAGGAATATATGGTATACAGCAGTATATGGTTTCGTGATTTTTTGATTCGTGAGATATATTTACTTTTGTTGGTTGATTTTGCTTTCTGTCTAGGTGTGTGCGTATAATGTTTTTTTACGGTTTGTGGAGGAAACTTGTTGATGTTGATGAAGTATTGTTTTATTTTGTCTAATTCATCGTTAATTTTATCTGGTGAGCATAGTTTTATGGCTGTGTTTATCTGGTTTCTTAGTATGTTGAGTTTTTGTTTTGTTTCATGTGCTGAGTCCCAAGGAATGTATAGTCCAGTATGGGTGATTTTTCGGTGGATTTCTGTTTTGAATTGTGTGTCGGTTCTTATAATTTTGAGGTTAAGAAATGATATTTGATTGCTTTCTTTCTGTTCACATGTGAAGTTAATGTTGGGATGTATAGAGTTAATGTGAGTGAAAAAATTAAATATGTGTTCTGTAGATTTGAATCCCGCAACCGTGTCATCTACATATCTGTACCAGTATAGTGGTGGATGTAATGCTGTATTAATTGCTTGTGTTTCAATTTGTGTCATAAAAATATAGGCTAGAACTGGTGATACTGGGTTGCCCATGCTTAGGCCATTTGTTTGTATATAGTTTTGGTTGTTGAACATGAAGTTTGTCTTTATTGTGGTGAATTCTATGAGGGTTGCTAACTGGTTACTGGGAATGTCTATAATTGGGTTAGGGTCTCGGATATAGAGTTCTAAGGCTATCTTGCAGGCTTCTGTTGTTGGAACTTCTGTAAAGAGTGATATAACATCGAAACTGGCCATTAAGGCTTTATGATTAAGTTGATTTAGATTAGACTTGAAATTAAAAGAGTCTTTGATGAATGAGCTGGCTGATGTTGCATATTTGGAGAATGCCCATGCTATGTATTTACCAAGATTGTAATTAAACGATTCATATGTTGACATTATTGGTCGTAATGGACAATCTGGTTTATGAGGTTTGGGGATGCCGTATATTTGCGGTGTGCGTGAGTCGGTTTTACGTAGGTAGGAATAAAGTGTTTGTGAAATTGTGTTGGCTTTTTTCATTTGTAGTAGTAATTTGTTCAGTTGCGTCTCATGTGTCTTTGTTGGATTTGTGTGTATTGGTTTACATTTGTTCGTGTCTGATAGGATGTTATTCATTTTTTGTATGTATTCATTCGTGTTCATTATTACTATAGCGTTCATCAACATCAATAAGTTTCCTCCACAAACCGTAAAAAAACATTATACGCACACACCTAGACAGAAAGCAAAATCAACCAACAAAAGTAAATATATCTCACGAATCAAAAAATCACGAAACCATATACTGCTGTATACCATATATTCCTGACATCAGCAAACAAATAACCAACATTTGGCAAAAACTAGTAACAAAATATAACATTCCAGTTAATACTAAATTTATTCAAAAACCAGGCACAAAACTAAGGTCTATACTATGTAAGAACTACACTGACAAACACCACACCAGCATTATTTATAAAATACAATGTGATAACTGCCACGACTTCTATATTGGAGAAACAAGTAGAAAAATGGAAACCAGATTCAAAGAACATAAAAAGTCACCTTCACACGTTTTCAAACACTGCAAGTCAAATGGACACAACATAACCATAGAAAACACTAAAATAATAAATAAAGAAACAAACATAAACAAACGCAAAATTAAAGAAGCCTTACTTATACAACAACTTAAACCCAAAATAAACCAATATAAAGGAACGCCATTATACCTATATTAATATTATAGATAAAATTATATATTCAAACATCTAACCCCGCCCTCTACATTGCGACACTCAGTTACACAACCCCTTCCAAACATGTGGTCAGCTTCCGGTCAGTTACCTCTTTCTTTGTGAACCTGACGATGACCGAAGAAGGTCGAAACGTTGTTCGCTCTTCTATTTAAAATATGTTCTGATCCCAAACGAGCCGTTTTTGCTTATAAAATTCTGGACATACTTGCCTTTTATTTAATCTTATGTGTATAAGGAATTATAAATTAAATTTAAGTTATTAATGTGTTTTGAAGAAATACACAAACACATGCGTATTAAAACTGTTATTTCTTGCACAGGAGTGAAAATAATAAGCCTGTGTATCAAGAGATGCACATTACTGTTAATGTTTCTATGATATAATAAAATAATGTTATAAAATAATAAATGTTGATTGATATTTTCATTACTGAAAGTAATCAATTGGAAATGTTCACGGCATTTATTTACAATATTTACAACTTATATTACAAATTATAAATGCAGGCATCTATTTTATGACATTTTATATTAATTCACACTGTATGTTTGTTTGTCCAAAAAATCCTTTCATAGTTTTGTTTCTAGCAGAACTAAAGTTGTTAGATTTGATGTGTTATGGATGTTTTTGTTTGTACGTTCTATCCTTAACAAGTCATAATTTCCTAAATATTTGGCCACTAACACTTGTGGACATGTATGATAGCCAGAATATTGCGATTACTACTTTTGACATATTTACATAAAATGTATGTATTCATCAACAAGATCGATAGTATTCAGCCTTGGCCGAAATGTTTATATATTTTGTAATGAATAAAATCACTATTATTATTAAGATGGAATATAAATCTCCTTAGTGCTGTCAAACCGACAAATACGTGTTATATCAAACATCTACTTATGTAATTTGTATAATAAGACAGCAAATAATTTTATTAGACACCTGCAGAAAGATACATAACTCAACATTTCACCTATTACAACAAAACATATATAATAACAGATATAACATAAAATGATTATAAATATTTTCTGTAACATTATGCCAGTTTATGTTAAACATTCACAAATTGACTGGTCTTCCTCGTGCTCTCATAACCTACACAAGACGTCGTGGAATGCCATCGATGAGGTCTTGATATAAATCATCATTATTTCATTACAACTTGTCACTAGAATGCGCTGAAATCCAGCTACAGTAGCGAGTTTAAGGCCGTGATTAAGAAGTTTCTGGCCCAGCTCTGTCAAATGAGATTATAATCTGCTATAACGTCGTTCTGGTCAAGATAATTCTGTACAGTGCACACACTGCGGGTAATGGCATTGTCATCCTGGAAAACAGATTTATTGTCAAACGTTACCCTAATGTGTGGAAAAAATATCGTTCCCATGTGATTATTGTAGGAGAAGCCAAATAACGCCCTCTGAAGAATATATGGTAGTAAATGATTAAATCACAAAAAGTTCTCTGTGATTATAGGGTTGTAAATGGTTAAATCACAAATAGTTCTCTGAAGAGTATAGGGTTGTAAATGATTAAACCAAAAATTTCTCTCAAGAGTATAGGGTGGTAAAGTAATGACGAGTTGGAAGGCTAGCTACTACACAACAATTCCACCTGTTCCTGTAGGACATTTGGAATAAATGTGACTAAGTATTTGTTTAAACTTTTTTCTTTTATTAATGTGCATTTCTAGTGGAATGCATTTACAATATGCAAATAGTTCTTATAAAATATCAACTTACGGGATTTACGAGTTAAACATGGCTTTATCTTTGTTTGTTTTTAAATTTCGCACAAAGCTACTCAAGGGCTATCTGTGCTAGCCGTCCCTAATTTAGCAGTGTAAGACTAGAGGGAAGGCAGCTAGTCATCACCACCCACCGCCAACTCTTGGGCTACTCTTTTACCAATGAATAGTGGGATTTTATATGCAAAAATAGTGGGATTGACCATAACATTATAACGCCCCCACGGCTGAAAGGGCGAGCATGTTTAGCGCGAGGGGGATGCAAACCCGCGGCCCTCAGATTACGAGTCGCACGCCTTAACACGCTTGGCCATGCCGGGCCGGCTTTATTTAAGACTTTTTATTTTTTAAGCCTTACATCATTTTGGAATATTTTCCTTTTGAATTGTGTTTTATTTTTCTCCATAGTCTTGTGTTTTATTTTTCTCCATACAGTCTTGTGTTTTACTTTTGAAACAAGTACCTTTCAAGAATTCTATACTGTCACGGAAACCTCACTCAACAACAAATAAACCTCTCTTTTGAAACTATTATTTGTTAAACCTTTCTGTGGTTGGTGAAATCATATTTAATGGTTATAAGTTCAGACCGTCAACATGGAACAGTCTGGGAGAACAGTGTGACGTGCGGGCGAAAACTTCTACTTACCAGGGGAATAAATTCCACTGGTTTCTGGAAATGACACTAGTGGGCACTACATATGGTTAAGCGTACACTAAGCTGGCATACTATCAAAGAATGTAATAGACAACTATTACTAGTCACTGAAAGTACAGTTAATAATATAGTGTTGATTTTAGTATAAACGACCATATTGGTATTGCTAGACTTAAAATAGTTGCAATTTTGAGACACCAGGCCCTACATAAGGTATAGAGTGTATACAGCTGTTGTTGTCAATAGCCTTGTTGAAAAATTCCAAGAGACAGGAAAGCAGAATGCCCACAGACGTCAGTGGTCACTATTGTGGAGGCGAAGCGTATCACGATTCTTGGTGAGAAATCCATGTATGATGCAAACAGTGTTCAGAATGTGGCTTGCTGGTCGCGTTTATCAAGGTTATCTGAGTAGAAGCTTCATGCGTCATTCTTCATGTCTTATTACACATTTTTTTAAAGATATGTCCAGGAAAGATATATTCTTTTATTTAGCATTGACATTTCGATCAAATGTTTTTCGTTAGGTTTGATTTCAAAATGAGTGACTGTTGTATAGCTGTACATTTTTTTTAAATGCATTTTTATGTAAACATATGACACATGATGAACAGTGAACATTTGGACACTGGAAAAGAATATTAAACTGAAACCGCATAACAGAACATAACAATATAGTGAATTTAAACGATATAATACACATATCTACACACACAAAAGTATTATATTCGTAAACACACACATATACATAAATGGAAGTCCCCCAGTGGCTCAGCGGTATGTCTGCGGACTTACTCGCTAAAATCCGGGTTTCGATACCCGTGGTGGGCAGAGCACAGATAGCCCATTGTGTAGCTTTGTGCTTAATTCAAAACAACATAGCTGGCAATCCACACCGTTAGAAACAACAAGAAAATGTAATAACATGGTATTGTGAATTAACGCATAACAGATTAAACCCTTATTTAAAATAATATTTCTTCATTTATATTATCGTGAAATTTAGTACTGAAACGACGTTCTGGGATTTCAAGTTTTAATCTATCTGATGGAGCATGAGTTAAGAGTAAGGATGTCATACTTTTAGTATCACTGTGGGTAGGAGGGTTGAGGTATCTGGGAACAAGGTGGCCTTTGTTACCATTACAAACAAATTTTATTCCGTGTCTATTTTTATACGGCCCGGCATGGTCAGGTGGTTAGGGCGTCGAGGATCGCAGGTTCGAATCCGTAGGCGTGTTATTACTTGATGGCCAATCCAACTCTCCAAGAATTGACTGTGAATAGTGATGACTAGCTGCCTTTCCTGCAGTCTAACACTGTTAAATTAGGGGACGATTAGCGTAGGCATCTTTCGTGTAGCTTTGCGCGAAATTCAAAACAAACATTAAAATAAACACACAGATAAGCATGGCAAGGTCTGGCATAACGGATTACATCACCGGTTAACGGAAATGGATTTACCCTGGAGAATTATTCGCTGGCTATCTAACTTTCTGGACAATAGAACGTGTGAAGTAACTGTGAATGCGGTCCATTCAAGGTCCATTTAACCTGAGGCAGGAGTCCCACAGGGAGAGGTAGTTAGCCCTATCTTATTTATCATGTATGTGAGTAATATGCCGCTTTCGAACCTAAACTTAGGTTTTGCATCACAATTTGCTGACAATGTAGCGGGCTGAAAAAGTGCCCCCACTCCTTCAATAGCAGCAACAAACTTCCAACTAGTCCTGAATAATTTAGGAAAATACTGCCAGAAATATAGAATAAAAATTAATATTCCGAAAAACCAAGTAATACTATTCACCAGATTAAATAAACTGAAAAAAAGATCCACCTAATTTACACATGAACGGATCACTTTTACTGACTGCTACTTTGGCTAAATTTTTAGGATTAACTTACGTTACCAAATTAACGTGGATACAGCATATTAACAATATCCTGACTAGAATCTGGAAAAAGGCAAACTATGCAAGAAGGCTTTCAGGTAAAAATCAAGGGACATCACTTGATAATATAATAAAAATCTACAAAACATACATTAGACCTATAATAGAATACGCATGTTCAGCCTGGAATGACATAGTGCAAAAACAATTACAAAAAATACAAAACTGAATTTTAACTTCAGCTTATAAAGTACCACGTAGCACTTCATCCACATTCATGTACATGTATGTAAACATAGAAACGATATCCGTAAGACTCTTGCATAATGCACTAAATTATTATAATAAAAATTGCCATAAAAATGATTTATTATGTTGTCTACGTTCATGATGAATATCGTCATAAGTTCCTATCTCCTATCAAGCTGCCCACCACACACCAGACGCTTAAAGCTAGTAAAATATTCATACTTGTGTGTGTGTGTATTATTATTAATGTTTTGTTTTAATTATCCTTTTCCGTTAAATATATAAAGGAAAAAAAAATAAAAGTAATAATGGAAAAAAAACATAAATAAAAATGGGCAAACCAAGATAATACATGAACATTGCCCTGAAAAGGACCGGAGTAGTGTGGTTTACTCTGGCCCAAAAGCACTACAACAACAACGTAGTAGAAGCCAACATGAAAGTTAGGGATGGAGGAAGAGGTCTCGTGCACCTGATCCTCCTGGGTATTTAAAATTCAACACCCAAATACCCACAAAGAAGAAACAGACAAATTAGCACGTTGATAGTTTTACCACGGTCTTTATTCTCAAGACATGTTATAAACTAATGAACATTCTTGGGTGTGGCACATTGAATATAATTATTATAACGAGTTATTATACGCTCATATTATACCAAAAGTTCAAAGTTTGGATGTACCCACTATCTTATATCGATGCAAGATAGTTCTCCGCTTCACATTTACAACCCATAAGCGATCCAAGTTTTTAGGCACCACTTCTATCAGGCTGTGCAGCCATGATACTTCTGACGTCATTCCCCTTTTGGTTGTGAGGAGGCTTTATGATGATGTGGGTGTATTGCCATAACCAGTTAATTATTACTAAACTGAAGGATGTTACTACAACAAAGATGTAAGTGATTCTTGAGGTGGTACTGTGTGTTGTCTCATTGTAAGGATTAGCACAAAACATTTTCTTTGTGTGTTACCCAGTTCGTCCTATAGACTTTTAAATACCTAAACTTACTTTATAATACCAACCTGTGTTTTACATGATAAAACAGCACTGCTGTTACTATAAACAAGACACTGAGGACGTACTCACTTCTTAAACTGTAATTGCTACTTGTACCCTACGTATATATACGATTCATGAAGAAAAATTGTATTTCTATCATCTGCAAACATCATCTGAACAAATGACTGTGTGCGTGATTCAGGTTAATTGTTTATGTGTGAAACAGTGCGCCTCTTCTAATGCAAATGGATTTACTGGCGCGTTTCTTTCGCCATGTCTTGGTAAATTCCATACACAAATCCTTTTGGAAGGTCAGAGTTGAAACTTGTAAAGAAATAACACATGCATATTAATAAATTCTTAAAACATATTAATTATGTTCCCCAACAGGACCATTTCATATATAGTTATATCATGGCTACTAAATATTTTGTAGAAAAATAGGAAGGTTTTGCTCTGAACAAAGCGTACCAACACTTCGTCAAACATGAAGTAGGGATTAATTATCATAACCAATGAATATTAAAGCATTCCCTTCCCGGGATAGGCCTAGCATGGCCAAGCATATTAAGGCGTGCGACTCGTAATCTGAGGGTCGCGGGTCGCATCTCCGTCGCGCCAAACATGCTCGCCCTTTCAGCTGGGGGGGGGGTTATAATGTTTCAGTCAATCCCACTATTCGTTGGTAAAAGAGTAGCCCAAGAACAGGCAGTGGGTGCTGATGACTAGCTGCCTTTTCTCTAGTCCTACACTACTAAATTAGGGACGGCTAGCACATACAGCCCTCGTGTAGCTTTGCGCGGAATTCCAAAACACGAACAATATATAATAACAATATATGTACACATTTTGTCAGTACTTACCTACGTAGGTAGTTTACTTTGATCAGTAATTGAGATTAATTTACAGATAAGAACGTTTCTTTGATTGTTTTGGGGTATGAGTTTTCGAATCCTGTTATACCGTAACGGTTCTTCTGTGGAGTCTTACTGCATGACAAATTATGAGGATTGCCTATGTATAAATATTGTATCCTTTGACTGTACGGCATTTAACACTTATGTTGTATGAGTTTGTTTTTCAATAGAGAATGTTCATTATCCATCTCACTATAAATCAAATTTTGGAGGGTTTTTTCTGTAAACCCGGTTAAGCTAGTTTGCTTTTTAACATATGCGACAACATAACAACCTGGGATCTTGTCGCTGTTCCAGGTGAAACCAGTTGCTTCGGTACTGTATATTTAATTCAGTGTATTCGTAGGCGATTTTCAGTGTTATTTATATATTATGTCTCATAGAAAAGAATAAACTCTTGCTTTGGATGTTTGCTCCATGTATCTCTGAACACAATGTTTGGATGAACAAATCAATATTTATTTCTAAAACTTAATCAGTAAATTTTAAGATTTATTTAGTTTTATTTTTTCTTATGAGCCAGTAAAAAAAGTTTTCAATTTCTGATAACATCCACATACAAGAATGATTGCATTTTCTTTTTTTTTAGTTATGGGTGTTGAGTACGTTGCATTAAAACGATTTTAAATTCTTACTACGTCGTAACAGTCTATATCGCCACTTTCTCGTGTTCTTTCTGGTGGCTTTTCATAATCCATCTGATGGAATGACGATTTCCCAGTTCCTCGTTGAAATTTTGATTGCACAGAAATCCATATGTTACTATTACTCTCTTGCTGCGTGAGATATGCAATGGTTGAACGAATGTGTCTTTGAAGCAACTTGTGTGCACGTGCTTTACAGACTATGATCTTTCGTGATCATATTGCGTACCGTTGCTTAAATAAGTGAACGTGTTTTTCATTGACCTTTGTGTTTAGGGATTTTCTGCTGTTACAGGTCGTCGCATTTTCCTTGTGTTTTGCCAGATGGGGTTTTCTGCTGAGTCCACCGAGGGAAATCGAACCCCTGATTTTAGCGTTGTAAATCCGTAGGCTTAGCACTGTACTAGCGGTAGACCTAGTTGTTCTGACTTTAATTTTTTTTAAATTTAATTAAAGGCATTGATATGGAAACTTTTTGGTTTTTGACATTTGCCAATGCTTTGAATATTTTGTTCTTTGAAAAGAAGTTACGATCTCTGTGAGTGTGTGTGTAATGGGCATTTTGTATTATAGCACATTGGGCTATCTGCTGAGTCTATCGAGGGGAATCGAGCCCCTGATACTGAGATCATTAGATTATTCTTATTTTTTTTTAATTTTCGATAATGCTTTTATGTATCTGACAACATAGTGGAAATTTTCACTTATATTTCTTTCCGAATTTCATAAGAAAAATTCTGATGACTCTTTCTTTGTTTTAGAATCACGCCAAAGCCACACAATGGGCTATCTGTACTTTCCCTACCACTAGTATCGAAACCCGATTGCTAGTGGTGGGAGTCTGCAGACATACCGCTGTCCTCTTCACTGTGGTATATCCCTAACGCACTTTGTGTGTTCAGGTAATTAAAACAGATTTATTTCACTTGATGTGTAAATAGGTTACACATCAGTAAATCATCTCAGCGTCGTATTTACTTCGTTGATCTTACGCTATCATAAAGTAAGATAAATCCAAGTCACTTTGCTCACACAACAACTAAAACCATGGAAATAATTTAATAACTATATTTTCAGTATTGGTTCACGAATGCCATCTCAACTTCTATTGTAATATTTTACTAATACAGTCGAACAATCTACTTTTATAATGTCATGTAAATTATGACCATAATATTTTAGAACCACTTCTTTCTGAAAAAGCACAGTGCACCGTATTTCTCGGTGTATTAGAAGCACTTTCTTTTCGAAAAAAAAAGGCGTCTCAACTCTCCCCCTCCCCCTACGTCCTACACACAGAAGGTAAACAGTTTTATGTCTCTTCTACTTTTGAAGCATTCTGAAATATAATAAAAGATTATACTGATCTTGAACAAATAAATACACGATAACTGTGAAAAATATTTTCACCCTAAAGATAGTCTTGAAAATAAAGGTGCGTCTTTTTAAAGGTGTGTTTTATACACCGAAAAATACGGTACTTCCTACGTTTCGTTGGTGTTAGAACAGTCTAATTGTTTCGTAATTGATTTCGTGTTTGTATTCAGTTTGTAAAGCTTATACTTGAGGTTGGTGTAAGAAATTGATAGATCTCCATCCTAAAGCAAATGTATATATGTATATATACACAATATTAAATTGTTATGATCCAAAGGATAAGCGACAAGTTTAAGGATTTATAACGCTAAAATTTAAAGTTTGATTCCACTCAGTAAACAGAACAGGTAACCCAGTATGGATTTGCCCTAAAAAAAAGAAAAACATATTATTATAACATCACCCATCTTGAAGTTTACTCAACAGATGACCGTTCTTGTTTATAATGCTAAAACAGGTTTTTTTTATAATAATCTTCGAAGAAAATGAATGAATAGTGAAAACAGCGTTGTAAGTGCATTGGGTTTCTCCCAGGTGTAAATAGTCAACATTTAGATGTTTTTTTTTTCTGATGATTTCAGGAAAGAGATGATTAGCATTTATGTCTATGTGTGTTGCATTGTTTCTTTGTATTCTTGCCCAAATGAAGATATTAAAATAATTTTGATTTTTTTTTGAAAAACAGTGTGTGTGTTTTCTTATTGCAAGACCCGGCATGGCAAGGTGGGTTATGGCGTTTGACTCGTCATTTGAGGGTTGCAGGTTTGAATATCCGTCACACCAAACATGCTCGCCTTATCATCCGTGGAAGCTTTATAATGTGACGGTCAATTCCACTATTTGTTGGTAATAGAGTAGCCCAAGAGTTGGCGGTGGGTAGTGATGACTAGTTGCCTTCCCTCTAGTCCTACACTGCTAAATTAGAGACGGCTAGGCCTGATACCCCTCGCGAAGTTAATAGCATTGTAATAGCAAAGCCACATCTGGCTATCTGCTGAGTTCACCGAGGGGAAGTGAACCCCCGATTTTATCGTCGTACATCCGTAGGCTTACCGCTGTACCAGATATTAAAAAGAGAAGATTAAATTATTTATTTGAAAGTCTCCGAAAAAAAATGGGGTCTAGGCCTAGAAAATCTAAGGCTTTTCTTCAAAAATAGAATAAAGAAAAAAAGCAACAGGACGAAATAATTAAATTATTTGTGAACAACATTACAGGAGTAGCTTCAAGTTTTAAAATGTTTTATAAATAAGCAAATTTTATAGTGATATTTGATATCATTTGGTAGTTAAGTTTGATCGCAAGTAATTTATGTTCCCCTGGCTTCGTGGTGCTGATTCTTACTACTAAATGATAAGCCTGAATGACGTCAAAGGAGTATTTTTAATCGGCTTATAAACTTATTATCGCGGTTAGAGATAAAAATATTTTAATAAGCGATGTTTTAATACGTTGCTTAAATATTACATTATATGACTGATATTTAACCATTTAGAAACTACACAAAATATATAGTTTTGTGTGATAATTCGAAAAGGCAGATTAGTTTTTAAAATTCAACTCTAATTGAGGCAGAAATTTAATATAGCTTGTCATTGTCGTTTTCTTGTTTCAACAAAATGTTTTAAAATACGTTTATTTTTAGGCGCCGCATGAAACAATGACACCAGACCTTTGTTTGTTTGTTTTGGAAATTCGCACAAAGCTACTCGAGGGCTATCTGTGCTAGCCGTCCCTAATTTTGCAGTGTAAGACTAGAGGGAAGGCAGCTAGTCATCACCACCCACCGCCAACTCTTGGGCTGCTCTTTTACCAACGAATAGTGGGATTGACCGTCACATTATACACCCCCACGGCTGGGAGGGCGAGCATGTTTAGCGCGACGCGGGCGCGAACCCGCGACCCTCGGATTACGAGTGCACGCACGCCTTAACGCGCTCGGCCATGCCAGGCCCTACACCAGACCTTTCCTGATATTAAAAATACTGCGTACAGGTACAGCAACAAAAATACATTTGAAGTTTTTCAAATAATATTCATTTTTATAACTAAATCTGTGAATTTCGTTTTTTAGAAGCGTTGTTATTAAGACTACTTAGCTATAGCTGATAAACTAAATATTTGAATATAAGAAAGTATAGTATTCTGATTGAAACAACCACTAAAATAGCATAACTTATATTTCTAAGAATAATTGTTATTTGTAGTTTCTCACATAAACTTAATCACCTTTCAAACTCCATTCGTTAATAATTTTCTATGCATATTCTTTGATTTGTTTCAAGCACAAAGCTACACAATAGTCTATCTGTGCTCTGCCAACCACGGGTATCGAGACCAGGTTTTTAGCGTTGTAAGTCCGCAGATGTACCGCTGAGCCACTGGAAGGGGTCAGTTTTCTGTGCAACTGTGAATATTTACTCTTCTAAATCAGATTTTTCTAAAAGGTAAGCCTTGTTACACTGCTGTGGTACAAGTAGGATATCATTGCTATACAAAATATTCGTCTTTTCTGCAGCCGTTAAAGAAAGAAACAATTATAATAAAATATCTTATAATGATAATTTTAATGTGATTATCACGTAAAAATACAGTGTCAGCCGTTTTATATTACCTCTGTATCTTTTCAGGTGCTTTTTAAATATGGCTTTAATCTCACTTATTTAGCTGCATATTATTTCACAATCCAAGTGTCCCTTTTGGAGAAAACATTTGAGAAACACCACGTTAGACAGTTGTTGTGTATTTACCGAACAATATGTTTTAAGTAAATATTAATATAGGTAATTTCTTGTTCATTATGATTATTACAATATGTTTTTTTGAAAATCAGACTTACCTTTAAAAACGTTGGATTGCTACTTTATTTTGTGTATAAGTATTTCTTTGGCATTGAAAAGAGGGTATCTGTGGAGTAGTATGTATGCTATAGTGGTAACCTGAAGACTCGTTGAAGAAAAACAAACTTGATATTTCATTAGAGATTTACAAATAATGAAACTCATTAGTAGTTTGTTCTTAAATTCAACAAAACGTTTTCAAAGTTCATTTATACGGGTAATCAGTGCAGATTTACTTTCAAGTCTCATCACTATCTTTATTAGGTGTATAGTGCTCTAACATAGAAGTAAATGAACTCTGTATCGTACTTACCTACCCTACAAAATAAGAACATTCCAAACCAGCACGTTTAACCAATAACTTAGAGCTAGGGTGAAAACACACTAGTTTCCTTACTTATTCACTAATACCCTTTCAATTTCTGAGTCCACCGAGGGGAAACGAACTTCTGATTTTAGCGATGTAAATCCGTGGATTTACCGATGCACTAGCCGGATACGAAAGTAATTACATGGAGAAAATAAAGAACTATGTCATCCTTTATTATTTAAGTGTGTTTATGTCCAAACGCGATATAATGGTGTCTCCTCGAACAAAAAAAATAAATTCGAAACATTTTGCTTCTAAAAGCGTGTATGTTTTTCGTATAGCAAAGCCACAAAGAGCTATCTGCTCAGCCCACTGAGGGGAATCGAACCCTTGATTTTAGCGTTGTAAGTCTGGAGACATACCGCTGTACTAGCGGGGGGAAATCTTTATGTACCTCCATATGTAAACTTGTCTTTTGTAGTTTTGAATGTGCTGAGTAATTTGGACAGATGCAGCGTCTTGAACAAAATCTTAAACATTTTTATACGTATATAGTTTTGCAGCCAAGAAAGCATATCATATTAGGAAATTATTGCAATAAAATTGAGTAGATTTGAAGCACACTTTGTAGAAATCATTAACAACGGCTTCTTCTAAAAATCTATTAATTTAATGTTTCAGTTCTTGTGGTATATATATATATATATATGTACATAACGTCTGTGTTGACAAAATGTGATCTATGAATCTATATTTTTGTATGATGCTAAACCACAACTAGAACGACAAGACTTTTTAACAAGTTTTCCTTTATTAGCTTTGTACAATTTACCATTAAGTAAAATGTAATGGCATTTAAAAGGTATTCTTTATGTGTCGCGCGCCGCTGTCCACGAATCCATATGCCTAAAACCAGAGTTTATCATGTTCAACCATATTTCAGTAGTGTGTCTAGACGGATAAAACAGTATGAAAGTAGTTTATTACTTGATAGAAACACAAATGTAAAGTTTTATTTGAATACTTGCAGAAACATGTGTCTCTAAGCCTAACCTAAGCATTTATGGTTACACAGTTCATAGACCAAACGGTGTTAATCTGTTCTTGTAAATATATTTTTAATAATTGTATTCCTATTATTCAGCCAAGCACTTGCCAACTTGAAAACCAAAAACAGATATTAAGGAATTTATAAGTATATTAATATGCAATAGATTTACACCTGAGATTTTCTACAGGTTTATATAGAAGTTTCATATGGTCGAACTACGCATTATCTTCATTTTGAAGATTATTATTTTATACTATGTAAATTACTTGGTGGTTATCACTATAAATGTGTTTGAAAATTTCATGGTAAGGTTTAGTGACATAATGGTCTTGCGTTAAAATGTGTACTACAGATTATTTTTATCCCGTTTATGATGTCATGTAATTAACGTAATTCCCGAACATGCTATTTATTTTACTTTTAGAGAGTGAGAATTTCCATGCAATATCCAATCAGAAAAGAAAACAGCTTTTAGTCATGTGGAGATAAGTGAATCAAAGTTTTAAATGTTTGGTCATGTTAAAACAGGTTAGCTTCTCTTGAGCTCAGCGGTAAGTCTGGGGTCTTTTAACACTGAAAATTGGCTTTAATACCTATGGTATGCATGTCACAGCTAGCAGCTTGTTTATCTTTGCGCTTAACAACAATAAAAAAGAAAGGTAAAAAGAGACAATTGATATAACATATTAATTGATGTAATAATTTTACCTTAACTGTTCTTAAAAACGAAAACACAGCCTGAAGATGAGTTATAATACAGTACGTTATTAATATTATTTCTTTTTCCCCCAGTTATAGGAGAGACAGAAAATCCAAAGAGTGTTTACTCAGTATTAAAATTTAGTATTAGAAAATTAAACGTGTCTATTGAGGAATATCTACATAACACAATGGTTTAGCTGCAGCTGAATAGGAGAATACTTTTGGGTTTTGATGGCAAGTAAAAGGAAAATTATGTTGCTAAGATAAACAATTCAGTGTTGTGTAAAATACCCTAGAACAATAATACATATAAGTAGGTTTACTTGTAGATGTATATGTATGTATATGCAATTGATACCACGAAAATTATGGCAGTTTTAAAAGCTTATTATTAAAAATATTAAGATGTTTTAAATGTTTATTTTATGATGTCATTATTTTACCCTTAAAATTACCAATAGTGAAATCTACTTCTGTTTTTTTAGAATCTTGTGAGCGTGGGAGCCGATTGCGTACAAGTAATGGTTTAGTAAAAGACATAAAGTTTACGATCTATTTGTGATGTTTTTTTACAGTTGGTTTTTGCCACTATATCTGGATGTGTTGTAAGTTTGACCGGAAGTAACCTAAATTTACACTTCCTATACGAAACCAGTGTGGTAAAGTACAAACACCATTCGTTCGTTCTCTATAAAAGCAGATATTTCTTTTTTTTACCAATTTTTTGTCCGTACTTAATGCGTTTGTGCGTGTTCTGAACGTGCATTTGAAGACTCCCTATTTTGAACGCGGGTGACAAATACACTTTAGGAGATTTGGCGTTATTCGATTAAATGTATAATGGTGAATTACGTGCAACTTGTCCAAATTTTCACTTGGTTCAGAACTTTTCACATGTAAAGAGAAGTCCAGTTTTCTTTTATCTTCAGTGGTGGCGCCAGGATATTTTCGTTGGGGGTGGCTCAGGAGGGGTAAATTCTGGAGGGGCTTCCCAAAATGCCACCAATATGAAGTATAGATGGTAAATTATAATAATATAAATACTAAGGTACATTTCAGAAAGATGTGCTATTTTGAACTGCGTTTTCAATGCAGTTTTTGTTGGAAACTCATACTCTGATTAATAATTCATAATTACACATTAGAAATAATCTGTTTATGAAAATATGCGAACATGTAAAAGAAAAAGCTCACCTAAATTCCACCCAAGGTAATACATATTAAAAAAATCAAGATTAGCTTAGATTGAACATTTAATATACCATTAAGAGTAAAGCTACAAATCAAAAGAAATATAACATAAAGACACAGTTTACACAGCAGAAACAAATTATCCATGTGAAGCTAATACAGTCTGAGGAAACGTAACGTCACTATCAGACTAACTATCTTTCATCATGTTGTGTTTTAGTCAATATTACTTCAAAATAATATGCCTCTTCTGGTGATCGGCAGCAAATTTTGAATGGCTGATACACAATGCAAAATGATCTCACAGAGGACACAACACCGGCTGAATGCTTCATAGTTCTGACCTATACACAATACACTTATAGATGCATGCTGTGCTTTACTTTACAATAAAAGATAAATGAAATTCATGGGTAAATACCTGTGAAACCTTTGGTTTATCAAGTAAAATCCCTGATGATCTGTTGCAACTTGAAATCAATGTGGTTGTCTAATCTTCGTCAAAGCTCAAGATAGAATGGTATTACACAGGGAGCGGCAAAACACTGCATGAGTTTCAGGGCATTTAGTACGTTGCTATGGGACACATGACACATACTTCCGTCTTAATGAAGATGTTGAGTTCTATAGATCATGTCTCTTTGATGTTAATTGTTAAGCAACAACGACGATTGTGTTTTCCATATTTTTTGAATATATGTAGGTAACAATATTGGGGGGCTGAGGAGGCTTTGCTCATTTGGGGAGGTTCAAGCCACCCCAAGCTCCCCTTTGCGGCACCACTGTTTATTTTGTTCATACATCTGGGCCTGGCCTGGCATGGCCAAGCGCGTAAGGCGTGCGACTCGTAATCCGAGGGTCGCGGGTTCGCGCCCGCGTCGCGCTAAACATGCTCGCCCTCCCAGCCGTGGGGGTGTATACTGTGACGGTCAATCCCACTATTCGTTGGTAAAAGAGTAGCCCAAGAGTTGGCGGTGGGTGGTGATGACTAGTTGCCTTCCCTCTAGTTTTACACTGCTAAATTAGGGACGGCTAGCACAGATAGCCCTCGAGTAGCTTTGTGCGAAATTCCAAAACAAAAAAACAAACAAATCATACATCTGGCTCAGTCCTGTATTGCTCGCAGATAACTCAAGAACTTCGGTTGAACTTGTTGCTGTTACACAGAAACTAATATTTTTGCCTGTAATAAATCCATGTACCTCAGAATATTGCACCAACAGCATTAATAGAAACTAGTATTATTTCAATATATTTAATGATATTGTAAAGTGTTTTAAAATATTTTAAAACTGCAACTTAAAAATATGCCAAGAAACATGTAAATATATGTGGAACTTGAGCATAAATTTAAAAGATGAGCCTAATTAATCAATTGTTTGTAAGCACAAACTTACACAGTGGTTCATCTGCACTGTATCCATCCTCAGTATCGATTTCTGGATTTTAATATTAATAAGTTCAAACTCACAACTCAGTCACAATGAGATATTCACCGTTAAAACACCAGGTTAAGTTGTAAGATACCAAGTAAATATTCTTATTTAAAATTTAAAATGTATTATAGCGTTTTTTCAAAGAAGATATAGGATGAAATAGCTTAACAATCCCCTTTGTGTTATGTGACATAATTATTTTTCATATACGTTGTTCTCATACACGTTGTTTAATTTTGACACTAAATATAACCAACTTTCAAATACTATTAAGACAATTACATATCACGTACAAAATGGACAAAAATATTCTGGCAAAATCCTTTTAATTTTTCTATAGCTTTGCTTGAATAAAACACTGGGTCAACTTTTTTACATTTTTCTACACAAAGTTGAGCCGTTCTGATGATCACTTGTTTCATATTATTTGTTGTTTACTGCTGCACGTTAACCATATCACGTTAAGAAGCAATATGCACTTGAAACTGAAGTTGGTTTGGTTTGTTTTGAATTTCACGCAAAGCTACATGAGGACAATTTGCGCTAGCAGTCCCTAATTTAGCATTGTAAGACTAGAGAGAAGGCAGATAGTCATCACCACTCGCCGCTAACTCTTGGATTACTCTTTTACCAACGAATAGTGGGATTGATCGTCACATTATAACGTTCCCACGACCGAAAGGGCGAACATGTTTGGTATGACGGGGATTCGAACCCGAGACCCTCATATTACGACTCGAATACCTTAACTCACCTGGCCATGCCAGGCCTGAAGTTGCTGTATTTGCAAAAAAAACAAAAACAAGACAATATATCTCAGGTTAACATGAAGATAGCCTAAGAAAGTGGAAACGTAGTTCTCTGCTTTATTTTGGTAAAAGCGTTGATACCCAACCCACCCGTGCTGAGATATATATTTACTTCAAGTGGATTTCTCGTAATCATGAACAAGACATTGTTCTCTTTGTATTGTTATTGACCTTATAATTTCTACACATGCTCGTTGGTTAGGCGAAAATAGAATCTTTTATATACCAATTGAGCTTGTTAACTAGTGTAATTAATTTAGTAATATGTTAAGTGAAACGTGAAACTCTATAAGAAAAAGAACTAAGAGGTTAAATTTAGTAAGTTTGATGAGAGAATCCCTTGTACATATCATGCGTTATTAAAGCTCTTAATGCTAGAAATAAGGTGAAACGTTGAATGTCCAATTGAATAAAATTGATTTTATGTTATAAGGTCGTTTATTTCTAGTATTAAAAGGTTTTCCATACACCAATATGCACTACAGAAATTTAGTAACGTGATTAAATGTCACGTGGGAAGTCTCGGCCCAGTACAGTAAATACGATTTATGAAGTTCTGTTAGAAAACGACCACCACCACAAAAAACATAAATGTTGTGGAGCTTTATTTAGGATAAAAATTATGTACTTTAAGCTAGCTACACACTAAGACGCTAATTTAGAACCTAACGTTTCAGTAATGTAGTTATATTTAAGTTTCTATAATATAAAGTATTTGCTTCGATCTAAAATGACTTGGGCAGTTTTTGCCCGCTGTCTCTCTTATTTAACTCGTTTGCCTTCAAACTGTTTACCACTTAACTTAGTTGTATAATATACTATGAATTTTCATATACTTTCTTTCAGTAGACATCACAAAATTGTAAAAGGCTATTGTTTTGAACACTGTTATCATTCTTTTTATATATGAATGGTATTTTGCACGTTGTTATTCACACTTTTTTATGTTAATCACGAGATGTTTACACTGTACGTAATAGGGAAAAATATCTAACTTTGTTTGAAACCGACATCTGTCTTAATATGCATACATTATATCACGCGCCTAGTTTTCGCATTGTGTATGTTTATAATATAAATAAAAAAATACGGCTTCAAAGTACACTTTTAAAATACTTTCAGCATCCAAAACATGTATTTGAACTTTTTGCTGTTATTGTTTGTTTTTCCTTGCTTTCTTTACTTTTGTTTTAACTAAATCCTACCACGTTAATTATTTCAAGAGCGTGTCACTTGTATATAATGTGAACATGAATTACAGAATAAGAAACGTGTATTCGTCTAGTCTTCAAGTTTGACGAGTTGAGAGAAGTTAGTTTTCAATTGTATAACATTTATGACAAAAGTGTGAGATTATATATGGCTAAACGTGTTTTTGGTGATGTTGGTATCTTGGAAACACACGTAAGGAAAATAACCTTTTACTCTGAACATTTACAGAAAGTCGTCAACATTGTTATATTTAAAGTGTTTACAATAAAATGTATTGGATTTTAGTGATGTGCTTTGTTTCTTTACTTTTTTGTGTTTGTTTTAAAATCTGAAGAAACAAAAACACCTTAACTTCCTCAAAATAAATGAAGCTCATCATGATGCTAGTAGTTAACAGAAACTAAAAGTACAACATTTATTTCACTATTTTTAAACCCTCACGTGCAAAATAGAGATTCAAGCGGACTTTACTGCTGTTGTGTTACGACATTCCTTTAACTATTACGCTTCTCTAAATATTGAATTTTTTAGAGTCCTGAATTTTTTTCTGCTTTAAAATAGGCAGAAACGAATTTATGATGGAGCGTTTCATACGTATGCGTCAGTACTGATGTTGAGGTGTATTGATTTTTAAATTCATTTTTAATAAAAATATTTTGGTGTATGTATTGTTTGATCTTCTCTTAAAAGATGGATAATGATAATAATAAAAGATGGATAGCTCAGATGACCTAATTGTATCTCATTGTGAAACTTGCTTGAACAATCTTTGTGAACCTATTATATCATACAGTTAGGCCTACTTAAACAATTCATCTGGTTTGAGTAAATTGGCCTGGTGGTTAGGGCTCTTGAATCGCAGTCTGATGGTTCGGGTTTCGAATCCCTGTCCTACCAAACATGTTCGCCATTTTAGCCTTGGGGCATTATTCTGTTTCGATCAATCCAACTATTCGTTGGTAAAAGAATAACCCTAAAGTTAGCAGCGGGTAGTGATGACTAGTCTTTCACTGTTAAATTAGGAACGGCTAAAGCATATAACCCTGAAGTAGCTTTGCGCGAAATTCAAATCAATGAGTAAATTAAACTCTCTTTTTTTACGGGATCTAGATTGTTTTCAGGATTATTGCAAGAATTTGTAGGCCCAGACAACATGTTTTTCTACGGGAATTTGAACTGTCATAATTCAGATTGCGAGTCGAATGCCCTAACCACCAGGTCGTGTACTATGCTATGTTAATGGCTGAAAACGACTTTAACAGCGAGAGTATCCAGTTAATGATTCAATTCATTCTATTCATTATAGGTTTCAGTTTTCTTTTATGCTAGCTTATAATACTGAGTAAATCGTGTATATATAGAATGGTTCATTATTTAGGAAAACATTAGCTTATTTTTGATTTCTATGTATAGTTACTTTATTTCTTTATCAAAGACTGTTATTAATTTTATATAACAAAACTTTATTTGGCAGTTCAGGTAACCTCAAGCCCTATTGAGGTTAAAAAATACTTCATTACTTCCGGTGGCCTTACTACGACCCACTTGAATTGGTCTGTCGACCGTAGTGGGGATATTTACTTGGCTATGTTTCCTAACATACACAGGTTACAAGGTCCCTTGCGTAATGGGTATTACAATAGTATGTTATTGACAGAAGCCTGCATCATACAGTATTTATTTCACAGGTAAAAAGTACAAACAAAGAAAAGATAACACTAGATTTTTATTCTGCAAGCGAAGTGCAAAATTTGTACATATTTTGTTCTCTCATTGATATAAGCGAAGAAACTTCTGATGTTACTGGCTACATTCCTTTTACAGCAGTTCCGGTATTTGGGTATTGTTGTTAAATACCCAGGAGGGTCAGGTACATTTGACCTCTTCCTCCTTCCCGAACATTCATAGCATCTGTCTTTAGTTTTGTTTTTGTTTATTTATTTATTTTTTTATTTTTATTTTATTAATTTTTTATAGCTTTGGCCCAGAGTAAAAGTATAACTTGATGCTCAGGCCCATTTCAGGGCTCAGACCATGCATGGACGAACAAGAATTTTTTTTTTAAATATTCTTTCTCTTGTGTTTTTTTTCATTTTTGTACTTGTTTTCATAGAAATAATGCTACTACTACTACTTGTAGTAGCACGCACACACACACAAATAAAAGTAAGTATATTAATAATTATTATTCAATAATTGTATAGTAAATAATCAAGGACTAAGAGTCTAGTGCATAGTGGCCAGCTTGAGTTACATTACTTAGATATATGTTAAAAGGGGAGAGGTATTTAGGACTATTTTACAGCAGAGTAACACTTTGTTTGTTTGTTTTGAATTTCGCGCAATGCTACTCGAGGGCTATTTGTGCTAGCCGTCCCTAATTTAGCAGTGTAAGACTAGAGGGAAAACAACTAATCATCACCACCCACCACCAACTCTTTTACCACATAGCTGAAAGGGCGAGTATGTTTGGTAACACTTCGAATCGATATGTCTTGTGAGAGAGAAAAGCTTAACAATTAAGCTCCAACCTCCTGACATTCGTATGAAATACGTTTTGTAAACTGGGACGTTTATGTGGTCAAAACAAAATAAAGGTTGTTTTATGTGAATTTTATCTTTGTTGGTTTTTACAAGTTGTTTAAAATTTTTAGTTTCATGCGAAATTTAACTCGAGAAAAACAGACTAAATATTTGCTTGAATTATTTATCACAAATTCAGATAATTTCAAATTAGGTAGTTTTATTGTGTCGCTAATCGTATGGACATCTTTGGAAATTCCTCGTCTAGAGACATAACTTTATTAAACTCACTTGAGATTAAAACGTCTGCAAATTCCATTACTTTTCTCTGTAATGTATTTATTATTAAGCAACTATACAAATACTTTCAAGAATTATGACGAATAAGGGAAAAATTACTACGTGTGCCTGCTTGCAGAAGATTAATTTAAAATGTGTGTTTTCTTATAGCAAAACCACAGGTGGCTATCTGCTGAGCCAACCGATGGGAATCAAACCCCTGATTTCACGATGTAAATCCGAAGACATACCGCTGTACTAGTGGGGACAACTAATTTAGTGCAAATTATCAGTAATCAACTTATCGAGTCGACGTGTTTTGACCTGTAGTTTGATGTTTTACTGGGAATAACCGGATATGAGTTATTTGCTACACTGAACGCATGGAAACTAGGATATTAGGATCTGTGGCAAGAAAGAAACAAAACTCAGTAAATTTGCTTCTGCTTTGAAATCAAGGTGATTTCTATAGACATGTCAGCATTATGAATATCAATGAGTGATCTGAGGACTTTGAAAACAATAATGGTTAACGGTGTCAGGAAAATAGTAAATTTCTTATGATGAGTGTGTGTGTTTTCTTATAGCAAAATCACATCTGGCTATCTGCTGAGTCTGTCGAGGGGAATCGAACCTCTGATTTTAGCGTTGTAAATCCGTACACTTACTGCTGTTGTGCCAGCGGAAGACTTCTTATGATGTATGAAAAGTTGAACGGTCGTAAAAATCTTCATTTTTGTGTTTGGTAAAAAACGGGATATAAATGTTTATACTTTTTAATGAAATAAAACTGACAAGTTCTGTTTTCTAGAAAACTATTTTTATTTATTTTATTTTAATATAAATATGTCCCACAGTGGCTCAGCAGTAAGTCCGAAGACTTACAGCTTTGTAAACGGGATTTCGACACAGCACAGATAGCTCATTGTGTAGCTTTGTGCTCAACAACATTCAAATTAAATCTACTATAGAAATATATCTAAAGTTATTGATGGAAATGATCTTCCATCTTGTGAAATGTAGTTGGATGTATGACGTACAAGTACGTGTTTTACGAACGGGTCGGTGTTTACATTCTTTAAAGATATATCTCAAAATTCCATATCAGAAAACGTTGTTGTTGTTTTGAATTAAGCACAAAGCTACACAATGGGCTATCTGTGCTCTGCCCACCACGGGTATCGAAACCCGGATTTTAGCGTGTAAGTCCGCAAACATACCGCTGAGTCACAGTGGGGCACCAGAAAACGTATTTCACTTTATACTTTTACAGAAACATTGTTTTGTTGGTTACATTTCACCCTCTACAGGAAACTTTTTTCTTTGAATTCATATGTGATGATTCGTCGTCTTCACCTTGAAATTATTGATGTTTGAAACAGAAATTATAATTTTTTTTCACCTTTCAACATAAATTTTCCAGTAGCCTACTTTCTTAGTTGTCAACTTTTATCTTTAAACTCATAGCTTTTTTGATAAACCCAACGATAAGTGCTTCACGTATTTGTAATTTTTTTTTATCTAATGCAGTACTATGTTTACTCTTTATGAGAATTACTTTATCCTAAATAATGATTGTGCGCAATAGTTGTATTAAAAAAACAACAACCCACAACCATAGTCTATAACGTGTTTTTAATTGGTGCCACCAATGACGTAATACATAGATGCTGTTCGTCACGATCCAGATACAAGTTTTTGATGCAGATTGACGTCATTATTTAACGCATGCTCACAAATGCTACCTTATTCGATCAATCAGGCGTTTTGTTTATCTCGAATTTTAGCATGACTTCATTGCTAGTCTGGGAAATCCCTAATACGTGTACCTTTGTTAGTCAAGAACATCAAACACACAATAGAGAACAGAGCGCTAAAATGCATTTCATTCAGTATCTACATTGCTCTGCCATTCGGCTTCTTTCGTATACATGTAGTGACAGTGGTATGTAGTGTTTCAATTTAATAAGTTTGCATCATCTGAAGTCCGGTAATAAATGTCAGTGTCCTGTAAAAACTGAAGTTACAAAAAACGTGCCATAATCGTTCCGTTATTTTCACTTCGCGTTTTGCGAAATGAAACACCAATGCCTTCTCTTATTTTGAGTCAGTTGAATATAAACGTGCTTACATCACATTACTTGTGCTTAAGTAATAGTCTGACAAAATGCCTGAAAGCTAACACAAATTACGTGTCTACTAACCAAAGCTAGAATTTAATACTGATCATTATATGAAGAATTAGTGAAGGAATAAAAGTATTTTCTAGCTCCAACAGGAATTCTACAAAAAATAGTCCGAAGACTGAATGTGTTATGCGACTGTGAATCACCAATTGCATAAGAATTCCTGGGTTGAAGAGCACATTAGCAAAGGTAAATGGGCGGTTAGTACATTCTTTACCCTTCTACGAAGTAATCGATTATTTTTCCGAACCTCTGACAGCATGCATTTCGTCATCTTTTTTGTATGTTAATTCCGTAGGTTGAAACCGTGTTATATTACCATCGACGATTGAAACGTTTCAGAACGAAATAACAGTTTTGTAAGTTTGCTGCTCACATGTTAACTGTTTGTTACACACATACGCCCATTATTACGTATCTTATTCTGTTTCCGCTTATTTTCCCGGTACACAACGTAGCCAGTTTATACGTGTTTATAGCGTACCACGAAAAGTGCGCTGGGATTTCCTGTAAACTACTTGTCTGGAGTTTCTAACCTATCAATGGACGACTCCAGCGCGAAGTTTGAACATAACAAACTAGGAATTAGCTGTGGGCGATCAGAAGGAAGTGAGCACGAGTTATGTAGTTTAGAAAGCCAGGAAACAAGAGATCTCAGTTGCCTCTCCCAGTTTCCATTTAATACAGAGGATATTCCCCGTTATTCGAAACGCAAACACAATACCGAAAATTTGTCCAGCGCCAACCGTAATTTAAGTGCTACCAAATTTATAAAAGCGTCAGTGGGAACTAGTTCAGAGACAAATGTGTTCTTAGGCCTTGTGAAACATAACGATAATTTTTTACAAAGAAAAAGGCTACGAACTATTTCAGAGCCCCCTAGAGGAGCGATAAAAAAACAGCTTGTGAAACCTGTGATTCTGGGTTTAAAAGAGGATTCACCGCCAAATGTTACGTGCTACACACGTGAGATAGAACCTGTAAAGCATTTTTTGCGAAGAATACACGAACGGTTTTCCGAGTCAGATAATTCAAAATATCGAAATCAGTGTGTGAATTCTGATGTAACCAATGCTAACGAAGACTCAAGTGTTTTTGCTGAAAACGCTCGTCAAAATGACCTAATTTCATTCACGCATAAGATACCTGGTGGAATATATAACCTAGATAGTAACCATGGCCAGGGCCAGGGCTTTTCCCGTCTCGACACAATGGATACCACTTCACGTGAATTCCAGCCCATAGTTAGTCAAGACTCGGGGTTCGTCAGTCTAGCAGAGAATAGTATTGCCATTTCTGATTGGTCAAATCAAATTGATACCGACGCTTCAGAGTGTTTAAGTGAAGAGCCATTACCCGAAGAAGTATTTTACGAAGACATGGTTATGCTACAAAATTTAAATAAATTGTCCAGTGACAGTCAAGCTACGAAGGATGCTTTTTCATATAATCAGAAAATAGCTGATTCGTCAATTTATTTTTGCTCGGATAGAAATAATTTATCTCAGAAACCGACGTGGGAAATATTTAAAGACATTAACACCAAAGAAACTGTTTCGATAGAAGCGGAAATTACTTGTGAAGAACAGCGAAACCTGGACATCCAGTACTGTATGATAGCTGATAAAGATGGCGATAGGTAAGTTTTATATTTTGTGTCTTGGTTAAAAATGAGAAAATCTGGGATATATATATATATATCCATTCAAATTTACACGAACGAAGTATTTTACAATCGTTTAAATTACTAGTGCTTAATCTGATTAATTACAAGATCCTAAACGTTTAACACAGGTTTAAATAGTAACAGAAATAAAAGTAAACTGTATTCTAATATAATAATGGTGTACGCATTAAAAAAAATCAGATGTAGGTGGTTAACTTTAATTATGTTTTCTTTGCCGTTAGATGAAACACCGAATTATTTGATAAAACTAAAATAGAAACCCTTATAACCCGAGCGCTTTCGCAGGGTGGACCTTTCTTCTTCAGGGTCAAACACCGAATTATTTGTCAGCAGCCACTAACTGATTTCACACTATACGTGTTTAACGGCTTTATCATTTATCAATTTGTCATAATGAACTAAGCAAAAGTATAACTTTATAGTAAAGAGTTAAAGAGTGAACTGTGTACAAATTATTATTATTATTGATTCTTTCTTATTTGAAGAATTTACAATACTGTAAAAACATTTCCATGGACGTACCTTCAATAACATATATTTTTATTTATAGTTATGAACACGCATGCCATAAAGGCTACATTAATTTTAATTTGCAAATGGTAAATAAATAAATACATGCACACACTAATGGTAGTTTTTTTTACAAATCTCCTAAAGAGAAATAATTTTCTAACACTGAGTAAGTTATTGTGTTTTCTACTTACAACATATAAAGTTGATTTTTTTAAAACGTTACGTTTTACATTAACAACACATTTCATCAACTTTCTCCAAACTAACTGTTTTTTGTTTGCTCTGAATTTCCTAAATGCAAGTTATGTAGAAGTATAAAGCAACCTAAATGATTCCAAATCAACCGAGTGTACTTGGCATAAACCTGAACCTATCATGTATTTACATCCTAGAAACTATAAAAGGAAACATTTTAGCACTGAATTTTGATGGATGATTTTAGTTCTTTTGAAGACAGTTACAAACGTTGTCTAGTTTTATTTTAGCAACTCTTTTCGTTTCTGTTTTTAAATAAAGCTGCATATCGTGTGCAGAAATGATTGTGTGTATTTATATAGATACAGATAGACTCATTTCGAAAGTGTACTTTTCTGTTTAGTCACATACATAATTCTGAGCAAAAGAAAAAGTAGTCTGTTTCTCAACAATATTTTACGTGTGTTTTGTTCGTGTATCCATTCGAATGATAATGTTAAATATCTATTATTTGAGATCAAGGCGTATTTGATTCTCAAGTTGTTTTCTACGCATGTGCACTGAATTCTGATCACGAATACTGGTTTGAAGGTGATAATTTAACAGGCAAACGTACTTTTCGGTGATTTAGGTACTGACAGTCTTGTACGTTAGTGTAAAATATAAAATAAAAATGTGCATCTCCTTTGAGAAACATGTTTTTAGTATAAATTAAAGTCTGAATTGTGTAGACATAGTTTCTTATTTATACAGTCTGTATGAATAGTTTTAAGTTAAGTAGTACCATTATGGATACCTCTTTCATTTGCAACTGTATTGACCTATATTATAAAGAAAAAACCTTAAACACTTATTGTTGCGATAAGTTAAAAGAAAAGTTTTATAGAACAATTCGTGAAAGTGTTCTCTGGTTCCTTTGAAGTGCGTTTAAAAGCATTCTACAATCAGAGCAGTATAAAGTAAAGTTGATTGATTTCTCAGATTATGTGCATAAAAAGATATGCTTGACGAAATGCGTACATGGAAATAGAGAATTTATTTTAATCTATAAGACAAGAAAGAACTTTCTTTCAGAAGATTTGGTTTTCGATACAGTTACGGAATGTTTTCATCCAGGTGGTAATTGAATCTTAAAAATGTTCGAAAAAATTACATTGAAGAATTTCGAAAAGCAGATATATATTTTTGTATAACGAGAAATATTTAACTGTTTAACTTATAAGAAGAAGAGCGTTCAATGAGGTGATTGCTTCACTTTTTCTCTTGAGTGTTTCACAATCAAAATTACAATAAGGGTTTTTCCCAACGATAGGGTAAATACTCTGTTATTTATCTAGTTTAGCAAGAAGGAATTTTTATTACATCTGATACGTACTGAGATATTGCAGTTTACGTGACAAATGACGACATTTTTCTCATGCTTGAAATGCAACGCATTCCTTTAAATTGTCAATCCACCAAAACTGAAAAAAACCAAAACAGTTAGGGACCTTTTATCGTTATTTTTTATTAAGTTGAAATTTAATTTTTCAACAGAGAGTGTTATTGTAGATAACCATTCTAAATTAAGAAGAACAAATATTTGAAGTCCGTTCATCTAGGGTTCCGCATGGCCAAGCGTGTTAACTCGTAATCCGAGGTTCGTGGGTTTGCATCCCCATCGCGCTAGACATGCTCGCCCTTTCAGCCGTGGGGGCATTATAATGTTACGGTCAATCCCACTATTCGTTGGTAGAAGAGTAGCCCAAAAGTTGGCGGTGGGTGGTGATGACTAGCTGCCTTCCCTCCAGTCTTACACTGTTAAATTTGGGACGGTTAGCACAGATAGCTCTCGAGTAGCTTTGTGCGAAATTCAAAAACAAACAAACCGTTTATCTAAATGTTTCTTTCGTACCTATAAGGAAAGAGCTTTGTTTAAGTCAAATAAAGGTGTTTTTTATCACTAAAAATATAAGTTAATTTACTAATCATATAGGAAATACAAACTTCTGTGACTTTAATATGAGAATAGAAAACGATTATAAGTTTTAATGTTGTTTAGCTTAATTTAGTCCGTTTTTAACACAAAGTATTGCCCTTTATCCATGGCAAGGAATCGAACTTTGGTTTTAGCATCGTAAGTTTGTGAACTTACTGCTAACCCACCGGCGTGACTGTCTGTTTTTGAATTTCGCACAAAGCTACACAAGGACTATCTGCGCTAGCCATCTCTAATTTAGCGATGTAAGACTAGAGCCTTGGGCTTACTCTTTTACCGACGAATAATGGGAATTGACCAAACATTATATCGCCCCCACGGCTGAAAGGGCAAGCATGTTTGGTGCAACGGGCCATTGTGACTGTTTGTATTAAAATTATATCAGGTCATAATTAAGTTCATGACGTATATTTGATATCGTTTTGATTATATTTGTTTTAGAAGTTGATTATGTTTTCTACAAACACAGGGCGCTCCATATTGCAACGGTTCACGAGGATGTTCTGCTTGTTAAGCGACTTTGCGCCCTTATGAAGAGCGTGGGAGCATCGGTAGATGTGTTTAATTACCTACGACAGGTAAGCAAACATTCTGACACGTTGCATCCAATTTTTAAACCTTAATCTTAGACTGTATTTTCTTACTAACTACATAATTATTGAAGATTGTATTGAAATGTTGTTTTATAGCTTTCTTGACCCATAAATGTTCGGGCGAAACGTTCAGTAATAGAATAATTATTTTTCAGCATTGCGAACAAGTTGCATTGCAAAACATATCTTTCATTACCACCTGTACTGAATCATTTGTTTGAATTTCATTGAATATTATATTTTAACCCTTTGCTTAAATTAGTAAACGAAGTGAGAAAGTTTTTGGTAAAAATGACTAGTGATAACAGAGAACGCAAGCAAATATATATATGGATCATAAAATAATGTTTATAATTCGGAAAAGATTATCCAAGTATAAAGTCAGAAATTAACAAAATTACAACCTCAGTTACAAGTTATAGCTCATTTTTCCTTATATTAATTGAAAGTTAAATCAGTTTTTGTTCTAAAATATTAATTTTACGTTATACAAATACACACAGCCAGAACTTTGTATAGAACTTGGACAATATCCTCAACATAAAGCTATAGCTGCATATTAACCTGAGGTAAACTGTTCAAAGGATGAATGACTGAAGGTTTTGTCGTAGTCGGTAGTTACCTTTGAACTTTACATTGTTTGTAGTAAGATAATAACCTATCGTTAATGAAACGTTATTTTACCTTAGCAAACATTGGGAATTCCCCAAGACACAAGCAACAAGCACCGGAAGTTTCGTGTTATAAGTTTGACACGTTTCTCATTGTTTCTTGTGTTAATTATTGTGTTTTGCTGTCAAATTGAAAAGTTTGTTTGGGATATTTCTCACAAACCTTATATAGTAATCAATTTCTTTCCTCCTTTATTTTTATTTTCTTTTCCGGTAGGGGAAAGGGTAAGCTGGTGCGGTTTGTTGCATGAAACAAGTTTTGTTTTCCGAAGAAATACGAGTTCATACTTTGTTCTTGTTTTTCAAATGGAACCAGTTTTCTCTATTATTCTATGCAACTGCTTAATAACATTGAAAATCGGAAATACCGTGTCATTAGTTTTGAAGATGTAAGACTTTGATATATTGACATTTGCATGTAATCGTTCAATTTGGTCAGAAGCCGGAACGTTGTTAGACTGTTACTGAAGGAACAAATGAAAGAAACGTGGCGAATTAATTTTCTTTAAAATCACTTTTCAACTCTTATAATATGTAGAAATTTAGCAAATTATTCTGCGACTTTTGTTTGTTTGTCTTTTTCGTTAAGGCGTGCACTCGTAATTCGAGGGTCGCGGGTTCGCGCCCGCGTCGCGCTAAACATGCTCGCCCTCCCAGCCGTGGGGGTGTATAATGTGACGGTCAATCCCACTTTTCGTTATAAAAGAGCAGCCCAAGAGTTGGCGGTGGGTGGTGATGACTAGCTGCCTTCCCTCTAGTCTTACACTGCTAAATTAGGGACGGCTAGCACAGATAGCCCTCGAGTAGCTTTGTGCGAAATTCCAAAACAAACAAACAAACTTGTCTTTTTCGTGCAAAGATATGCTAGGTCCATTTGCAGTAGCTGTCCCTAATTTACAAGTGAAGAACTAAAAGGAAGGCTAATTATCACTATTCACCGCTAACTCTTTGGCTACTTTTTACCAATGAATACTGGGATTGACTGTAACATCCCCATGGGAAAAGGGTGAGCATGTTTAATGCAACAGAGATTTGAACCCGCAACCCTCAGATTAGGAGCCGAGCGACTTAATCCTTTGGCCACGGGGGACCATTCGCAATTTCTTCTTAGTAGAATAATTTGTTAGACACGAATAATATAATCTATGTGTTGTAGATGTCTTTATCCTTTCCAGAGTATTTTATAATAACTACAAGACGAATATTATTTTTTAAGTGCACACGTTGTTGCGTTGAAAAATAACAACAACTGTACCTAATTTGATATTATATTACGGAAACATATAAAATCGAAGATCATATAAATATTTTCAATAAAAATCAAATAACAAATATATTTTTTTCATTCACAAATAAATTGAAAATTGTGTTTCCAACATATCTTCCCAACCCCCAGTGGCTCAGCCGTATGCCTGCTGACTTACAACGCTAAAAACCAGGTTTCGATACCGCGGTGGGGAGAGCACAGATAGCCCATTGTGTAGCTTTGTGTTTAATACAAACCTAACGTATCTTCCTTGTACTTATTCTGTGCCAAGTATAGGGTTATTTCTTTCAAAATTTATTAAGACGTATTGGATACTGAAATTTTTTGGGTACACGTTTCTCAAAATGGGGCTGTCGGACCCTCACGGTCTACAAGTGAGCACTCCAGACGGTTCTCGAGTCATCTCCAACATTTCGTAAAATTATGCAACAATGAGCAAAGTGAATAAAAAAAGAAGCTACTGTAGCGCTACCTTTCGCAACTTTTTTCCTACTTTTTCGCTAAGGTAAAATAATGTTATAAAATAAGTCTTAAGCTTATTTTGTGAAATTTTCTTTCCGTTAAATTCCACTAAATAAGTTAGAAGATAAAAAGGTTCTCAACAGCGTATAGCTGACATTTATTTGATATAACTTTTATATAATTTACATGGTCAAATATTTGTTTTATAACATACGTAATTATATTTCAATTGCGTAACACTTGAGATAAATAATTAAAAAAACAGTTAAAATTATTTGATGTAATTCATGTTTTTTAGATTATATTAATACTTTTCCTATATTCATAGAGTCCTTAATAATTAGAAGGCGTTGAAACTTTGATTTTGTGCTCTCAGAGGTTTGACCTAATCGCTCAATTTACACATTTTGTGAACTTTCGTATAAATTAGAAAACTGCATCAATTTTTATAAACTGACTCGCTGTTAAGCTTAATTTATTAAAATTTTTATGCAATTAACAGAACTTTACTTTTTAATTTCAAGACTCCGTTACACCTAGCAGTCATTGTAGGTAATCAACATCTTGTAGAGATCTTATTAGAAGAGGGCGCTTCTCCTAAGCTACGAGACCGTTATGGAAATACATGTTTACACCTTGCTGTCAAATATAAAAGGCTGGAGTGTTTAAAGGTTCTCCTTAGCAACAGACTTACACGTCGGATTCTAAACTCACTTAATTATGATGGTAAGTATGTGGGTTTTGTCTCGTTTTCCTTTATTATGAATAATTTCAGAAAATACATTGTCACAAATATGAATATCTGAATAAGTGTTCATGAGAACTGAACTTCTTAAGGATATTTATTAAATGAATATTTTGTCATTGTAAAGGCAAAGTTAAGACGAAATAAGATAACACTAATTTTTTGAGTTTCAGTTTTTCTTTTAAAAACTTTCAACATTTGTTTGCCCGCAATTTATAACCTTAAACCAGCTTCATATTTTAATATAACTACATAATAAGTTTAGAGTAGAAAACTTCGTATTTTTAATAGGTAATTCATTTTTGACTCCCACAAAACTATTCATTTTCGGTTTTTCTTAAAGTGTAGTTACAGTTACTTTCTTAATGAACAATATGTGACACTTAAGTAAAAAAAAATTGAAACAAAGATTGTCTCTTGCTTCCTCCAGTTGTTGTGAACAATACGTGACACTTAAGTAAAAAAAAGTTTCAAACAAACATTGTCTCTGACTTCCTACAGTTATTGCTAATATGTCTAAATTTAAATTATTTTTGGCTATTTAACTGTTAGTGTGTTTTGCAGTTTCTTATCTTTTCTTTTCTTCTTTTGTGTCTGTGTTGTAAGGTTATCAGTGCTTAACTTGAATTTGAAATGATGGTTATTGCTCACGATAGCCGTGAAAGCGTGACCTACTTGTGAGAAACAAAAGGACTCTACAAAAAATCCGTAGTTTTTGAATGAATTATTTTTAAATTACGCTTTACTTTTACTTGTAGCAATTAAACTCGTCTTTAGAAAAATATGATAATGTATATTTTTTCTTGACCTTTTATGCTTGAAGTACATTTCAAGAAAATACTGTTTGAAGAAGTATATTTTCTGTTGATGCTCCTCTGTTGGAATGTTTGTAAATATTTTTGGTTTCTTTTGTATAATTCAGGATATTCAGCGTTGCATGTCGCCTTGACAAACAAGGCTATTGCTGCAGTCAAGTATCTAGTCAAGGCAAACTGTGATATCGATGTCCAAGTATGTGTTGCACTTATTTGTATATTTATATTTTATGTTAGGCTTATAACGATATGCAGGTTAAATAATATGATTTGGAACAAGAGTTTTTTAGATGCTCTCCAGTTTAAATCTAGAGCAACGGTAGAGTATAGATACTCACACGCACGTCTAGGTTATTATTTGATTAACAATATTTTAAAACATTTGCCAGATGTTACAATAGAAATTACATTTAACCTAATCTACGCATTACTACGTATTATGCGAGGTTTTTCATTCATATTTTCCTTAACTCACCATTTAGAAATTAATGTATAAAACGCCTTTTATTTTACGTTAGAGAACTCATTTCACGGTAATATCTGAATAACAACAAGAAGGACAGCAATTTTAATTGAATACCTCAACCCCTAATTACTGTTTGTTTATTAGGACGGGAAGAGCGGAAGGACTCCTTTATTTCATGCTGTGATGGACGACGACAAATACATTGTTCAGTTTTTATTAAAGATCGGGGCTTCCCCAAACACTGTGGATTACTCTGGCGTATCTCCTCTGGAGGCAGCTGTACTGAACGAGAAAGAAGATATAGCTAACCTGTTAGAAAGTAGGAATTTAAAGATCAATTTTGTAAGAGATCGAACGAACGAATAACATTCAAATTTGTATTTGAAGGCAACAAAAAAGTGCGGAAAAATATTTACAGTCAATAACTGTTTCATAAAAGATTCTTGATTCAAAAATTATTTCTGAGAATGGGTAAAGTAAAAACACCCCAAACAACCAAAGTTTGCCGAGGATAATACAACAAAGAGAAGGAGGAAGTAAAAGAACACGTTAACACTTCATTAAAGACAAGTGTCTTGCACGTGACATACAAAAGTTTCTTGGAAAGAAAAGGATGGACCGAGTGTAATTGACACGTTAATACTCCATTAAAGGCAAATTTATTGCAAGTGACATAGGCAGTTACTTGAAAAGAACACGTCCCAGAGAGAAGAAAGCAAGTATATGATATACAACAACTATAATAGTGTATTTTACTGCTTTGTTTAAAGAGATTCTCAAGGTGGTGCGAAATTTCAATTTATTAACAAAACTAAAACCTATTTAATAAACACTGAGTTTAAAAAGTTTCCGTGGAGTTTGTGCCTATATTCACCAATTATTATTTTGTGAGTAACTGAGTGTTCGGAAGAGAAATGCTTTCATGTAATAAATATGCATATTTAGTCAATTGTTATATTTGAGAGTAGATGTCATTTTTAGAGAAAAAAGAGGGTCTACACATTTCCCTTTGATTTGGGTTTATCTGTTGAAAATAAGCCTAGAAGTTACGATTTGGTGGAAACAGATTTGATAATTTAGTAATTCCTAATTTATCTTATTTTCCCGTAACTATTCATTACCAAGGTATGGTGAGCTATTAATCAGAAAGTAATATTTATTGTTTAGTTAATACCGCGTTCCACGGTTTTTAGTGTATGTACGTACTTAACTCAATTATGTAAGTTTATTTAGGATGTAAACCAAACTAGTACTAGGCCAAAAAATAGTTGATGTAATCAATATTTGTAGTTTTTGTTTTTCGTCAATGAATAACTTCTAGAATGCAAACTACTTTTCCACTAATTTGTTGGAAGAAATGTAAATATAATTTATGCGAAAAAATGTTTTGTTATTTATTTTTGAAGTGTAGTTGGATTGTTATATTACTTTAACATGTTAACAGAACTGTACTATATCACTTGTAAACGAGTTAAAGTAACCAAACAAAATTATTTAAATTGTTATTACGTCAATACAATTATTTAGGACTAATAGTGTGACGATTGAGAATTATTGCTTTGATTTTTCGCTTTGTAGTCACTATCTATATTCGTAAATTGAATGACAAATTTATTAAACTAAGCCTCATCTTACGTTGCATCTTTAAACCAATGCTCGAGAAAATGCTCGCACTTTGTTTCGAACGACTAGACAGCTTACATGTTCAAATAGAGTCGTACGGCCAATATGAAGACACCAGAAGGAGCTCCACTGTGAATATTTAAGCCTTTGTGAAGCCATTTAATATAACTGATCTTCCTCACGTTTCAGCGCTGTTTTAAAAAATAAATCGATAAATCTGTTTCTGAGAATATCAAAACCCTATGGGGATTTAAATTAAAAAAAATCTTCAAAATATCAATTTAGGTTGTGGATTTGAAACTTTTATTCACATGCCAATTCCAATTTAAAGTAAATTTTAGACCTTCACAGATTTTTCTGTCTCTTTACAGTTTTTTCGAAGATTGTTTTTTTCGTGAATATGCAACACACACCAAAAGACTTACAAGCACCATTTCAAGTTGCTTTGTAAAATACTATTGAAGTCTAAAATCAAGTAAACATAAATGCATACGATTAGAAAATGATACACAGTTGTGAATAGCTCAGAGAACAAAGTTCATAATTGGGGCAGAAAGTAAAAGTGAAAATTTACTGGTATTTATATGTGATGTTGCTGCACGATTTTGGTGTCATCTATATTAATGTTTAAATAGCACAATAGAAATAGAAAAAAATACTTTACTTCTGAGAAGTGGTGTAATGATTTTTTTTTAAATTAGCGAGTTCCTAAAAGGTTGTTGGTTTTATAAAAGTGATGATTTTATTTGTTTGTCCACTTAACTTATTAACATGAGTAGAAACAGTTACATAGAGAAAGTAATTCTGAAAAAAACTAGCTATTTTGTTGAGAAGTCGTGAAATATGTTTGATGTAAAGTGTTTTGCGTTATTATACTTGGAAAATATAGTAAAGCGTACCAGAAGTTGAAAACGCTACGAAAATACAAATAACAAGAAAGGAACTTCGTAGCTGTTGTTTTTTTGCGTTGCACATATCACATTCATATACATTCCAACGGGATAAGTGTTCTAAAATTATAATGAGATACAGTTTTGATGTTAAAGTAATTCTCGATTCTTGATCATAAGAAACTCACATAAAATAAAAATGTATTTCAGAACGGCTGGTTAACCTGAAGATGGCTGAGGAAGGTTGAAACGTTGTCTTCTGCTTTATTAGTAAAAGTGTTAATATTCACACCATCCGTTCTGAAATAGATTTTGATGTTAAAACTTTTATATATATATTCTGCCTGTCATGAGATGAATTGAGGTGAATGATGCCAGTTTATTTGCTTACATTTAAAATGTAAGTAATAATAAGTCGGAATCAACGGTTTCTGAACATAATGAAGTAGTTTACATTTTACTGGAACATACTATGTATTTCCACAAAATACTTCTCTTCACCTGAAAGCAGATCAACGTTTTGTTGAAGTATTTATTCTGTTTATCCAAAACTAAATTGATTCATTATGAGCATAAACTGTTTTTTGCTAGTTTATTATTATAATATTAGCATGATGTAGTTAAGTAAAATAAAAGTGATGTTTTTGAAAGTAAAGATGGAACAAGTTTGGAATGGAAAAAATAAAAAGATTGGTTTGTTTTGGATAGTTGTTAAAGGTTACACAAGGTTTATGTATGGTAGCTGACCCTGACAACAGTAGTAATAAACATAACATAAACATAAACATAAAAAAAATGATTGGTTTGTTTTGGATAGTTGTTAAAGATTACACAAGGTTTATGTATGGTAGCTGACCCTGACAACAGTAGTAATAAACATAACTATCAAAAATCTTCTGAAAGAGTGCGTTTGTGTGTGTGTTTTCTTTTAGCAAAGCCACATTGGGCTGTCTGATGAGTCCACAGAGGGGAATCGAACCCCTGATTTTAGCGTTGTAAATCCGTAGACTTACCTGTGTACCCGTGAGAGACTTCTGAAAGAGAAAAACGAGTCATTAGAGATGATTATGTGACTTTCAGCTCTAAGTTATTAATTAGACAAGATATTCTATTGGGGTAATCAAGTATCGTAAATAATTTGTTGTAAAAACAAAATTACAAGAAGGATTTTTAATGTTATGAACTTTTAGACTAACAGTTGAAACATTGGGGATGCAAGTTAATCTGGATTATAACAGCGTATAGAATATTCAAAACGAATGACACTTTTTTCAGTTTAAACGATTAAAGGAACTTAAGTTATAATATTTTTATGACAAATTTTCTGGTGACACAATGATAAAATAATTTCAGACAAAATGAAAAATGTTTACGAGATAAAGCGAACACTTAAATCAACGAGATTATGCAACGTTAAAATAGTGTCTAGAGTTGAAATATATAAAAAGAAAACCTACAATTTTGCGTGATGGCTCGAAACCTACTTGAAGTAAAAATGTACCTCAGGACGACTGGTACAGATATTAAAATTTTTAGTAATAAAGCAGAGAATAACGTTTTGACCTTCTTAAGTCATCTTCAGGTTAGTAAAAAAAAATGATCTAAGAAGGTCGAAACTTTATTTTGATAAAAGTGTTAAAACCCATACCAGCGTTCCTCAGATACATTTTAAACCAAAGTTTTGGTTAAAGTGATATTGAACTAATAAATTTAAATGACTTAATATAACTCTCAAACATGGCATAACTGTGGTATAAAATGACCAACAAAGATGAAAACCTAACACAGCATCCACAAATATTCTACCAAGCCCAAACCAATACACGTAGTGTACACCCTTCGTATTACCACACTTCCTAGTGGCACATGGTATGTCTCCGGACTTTTACTGGGCCTGGCATGGCCGAGCGCGTTAAGGCGTGCATTCGTAATCCGAGGGTCGCCCTCCCAGCCGTGGGGGTGTATAATGTGACGGTCAATCCCACTATTCGTTGGTAAAAGAGTAGCCCAAGAGTTGGCGGTGGGTGGTGATGACTAGCTGCCTTCCCTCTAGTCTTACACTGCTAAATTAGGGACGGCTAGTACAGATAGCCCTCGAGTAGCTTTGTGTGAAATTTCAAAACAAACAAACAGACTTTTACTGCTAGCCGTTTGTGTTGCTTATTGCATAATAACAAAACAAACAAATTTATTAACGCTTATTGTAACTGCAAATGAATAGCTTTGTGCTGAATGAAAAACAATAAGCAATTTACTGTAAGCACACTGTTTCTTTCGTCAGGTAGTCCCCTGTAGCACACCGCTAGAAACCTGGTTTCAATACCTCTGATGGGCAGAGGACAGATAGCTTATTGTCTAGTTCTTGTGCTTAATTCCAAAAAAAATAGCAACAAAACTTTTATGAGGATCAATTCGTTAGCATTAAAATAATAAACCGATTTTATTGAAAATTCGCTCACAATATGCAGAAAGTTACATTCATAACTCAAACAGTTCAGGCAAAGAACTGAATTTACGTTTTCTTTTTGTTTTTTTTAATTCGCGCAAAGATCCTCGAGGACTATCTGTGCTAGCCGTCCCTAATTTAGCAGCGTAAAACTAGAGGGAAGGCAGCTTGCCATTACCACCCACCGCCAACTCTTGGGCTACTCTTTTATCAACGAATAGTAGGATTGGCCATCGCATGATAACGCCCCTATGGCTGAAAAGGCGAGCATGTTTAATGTGACGGGAATTCAAACCTGCAACCCTCGGATTACGAGTTTAAGGCCTTAACACACTTGGCCATGCCGGGCCCCTGAGTTTTTTGTTGTAAAATGAATCTCTGCATCTTTCTTAAATTGGGTTTATTTTGATATTTTTATGTTTATCTGGTGTTATTTGTTGTTTTAAACGATATAATACCTCTTATTCAAATAATTTTTGCTATTTTTTTTCAAAGTAGTTCTTAACGTGGACTCAAATAAGGTGCACAGGATTATTGTAGTTCAGAATACATAAGTAACCCAATTGCATACAATATTTGTTAAAGATATCATGATGGTAAGATCATGTAGGAAGTCAATAGAAAGTTTCTGTTAATAAATTTGTTTCCAGACACACGTTTAAATCTCTGCATTTATATTAATAATTCTGGTTTCCTAAGGCAATACTTTCAACCAACTTTATTACAGAATTTTACCTTCCTTAAGTAATATGATGTAATTACTATTTGAAGCAAAAGCAATATGAATGATCCTAAACACTCAAAACACAGGTTTTTATTACTAAAAAACCTGTAAAATAGATAAAGATATTTTTTAAAGTCTAGACTGAGCTCTACATATGCATAATAAAAATGTCAGTAGACAGGTATACAGTACTGGAAATAACTTTTCTGGACACGATAAATAAAATGGATATAAAAAACACATCATGGTACTAATAATTTACACTGTAATTCATTGTCATCCAGCCAATCAGAGTGTGTTATATAAGTACAGAGCCTATAAAGTTAATTTAGTAGTATTAAAGCCAGCCATGGTTCCCAAGACTGAAATAACTCATGATAAAGTGAAACAAATCCAAGTTTTGGCTGGTCAAGGATACTTCATGTGAAAAATTGCATTAAGTTTCATTAAAAGCTGTATGCAAAGCTTTAAAGTGGCTATGTGAAATTGACACTATTATAACAGAAGTGGTCGAAATAGAAAATCGAAATTATACAAATTATGTTCGACATCTCATAGTATACTGTTTAAGAGGTACACAAAAATTGAGTCTAGATCTTGTACATGTCATTTCTTTTAAAAAAAAGAAACATGTGAGAGCTACCTCTGTAATAGTAAAGTACACATTAGCACAAATAAAGCTCCGATGCACATGTAGGTACTCACAAATCTCTGCGAAGAAGAAGTAATCAAACCAAAAGACTGAAAAACGAACCGGATCATATAGAATGGAATGATCAAAACTAGAGTCGTGTGAGACTTGCAGTTGAATCCGTGGGGGTCGTTATAACGTGACGGTCAATCCCACTATACGTTAGTAAAGAGTAGCTCAAGTATTGGCGGTGATGACTAGCTGTTTTCCTTCTTAGTCTTACACTGTTAAATTAGGGACGGCTAGCGCAGATAGTCCTCGTGTATCTTTGTACGAAATACAAACAAACTGTACAGTTTTAATTAAAAGATATAAATTGGACAGTAAAATGTTATGAGTGATAATAGTTAACAGTTGAAATCTTTGTACAAACCTTGAATGTTTTAGCAGTTATTGTGACAACGGCTTTTAAAAGGTTTAAAATGCTATTTCACAACATTCAACCTCGACAGATGTTCTGAAAAGTGAAAAAAAATCAAATACATTGTATTTTGTTCAAATTCTGTTAATAGATGGCACAACAGTGTATAAAACATTCAAGTTTATATAGTCCATACTTTTTTCACATTGCTAACTAAGGTAAACTTACTTATCTAAAGTTGAAAACTATGAAATTACATCAAAGAGGATGAAAAGCTAGATTCTTCCATTGTGCAGAATAAGCTAGAGTCTTTCCTTGTGTAGTGTTTGAATTGCAATTTCAATAACAATATATCTACATCTACGTTATTTAAAATTATTTTCATCCTGGAAAAAAAGGTATAGTTTGTGAAGTAAAATCAAACCAAAATTAAAGTTTCCTTGTAACTTTTAAGTTTACACAAATCACAATAAGCATCTAATAACGTCTGTTTTTCGAAAGATACAGAGAAGTGAATCGTTCGTTATATAAGTTGTTACCCAAACTACTGAAGGTCGACGGAAATTTGGTTTGTTTTTATTTCTGCACAAAGCTACGTGAGAGTTACCTGCACTAGCCCTTACTAATTTAGCAGTGAAAGACTGAAGAGAAGGCAACTGGTGATCGACTTCCCCACCGCCATCTCTTGAGCTACTCTTTTACCAACCGTTACATTATAATGCCCCCAAGGATGAAAGGGCGTGTATGTTTGGTGCGATCCTTAACTTACGTGTCAACTCTTTTAACCACCTGGTCATGTCAGACGTGTTAACCTCTCTTACCACCTGGCCATGTCAAACGTGTCAACCCCTCTAATCACTTGCCAATGTCGGACGTGTCAACCCCTCTAACCACCTGGCCATGTCGAATGTGTCAACCCCTCTAACCACTTGCCCATGTCGGACGTGTCAACCCCTCTAACCACTTGGCCATGTCAGGCGTGTCAACCCCTCTTACCACCTGGCCATGTCAAACGTGTCAACCCCTCTAATCACTTGCCAATGTCGGACGTGTCAACCCCTCTAACCACCTGGCCATGTCGAATGTGTCAACCCCTCTAACCACCTGGCCATGTCGGACGTGTCAACCCCTCTAACCACTTGGCCATGTCAGGCGTGTCAACCCCTCTTACCACCTGGCCATGTCAAACGTGTCAACCCCTCTAATCACTTGCCCATGTCGGATGTGTCAACCCCTCTAACCACCTGGCCATGTCGGATGCGTCAACCCCTCTAACTACTTGCCCATGTCGGACGTGTCAACCCCTCTAACCACCTGACCATGTCAGATGTGTCAACCCCTCTAACCACCTAGCAACGTCAGACGTGTCAACCCCTCTAACTTCCTAGCCATGTCGGACGTGCCAACCCCTCTAACCACTTGGCCATGTCAGACCTGTCAACCCCTCTAATCACCTGGCCATGTCAGACGTGTTAAGTCCTCTAACCACTTGGCCATGTCAGACCTGTCAACCCCTCTAACCACCTGGCCATGTCGGACGTTTTCAACCCTCTGTGCATGTGCGTTTGTCAGCAAGATTTCTTGAAAAACGCTGAGTGGATTTAGAAGAAAGTTGGTTTTACACTTTGAATATTATCCTACTAAAAAAAAATTAGTTTTTGAAGGGTCAAACACAAAGATCTCCATCGCAGAAAAGTCACAATTATTATGAAAATATCTGTATGTTAATATGGGGACCGATTTTTTTTACACAATATTTGTTCTGTAATTCCGTCAAAAATAATCAGATTTTGTTGAAACTTGGTAGATGTATGCAGAACATCACTCTTCACTGTCCTGCCTAAAATGGTTCGTTTCCGTTTATAGAGACGAGGCATACGGACTTATTTTTATGTCTTTTGGGAACCAGATATGATCAACGCTGTGGCAGAAATATGCACTCCTGAAGCGAACAAATATAACAAATCTCCTTTTACAATAATAAAGTGTACTGTGACTAGTTAATTATTTTCTAGTTTAATTCAAACTCAAACTAGCTGAGAGGGTAGAAAGAAGACTTTATTAACATCTCCCTAGAGGACATGGACAGGATAAGGAATAATGTAATATCGCATTTTAAATCAGATGAGGATCCCAGTAAACAATTATTATGTTACTCACGTTCCTGTCTATTCCAAATAACATGTACAAAGGGAAGAGCCTACAACGCATATTAAGTCGCACACGTGTTTAAGTCAACCCCTCAAGACTGGCTTAATCCTCTTCAAAGAGTAGACACTGGCACAGTGTGAGGCAGCAACACAATTCTATGAGATAGCCATTGTTCGTATGTGATTTTTACTTCAGAAAGAGGACTTGTACACGTTTATGACCTTCGTGTATCCGGTTTTCAAGAATGTCAGAGCTATCTTCAGAAAAATTCAAATACAATTTAGAATAATTACTTTATACCTGATGAAATATATTCTAGACTAGCTATGAAAAGTTGAAGTGAGCGGTTATTTCAACTGTGACATTTGTAGTTCTCTACAAGTTGTCCTGATGGCTTACGTAATTCGTTATCTCCGTATTCATACGGGCAGTTGGTAATTAGTAAAGAGAATTATTTGACACTAGTTAGGGAAAAACTGATAATAACCGTATTTTTTTGTAGACTACCGTTATGACTAACTTTTAAACTTGAAACAAAAGTCACTTATTTACTGTTGCCCTTTAACTGGTAGCAAAAGTATTTTTCATAAACAGTTAAAACATATTCTGTGCGTCTTGAATAACAGCATAAGTTTTGAAAATAACGTTTTTTTAAAAATATGTTTAGTGCATTAAGAACAGTTTTTGCTACATTGTTATAACCATACTTGCGGACTGATAATCATTTTTGAATTTGGATCAGATTCAGTCTTTTCACGGTTTATATCAAACTCACTTTTATATTTCTTTAAGCTTTTGATTCCCTGTACGTTTTCATTATTTCCGACAATAAACTATGAGATAATTTTATTTTTAAACCATACACAATTGTTGTTTTCTTTTCAAATCTGATATCTCATCATTTGCTGCGTCGTTTTGGGTGTTGTTACCTCAACACAAATATTTGAAAGAAAACACAACCACACCTAGTTAAACACAACCACGTCTAGTTAAACACAACCACATCTAGTTAAACACAACCACACCTAGTTAAAAACAACCACATCTAGTTAAACACAACCACACCTATTTGCTGCAAAACATTGTGTTGCGATACACAATAAATTGGTTGTTGTTTTTGAATTAAGCACAAAGCTACACAATGGGCTATCTGTGCTCTGCCCACCACGGGTATCGAAACCCGGATTTTAGCGTGTAAGTCCGCAGACATACCGCTGAGCCACTGGGGGCCAATAAATTGGACAACTGACATTGATAACATCTGATATTATAGTAGTGTCGTCATGACTGAGAAGTCCACAGAGGAACCCCGGTACATAAAATCCAAATAATTATACATGGGAATCTTAACTTTATTATATCAATTTATTTATTATTATTATATATTATGTCTGATAATTAAATGTTTATTATTAATGTAATTTACAATTGGATCGTGCTAATTTGACTATTTTTTATTTCAAGGTGTTATCGAAATACTTTATAAAATATCAATTTAATCTGCCATATTTTGATAGGTTTAAGGGTACCTTGCTTTCAAACTTCAAGTGTCTGATAAACTTCAAATTATTATTATACGCATAATTTTCAACACAATGGGATACACGTAATTTTCAACATGGTGAGAAGATGTACTATGCATTCTCGCACTCAATCAACAAAATTTCAAGCAATTTCTTAGACCGTAAAACACAGATCTATAACTAAACAATGCAACGTTTGTTTCAACTGCAAAATATAGAAGGTTGAGTATGTTATACTAAAACAGTTTTGAATAAATAGATCAACGAGCCACTTGGCAACAACAGCCAATGAGAACTCCATTTTGATTTTGGTTGACATTTTATAGGTAGTGCAATACCACCCAAGACTCATCGCTTTTTGGAAGAATATGTAACAGCCCTTTCCGATGTTAAATATCAATACAGAAAATCGTGAACGTGCTAGACTATGAATCAAAGGGTTTATGGTGTGCGTTATGCATCTGTAAAGTGGCACTCTGAACTCTGGGGCCGTGTATGGTTTATATTATAAGAATGGTGGTCGTCTTCCACTATTCGATTAAAAGCAATATCAGATCTGGTAATATAATTTATATCTCAGATCAAAATTAGGGAAAGTCAGTGCAGATATATCTTGTCTTATTTAGTTGAGTATCCGAAACAAATAAATTTCCCCACTTTTAAAATCAAACAGCATCATAACATAATCCGTGACTTTAAGTTTTGCTTACTTTTGTTCTGTAAGCACAAACACGTGAAGCGAGGCTCATCTCGTGTAATTTAACAATCATTTTGTAAATAATCAATTTAATTATTTTAAACGAATCACAGGAAAAACGTTTAGCTCTGTACAAACTAGTTTTGGGACTAAAGTTTGAAATATTTCTTTCCGAATTCCCATTTTTTTTATTTCTGAATAAACATTGGCTTACGCCTAGGGCATATTCTTATGGTTAAGGTTCTGGTAGCAGACTAAAAGTTCAAATATTCGAACAATAATACGTCGTTAAACACGGTTTTACTTCATCTGTAAAGATGATACTGCTAAATGTACCTCTTTCTCTTGTTAGTAGTTTTAAATTAGAAGTGGCCGTGGCTTAACCCTGCGTCTAACCCATGTGTCGTATAAAGTAATGTTCAGATGAAAAATGTCAAAATGTTAAATAGGTTTTCTATACACAAGAAAACGTTATTCGATTAAACTTGTGCAAAACAACAATGCCTTTTGGTGAGCCTTTTTAGCAAACACTGAAATTAGATATAGTTACATAATAACAATAAAAATGTCCTTATGAGTAAGAACAACTAAGTTATTTACATAGTTTTACAAACTAATGTGTTATAATAGGCTCCACATATTACACGTGACAGACAGCCATATTCTTATGGAAAAACATAATAATAAAATGAAAGGACAACCCACATAAATGACGCGGCAGCATGGCCAGGCTGGTTAGGGCGTTCGACTCCCTGTCGCACCAAACGTGCTCGCCTTTTCAGCCGTGGGGTCGATATAAAGGCACGATCAATCCCACTATTCGTTTGTTAAAGAGTAGAATAAGAGTTGGCAATGAGTGGTGATGACTAGCTGCTTTCCCTCTGGTCTTACACTGCGAAATTAGGGAAGGCTAGTGCAGATAGCCCTTGAGTAGCTTTGCGCGAAATTAAAAAGAAAACAGTAACAAACAAACAGCCCACATATACTCATACAAATCATCTACAAGGAATGAATAAAATCATACACTTAACCACACAGTAATTAATAACAGAAAATCTCAAATATATTATTTCACACACTTCATCAAATATGAAAGAAGTTTATTGTGACACACACTGAAAAGTTTCATTTTCCCTGACATCTTAGTCAAAATAATTACAGAAAATACGGTTTTTTGTTGTAGCTAAGGGGTTAAATAATTATATCCTTTACAAATATTACATTTATTTAAAAGTAAACATGAGTACAAAGGACTCTTGTGCGATATAGAAATAATTTAACGACAGGACAACTAGTTGTTCTTGGATTCCATTGATGAATAAGGGTTTCCATTTATAGTGATAACATGAAGGGTTCTTCATACTACTCCAAGAATCGTCTAGAGAGGCTTTATAATTTGCCAAGAGCACTTTAAAATATTTTGAGCAAAACAGTCTGTAATTCTATAAATATCTTTAAAAAAACTTTGCCTATCTCTGCAACCTACAACCAGATGAACAACTTTAAATATCTTTAACGAGACTTCACCTGTTGCTGCAACCTACAACCAGATGAACAACTTTAAATATCCTTAACGAGACTTCACCTGTTGCTGCAACCTACAACCAGATGAAAAACTTTAAATATCTTTAACGAGACTTCACCTGTTGCTGCAACCTACCACCAGATGAAAAACTTTAAATATCTTTAACGAGACTTCACCTGTGGCTGCAACCTACAACATTAAATCAAATGAATCATTTTAAAATATCTATCTAAAATAGAAAGTGTGATAGTTAGTTTTTTTTAAGCTTCCAAATAAAATTAAATATTATTATTTCTGATAATCCAGTTTCAGCTACATCATTATTAATCAGCTCAGAGATAAAAACAAATTTTCATTTGTCTTCTTGACTGTGTATTGCGCAAGACTCGGGGTCTGTTCTCCAAATTTATGAAAAATTCTTGAGTGTAAGAAGAAACGGTACTTTTGTGTTACGAAAATACTGGTGTGCTCAATCATTGTTTAAAGTTCTAAAAATTCGCGTGATTGGAATACAAAAACCGACGCGCCGAAGGACAATATTGGACAGCTATAGTCTGTGTGCTATAGGAAGACATAATTGTGATTAACGCTATTAATCGAAAAAACAACCTAAAAACTAGAGAATTTGAGCAGGAACGTTTATAGATTTCGAACATTACTGAATAACTCTGGAAGTTAGTATTTCTACGAGTACATTATATATTGTCGACGGCGAAAGTGTACGAATGCTCCAAGCTAGCTAGACGTCAAAAAAAAAGTGTACAGGCGTATGAATGAAGAATTAATTTACTCTCTGTGAACGTCAACAAGATATTTAGATTTAGACTAGATATAATATTCAGTACAATTTGTAAGTTTGTAAAACTCTTGCATATAAACCACCATTTGCAATACTATCAGTAATAACATTCATTATAAATGGTATTGTTTTTCTGTTTGTATATTAAAATATATTTGTGTTGAAAAATGAAATTTTGTGTGTCAATCTTGTTGGCAAATAACATAAATTTGATACATATTAACGTTTTATTAACTTATAAATTCAAGGTTAGATTTCAAGTTGGCCTGGAATGGCCAAGCGCGTAAGACGTGCGACTCGTAATCTGAGGGTCGCGGGTTCGCATCTCCGTCGCGCTAAACATACTCGCCCTCCCAGCTGTGGGGGTGTATAATGTGACGGTCAATCCCAATATTCGTTGCTAAAAGAGTAGCCCAAGAGTTTAGCGGTGGGTGGTGATGACTAGCTGCCTTCCCTCTAGTCTTACACTTCTAAATTAGGGACGGCTAGCACAGATAGCCCTCGAGTAACTTTGTGCGAAATTCCAAAACAAACCAAGATTGTTTTAATTGTTACTATTTCAAGTTATTTGAAATAGTAATATTTTAATATGCGTAAAATATTAAATCGGAGACTAGTCTGAAATAAATTACAATAGGTTACAAAAAGGAGCAAGATAATTTCTAATCAAACCTAAAACTGTCTGGGCTTTTATCATGTTTTACATTCTTGTTCGCAGGTAGATTTGTACCGTAAGGAAAACCTCCAAACTGTGACACCGTTGTGGTAAATTTCGTCTTTTTTTTACGTCTTTACATACTTTATGATATTGGATATAGATGGCTCCCTAAATGGGTTTTATAGTAGCATGATAATACGTTTTGCTGCTAAGGTTATTTATTTTAACCAATGATTTTTGAAAGCAAATAAAATCCAATAAAACACACTTACTTAAGCATTTTGATGTGAGTAATAGTAAAAGTTTCAATACTACTTTCATAAACTTTATATTCTTAAAGCAGTATTTGTTCAATGAGAATCAGAGTATTTTAAGCTACATTCGTTTTCATTAATGGGACAAGTTTCAGCAACGAACCTTAAAATTACAACCTACCAAAACCACTTTTGAAAAATTATTTCAAACTTTATACGAAACAGCAGCAAAGTAATGTTTGTTTTTTTCAATCGGAAACGCATTACCTGGTCCTTATAAAATACCTGTGAAGCCTCGTAGACTGCATGTAATTAAATTACAATTTACCTCATGTTTTTCACTAGTTTTCTAATAACTCTTTTAAACCAGAGAAAAGTGAGTCAGTTTTACTCCTCACTTAACAATAAGAGAAAAATAAGGAGTTTTAACAAAAGTCATTTTTAAATTCAAATAAAATAATTAAAGAATATCTCGGGAAGAATTATATTGTTGGTGTTGTTTTTTAATTAAGCACAAAGCTACACAATGGCCTATCTGTGCTCTGTCCACCACGGGTATCGAAACCGGATTTTATGGTGTAAGTCCGCTGACCCACTGGGGGGCATGAAGAATTATATAGTACGGTATATCTTACCATGGGTTCATTGTTTTCCTATAATGACATTTCATTTAATAATTTCAACAAGAACATTTTTTCAAAACTTAAAAGTCATTTTAAATAAAATGTAAGATATTTTTGTACATGAATTTATTAAATCTTTTACAAATAAAACTTCACTATGATGCTGCAGTTACAGCATATATAAACTGCATAAATAATTAATGATAATGAGATACCAAAATGCCTAAAGTACGTTTATATAATTGAAAGACATTCAAGACACATAAACAATTATTATATTCCCAAGCAAATTTGCTCCAATTGAGCAGAATTGTAAACTTTTAAAGTTTTACTCTTCTAGCTTGTAGGCCTGGCATAGCCAAGCGCGTAAGGCGTGTGACTCGTAATCTGAGGCTCGCGGGTTCGCGCCCGCGTTGCGCTAAACATGCTCGCCCTCCCAGCCGTGGGGGTGTATAATGTGACGATCAATCCCACTATTCGTTGGTAAAAGAGTAGCCCAAGAGTTGGCGGTGGGTGGTGATGACTAGCTGCCTTCCCTCTAGTCTTACACTGCTAAATTAGGGACGGCTAGCACAGATAGCCCTCGAGTAGCTTTGTGCGAAATTCCAAAACAAACAAAATCTAACTTGTATCACCATCTCTCTACCTGCATCAATTGAGTCATCACAGTTGGATCTGGTCTTCATGCTGAGCATATTCGAAAAAACAACTCAAAAAGCGACAAAATTTCAGCAGCCAACAATGCGTACATCAACATGGTTTTGGCAACAATATCCATGAGTTTTCATGGAGTAGTGTTGGTTCAAAAATTTTTAGAATATAAATTGAGAACTATACTTCCATGCAGTGCTACAAAGTGTTGATAAATGTATCGTAATGATATTAAAGAGAAGTTCGTGTTTACACAGAGAATACTGTATAATAGTGTTAAACGAAGACCTTTGAATTTCAGTTAATATATACATCGTTTTTCTGCGGACTTACACGCTAAAACCCGGGTTTCGATACCCGTGGGGGGGCAGAGCACAGATAGCCTATTGTGTAGCTTTGTGCTTAATTCAAAACAACAACAACAAATACATCGTTTTCTGATCTTGGTTTGTAATGCAATGTTTATTCCAACTGTTTTGTTAGGCAGCAAAACGATATGTTTTATATAACTTGTTAGGTTTATTTTATGTCTGTATATTGATCACATTGGTTTTAATGAATACAAACAATAAAAAAATAGGATTATCACATTATATTAGTAAGAGATATATATGTTTTCACTCGATACTGCTCAACAGTTACTTTGTTTAATCCTGTCTTTCCCATAAACAATGATGTGTGGGTTTTTCTTAAAACAAAGCGACATCGGGCTTTCTACGGAGTCCACCAAGGGAAGTTGAATCCCCGAATTTTGCGTTGTAAGTTCGAAAACATACCGCTGTTCTACCGGGAGCAGCAGTAAGTCTACGGATTTACAACACTAAAATCAGGGGTCCGATTCCCCTCGGTGAACTCAGCAGATAGCCCAATGTCGCTTTGCTGTAAGAAAACACATACACAATAACCTACCGGGAGATTAATTTATAAAACTTTTATATATAAATTATTATTTGTTATAACTGTTACTATAACTTGTATTTTTGTTTGCATATTAAAATATATTTGTGCTAAGAAAGTGTGTGTGTGTGTTTCCTTATACCAAACCACTTCAGGCTATTTGCAGTGTCCACCGAAAGGAATCGAACTGCTAATTTTAGCGTTGCAAACCCAAATACTTACCGCTGTCTCAGTATTAAAAAAGAAAATTGTGTATCAATCTTGTTGGCAAATATCATAAATTTTGATACGTATCGAAATTTAATTAATTTTTAAATGCAGATTTAACTCATTTTAAGGCTATTAAGAATCGTAATAAAAGAAAAAAATTGTTATGGAAAAAATAGCTAACAAGCTATATATTTTACTTTCATATAATAACTGTTTTGTTTAAAATTGTTTGGCCCTATCAGCCATGGGGCGTTATGTGACAGTCAATCCCATTATTCATTGGAAAACAATACCCAACAAGTTGGTGGTGAGAGGTGATGACTAGCTGCCTTTCCTTTAATCGTACAATGCTAAATTAAGAACGGCTAAAGCAGATAGCCCTCGTGTAGCTTTGCGCAAAATTCAAACAAACAATCAAAACTGTTTTTTACACTTGTAAAATTAATGAAAAATATGAAAATTCTGGTGCGTAAACGAAAAGATTAATCGTGTAGCTTTGATCCTTAGTTAAAATAATTATTATTTATTCTTGCGCACAAGGAAGTGTGACTGTTATCAGATTACGAAAAAACTATCATGAAAATGTTCATACATTTAAAATAATTCTCAGCTAGTTCTGAAATTCTGCTAGTCTTATGAAAAGAATATGTTATTACAGATGTGCGTGTTAAATGTAAAATAAATTAATGTATTATATTTGATATTGATGATAATATTATGTTGAGCAGATTATTATTACTTGAAACACAAATTTGTATTTTCTTTAATACTACTGCTATGCTTCTATTACGTTTCATAGTAATTCGTTTATTTTGTTTGATACTAACGAGCATATTCGTTTCGATGTCGACAGATTTGTTATACGAGTGTATTCTATTTGAAGGGAATACATCTATTTTGTTTAGCGCAGTTATATCTTATCTTTTTTTAAGCCTACACTTCTATTCTGTTTGAAGCAAATGTATCAGTTGTGTTTTATAATACGTGTCTGTCATTTCTTTTTACTTTTTTTTGTTTGAAGCAGACCCGAGTACTACGTTTCTTGAGGTTAAATATAGCTAATGGACACATTGTTAAACGTAAAGCTACACAACGGGCTATCTGCACGGCACCAAACACATACATCAACACCCGTTTTTTTGTGCGCTATAAGCCTTAATACTTACGATTAATTCTCTGAGGGACAATGGATGCTTTAAGGTTTTTTATATAATTAACATTAGGTAATCCTACGTTTAACTTGCACATAAATAATGACAGAATTACTCTCGTCTAATACGTTCTAATACTGTCGTCTAATGCTGTTTTCAACTCTTCGTAATTCTAAACTCAATATTAAGTTTCAAACTGGGCACACAATTCTTATTGCGGATATTACCTTGAATAAAACGATTACTGGAAAATTTTGTTACCTTTCAAAATGTGTAGTGCATTCTGGAGAAGTTTGCACATTTTGATAATTGTTCTGAAGAAAACAACCTTTACATCTAGATAAATATGAAATAATGTAATTTTATTTAAACCAATGTTCCAACTTTGCAGCTGTGTGTGTTTTCTTTTAGCAAAGCCACATCAGATTAACTGCTGAGCCCACAGGCCTTGCATGCCCTAGCGTGTTAAGGCGTGCGCTTCGTACTCTGCGAGTCGCGGGTTCGCGCCCGAGTCACGCCAAACATGCTCGCCCTCTCAGCCGTGGGGGCGTTATAATGTAACGATCAATCCCACTTTTCGTTGGTAAAAGAGTAGCCCAAGAGTTGGCGGTGGGTGGTGATGACTAGCTGCCTTCCCTCTAGTCTTACACTGCTAAATTAGGGACGGATAGCACAGATAGCCCTCGAGTAGCTTTGTGCGAAATTCCAAAAGAAACAAACACACAAACAATGCTGAGTCCACCGAGTGAAATCGAACTCCTGATTTTGCTGTTGTAAATACGTAGACTTACCGCTGTACTCTTCACAGCTTCTGCAGAGTTAACATACAATGCTATGTACGTAAATCTTGACGAAGCTGCAAATGCGAAACGTTGATTTGAAAACAAATATATTATTTTATAAATATTTATTGGGAGTGCAAAGGTTGTTGTTTTTTAACTTTTATTGAAACGAAAAGATTAATACGAGTATTTTTAACATATGAAAGTAAAGGTTTTAAAGACATAAACATAATAAGATTTACCTTTGCGAGAATAACAACATATTCTTTTCCCGATATTTCCTAGTTATAACAAGTACCCCATATCTTACGTATGAAGGTTATTCTTATACAACTGGAAGTATAGCGTGCTATATAACCTTAAGCGGTTGCACCGTTGGTTGTTGGGAATGTGCTATGTATGCTTTTCTCTATATGTAACATTAATCAGTGCAAATAAACAAATAACGAGTAACTTATTGCCTATTGCTAAACCTTGTATTTTATGTTAACTTTTGCCTTTTTTGCAATATACAGTTTCAACAGGCTTAAAGCCAAGTTTGGCATAATATCTGTAAAACTTTGCGTCTTTCTACATAATCACGTTCTTTGATTTACTGTTTTATATACTACTTCGGGTTAATTTCACAACTATTTTTGCTCTTTGAGTAAAGGTAATGATTAACATATAGTTTCAAAATCCTTTATTCAGCAAGCTTTCGTTAAACAGATACCGTTAGATACGACACAATTGTCGTACACAAGCGAGATTAAACAGCTGAATCATTTTTTAACAAGTAAATAACAGAAACACAGGCATCAAGTAAAATACTATACAAATACTTTCTTAATGAAGCCAACCGTCAATATTAACTTTATACATAGATATCTTAGAGACAAAAATATTTTATTTACAGAAGTGAAAGCTTCAGTGACGTCGAGGACTGACGTAGCTTTAAAACTGTTTAAAATACTTGTAAAAGTAGAACAAAAAAATAACAATATCATAATAAACTGCCAATGTTTTGATATATATACTGCATTTAAAATAATCGTGTTTCCTCATAGAAAACGTTAAAAACATTTAAATATGATACCACCACCTTAAAATAATGTGTGACGAAAAACTTAAATACATTAATAAAAATATCTATCTATCTATATATATATATATATATAGGAAATGAGAGTTCTGATTAAACCAAAATACGCCGTATTGTGAGGTAAAAATCTGCCTTACAGGGACATACATAGAAAAATTATTTGACCAGAATTTGATAGAATTATTTGAATGATCAGATTACGATCAAGTAGTCACTGATCCATAAATGATATGTGTCGTTTGAAGAGAACCTCCGCTAATGAGTTTAACTTTCATCAAATTTAAACTTTATTAATGTTTGTTTTGTTTCATTGCTCATCGTTCCTTTCGTTTCTAGTCAGATTATTAATTCATTTAACATTTCCTCGCATTGCTTTGAAAGGAAACAGTAATCAAATATTTTAATTTTTTGTTCCATTTATCGTTCCAAACATTACACAGAATCTAATAATCCAATGAGATCTCAGTTTCTGTTGGAAAGGAAGATTAATTAAGCAAAATTTTGCAAAACCACGTGTGTGGAATACTATCGTGTAATCAACCTGTTGTAAAACTTTCTAAATAGAAACATAAATTGAATTGCTAGTAACAGAATATTTTTCGTCTAAAACATATGATGTTGTTGTTTTGAATTAGGCACAAACATACATAACGGGCTATGTGTGCGCTCTGTCCGCCATGGGTATCGAAACCAGGTGTTTAGTGTTGCAAGTCCGCAAACATACTGCTGTGCCACTGGAGATCCTAAACATTCGAGCTTCCGCTGTTAAATGCCTGATTCATTTAAGACTAGAGCTTATCATATTTAGTTTAATTAAATCTAAGGAGTAAAAGTGTTCAATATTTTCTAATGATCAAAACTCATCATATTGGCAGTTTTCCATAATGTATTTAAATATAGAAACACAAGTATACACATTTTAAAATTTAAGTGCTCTGAATACTGAACATGAAAAATGTAAAAAATCATGTCCTTAGTGAAAATAAAAGTATTTTTACACATTCAAACAAACTACACTGGCAGTTATGGCACGAGAAGAAATCAGTTAATGTGTAAGTTCACTCCTAAGTTACTCAAGAATCAAACATCTGCTTAGCCTTTTCTGTTAAACAATCTCGAAGAGTTAAAACGTGATTTTTGTTCTGTTTATCACAGAGTTCAGAAACATATTTATCACTAATACAGCCAGAATAACCAAATTAACAGTACTGTATTTATTTGTAACATCAGTTGTGGTAAAACAGCTGATGCAAGATTTCCGTCTTCATCATTAGGTGCTACATGAGAATTTGATTTAGATGATGTCTTGATCTCTATTTCAGGCGCGTGGTCCTCGTGGGGAGTCTTTTGATAAGCGAGCTTAGACTGTTTAGATTCTTTTGGATCGTCATTAAGAAACGAGGACTGCTTTTGTGTTGTTTCTCTGAGTTTTGAAGGCTGTTCTGTGGTTGTTGTGGATGGTGTTGTCGTTGTGCTTGTAGTAGTATGCTTTAGACACTTAAGGGTTTCATCAGTCAAATTTGCTATAGTAATTAAATCGTTCTTCATAGGAATTATACCTTGAAATTGACACTTTATGTTTTGCAACTCTTGCTGAAACAAATGGTTTTTTGCAGTTTCTGCATACTTCCTGATCCACATTAATCGACAATCACACTGCAGCTTATTACCTGTAAATAGAAGAAGAAAATAAGAAACACTAGAATAACAACAAATATCTATCTAAATACAAGAAGTTTGCTATAAATTTTGTAATGCTGTTTCTGTTTTGAATTAAGTTCAAAGCTACACAAAGATCTACCTGTTCTCTGCCCACCAGAGGTTTCGAAACACGATTTCTAGCTTTGTAAGTCCGCAGACATTCTGCTGTGCCACTGAAGGGGGGGGGCAGATTTTGTAATGGTAAGCAGCAAAGAAATGTGATATTTGGAATAACTGTTAGTTTCACACCTTACGTTAACAGTTCAGAATATATTTATAAAGGTGTCCGAAAAGTCTGAACTTTAGGTACTTCAAAGAATTTTACGGAATGTGTTACACGTATTGTCATTGTAATTCGAAACAAGTTTGGATTAATAGTAAAATTAATCCGACCTTTCGTACTTTTTGCAGTTAATGATATCTTTGTAAACTGGATGACCAAAAATGGTAAACATGTTCTATTCCCTTTTGCTTAGGTGAAGATTGTATAGGGAAACGGCTATTCAGTAGAAAAGTGTGCCAATTCATTCCAAAGGTAGTACAGACACTTGTACTAACTGGTATGAGTTTAGATTTCTCTTTCTTGAATATGTTATTTAGTCGTTGATTCAGCTAATTTGAGGATTATGTGAAACCGTAGTAAAAATTGTTTGTATAACTTCAAAGTTTGTTATCAATCTTATGTTTCCTTTCCTTATGCTGTGTGGTTACAATTATTTGTTTTGTCGATGTCCAGTACAAGTGTGGTTGGATTGCTTTTCAAGTCTCAGCAGCCAGTGAAGTCACAACAGGAAAGTTAGAACTGGTCAAAAGTGAAGTATATACATATTAACGCTATTCTTGTGAGTAAAGGTTTTCTCATTCGTGTTTGCTTGGTTGTTTCTTTGATGTCCATGTAATATGTATTTCTTACGTAATATTTCTTGAAACACCGTTTTTGTCGATACCTTTGGCTATTTGTTGGATATCAGTATACTTGAATGCCATAAAATAACTGGTAATTTTAAATACACTTCAAAGGAAACTATAGTCTTTACCAATGAATCACATAATTATTAACATGTTTTTATTTCATATCCATCTCAAAGAATATTGTTAACACCTAACTTTCAAAGTTACAGTACTTTTTTCGGATATTAAATACTCAAACACAAGTTAGCTTTATAAATGTTCTTGTAAAGAGACGTAACATATATCCTTTTTTGTGCCATACCCTAGAAAAATGACACACTTACATGTTGTACTTCAAACATGATAATTAGATGAAATTCTAATAGCCCCGTACTTGTTTTGTCACTAGATTATGATTTTTAGTTAAGTTATGTGAACTATAGAATAAGTTCTGCCTTCATTCCTATTAGTTCAAATAGGCTTTAATATGAATTCAGTGACTTATTTTTAATGGTTCATACGAAGTGCCCCACGAGTTCAAGTTTAGGTTAATTTTGAGCTTATTTGCGAAAAAATGCTAATAGTCACTACCTTTTTGAACTGACAGACTAAAGATAAAGAAATTAGCTGACATCGCTTGCTTCCAAATTTTGAGCTACGCTAGCCAAACAGTGAAATTTGATCGTCACTCTTATAACTCCTTCTCGGTTCAGAAGTGTATAGCGTGTCTGTCTTGCAGTTACGGGACGCAAACCCCGAATTTCAGATCCACACACTCGCATGGTTACTCATAGGTCACACTCATTCCAGCTCATGCGTACTTAAACAGAAGATTGATAATATATTTCTGCTCATTGTTTATATAAATTCCGTCAGGGCCCGGCGTGGCCAAGCGTGTCAAGGCGTTCGACTCGTAATCCGAGGATCGCGGGTTCGAATCCTTGTCGCACCAAACATGCTCGCCCTCCCAGCTGTAGGGGTATTATAAGGTGACGGTCAATCTCACTATTCGTTGGTAATAGAGCAGCCCAAGAGTTGGCGGTGGGTGGCGATGAGTAGCTGCCTTCCCTCTAGTCTTACATTGTTAAATTAGGGACGGCTAGCGCTGATAGCTCTTGAGTAGCTTTGGGCGAAATTCAAAAACAAATTCCGTCTTTAATTCATAGTTCATTTGTATTTTAAATTATTCATTTCATGCTATTCCCTTTGGCTAAGTCTGTACCCTGAAGGGCGTCGGAGATCGTTGTAGTGTCAACTTCACTTCCACCAAAGAAACATTTTATCTGTCCGGAATGGCCAAGTGGTTAAGGCGTTCGACTCGCCATCACATCAAACATGCTCGCCCGTTCAGCCGTTGAGCGTTAGAACGTAACAATCAATCCCACTATTCGTTGGTAAAAGAGTAGCTCAAGAGTTGGCGGTGGGTGGTGTTGACTAGCTGCCTTCCCTCTAGTTTTACACTGCTACAATAGAGAAGGATAGCATAGATAGTGCTCTTGTGGTTTCGCGCGAAATTCACAAACAAACATTTTTACTATTTGCATTCTCTCTTGTGCTCATGTGATGTTTGCTTTATTGTCATCAATGCTCCTTGTTTTCCATGATCGTGGATTTAAATTATAAATTGCCTACATTATCGTTATTTAAGATTAACGCAAGATACTGTTTAAAACTAGTTTTATAGACATATATATATATACATACATACATAATAATAGTCTGTTTGTGTGGATGGACGTGATCGCCAAAACTCCAAGTGAAGAGAGCCTAAAGTCCTGATACTTTTTACAGATACTGAAAAAAGTATAGTATGAGGATATGTATCTGAGCGTTAGTTTTTACATTGGACTAAAAATGTTTGCTTCATTCATTGCCCTGTAGCTTTTAATCCCTATAATTCTGTTTCCTGAAGATCAAAAGATTTTTTGTTTGTTTTGGAATTTCGCACAAAACTACTCGAGGGCTATCTGTCCCTAATTTAGCAGTGTAAGACTAGAGGGAAGGCAACTAACCATCACCACCCTCCGCCAACTCTTGGACTACTCTTTTATCAACGAAAAGTGGGATTGAACGTCACATTATAACGCCCCCACGGGTGGGAGGGCGAGCATGTTTAGCGCGACTTGGATGCAAACCCGCGACCCTCAAATTACGAGCGCATGCCTTAACGCGCTCGGCCAGGTCAGGCCTAGATCAAAAGAAAAGTATCATGTTGTTTACCGAACGAATGAAGAGATTTTCTGTCAAATACTCATTTTGAACACTAACATGGGAAGAAAATTATACATAACAGAATTAACAAAGTTGAATTGAATTAAGTTTGAAAAATGGGAAGAAACAACTAAAAGTATTAATAAGAGAATATTGGACAATTTAGGAAATTAAAATAATTCCAATAAAAATATATGAAGGAAAAAAACAAATATGACAAGCTAAATAAAAACTTGTGGTTTAAGTTATGTTGGACAGTTTTTTTTTTTTTTTTTTTAATTTCGCACAAAGCTACTCGAGGGCTATCTGTGCTAGCCGTTCCTAATTTAGCAGTGTAAGACTAGAAGGAAGGCAGTTAGTCATCACCACCCACCGCCAACTCTTGAGCTACTCTTTTACCAACGAATAGTGGGATTGATCGTCAATTATAACGCCCCCACGGCTGGGAGGGCGAGCATGTTTAGCGTGAACCCGCGACCCTCGGATTACGAGTCGCACGCCTTACGCGCTTGGCCATGCCGGGCCATATTGGACAGACAGCAGGAATTTAAAATTTAGAATAAACGAACACGAAAATGAGGTAAATAAATTAAAAAAAAGGGTGAAGTGGCTTTGACGGAAAATGTGGCAAATGTTACACGTTATTGGCTGGGATAATGTAAAAAAATACTTAGATATGTAACTAAAAAAGTTAAACTAAGAAAATCCTGAAAATTTGTTAAAAACAAAATTAATTTTAGAAGAGACTTGGGTTCAGGAGACACGAAAGCAAATTTTTGGATATCGTTGTTGTAAACGGCGCCACTGTAAAAACATGCTAAATATACATTTACGTAGGTTTATAATAATCTTTGTAGTTGACGTTTATTATCCTTGCATGGCCAGGTAGTTAGGGCACTCGACCCCTCGTCTGAGGGTCGAACATTCGAATTCCCATCACAACAAACATGTTCGTCCTTTTCAACGCTGAAAGCGTTTTAAAGCGATGGTCAATCCCACTATTCGCTGGTAAAAGAGGAGCCAAAGAGTTGGCGGTGGGTGGTAATACATTCCTAAATTAGGGGATAGATAGCACAAATAACGCTTGTGAAGCCTTGTGCCAAATTCAAAACATAATAATCTCCTGAAGATGGTGGAATTATTTTCAACGAAACGTGTAGAACTTTAAGCTCGTATATTTTAAAATGTTATCACTGAATTACTGTGTAAGTAAAAAGATTTAATGTATCTTTCAATAAGTTTTATATCTAAATTAAATAAAAACTCTTTGCTCTTAAAACGAGTTTAACACGATGTTAACACACATATTATCTATTAAGGTTTATATTGGATTTTGTGCCAATAGCTGTACCACTAGTTGAATTGAATTAAGTTCAAAAAATGACAACGAAATATCAATTAAAGATTTGGCGCATTAGGGTAAATATTAAAATAATGGAAACTTGAATGGTACACTGAGTCCTCTGTGAATCACGAGAGGACCTTGGAATCTCACAGCAGAGTGTGAGTATTGTATGCTAGTGATGTAATAAACATGAAAAATGACAAGTGCGATGCAGGTTTTTGATTGATTTTATTTTATCGCAAGTCTTCACAATGAACTATCTGCATTTCGTTTACCATGGAAAACGAAGCCATAAATTTAAGGGTTGTACGTTCGTAAATAAATCACCACTAATTATTAGCCTAGGCCATATAACTCGCATTCGAGTAACAAAATATTCTTCCTATATTGTTAAGTTTAGATTAGAATTAGATTAGTTTTATTCCTTATGTGTTACTCTGCACAACCCACTTGAAGAAACGAATGATTCTAAGACATTCTGTAGATTGTATTGGAGATAACAATAGTATCAAAATGTTTTTTTTTTTAATTTAGTACAAATGTCTCGATTATTCTGTAACAAACTGTTGCATCAGACGAATGAGTGTATGTTTGTCCCTAATTCCAATATTTTCTGACAATTCATATTACGGGTCACACGTATACCAAAAATTGACTAAGTTAAACTTTGCACAAATACTGAACTTATATTTTAGTGCGTGTAAGACAGACATCACGACACAGAGACATGAGCTGTGTGTCATATTTAGTTTTGTACTTTTCAGCTATTCAAAAGTTTCTTGACCGGAACAATGATTGTAATTCTATAGCATGATTTGTAATGTTTTGAATGTGTATAAGAGAACAGTCAGAAATCGAGGTTATGTTTTGTAAGCGTTAACGACACAGTGAGTTTTCGAAATCATTTTAATATAATGTGTACACAGGCATTCCCTTTGAGAAACGCAATTATGAGGGAGTTTGACGCTGGGAAGTAGACTTGCATCTTTCCTTTAATACTTCCTTTTGACCAAAGTGAACCTGCCACCATTTTGACGCAGATTCCAACTATGATTACAACTATATTAATACAACTATGATTACAACTATATTAATACCACTATGATTACACGACCCTGCAAACTGAGAAATATTTATAAAAATCACAGATCCAGTATTGTTGAATAAAACAGAAGTACAAACAATGATTGTTCACAAGAAAAGCAATTCTGGTGTATAATCTGAGAGTTTTGAAACCGTATTTAAACTATCCTGAAATCGATGTTTACTTGACGTGCCCCTCTCCTTTCCAAGACAAATAGTTCGTAAATTTAATTATCTTTCTTAATAATCACCTTAAAAATATATACTCTTTGTCATCATGTTTTTCACCAATGACTGAAATACGTCTAAGTAAAATTTTTTACACGTTTTTTTTCACTAATAATAACCACCAGTGTTTGTAGTGTTTGTTTTTCACTAGGCAAACGTTATTAATCTTGCTCAGTGCATTAAGAAATGACAACTACAATAATAAAAGTTTATTTTAATCACTTAAAATAATTTCCCATTAAACTGTAGTATGCATTAAATAGAAGGGCAATTTGTTTGAAATGTCACAGCCTCGTTAACGAGTCTTTGTGGGTGAGACTTAAACCATTTCCTTCCTGCCCACATGACAAAAAAGTTTAAAAAGTGTTAGCACTTAAAAATTTATCTGAAACTTTCAACTTTTTTATATATTCAGCAGTGAACAACAGCTACATGGGTATTTATAACAATTATTAAAGCACCAAATAACTAATCAACGGACATTTCTAAATATAAAATATGTTGACCGTTAATTTGCCCTCTCAAGTGTTTTGTTTTTTATTTTTTTCAAAATTATAACTTTCTTAAGAACTGGGTATTGAAAGTAATAATTTTTTTCTCGATAGATTTTTACTGTTTTGAATTAAGCACAAAGCTTTACACTGGACTATCTGTGCTCTGCCCACCACGGGTATCGAAATCAGGATTTGAGCGTTGTTAGTCCGCAGACATAACGCTGAGCCACTAGGGGGCTTCTCGATTGAGGAAACGCTTTACTTCGCAGCCTAGTTATTGCAGAGCTTTCGTTTAGGTTTACGCAATGTCTCTAGGAAACTAAATCTATACATACGTCACAGGAAAGTATTACGCACTGACAAAATAAACGATAAAGACATGAGATTGCTGGCCATTCGTGATGAAAACTGGTGGATCTTTTAAACATTCATACAAATTTATAGGGTTAGCAAAATGATATAATTGTACCAATTTATACAATTGCTCGTATAATCGATGATGGATATAATGAGACACCCAGGAAAGAAGATGAGAAGTCTGAGTAGGAGACGAATCTCCAAGAAGTCTTTACAGAACGCCCTTGTTCTATATTAATTACTCAAATAAACAAATGATTCCACGCACTGATGATTATAGCTTATTCCACTCACAAACTGTCCTCCATTCTTCACTCACCCCGAGGCTAAACAAGTAGGATAGCATGAGGCTCAGCGGGAAAGTTTGTCTAAGATTTTTCAGCAGTCGATAACTTATGACGACAAGTTTATAACCCGCTGATACAATCCAAACCCTCTGAAGGACGCGTGAGACACGATGGATACGACAGGTGTTTCGTTAAGCACAAGAACCACAGGAAACACTAATTTTCAATTTGTTTTCTCCCAGAAAGGGACTCACTCATATGCAGCTTTTAAACAAAAACAAATCCGAGACCTAAATTGACAGAAACAAACCAGTTTCAGCTTTATTAAACATGAGCACTCTAGTTTAGCTGAATATATCAAACGCTGATGATGCAATGGAAATTCAAGATAATTCCTAAAATGTTACAATGTATCACTCTAGAATGGTTAATACGAAAATTTTTTCCCGCTGTTGAGTAACACACGATGTTAACATACATATTATCTATTAAGGTTTATATTGGATTTTGTGCCAATAGCTGTACCGCTGAAACTCATTGTCTTATGTAGTAATCATGTCAATGAAAATAGGCCTAATTTTATTTATAATTTGAGACTTCTATAGTGAAGGATAACCAGTGGCGGCGCCAGGATATTTTCGTTGAGGGGGAATTGAGGTAAACTGTGGAGGGGCTTCCCAAAATGCCGTCAATATGAAGTATAGATGGTAAATTATAATAATATAAATACTAAGGTACATTTCAGAAAGGTGTGCAATTTTGAACTGCGTTTTCAATGCAGTTTTCATTGGAAACTCATACTCTGATTAATAATTCATCATTACAAATGCAAATTATTACAAATATCCATAAATGTAAAAGAGGAAATGTTTATTTTATGAATATATGTAGGTAACAATATTGGGGTGGACTGAGGGGGCTTGGCTCATTTTGGGGGGCTCAAGTCCTCCAAGCTCCCCTTGCACCGCCACTGAGTATAACAGGGTTAATTCTGTGTTCAACGGGAAAAAAAAACGTGTATCCTTTGCAAGTAGTTAACACTTGTATAAGTTTTAAACACGCAAGAATCTACGCTATATTTAGTGGAAGAAAGTGGAACACACAATTCCATCATACTTGAATACAATTCTAGCTTATTTCTTGAGATTAAAGAAATGGTTTTTATCTTATCACTTAATTAAACTAGACTTCGCATCTTTATATTATGACTTTTTAAAGACTGTAATATGGTAATTAGTTTTAAACGAAATTAATTATTAAATATCCTCTAGAGGGAGCTAGTCGAGAAAAGAGAGAAAAATCAAAATAATGGCACGTGTATAGACGTGGTTTCTAAGAGGTCAGTGAACGATCGCCTGGGTTGTGTCACATACTCGGCATAATAAGGCAAGATAAAGTAATATTTTTGTAAATTTCTTCTTACTTATTATTCAAAACAAGAAGAGCAGAAAAAAAAGAGACTAACATTAATCTGATATGATCTTTTTGTCGTTTTTCAAATGGCTTTCTTGATGGCCAACACTTTAAATACAGCATTTTATTTTGGAATTACAAACCCGTAGACGAACACCTGGACCGAGTTTATAAAAACGTCTGTATAAAATCTGTGACCTAAGGTTAACATTCAATTTTTCCTTAAATGCCTGGGCTTTAAGCTGATTATGTGTCATAATAATGTTGTCAAAAAACTTCAAATTGAGGAACTTTCCTAATTCACTCTGTTCGAAGTAGTTAGATTGTAGATTTAGGCATGTTTACATACCAGTGTATCACTTTTAAGTCATATCCACTTCGGGGGTAATATTAAAATTAATTCACAGTAAATAGTGACATAACTTTATAAAAGCCACATTTTGCAAAGCATAGTGTATTACTAAGACAATTGCGTGTAAAAAGGAGTGTATTTTCAGAAAGTAAAGTCGCAGTATATAAAATATAATAAATAATTATCATTACATGCAATACAGAAATATTTATAATAAAAAACATATTTCAACATAACTTACAAGTAGGTGGTATGTGTAGAGGGAATAACCTGTATTTAGGGATCCTTTAGTTTTAAGTTTGTTTTCATATGAAGAACATATTGTAACATAATTTACAAGTTGGTAAAGTATGTACATGAAATAAGCTGTATTTACTGGTCTTTTGTTTTTAACTTTATCGTTTTTTTAATAGAAAACCTCAAAGTAATCGGTTGCACTGCAGGCGACATTCTTTTTATTTCTCGAGCTCAAAATAATTTTATCTGCCAGAATTGTGGTCAATGTTTAGATTAGGTGATTAATTGGGGATTGTTTTCTCGACCGTAGACGAATTTAGTTCTCTGTCATTTTGTAGATAACGTTAATTTTATTGGACTGTAGGCAATATTTTGCTGGTCTGTGGAAGTTGTGAAAAATATTTAGCTTGTTTCTGAATCGTAGACAACATTAAGCCTAATCACTGGATGGTGAATAACATTCAGCTTGTTTGTTTTTGAATTTCGTGTAAAGCTACACGAGGGCTATCTGTGCTAGCCGTCACTAATTTAGCAGTGTAAGACTAGAGGGAAGGCGGCTAGTCATCACCAGCCACCGCCAACTCTTGAGTTACTCTTTTACCAACGAATAGTGGGATTCACCGTTACATCATAACGCCTCCATTGCCGAAAGGGCGAGCATGTTTGGTATGACAGGGATTCGAATCTGCGACCCTCAAATTACGAGTTTAACGCCTTAACCACCTGGCCATGCTGTGCCCAGCATTCAGCCAATCATTAAAATGTAAACTTAACAAGAACTGATTCTTCTTTCTTTGGTCGTTACGATAAAATGATAATTTTATTTTAACTGCCGAGTTAAATATGAAACGATTAAGTATTACATTAATGTATCATTTAAGTTGTATATCGATGATAGAACGATTTCTCATGCGCTGATTAAGTTAGTATTATTAATGTATTTTTTTAAAAAAACGAAGTTTTCACGTGCATTTGCTTTAAAAATCGTTTTCAAAGTAATAACTCCTTTGATATTCAAGAAATGAAATATTTCCGTGAACGTTTTAAACGTTTGAAAGGCATATTTAATATTGACAGGGCAAAAAGAAAAAGAAAAAAGTGAAGTAACTAATGTGAATTTTGATGATCGTGCGATTATATTTCAGCCTTAGAAATGGAAATAGTTGTTTACTAGTTGAACTGGTTGCATTACGTCGTGTTCGGTTACAATATTTAATACTAAATATTTGAAGAAGTTTCTAGAAGATTAAACTAGAAACCTTTAATTGTGACTATAATAATATAATGTGAACTGTAGCCAAGTGTAAGAGTTTCTATGAGATTAGTTGTCAAAAATTCAAAAGATAGATATGCAGGGTATTTTATAATCTCTCAATGTAATAAGGTATTAATAAGTTGAGACTGCATTACGCTTTATGCGTGTGAAGTTGAAAGATGTCTTCATTCATGAAATGGTTGTGTTGGAAAATATAAACGGGATTTTCTGTGGTGGTAAAATAAGTAGAAAAAATTTGAGTCTTAAAATTGATTGGTTGTTAATACTTTCTTAACAAGATAATGCCGTATACCAGCATATGTATAGGCAGAAATATAGTGAACAATGCTTACTATGGAAATAGAAAATATCAGTTGAGTTTACCAGATGAAATATTCTTGTATTTATTCTGATGAAAGTGAACTTATGGCTAGAGCGGCCATTTTTGTTTTAAGAGAGTCGAACATTAAGAAACAAATAGTATCCCTGATAGACAACTTTCTAAATCTTTTAGCTAAAACAAGCCTATTAAATAAAGTAAGTGGGACGGTTTTTGATACTTAAATAATGAAATTTTTTTCTTATTTCCGTCCTTAAGTTATCTGCAGAAGTGAAACGCATATTAAGTTTATCATCATAGGTATCACATTTTGCTATCATTATCCTGAATACTTTTGTTGTTAGTCATTAGGTTTTGAGTTCATTTCCCTCTAGGTCTTCCATTGGCTGTTATTGTTTCATGTAGGCCAAATTGGGAGCCGCTTAAAGATATTAATCTGTTTCTAGGGTGAACGTACAATTAACCGTTAAATGATATTCATAAACTCCAGCCTGAGTGGGTCAGTCGAGGTTCTTTGCACTGCAAGGAAACCACACTTCTTCAAAATCTCTTTACTCTGGTTAAGTTCTAACAGGGATAAAAGACACGCTAACAAACAGAAAGAGGACTTGGACCAGAATAATCTAAATATTAAAAAAAAGTCTTCAACGATGCCTTTCTAAAACGTGTTTGGTAAACAATATTTCCTGGTGTCCTTAAAAGAAGTTAATTGCAAAGTAATCCATACATTATATAATTTTAAAACACTGAAAATAGGCTGTTATGTATAATAAATATATCCTAAATCCTTAAACAGATTCTGCTGAAAGTACATAGTATTGTTTTAATTTTCTGTTCTTCTGAATATTTCTTCAGCGTTGGTGCTTAAATTTATATATGATGACAAGACAGTTTTGCGATGAAAACTCAAACCTTTAAAATATAATGCATTAGAACATTCATTAAGCTTGTATATAACGTTGATATTAAAAACCTCATAGTTTATTTTAAAATTGTAAGACGTTTTAAGCGAGTAAAGAGAAATTATGTTTATCGAATCTCACAGGCGATAGGAAGTGTTAGAACACTGATTAAAAACATCCTTGGTGTGAAATAAATAAAAGGTGTGGCTAAAAAAAACAGATGAAGCGAACGATTTAAAGGAATGAAATCAAAATCGGCAGCTAAACACTGATAATAATTTTACAACAAATATTTACTTACTAGTTAGGTAGGCCACGTTTTTGTTTATCTCGGCAAATAATAATATGCAAAATAAAATGCGAGGCCTAGCTAACTATTGAATGAATATTTACTGTACAATTTTTAGCTGCCAGATCGGCCGTTGATTTCGATTTCAATCCTTTAAATCGCTCGCTTACTTTTTTATGTCACACTTTCTTTTTACACACCTGTGGCGTTTGTAATTGGATATGATAACTTTTTGTCAATACACATCAAAAAACTACAGTAAACAAGTGGCGCTCGATATTAACCGACACTAGTTTTAGGATCGCAACCCAATTTTTCGGAACAGAACTAACCCGGTTCTTTAAAGTATACTGTGGTAGTTTTTTTCTCTTTAGAACAGTGTTAATGACATTATTTATACTGCAATGGAATTTAAATTAACTGTTTCTTGTCATCACCATATAGAATCGGTACAGCCGTATCAAGCACAGTTATTTACGCTAATTTTCTTGGATTAAAATCACGAGACACTAAGTTATCTTTAATTAAAAGAATAATCATAATATTTAATAGATCTATACTAAAAAGTTAGTAAGAGATTCTTTTGAAAATTTGAGCAAGAAACTGATAATCTAATTAGCTTGGCCTAGCCAGTACATATGCAATATATATATTTGCTGCTTTAAGTCAGCCGGCTTTAATTTGAATGACAAAAAATTAAAAACAGTGCTCTTTTACTCTACATTTTGAGTAGGGGTATTATTTGGAAATTATTTATGTTTTCTATTAAATAAAATCTCTGTACTTTCAATGCAAAAGGAAAAAAGAAAAAGGAAGAGCATCTCTCAAAATTGGAGATTTTATACCTCATATACTTCTTAATGGATTGCTGCGAAATTTGACGTATGAAGTAAGAGTGCAGTATAGCATATCCATTGAAAATAATAACAGTTTGGATTAACACAGTTCAAGCAACAGAGACTGATATTGCCTTAATATTTTTGAAAATCTTATGACTGTTTTATTACAGAGCGACACAATGGTGTTTCTGCACACTGTCCATCGCAAGAAAGCGGACTCTGGATTTTGCATTGGTATCCCATTCTTATTCGTGATTTACCGGAAGACGAAGGTGGTTGCAAAGAAAGATTAACGGATTTAGTAAACGGCTTAGTCATACGCATGGACTCTTCTAACAGTCGAGCTGGTTGGCAAAGTTTCAGAAAAAAATATGCTGTAAGTACTGGCAAAGGACCACAGAAATAATTTTGCGATTCACTTGGTTTGATGTGGGTCTACAAGATTGAAATACATTAATTTTTGTAACATGTGTTTCCAAAGAAAATGAAACACGCTAAGTTTATATTAGAAGTTTATTCTACGTTAACTATTGACAATCACTGGCAACTTGAATCAAATGACCCACTGCAGTCGTCCACACAGACAAAAAAATGCGTCACTTAAAAAATCTAACTTTTTGAGGTAACAAACAAGAAGAAATTCTAAATAGTCGCGTCTATAGCTAGACTTCAAACAGCTAAAGAGATAGAGCTATCAGCTAAAAGTTTGCACTTGAGAGAAAACAACAAAAACTCAAAGCCGTTCTATGAACCGCCACGCCACGGCTAAAAACGGCATGTAAAATAACCATCCTTTCAGTTTTTTCTAGGTTCTGATTACTCAAAGGGTAAAACCTCTCTACGTGTGTGTGTGTGTAAATATGCGCTATAATGGACAATTTTTTTATCATTTCATTTTATAAAACAGCATGAAAAGGTTTCACCTCATCATGTGAGCTTTTTATGTTTTCTCATATTGGTACTTGTTGATACATATAATACACTAAAGTGTATAGAAAACGCGATACATTTTATAGACAACAATCTAACAGTGTTAACTTCCTATAAATGATGTCACTGAATTTCTTATTTTTTACATATATTTGTTTTTATGTTGATATTTCTTTTCACACTAGTACTTTTATTATGGAAAATGATTTTTTTTTCATAATAGCAAATGCGTTGAATCTTTTATTTTTACTTTTTTTGCAACACATATTGCGAAATATTTTTCCAGATGAACATGAAATTAATCTTCGACATGAGGAGTTTCTCAGACATTTTAACAATTGCGCGTCTGAGAAATCAACATACGATATCTCTCAGCACTCTAGCTATAACTCAAATCATAAAACATCCAAAAGAAACTTTTTAGTTTCATGAATTAGGAAGATACAAAAAATGATTACAATATATTCTATGGCCTGTCTTTTGTATTATTAAAAAGAACACATATAGTTTGCTTAAGCACAAAATTGACACTGGACTATCTGTAATGTGTTCATAACGGGTATCGAAATGTAGTTGTTAACCTTAAAAGTTTTAGACCTACCACTGAGCCATTGAGGGTGAACATACACGGTATTTCTTACACTTCGTGCACGCTGGCAGGGGTTTCATGGTTTAAAAGTGTTTTTTTACAGTTGAAGTTACACATTTGAGTAAGATAATTAATATAACTACATGACAAGGATATTCAAGACCTTGAAAAGAAGGAAGACAAGAGTAGCTCTATCTCTCCCGGCATCATTAACTTAACAATGTCCTGTCTTTTTCAACTGTTGACGGATAGTCAGTTACGCAAGCATAGACAGCCAGAATATTCTTTGTCAAGTACGTGTGCATCACAGATAATTACAAGATCAAAACTAGTTTACCTATTTCGCAGAAAGCGCAAGAATTTATTTAGAGTGGTTGAACTCAGGTTAAGCCTTGTCCACGATCATGAAATAATGAATGAAACGAGTTCTTGAAAAGTGACCTTCCGATGGCTCAGCCGTAAGCTTTACATATTATAACACTAAAATATATGGCTCGATCCCTTCCGTGGGCAAAGCACAGAGAAGTTACGGTGCAGCTTTGTTCGTAACAACAATAACAATCCTCACAAGTCTGATAACAGTGAATATTATTGTACACATGTTTTGTCTCTGAACTACGGGGGCCTGGGATGGCCGAGCGTGTTAGGGCTGCGACTCGTAATCTGAGGGTCGCGAGTTCGCATCCCCGTCGCGCCAAACATGCTCGTCCTCCCAGCCGTGGGGGAGTTATAATATTACGGTCAATCCCACTATTCGTAGGTAAAAGAGTAGCCCAAGAGTTGGCGGTGATGACTAGCTGCCATCCCTCTAGTCTTACACTGCTAAATTAGGGACGGCTAGCACAGATAGCCCTAGAGTAGCTTTGTGCGTGATTAAAAAAGCAACAACAACAAACAAACTTAGCTACGGAAACTGGTTATAGAAGTAAATATTGCGTTTTGATTATATATCTAAGTTAAATATTTGTAAGTGTAGTTCTAAGCTCTTTACTGAAAATGAATAAGCAACTTACACAACCTGTTTTGGGAAAGGACTTAAATATAGCAAGTTTAAAGCATTTTCGTGTCATTGAAACATGCCTTTAAGTTTTGTTTTGTTTTTGTCTACATTCTAATTAATCTAAATTATTTCACAAAACTAGACAATAAATCATTAAAATTAATTATTAAACCCATATTGACTCTGAAACAAACATTCTTGAAACGTGTGTCTGGATTTGTTAAAATAAAATGTTAAGGTGTCTCATACAGGTACAAGTTTTTATTTATTAATATGAAATCATTTTATATAATAAATTTAAATTTAGTGAAGTTAATTTTGCTTACCTTTAAAATACAGTACAAAATGCTCAGTCAAGGCGTTTTTCAGATCTCCAATGATTGAAGCTTGAATAATTCTCAAATGGTTGTCGGAAAGCTCCAGATATCTGAGATTTGGGGCTCCCAAGAAAACGTGGTCGGGCAGTTCCTTCAGGAGGTTATGGTTGAGATAGAGGGTGCTTAAAAGTGGAAGCCCATCGAAGGCATGTGGAGTGATCTGCGAAATGTAATTGTGCTTTAAGTCGAGTTCCTGCAGCCTTGGGGTGCCGTGAAAGATACGGTCTCCTAGAATAGTTATATGATTTTTGTAGAGGTCGAGACGACGAAGACTTTTGAGTCCAGCTAAAGATTTCGGAGTGAGTTGTCTGATGTTATTATCCCACAGTTCCAGTTCAGATAGATTAGGCAAATGAACAAAAGCATCATCTTCAATCCACGTTATATTATTTCTATCCAGAAAGAGAAATGTCAAACGTGGTAAGTGATAGAAAGCCATCTTTTTTAACTCTTGTATGTAATTTTCACTGAGAGAAAGTTTTGTAAGAACCGAAAGATTTGAAAAGGTGTATTTTCTCAATCCTGTAATTTCGTTCCTTTCTAAAACGATGGTCCGCAAGTGATCTTTATAAGCAAAGCTGTTTTTCTCTAAGATCCCCAGAGATGATTCCTTTATATAGATTTCTTCCACCAGTGGTATTCTTGCTAGGGTTTCCATTGGAACAAACTGAAGAGGGTCAGAGGGACGAGAGGTTAACATAAATGTGGTAACTCTACTTTGCCTACTGAAACTCTTCCAGAACTCGTTATTCCGATCTACAGGACCAAATATATAACACGAGATGTCAGTCGCTTCGTCCATCCCGTCTTTGTCACAGGTACAGTAAACCGAATTATTAGCAGAAGCAGAATTACACAGAACGATGTTTTCATCATCCGTCTCCCCCTTCGACTGAAAACTCAACATCACTAGCAGATACATTATCTTTAAAAGTTTTTTCAGTCCCATTCTTGTATTTTTTCCTTAAAGAGAAAAAACGTTCAGTTATATATATATATATATATATAGTACATTCCTCATACAAAGTGTTTAATTTTAATTATGAAGAAACATATAGCGTTTTGTCAAATAACTACAGGGTGGTCGCTAGAAAAGCGGAAAATTTGAGGGTCAGATGAGATCATGAATAAACTGCGTGCTTACTCATTTCTATTTTGATTTCTTTACATCATGAATAAAATGTATGATTTTATTATCATAAAATGCATTTTGAGCATCTATGAGTGTAATATAACATATGCCTTTAAAAAACTTTGTAAAAGATATTCTTTGTAAAAATAAATAGCTGTTTGACAAATTTTCCGCTTTTCTAGCGACCACCCTGTATAAACCTTCGAATACGGAAAAATAGCGCTAACGGTTACAATACTTTTTGAAAACTAGTATATAGTAATATCGTTTAGAATGTTATAGGTTTCACACAGAGATAATACTAGTTTAAATTGTGTGTTGGTGTGAAAACCCGTGCCAGTCCTCAAGGATATGGTACACTTTACCCGAAATAGATTATTACAAACCGGTGTTTAGCCTTGAAGAAATGAAATGCTTACTTGTTAGACAAGTTTGCCTACATTTGTTTATTCTCAATAGAAGTGTATAATATAATGGCCCAGAGCCAACTGTGTGAAAACGAAAGTATTTTAATTCACCTCGTGCACAATCTTTAATGGTTAACATATAATAATATAACGTTAGAACGTAACAAACTGGTATATCATTCAAGGTCCTCTTTCTGGAAATTTCACTTAACTGCTTGATTGATATATATATAGGTAATTACTGTACGTAACTTCTTGCAAGAAATATTTAATTAAATTTAACAGTGCAAGTGTCGTCAAAAATCAAGTATGTTCAGTTGTTAAGTATAATTAAATATATTCTCAGTGATCCTCAGAGTTACAATTGTCGTTAAATCTATATTGCCCATATACCATCACTAGGAATAATTGAATGTGACTACGCCCCGTCTCCCATAACGACATCATCCGCCCTCTAGTCTACTAATGCAGGAAGAGGTACATTCAACCCATAGCTCGTAACTCGCACCCCCCCATTCAGTGTCATCTGCTTGAATCATCGTGATATTTGAGAAATTATCTTTTTTTTAAGTATTACCCGATGCTACTTAATGAATCTTAAGAAAATGTTAACAAAATATTATGTTTAATCTGTTTTTCAGTGTAGGGAGTAATGTACAAATACACAAAATACGCATACTTCTTGATGTTTGTTTGTTTTTGAATTTCGCACAAAGCTACTCGAGGGCAATCTGTGCTAGTCATCCTTAATGTAGCAGTGTAAGGCTAATGGGAAGGCAGCTAGTCATCACCACCCACCGCCAACTCTTGGGCTACTCTTCTACCAACGAATAGTGGGATTGACCGTAACATTAGAATGCCCCCACGGCTGAAGGGGGAGCATGTTTGGCGCGAAGGGGATGCGAACCCGCGACCCTCAGATTATGAGTCGCATGCCTTAACACTCTTGGCCATGCCGGGCCTCCTGATATCTGAAGGACATTTATGAAAGATAATTTAACACTGAAGATAAATTTATTAGGTACGATGTTGAAAATAATCAGAACTAGGAGGTGGAACTCAAGCTCTATGTATGTACCTTCTACAAAAACGTAAAAAAAACTTTTGAAAAAATACCAGACAGAACCTGAGAAACTAGTTTTAATATATTCACGTGTCTTTGTCAGTTAACAAACTCGACAATGTTTATGTCACACAACATTCAACATGTACGAAAGCTTGTGCTTGAGATTAAATAAAAAAATTCCTGTTCGAATATTTGAAATTCTAAAGATTTCTCTCGTTTCTACAGTCTCTTGTACGAATTCAAATTTATGTTAACAAAAAGTGTCGCATTACGTTTTCTGTTACTTCTGGCTGCGTTGGCGCAAAAATAAAGCTCGCCTCGTTGTAGGTCAATTACATATTTAGCATAGGAAAGTATAGCATTTGACAACTTTAATTAATTAATATTAACTTACGATCAAGAAAAGTTACTAACATAAACCAGCACTAAAGCTTAACTCGTTAAGCTTATTAGTAGTGTAGCTTATTAAATATATCATTCTTATGTTTTTATTTATGAATATTAAAACACAGTTTTTCAACACTTGGTTACTCCAGTTGTTATCTATATTATCTTAAAACTTCCTGAAACTTTTCAATTATCGATGGCAACAAACTACCTACGTAAATGCCCCCATGGGGTCATCAGTACGTTTATGGAGTTACAGTACTAAGATTCTGGGTTAAATTCTCCTCCGTGGAAGAACGTAGATATTTCACTGTGCAGCTTTGCAAAAAAAGCAAAACAATGTATGTAACACCACACAATGTTAAAATGTAGTTCTGTACATACCCTTCCACTATGACTTGCCCCCCGCTAGTACAGCGGTATGTCTCCGGATTTACAATGCTAAAACCAGGGGTTCGATTCCCCTCAATGGGCTGAGTAGATAACCCGATGTGGCTTTGCTATAAGAAAAAACACAAAAAGCACCACTATGACTTCATAATGGCGGCCCTGCATGGCCAGGTGGTTAAAGAGTTCGACTCGTAATCTGACGGTCGCGGGTTTGAATCTCCGTCACACCAAACATGCTCACCCTTTCAGCCTTGGGGGTGTCATAATGTAACGGCCAATCCCACTATTCGTTAGTAAAAATAGTAGCCCAAGAATTGGCGGTAGGTGGTAATGACTAGCTACCTTTCCTCTAGTCTTTCACTGCTAAATTAGGGATGGCTAGTGCAGACAGCCTTTTTGTAGCTTTGTACGAAATTCAAAAACAAAACGATCATAATAGCTATAAATGTCACGTGACGTATTGATTTGTTATTAAGAAATCGTTTTAATATAATGTAGTCAATCTTGAACCCTACGTAGTAAAGAAAATGAAAAACACATTTGCAGAAGTCTGCATAAACAAACAAAAAAGTGATTATTGTCAATTAGTGTGCATTGTGTTTAACAACAACAGGAAACACCACAACCACAATTCAAAACAGCTATTCCAAAATGACTCGAGATGACACTAAAAGTTTTTGAAGTGAGGCTTTCTTTGATAAAGCTACTACAAGTAGTGCTGATATTACCGTTAGCATGATGCAGATGCGAAAATCAAAACTTTTTGAGAGCTTCTTGCGTTAGCTGTCTAATTTTCGAGTGGTAGATTAGAAAAAAGGTATTTGGTCAATACCACCCAATAAAAATTCTTGGGCTACTCTTTACCAATAGACAGCTGGATTAACTTTCACAGAATAACACTCCCATGACTGATAGGCGAGAATGTTCGTTGATGGGTTTCAATCCAACGATTCGAAGGTTGTTAGCTAGGTGCTCTCATCATCAGGCCACGCCAGGCCTTCGTGTGTTGTAAGGTTTGATTTTTAGGCTTCTTTACAAATATGTTTTAATTAAAAGATAATATAATGTAAAAACATGACGTCCTTACATAAATATTAAATCAAAAATATTTAAAAACCTTCAGATAAGTGAGTCATAACTTGTCACGCATAAGTAATGATTTTTCAAACGATAAAAACACATTCTCGACACATTCCTGCCCAAATCTTTTTTTTTTCTGTGCAGCCTGTTAATTATCCGATAACGCAACTTTTCACACATTAAGTGGAAAAACAAAAATAAGTTTCAGTGAAATCTCATCCGTTTTCCGCGGTCTTATTCAAATGTGGAATGTAAAACCTTCAAAAAGAAGCATTAATTACGATATTCTGCAAAAAAAAAGAAGAGAAAAAGGCCATCTTCTTCATGACCATCTGCTGGATAACGAATATCTTATGGCTCATTCTGCTTATATTGAATATCCATAAACACAGTTTTATCAAGATTTTATCTATGAATTGTAACAATAACATTTATTTTTAGCACTTTATTGAAGAAATATATGGTGCCATTTCAATTCTCAATTGTTTTTTACAGACCACTGAAATAAATAAAAACTATTTAAATACAAAACATTTATTCACATTTATTCGAGAAATTGCAACAACGAAACTGATGCTATTTTTGACATTACTGTTCCTGGTAGTTTGTTTCCGAATTTCGTGCAAAGCTACACGAGGGCTAACTGCGCTAGCCGTCCCTAATTTAGCAATGTAAGACTAGAGGGAAGGCAACTAGTTATCACCATCTACCGCCAACTCTTGGGCTACTATTTTACCAACGAATAGTAGGATTAACCGTAACATTGTAACGCCACCATGGCATGAAAGAGTGAGCATGTTTGGTGTGAGGGGTATTCGAACCCACGACCCTCAGATTACGAGTCGAGCTTTTTTTTTCTCTTTATTCATCCCACCTCAAAGGGGGGACATAAACAAAAATACATGAAATAAAACACTAGTTAAATAATTAGCATGCGAGTCGAGCGCCTTACCCACCTGGCCATGCCGGCCACTGTTCGTAATAGAAAAGAGATGGTGTTGGTTGTAATATGATGAAATGTTAAGATGTTCGAAACGTAAGACAAATTCGGCTAAGAGCAAGAAAAGTGTATGATATGCTCTCATAGATTAAATTATTATTCATCTTCCAGTATTTTACCAGTTATGTGCGAACAAAGTGTATTATTTTAGTTTGTACAGTCTGGAATGAGTACGACTAATTGTTCTATTCATTTTTGATTAAAATATTTTCTATAGTAAGTGAATCGCCATTGTTTTATTGAGGTTTAAAGTTTTTTACGTGTATAATATTTTATAATTTCTGATAATATTCTAAATTTAAGAGCAATTGTGTTATCAGTCACTATGCTTGTAATTACATACGTATTCTAAATAAGTCTGATATGGTTCGGCTAGTACAAACTGATATAATATGTAACATTCTGTGCCTTAAAAAACAAAAGGCTTATAGAGCCAACCAGAATAGAATTTCAAGTGCAATCATTTGAAGACCTGGTGACCTTTCACAAGAGTCAATGAACTGGTAAACAATTAGCGAGTGTTTTTTTTTGTACTACTACTAGAACTAAGAAATAGTTTAATTATATAGTACTGTTCAAAACAATGCGCCATTCTCATTTTACTGCTTATGACTAGGAGTTCACTGCCCAGTGACATCTATTGTTACTACCACTAGAGTTAAGTTTCTATTCATCGTTCGAAGAGAAAGAGAAGGCTGTTGACTAATAAAACACGCTGAATGCACCAAAACTGGTGGCCCTAAACATATTACATTAGAATTTAGCATAATGCATATGAAATATAATTTTACTTCTGCACTAAATTTTACTATGTTTTGGTGAAAATCTAATAGGTGCTTAACTTTGAAAAGTCCAGTAGGTGAAAAAAAAATGTAAATATCTAAAATGTGACGAAATCTAGACCCCCAATAAGTAATAAAATGTAAAAATCCGGTACATGATAAAATGTATTTGATTTTGTTTTGGGGGCTGTGATGTTTAAGTAAACGCCTACTGACTAATATTCATGTAAAAAAGTCCGTGTAGACAAAGTTTTATTTCAACCACATTTCCTTTCTAGAACAAACTGTAGACAGAGTGGAATTCAATGTTGGGCAATCACTGAAATGCAACTTTTTAAAATCTATCGCGAGGCGTTTGAATATGTCAGAAAGAGACTTTTGTTTCATTAACAAAAATCAAGTTTGTTTTTGTTATTCATTTATGCAATCGTGAAATTATTGTAGAATGGGCACGCATAACATTCCACTGAATTTTCAGTCGACATAATGTTGAGAAAAGCTTTGGAAATTAGGAAAATATCTGCACTAAAAGTGCGCGAGTTTGTTTCTTAGTTTCGCGGAAAGCTACACGAGGGCTAAAGTGCATTTATGCCCACATATCATGACCTCGAATACGGTACTAGCGTTTCGATTACCTAATAAGTTTCAAGTTTCAAATGCTAACTTAAAGGCATAAAAGAAAATAATAAAACGAAATATTTAACTCACACGATAACGTATATGTACTCAGTGCTCTTCAACTAAATGCGTTTCATTTTCACTCACGTATCGGTAATCGTTTCTGTTAATGATAAAATGTTAAATGAATCGGTTGCATAGCATTTGTATCCACTCAAGTGTGGTTTTCGCTGTTGGATTTACTCATGTCAGACATTATTTCTTCAGCTTAAAACTACAACCTGTTTCACATTATCCAACACAACACTTCATTCTGTTTCAGTTCAGACGTGTTTATACAGTTTGCTGACATCGCTAAGTTAACAAAATAAATTTTTGCTCTTTTTTTATTTCATATATTAATTACATACAAGACTTACGTACTTGCAAGAATAACCAATTCCTTACGATATGTGCTTTCATAATCGAACATTCACTTGAAACGTTCAACTACACACTTTTATTTGCTTTATTGCCGTTCAGTCCACTCTAATGTGAACATATACTAAAATAAATATTTGTTTTTCCATAAAATTGACATGCCGCTTTATTCTAAATGAAAAACCACACACTTTAAAGCAGCATTATAATTTCTTGAGAACAAGCTAGGTGCTTTTATTGACATATTTATATTGCTCGTGCTCATGTACGTGAAAAAAAAAATCGATGTGCGAATATTTTAAAAGTCAATTGCATCGTACTGTAACAGTATAAATACAAAAGTGCTTTGTTTTAAAATTGTGCTAAAGTGTTTTTTTATCTAAGCCTTATTCTATATTTGACAGTCTGATGACTGTATTTTTTAAGATTTATTCCTATTTAATGTATTACCAATGGGAGAAGAAGAAATTAGATGTTACCGTTAATTTTCACTTTAGGATAATTACTACAAATTTTTACTTCAGAATACTTACTATAGTTTTTTACTTTAGTGTACGTATGATTTTACGCAATCAGAATATTAATTTTCACAATGGCATGCTAAGTATCCATGCAAACACAAAAAATAAAATTGATGTCATGGTTTATTTACATTTTACTATTGTGAGTGAATATGTAATATAAGGTTCCGAAGTTTGTCCAAAAGGAACTCCCTGGTGCCAAGCAACTCAATAAACAGGTGCTTTAACGAATGAATTAATCATTAGGTGTTTAACATTCTCATCAAAATGCAACACTACGACTCCTGTGAAACAGCACAAAAATATTTCAAGTATGACTACAATATTCAAACGTGTAGGACATTCGACCACGAAGCTACAGAGACTTGTGATAACGTAGAAAAAATATGTACCTGTAATAACAAATCAGCAACAATTGATTTTGCGGAATTAGATTTTTTACATTTCTTTCAGCATAAACCCTTCAAAATCTACGCAGTAACGTCATGTCATTCCATGTTTCAGTTACTGTCTGATACGAGAAAAGCAAATTGTGGTGTTGATTTGTTTTGTTCTGAATTTCGCGCAAAGCTATAAGAGAGCTATCTGCGCTAGTCGTCCCTACTTTTGCAGCGTAAAGACTACAGGGAAGGCAGCTAGTCATCACCACCCACAGCCAACTCTTGGGCTAATCTTACACCAACGAATAGTGGGATTTATCGTTCATAAAACATTCCCGCGGCTGAAAAGGCGAGCGTGTTGGGTGTGACGGGTATTCGAACCCGCGACCCTCAGATTACGAGACGAGCGCCCGGACAAAAGTTACTGTGAAGAATACGGCAGAAAGTTAAAAACATTATTTCAAATGAAGTTTGTTGACTTCTTTTTTGACAAAGTTTGAAAAAAATCAGAATATTTTTATATTATATGTATAATTGACAGCTTACAGCTCGTGTACATAACTTTAATCTAAAATAAATAAATGGAAGTCAATACACCTTTTTTTATAATTTGTAATATTTGAAACAATAGGATCAATTAGATGTTAGCGCAAGTTCCATTGTATGTATATACAGATTAATAATGTAGGAATAGAACGAACTGATTGTCATTTTATAATGCCATGCGTTGCTAAGATAACTTTTAATTTATTTTCAGAAAAGAAATTTGTGTTTCTTAGATCTTAAGAGCCCAAAAAGGATTTTACTGGAAAAGAAAGTTTATATTCACAAGAAATTTACGACGACTGTCAGAAACAAAATTCTGATTCCACGACACTAAATATAAAATGTCCATATTTTATGAAGCACAACAGAAAATATTATCATTTATTACCTCGGTGTTGGTTATTATTTGCTCTAATTAAGAAGTTCAAATAACGTTAATCTATTGCATAAACTTGAAATTCAATTATCCACATGAAAGAATAAACAAACAACTGTCAATTTATCTTATAACGATTTTTATGTTACATAAATTATACACTTTCTCTTCATGACGATACCAGCTGAAAAATCCTTTTCCAGACGATATTTATAAGTAAAAAAATCCTATCTTGATTAATAAAAAAAAACTCCAAAAACAACGCTACCTCAGGTGAATAAGACTCACCAAGCTGACGAGCCAAGAAAATCTATACTCGGATCCCTGGAGCCGATAAGAGGAGCGTCCTCACTGCAGTTCGCCGTCTCCAACTGAGTAGAACAAAACTGACGTGGCTATCTCTGCTTCCACCCGCCCCTGTCCTAGTAGTTATGTGAGCTGTTCAAGTCTGTCTCCTTTCTTGGCCCACTTCACCGAGTACTGTGCGATCTAGCAAAAGCTTATAAGAGTAGCTACAGTATTGTACAACTTGTAGAGGTGAAAGGATTTGCCATGAAAGTAATTGTGTTGGAAATAAGAAAAAAAAATGTTAGACGAAAAAAATATTATTAATATTTATAAAACAAAACATGGCTTCATGTTTAATATATTTTTCTTTGCTTTTGTAAGAAAACGAATAACTTTAAGCAGAAACGCAGTTTAATTTAATGGGTTGATAATATAGCATTTATTAAAAAAATCAACCCGTGAAAAATACTTGCTAAGCCTTAAAAAAAACCTATATTCACAAATGAGCAATTTACCACTTGACGTTTCTTACCACCAATGCTTATGTTGACGATTTGCCGGAGTCATTCTTACAAGCGGGAGGCTATAACATCCGTTTGTACACTAAGTGACATTTTTAACAAAGAGCAAGGCCAGTAGTTAAAAAGGTGGGGGTGGAGGAGAGTCTGTCATAAAAGAAACGAGGAGTACTTGTTCACTTTATAAGTAGTATTTGTCTCTTTTTCTCATAAGACATAGAGACAAATAGTACGTGTCTAAATATAGTTAAGTATATATTTATATATTTAAGCAGATCTGCTCGTCAGCTGTCGATGTGTTCCAAGTAGTTAACAGAAGTCGTAGGTGGAATCCGGCACACGCCCATTCATTCTGGTGCAATTAGGGTGTTTAATTCAGGAATAACAGATATGATTGTTCATAATTCATGCCTGTCTTATTAACTAGACAGTCTGAAATTATTTCTAACTGTAGTTTGTTTAATAAACAACAACTCTTCAGATAAAAATGCAAATTTGTCTTGTTCTAAAAAATTAGATACTTTGATGAAAGGAAAGAGATGCTTACGTCTGTTTTATTTTTTAGGAAACAAATACGGCCAGAAAATAAGAGAAACAAATGGCCGACTAAATTGCTTTTGCCCACAATTTGTTTTTACAGTTAACATCAATGAACAAAATACGTAAGTGGCTAATAAAAATACAGAAATTTTGAGGTCAGTAGGTTTGAAGTTCATATGTCAAAGGGTTTTAAGGTCTTGATCGTAAGATTATGAGCATTTGATCAATATCTATTTAAGGTAAGTTTTTTTCTGTTGTTAGAAGTAAAATGTGGGAAAACCTATGCATATAAAATATTATGCGTGCAATCCCACATCAAAATACACGTAGTTGTATTTGATATATCAGAGTGTGTTTGTGAGTTTTTCATATAACAATGGTATATCGGTCTGTCTGTTGTGTCCACCGAGAGGAATCGAATCCATGATTGTAGCGTTATTAACCTGAAGACTTACTGCAGTCCCAGCATGGGTCTGATGTACAGGAGGGTGAAAAGAGGTCATCAGTGGACGCTTAGTATTAAATTGTGTGTTCACTTCTACAACCTTTCTCTGACGAATGATAAAATATGAGATCGGATTCTCGGAAGGGACACGGCACAAAAAAAGCCCTTTTTGTACAGTTGTGCTAAACAAAGAAAATTTGCCGTGGTTTAAATACAAATAAAAATCGTGGATGTATTTTGCAGTCCACCATGACCTACCTTTCCTTAACACTTCTGTCATTGTTGTTCTTTATATTCATACTAAATTTGGAGGAAATTATGACACGTGTATTGAAACTATGAATGAAAATAAATCCATTTTTTATTCTTCCAGTCTCTTCATGTTAACAGCGTCTTTTTATATCTTAATCATATTTAATTTGATAGGTTTTCGAAAACAACTTTTCCTTTTAAATATTAATATATTACACCAAGTATGCTTATATGCTTGTGAATAAATCTACTTGTTCCGCACGAAACTAACTTAATCTGCTGAACATTCCAACACCTGAACTGTTTGACGTTCAATGCTGGTATTTCTTTACGTTGCTGCGTATTAACAGTGTAAAATAAATATGTGTAATGATTACATCAACCTACTTTTAGAATATGTTACTGAAAACCATGCGCACAAACTCCTGGTTCGAAGAACTAAGTTTTTATACAGAAACAAACGTGTTACATCGTGTTTTTTAAAAACACAAGATTGTGTAATCACTTCGTCTTATTCATGGATTCTTCAGTAGTGTATTTATAAGAGCTGTTTCTTTGATTCTCGAACTATGTGGCAGATATGAATAATGTTATTAATTAACAACGATTAACTAACATATATTCGAAGACTAAACACGTGTACTTTTAATCCGCTTTAATATCATGCGATTACGTGCGAATAAAGTGACATCTTTTTTTTCTGGTTTGCAGCTGTTAAAATTAGTAATAGTGTCGTTAAAGGCATTAAAATAGGTTACTTTGCCTCTGTATCATTATAGTATAGCAATACAGCTTATTTATATTAGTTTTGTGTTAAAGTTAAAATCACGTACTGACTAGTACCAGTACGATAATTGTATGTGATATATTCAAATACTTTTCATTTTAATTATGTGCCTATCGGACGTTGTGGATGAAAGGAATAAATGTCACGTAATGTTTACAAAAAATCTCAAAATAGCTTTAGTTTAGAGTGTGGTTCTACGCTTTTAAGATCTGAAAAAACCAACACACATGGAAACTTCAAACAAACAGCTGGCTCTAGCGTGCTGCTCACAGTCGTTAAAGCCTTACTGTTAAACTTTTTTTTTTATAACAATCAGAATATTCTGCGAATCTCTTTAAACCTCTCTAACGACTGTTTTCTCATTTGTCAAAATAACTCCGGTTAGAGAAATGGTTTAGAAATTAATTCATTACACGCGAAATTATTGCAATATTTTTCACATTGCAATTCAGCTTAACACAAACAGAACTGAGAATAATATAATGTGACATAATCATTAACCTCATTCTAAGCAGACTTGGTGTTCTAAAATAGGGAATTTTTCTTCCACTTGTTTTTTCTGTCGTAATGTTCTAGTGTATTTTTAATACAAACAATGCACTTTTGTTAAATTCCAAAAATAATACATTTGTCAAAATATTTTAAGATTGTTGATAAAAATTAATTTATGCTGATGTCAGTCAATTTCTAAAGACAAATGAACCAAATAAAAGCATAAAGGGGTAAGGTGTAGTAAATGAAGTCTAGCATAAAACACTCTCACGAACAATTAAAAATGAAATATTCTTTTCGTCAGATTGAAACAGATTTTAATAAAGCAAGTTGACTGGAACATTTTAAGGGCTAAATTACGCTCATCATAGTCATGTAGTTGTATTCTACTTATACACTAAATTTATCATTAAATCGAACGTTTAACTTGGATAATATTGTTTGTTTTTTGAATTAAGCACAAAGCTACTCAATGGGCTATCTGTACTCTGCCCACTACGGGTATCGAAATCCGGATTTTGCGTGTAAGTCCGCAGACATACCGCTGAGCCACTAGGGGCTGGATAATATTAAGATAACTATGGACTTTGGATGTGAATATTTTAGTACGGTAAAATAATGTGTTTTGGGAGAAAGTAAATATTAATTGAGAAAGAATAACATTTTACTGCGATTCAAGATGTGTCGAACAAACCGTATTTATCATCACTAAAAGGTGTTTTTACCTTTATAGCTTACAGGTAACTTGTAGCAACATTTTTTATGTTTATGATTAATTTTAATACTGATATCTGGAAGGAAGAAATAGCTTCTGGCTATGGAAAAATTCTAAAAATATTCTTTGTCTGTACGGTATTGGAAAACACCTGGATGTTTGACGTACATAATGTCCTTAAAAATCGTGACTCATCAAAAGCTCTTGATTATTTCAATAATCTGACACTTGAGAGTATAGAACATTCGAGAACATTCCACATTTTAGAGAGGGATGAGGTCACTTTTATTATAAGAAATGTGAGGAAAAAGTGTTTATAAACAGCTATATATATCTAACAAGACAAGAAGATGTGCCCTGTGTTTTCGTGAAATTCTATCGCATGCTCTGAATCATCCATTGGTGTCGGTTCCGCTTACACATCCAAAATTTAGTGGCAGGCCCGATCGTGCTCAAAGGCTGTTTTGTGGAATCATCATGTCAGGGACGTGTTGATGTTGCCAAGCAACCACCGTGTTAATTGGGTGGAGAAGTTAAAAATAACAGTTTTCTACACATAGACTCTGGACTGGAGCCAACAAAGCAAGACATCCGCCCGTCGTTTTCTATACCACAATAAAGCTTTGAAACACTTGCAAAAGACAAATCTTCTTTCACAATTATTAACAGTTCACTTAGCACATTAATTGTTTCTAGTCGGTCAACATCAGGTTTCTGATTATATTGGAAAATGAGAAAAGTCTATTTTATGGTATTTGGTTCACTTCCCTAAAACAAGATTTTTCAGGCGTTTTGACATACCGTAAGAGATTAAGATTACTTTATATTTTATGGAATTTTGATAACACAATTTTTAATCTCACGAAAGTCGATTAATCGTTGAGAAATAATTATGGATCAGAAAAAAAAATGCTACTAAGCCATAACTACAATTATCATCAGTTCATCAGACATTATAATAAAATGTGTTGATATCAATCTCATATTTTTATCCCTCAATATATAGTATAAATTATTCCTTTCATCAGGTTTCTTTACACATCTTTTTTATTTTTGTGTAAACGCTCTGCAGACAGTTAGTATTTTCTTAATAAACTAGCTGTACGAAAGTTTTAACGATGTATCAATTCTGTATATTAGGTAGAGTTTGCATTATATTGCTAAGACCTGCTTACCATTGTTTCTGTATCATTTCGTTAAAGTAAAGTTACGCTCATTTCAAAGGACGAAGGCCTGGCATGGCCGAGCGCGTTAAGGCGTGCACTCGTAATCCGAGGGTCGCGCTAAAAACATGCTCGCCCTCTCAGCCGTGGGGGTGTATAATGTGACGGTCAATCCCACAATTCGTTGGTAAAAGAGTAGCCCAAGAGTTGGCGGTGGGTGGTGATGACTAGCTGCCTTAGCTGTCTTACACTGCAAAATTAGGGACGGCTAGCACAGATAGCCCTCGAGTAGCTTTGTGCGAAATTCCAAAAAAACAAACAAACAAATTCAAAGGACGAAACAGGTAAGTATGTTTTTATCTTCGATGCTGGCAATCAAAGGATTATGAAATACCATCCTTATACTAGAATGATTTTTTTTTGTAATTTGGGAAGTAGAAAAAGGCTTATCTCAAGTTATTAAATGAATAAAGTTATTGTTTTATTTATTTGTTTGCCATTGTTTTCCCTCTGTTTCTTGGTTCAAAATTATTTTGTATATAATATTCCCTGGCATTATTTTTATGGCAAATATTTGTAAGTACATGAGAATTAATTTACTTTTCTGAAGTCATCAGAAGACAAAATGAAATTATAGATGAAATGAGAAGTGTTTATTTGTTGGTAAACACAATACTACACAATGGGCATTTCTGTACTCCATCTGCCGTATCAAAAGGCATTATAATTCTTTATAATTCCCAGTAAGCTACCAAAAGACTTAAGGTAAAGTATTGACAGATAAGCAGAACAATTTATGACCATACAAGAAGTGACTAATTATTTAGAAACACTCAGCAACCACAGTGAAATCTTGACTAAAAAAAGTGACAAGTCTTTCAAAAATAGCTGGCGATCATAAGAAAATTCCCAACCATATGATAAACTATTATTTATTCATGATTAATCAAGCATTAAAATGAAAAAACATTATTTTACATATTTTTGTGGAAATTTTTATGTCTGAGAAGTTTTAGGACAATGAGTATTCTCGAAGATATAATTTATTAAATGAAGATAACAAATATGTCTCTAATTTAAGTATCTAGAGTGAAAACTGAGGTCTCCAACAAACTAAATTTTTATTTCTTGTTCCTTATAGATAAAGCTAATAAATACACATAGGATAGTTGGATTTAGGGAAAATCTAAAGTTTGGGACATTTTTGAGAAAAAAGTTCAGAAAAACTCTTTTATACGTAATTTTTTTTAACTGAATCCAATTTTGTTGCCCATCGGATTTCATGTTTCATTTTTAACTATTAAAATACAGTGAAACAGTGAAGCTATAAGAAAATCAAACCAATGTTAATAATAATAAAAATATATTGTGAAGCAAATTCTCAAATACCTCATTGCAAATTATTTGGAAAAGCAGAATCTTAAATTTATCGTTTGCTAAATTTTAACTTCAGTGTTTAACATTCAAAATTTATAAACACAAGATGACCACTAGAAAATAGAACCAACGACAATATTTCAAGAAAACGTATATCTCATTTGACGTCGTTGTGAAACAACTTCTGTTTAGACAAGCTGTGTTGGACTCCATCTTAACATTTCATTCCTTGTTTGTTGTGTCACTAATTCATACATTTGAGTAGACATCAATAGAACAAGCAGTAACGTTTTCCTGCGCAACCTTTACCTTCCTAAAACACTAAGAAAAGGTGTCTTGGAGGATTAAGCTCTAAAAAATGCAGAACTCTTCATTTGCAAAGTGTACAATGCATCAGATGCTAACATTATAGACAAGACTCAAATAATCACTTTTGTAAAGTTCTCGTGTAGCTTTGCGCGAAATTCAAAAACAAACAGTTCCTCGTAAAAGTGTTGCATTGCCCTTTCACGTCAAATACCCACTATATCAGGCAGCGATTTGAACACAGACACGTGTATAATAATACCCAAGACTTCGTCCACCTGAACTCAAGTACTAAATATCTTATTCTCTACCCTCTATTCTCAAGACCAGTCTGTAACGATTTCTTGCATTTATACCACACAGTGCACCAGTATGGATGACAAGTGCAAAAAGTCTACGTCTTCTATAATCAGAAGCCCACAAATGCAAACCTGTAAATTTGCTCTTAATAACAGCGACTATTCATATATTTGAGGGTACAGCAATGAAACACATTATAAAGTTTATCTGCGATACCTGGCCTGGCATGGCCAAGCGCGTAAAGCGTGCGACTCGTGATTCGAGGGTCGCGGGTTCGCGCCCGCGTCGCGCCAAACATGCTCGTCCTCCCAGCCGTGGGGGCGTATAATGTGACGGTCAATCCCACTATTCGTTGGTAAAAGAGTAACCCAAGAATTGGCGGTGGGTGGTGATGACTAGCTGCCTTCCCTCTGGTCTCACACTGCTAAATTAGGGACGGCTAGCACAGATATCCCTCGAGTAGCTTTGTGCGAAATTCAAAAACAAACAAACAAACAATCTGCGATACCCTGACTTTGTTAAAACCCTAAGAAAAGGTGACCTGAAAGATAGAGCTGCAAACAATGCAGAAATGTTCATCTGCAAAGTGTAAATAAATAAAATGCTTTGTACCGTTACCTACTGTACGTGTGTGTGTCATCGCTATCTTGTGACAGTAATGATACCTTTTATTAATTAAATATGAAAAGTGAAAGTCGTGAAAATTCTCGCATTTAAGATGCTTTTAAACATGTATTTTATAAGTTAAAGTACCATGAATATTATACAGTATTTTGTACTAAAACTTAGATAAACATAAAACTTTATAGCCTTACAAGCTATAACATGACAGAGAGCAAAATCAGATTCGACGAATTTAAATAATGTGAAGTTAAGTATCTGTCAATTCTCACTACAACAATATTAAAAAAAACATAACAGAGGTTATGTTTTCTGACATCTTTCTTATTTTTCTGCATTTTGAATGCTGCAGACAAAATTTAAACTTCAGAAACATCAATATTTCAAGTTAGCACTTGACAATCATGTATAAAATGCATTTTAAGTTCTGAAAAATGTCACTTTTCTTACATTCGCGACTAGTTTAATATGCAAATCGCTTGTATATATACCTGAAAAAGAGTTTTTATCAGGATGGTGTTACCGTGATATTCGATAAGCACAGTAAATATGTACATATATTTACACACATGACCGTGTGGAACATGATACAGTCAATGTTAATTAATCAATATAAAACATCTAAGTTGAAGTTGATGCGTAACATGAAATTTTATGTTCCAAAAGTTAACCTGTAATTGCTTAGACGTTACTACAGAGCTGGCAGAGTAACGTACTCAGCAGGTTTCACTAAGTTTTGGTTGTAGTTGAATACAGAAATGCAAGTATGAATTGTCAATGGTTATCACATTTTGCAATTCAACTCAAGTTTGTTTGTTAAACACAATAGATACTCAATGGGTTATTTGTGCTTTGTCCATCATGAACATTTTCTCTTGGAAAAGATCCTGTGTTTAGTCTTACTGAAATTCCAGCACGTTTTAATGCTCGTAGATTAGTATCTTATAACTGACGTTCCAGGTTTGCTAACTCAATAAATAACGACGTGTAGAGTAACATGTTTACAACCAGTCCAGGACCACGACTACATAACCACTGCACTTGATGATAAGTTACTCAGTCTTGTGTTTTTGTAAATACATATTCAATCCTTTCTTTTCCACATAGTACAGAAACAATGTTATTGTGCTTTTAACGAAATATCTATTTTCTTACTAAAAATTATAATTAATATTATAATTATTTGTTTATTTGAAATTAAACAAAAAAAAAACTACACAACGGGCTATCTGTTCTTTGCCAACCACTGGATTCTTAACCCAGTTTCTAGCTTTGTAAGCCCGCAGATATGCAGCTGTGCCATCAAGGGGTAAATACCATAAACAAAATCGTTATTGTATATTTAGATTTATCTTCTATATTAAAACAGTTCTACATGTTCATGCATCATATTAATTCAGTTTTTATTTCTTCTTAAAAGCTCTGATATTAAATTACAATGCTAAACTTTTGAATATTTATAGTTCAAAACGTCATCTATCAGTTTCTATATTCACTTAAGTCTTTCAAAAAGTCCGAGCTTTATAAGTCAGTGGGTCGAAATTTCATCATTATAAATCAATGAAATGTATATTGAGATATAGATTGGTGTCATTGAATTGCCTTCTAGCTTAGTTGGTAAGCAGAATTTCTAGTCCGTATCCTGCTTGGCCTTAGTTCCACTTAAAGAAAATTATAACATCACATTATTTGTGCCATTAATACTCAATATCCGAGAAAGTTTTAAATTAAGTATTTTCTAATGGATCCAGGCATGAATTAAACTGTACCTCCATGAGACATTTCAACAGAATCTCGCTGGTAAAAACAACAAGAAAAACCGAATAACGACATCTTATTCTTCTCTATTGATAGTTAAGAACGTATAAAATAATTGTGTAAGAGCTGAAACTAGTTTTTCAAACTGAGTTTTCCTTTTGTGTTAAAGTCCGGCATGGCCAGATGGTAAAGGCACCAGATTCCTAGTCCGCGGCTTCGAATCCCAGTCACAACAAACATGCTCACCCTTTAAGCCGTGAGGGCGCTATAATGTGATTGTAAATCCCATCATTTGTTGGTAAAAGAGTAGCTCATGGGTTGTTAGTGGTGATGACTAGCTACCTTCCCTCTCATCTTATACTGCAAAATTAAGGACGGCCAGATCAAATAGGCCTTGTGTAGCTTTTTGCGAAATTCAAAACAAACTAACAAACAAACCTTTTATGTTTAGCAAATGTAAGAACACATTCAGATTATGTGTTTGGTTTTTAAATATGAACACAAAAGTAGAAAAACGTTTCTGAATTTATCTCAGTGATCTATGTTCGCTAATATCTTATCTGTTTAACCCTATAATTACTAGTTAGAAATATATGGAATTTTAATTGCTGCTCGGGTCCCCTATGTATTTTACTTGGCCGCTTCTTTATATTAATTGTTTAATCAGATAAACACATAGAGTAACCAAGTATAAACGTAGTATTTGAGCCCAATAACTACCAAACGATATGAAAACAAGTACATAATTAGAAGGTTCAGCAACTGACTAATTCTTTAATTGCACTTAGACTGGCTTGGCCTAATGATTAGCGTAGCTGCACTAAGAAGTGATGGTTCATGGTTCACGTTTCGTTGCAGTAAAAACTCGCTCAGCAATTTAAAGCCGTTAGTGTGCTTTAAAAGTGACTGTCAAATTCTATTATTTTTTCGTACAAGATAAATTTAGAAGTTTGCAGAGGGTGCTCATGAATAGCTGCCCCCTCTCATTTCAAAATTAGAGACAGCTATACGCAGATGTATCACTTATGTGACTTCAAATAAATGTTCTACACAAATGATCATTGAAACGCAGTGAAAACTACACCAGTTGTACTTCGTTGCCAACAAACATATAGAACTAAACAAAGTAACAATGGCCATCATTGATTTAATTGAGTTTGAGAGTTGGTATGACTTGAAATTATATTTCTTCAATTCTAATAATAAGATTTAGTTTGTTCTTCTTTTAAATATAAGATGACCCAATATGTGTCCATATTGCAGTTCATATTTTGACATTTTGTTTTTCCCTTTTATAAACATTTTATGTTAAACGGTAATTATAAAAAAAATTGTTTAATTGGTTCGACTCTGTCTTATAGACAGAAAAACCAACAAAGTACAATGAAAATCATACATTTTTTTCGGAAAAGTCCGTCTATAGTATAGGTTAACTGATAATTATATTTTGCAATGTACCTAAATGATTCTTCTCGAAGCCTTTTACTTTGATTTTTGTTATATATTTCCTTAACAATAAGAGGTTGGTTATTTGAATATTTGCCAAAGTGTAGGATGTTATAAAGATCAATGAATACTAACAAGAAATGATGGTGCCGCTGTAGCTTCATTTACGAATAAGCTTAATTTAGTGATTGATAATTAAAGGAAACATTTTACACGCCCTCTACGATTGTGTACAAACTTTCCCGAATATTCGTAAAATGAACAGGTAAAAAGTAGGCACCTTTAGATCCAGTAATTTATAACGTGAAGTTTTATGTGCAATTTCTTCGTATTTCAAAACTTTCAGCACAGAAATTGTATGAAAAAATTAGACGACTGGTATTTTTTATAAGAACGAATGATTCTCTTTGTCCGGGGGCTCGACGTAGTCAGGTGGGTTTAGGTGTTCGATTGGTAATCGGAAGGTAGCGGGTTCGAATCCCTGTTGCACCAAACATGCTTGACCTTTCAGTCGTGAGGATGATATAATGTGACGGTCAATCCCACTGTTCATTAGTAAAAGAATAGCATAAGAGTTGTTGGTGTGTGGTGATGACTAGCTGTCTTCCCCCTAGTCTTACATTGCAAAATTAAGGACGGCTCGTGCAGACAGCCTTTATGTAGCTTTGCGTGAAATTCAAAAACAAACAAATCTCTTTGTTCGTCTTCGCATCCATTATACTCTGGAAAAGTGTAAATTCAGAAAATAGCCTCTATTACAACTATGAGTATTGTATGGTTATGAAAATTAATATATTTAATAATAACCTCTTTACTTAGCCTTTATAATTGCGCTGCATGATTGCAAACTTTTGGTATTTTAAAGTACCAACCGATAAATACAAAAAATACGTGTACCTTTCAAACCTCTTATTTATAGAACTAATCATAACCGTAGGTGACAATTTTTTGTTCACGTTACTTTATTTCTCGTATTTCATCTTTATTAGCTTCATACTCTTTAGAACTGAAACGTTACGCTTACCAACTAGAGTCCGGTAGATTTAGTTTAAACGAAACGTTTGATTAACTTTTAGTGAAAGAAGTTAATAACAGTCCAGCCAAACAATAAATCAATGGTATCTCCATATCATACTTTACAAACTGTTATCGTGCTTGAAAGGAATGAATATAAACTAGTACCGTTTTAATTGCTTATTTTGCAGTTGTTCCTAACGGGATGAAAGTGTTTCCAAATTAATGACCTATCCATTGTTTTGACAGAGTCAGGCTAAGGAAATTACTTTGCAAGATAAATTATCTTTCTGCAATCGAACTAGACAAAATTCTTATGTTGGACTGACGTCCAAAACAGAAGCTTTGAGATTGATAACTTAATGTTTTATATATATAACAGAATTTTCACTTTTTCTTTGCTGTGCTTTACTTTCTGTACACCCAACCCTTACCGCGTTTTCATAGGACACTTTGAGTAAATAAATTTAATGTTTAGCATTCCTAAGTAATCTCTAAAGTATCAAGCTAAAATAATATTCACAAAGATCAAAGTTTAAGTGCAATAAAAAAGGTAAAAAAGCAAGATATCTTAAATCTCTGGTAATTAATGCGTCTTTTTTGTTGTTCTTAGAAGTTAAGTGCTCTACCCACGCGGTTATCAAATATTTAGGGCTAGAAGCACTTAGACCTACCGCTGTGTCACCGGTGAAAGTTAATTCTGCAGTGCAAATATAGTGAATACATCTATTTTTATTACGCACCTTAAACATATTTACGTAGCCAAAAATAATAATTTATAAGTGGTTTAGATTTATTGTATGCATCCCGTTGAGTCAATAGTAAGTGTAAGAGCTTATATCTGTAAAACTGGTTCGATCTATATTATGGGATTTGTAAATAAGCTTTTAAATTTTGGTACAGAAGAAGACTACAAATAAATATGGGTTGTAAAAATTTACATCGTTTAGCAATTTCTCTATATTGAATATTGTGATTTTAGATAACATAATTAACGAGAGTTCTCACTACTTATTGTTGAGATGTAGTGCTACTTCAATATTAAAACATTATTTAATACATCTGGATGAAATGATTAATTTGATTTTCGTGTATATTAAAACTGAAGGTTTAGTTTTGTAGACACAAAATAATGCTATATAAAAAGATCGAGATATTTTCACATTTCAACACATGTTTACATCAATTTATCTTCTACGTACAAGTAAATAAACTTTAATAGGAACGTATAAACATAAAAATAAAGTTGGCCCTTTTGCAGCTCGACAAATACAAAAATCGGACTACAAACATACAATAATTACAAAATTGTTGAGATATAAAACGAAAAAAAAAGTGTAACAGTTAGATTAAAACAATACTTTGTATTGTAAACTTTGGTGTCTGTTCGAGTTTTCTACCGTCACCTGTTTACGGCGGCTACTTCTTGCTGCATTTGAAAAGCTATGCACACAGGCAAAGCCCAACATTATATTTGTAAAAACGGCTCGTTTGGGTTGAGAAATTTTTTTACGTAGAGGAGTGAACAACGTTTCGACCTTCTTCGGTCGTTTTTGAACCTGAAAATAACCGAAGAAGGTCAAAACGTTGTTCACTCCTCTACGTAAAAAAATTTCTCAACCCAAACGAGCCGTTTTTACATATATGTTTCTCTATAAGTGGGTTTTCTCAACATCACTGAAAGCCCAACATTCACTTTTTAATGACTGAAAAACAGGCATGGATAATAGTAATGCGAAATGTTATTTCGCAAATAGGATATTCTACACTAAATTGTTGGGAATTAATCAAGTCATCTTTAACATTTTAAAATGTGAATAAACGTAACAGATGAAAATCTGTATTTATCTTGTATTATTGTAGAGCGTATCTTAGCATGACTGAAATGATCAACAATTACCTTTCGCGGTGAACAGGTATATGTAGCTGTGTTTGTTTGTTTTTTTTAATTTCGCACAAAGCTACACGAGGGCTATCTGCGCTAGCCGTCCCTAATTTAGCAGTGTAAGACTAGAGGGAAGGCAGCTAGTCATCACCACCCACCACTAACTCTTGGGCTACTCTTTTACCAACGAATAGTGGGATTGATCGTCACATTATAACACCCTCACGGCTGGGAGGACGAGCATGTTTAGCGCGACGGGGATGCGAACTCGCGACCCTCAGATTACGAGTCGCAGCCCTAACGCGCTCGGCCAAGCCAGGCTCAAGTAGCTGTGAGCTTTGGTTCTGGATGAAAGCAAGAGTGCAACACAATTAACCTTCTTAAAATCCATGAAATAATTTAAATTGATGGACTACCTTAAATTTACCCGTCACTGGGGATGGGTACTTTTGTTTGTATAACGATAATTTAAACACTTAAAAGATTAAGTCCACTTCTATCTTATTACACCTGTTGTTTTGATTGATACACATACACAGGGAAGACATTTGGGTTGATAGTAATTAGTACTACAACAATGAACCAGATTTGTAGTTCATTAACAAACATCCCACTTTATTAGGAATATTTCTGGTATGACTGAAGTGTCTTAAGAATTTGAGAGCATGACACTGACAATAATTAGTAAATAGAAACAAAAATCATATTTAAATTTTACTTGATCTTTTGTTTATATGAGAGAAATAAAAATTTTAATGTTTGTCATGATTTTAGTTTTTTAAATGTACTGTAATGGATTTATTGTCATACATTTATTTTAACATCTATGTTAGTTTTAGTTTAATGTATAGTTATAATATGTATAATACGTGTGTAATGTATATGACAGTATTAGTACAAGATGAATTTTCGAGAATCTTGACTAATAAGTATAAAATGTAAGTATTGTAGCAAGTGGAAAGACAGTTATAATAACATTGATCTGTTACAATCAGTACACTGTAAATCTCGGAAGCGATAACTGTGATAAACATTTATCAATAGGAAAGCTACAGATATTTGACGAGAAACATTTGTAGATTTCGAACATTACAAACCGTTTAACTTCTGTTTATTAGCTTCTGACGTTAGTTTCTCCACAAGAATATAAGGTACTGTCGTCGATGAAAAACTTACGCGTGATTCAAACTAGATAGCAGTCAAGAGAAATGTACCGGTGTATCAACATAGAATTAATTCGCTCTCCGTGAACCGTCAATAAAAGATTCAATCCAGATCAGATAGAAGATTCAGTATTGTTTGCAAGTTTGTAAAACTTTTCTGTATAAATATTATTTATAATAACCGTTATTATAAATTGTACTGTTGTTTGTGGGCATGGTCAAACGTGTTAAGGTGTTCGACTCCTACTCAGAGAGTCGTGGGTTCGAATCCCGGTCGCACCAAACATTCTTGCCCTTTCAGCCGTGGGGGCGTTAAAATATGACGGTCAATCACACTATTCTTTGATAAAAGAGTAGCCCAAGAGTTGGCGGTGGGTGGTTATTACTAGCTGCCTTCCTTCTAGTCTTACGATGCTAAATTACGGATGGTTAGCCCAGATAGCCCTCGAGTAGCTTTGCGCAAAATTCAAAACAAACATGCCGCTGAGCGTTACAGTTTATAATGAAAAGTATTGCAGCAGCTGAAATATTCACGCAAGCTCGATCATAACTAAAGAAGTTGTGTTTAAATGGTTTGATCACAGTCTTGTTGTCATCTAAACCAAAAGTCACGAATTAAACAAAAATATCAACATATATGTGGGACCTACGTGAGGTGTAAGAAACTTCTGCCCAAGTAAAACCTTAATTTATTGGTCATAGTGGATTTCTATAACATATTTGACGCGCTTGCTGGTAGATATTTCAAGTCTTTTCCCTTTGGTTCTGCATGAAACACTACTTCTTTTGCCAAATTCTTAAATAATTACAAAATTATCTACTCTTTGGCAACTTTTCAAATCACACTGAATTATCGAAATCTATACACTTGTTACCAAAGCGTTTTGAAATCACGGAAATATTCTGGTTTCTCTGTTTTTTACAGAATAACTTACAAAATTTTACAATTAACCTTGGCTCGTGTGCTTGCCTAAGAAAAATTACTTTTTAATATGAACTCAACTAAAGTACGAATAAATCTTAAATAACTGATTATTCTTTACCTACGGGAAAGCAAAAATAACCTATTTTAATTTCAACCCAACTATCTTCTGGTCGTAATTACTTCTGAATTAAATTACTTAACAGGACACACTTGATTGTATACAAATCAGGTTAACATTAATTTAAAGTTAACTTAAAAATTAAACCGAACAATTAGATATCACTTAAACTATACTGAACGACTTCAATTAGAAATTTGTTTATAACACAAGAGTAAATCTCTCTGAAGCGACTAGCAATGTACACATGTATTGTTAGAATATTAAAAACGTCATTTCGCTATTGCACTATGTGACAACTACCTGATAGCAAAGAAGCATGCATAATACAGTTACTTGTGGTTTCTATGTTTTATACGCGTTACTCTTTTACATGTGTAGTTAACATAATAAAGAATCTTTGCTAATAAAGCATGTAAACTTTATTGACAACCAAGTCTTTGGCTAATGTATAGACTATTAGGTAACTCATTTTTTATTTCAGTTAATACGTTTTCCACAATTTTTCGTATTTTCAGTACTTAAATACCTTTTACATATACAATAGCTAGTTTTATCAGTTAAATTGAGAAAAGCATTCCATGTATTTATTTATATAGGCTGTTTGATTCGGTGAAAGACAACCATGGTGTAAACTATCAACACGTTACTTACTACTCTCTGGTTCAGTTCACATTCGCACATTAACGAAGAATACATTGTAAACACTGTTTCCATAATTGTTTTCAATATTGTACTTGTCAGTAATTTTAAAATTTGAAATCACATTTCTTCGCATGTATGATTGGTCGTTTTTCTGTAAGTTATATAATTATGAATCACGTACACCATTGATGTTATTTATTTTTCGCCACGTTAAATTTTCCCCTTCACTCAGGACTGAGAATGAATAGTGAGTGAATTTAAAGCTCTGGCAATGTAGTTGGACTAACAGGCTTGTCTCACGTGTTTGGTTTCAAGTAATCGAGCTGCCATGATTGTGTTTTACGAAAGTGTTAATGTATTGATAAGTGTTTGTTTAAGGCCTAAGCAGCTAATGATAATATATATGGATGTGTGTGTGTCAAGGTCATGTAAAACAGTGAATTGTTTAATACAGTCTTTTAATGTTATAAAAACCTTTACTTTAACCCATCTTAGTTGGCATATAGGTTGTATTTTCTGTTTTGTGTTTTTTTTCCTTACACTTCCGGTTTATACAAATAACAGATTTCGTAAGTTAGAACACAACAAAAGAGTTCAATCTGAACTGATATCTATTTTTAAAGAAGTGAATGTGGTTTAAAATACTTAAATCCGTTAGTGTCGGATAACAATTGACCTTTTTACATAAAAAACAGGATCTACTCTTATTTCGAGCTGAACACCTGCGTTCTCGGCACATTTCTAAGTTCTATACATTATTATTTCCATGTGCACTTCCGGTTCTGTTTTATTATGTTGTTATACAACATTATAAGTGAAATCCACTTCAACCCCATTAATCGAGAAGTCTCATTTTAGTACAGCGGTAAGTCTACGGATTTAGAACGCTAAAATTAGGGGGTTCGATTCCCCTCGGCGGACTTAGCAAATAGCCTCCTGTCGCTTTACTATAACAAAAACACACATTAATCGAGAAACATATTCCACAAACTAGCCACAAAAAGTTTAGAGATAATTTTTCTTTTTATATCACTTGAAATTTGAACTTTTAAAATAAGTTTATATGTTACACATGTTTCTTCTTACATAAATAAACCGGGAAACGTGGAACCAATCACGTACGTTATTGTATATTATTTACTAGTATACTATATGTCTTTGATTTGCCAGTTGTTGTTTTTTTGGCATTAGTACATGCGAAATGTCTTCTCTTTTGATTAATGTAATGAGTTGATTCTGTGAAAGTAGAGCTAAAATGATCATGCCTTTCAGATGGTACTAGATCTTTCAAGTAACTTCAGGTAACTTAAGTATCAAGAATAATTTGCTGAGTATAAAGTTACATTTGATATAACTTAACCGTGTTTATTTATAAATAGCAACAAGTCTCTGAGCAGATTTCGAGTTAAAGTTAATAGCAGGGCCGTTTTTTTTGTAGTTAAGCACAATGCTACACAAAGAACTACTTGTGCTCTGCTCACCACGAGTATCGAAATCCCGTTTCCAACTTTGTAAGTTCGCAGACATCCCGCTGTGCCACTGAGGGATTAATAGGAGGAGAAAATATTGAGAAAACCTTAAGACCACTCAACTAACTTCCCTCATTGATAGGGGTTTGTTACTTTTTTAGCTGCGACATAGCGGCTCATAGAACACCTCTGACTTCTTTGTTAGTTTTTTAGCTGCGACATAGCGGCTCATAGAACACCTCTGACTTCTTTGTTAGTTTTTTAGCTGCGACATAGCGGCTCATAGAACACCTCTGACTTCTTTGTTAGTTTTTTAGCTGCGACATAGCGGCTCATAGAACACCTCTGACTTCTTTGTTAGTTTTTTAGCTGCGACATAGCGGCTCATAGAACACCTCTGACTTCTTTGTTAGTTTTTTAGCTGCGACATAGCGGCTCATAGAACACCTCTGACTTCTTTGTTAGTTTTTTAGCTGCGACATAGCGGCTCATAGAACACCTCTGACTTCTTTGTTAGTTTTTTTCCAAGTACAAACTGTTTAGCTCAATCTCCGTAATCTCTTGACTGAATTGAGTTCTAAAATACAGTTTTGGACTCAAATTTTAGGGTGCGTGGTAAAGACCCTGATGGGCAATAAAACGAAATGAATACACACACCCCACGATTGGTAATGCTGGCGCACAAAATATAGATAATAAAAAGAAATAGAAAAAAATTTTACACGGTTTTTGAAGAAACTTTTTGAGATTAATGTTTTATTTTGTTAATTTCATCATTAATTGTATCGGGTGAGCATAGTTTTGTGGCTGTGTTTATTTGCTTTCTTAATATGCTGAGTTTTCGTTTTGTTTCATATGCTGAGTCCCAGGACATGTTGAGGTGGTTTGATCTGCGTTTGTGTGACTCCTAAAATCTCCATACATTATGTGTGTTAGCAACAGTCCTATCTTGGAATGCGAGCCTATTTTCTTCTTCCATTTCTACCATAAACTACTTCATTGGTTATTGTATGTTCAGATGGTTCATGAATTATAGAATATTGTCTTCAGTGTTGGTCATATTAAGAATACGTTGTTAACCCATCTGAGTTTGAGTATCAGAATATTTGGGTTGAATATGTTATGTTTATTCGTCACTGAGTACTCATAGTAATGATGAGCCTATGTTTAAGCCTCCTTGTTGTTCTTACTATATTTATTCGAACAAGAACAAAAACTGCCACTAAATTTAAACTAGCTAGTCTCGGTAGTCCTTATTGACTGAGTTCGACCTTTTTATTGCTGTCTGACCACAGGACAAAATGGATGTCCTTTATCCATACGAACTATGTATAAGTAATTACGTTTTCAGTGCTATGTCTTTATCACTCTGATAAAGGTCTGAAGGGGATTAACACATCGATTGTTGTGAGATTTTAATCATACACTGTATACTGGTGTGACAAGGTGCTATATATTACTGTCTGTTCAGTGTCAATAATCTTGGTGCAATCCTGAAATGGTGATAATTTAGCTGAATTGGAATTTGCTCTAAATGTATAGAGTTCAGACTCTTCAGGAAAGATTGCACTAAATAGGTTTATAGCAGTGACTTTTTCATTATTTTTTTCTGCTTTAGAACATTATTCAAAGTTGCTGCTTGGATTGTAAACACCACAGAAATTACCACTGTTGCAGCAAAAAAACTCTTATACATAAATGATATCACAAGAGCTCACTTGAAATATCTTCTATATATATTCACAAGGAAAACCCCATGATATTACCATTACAGTAAAAAAAAAGTTTCTGATGTCAGAAGAGCTCACTTGAAAGATCTTCTATAGATGTATTTACAAGAAAATGCAATGGATATTATCTTTATTACAGTAAAACGCTCTTATCCATAAATGATATCACAGGAACTTGCCTGAAAGATCTTCTGTGAATGTATTCACAAGGATATTTTCTCGGTCGCACTAGGAAATCTTTGAGATATAATAATATAGCTCATTTGTATAAGTTCGCAGAATCTCAAGAGGAGTTGGTTTATGAGCCTTAAGTCCATTCATTGATATGTAGGGCTTGGTTTTACATGGAGATTATAGTTGATCAGAGCTCTTTGACGATAAAATCTGAGTTCTTCTTTACTGTGTGCTGGAAGAACTAAAGCCAACAAAAATTGATGCAGTACTTCAGACTGAAATCAATAACTCCATTCAGCTACCTAGTTAAACTGCCGACAGATTTATTTTAACACTATTCATAAACCATTACTATTGGTAGATTATTCACAAACTTATTCCACATTAAGAATGGTGAAACTTATCAAATATTGATATCTCATGCCCTAGAGCAATATGGTGTAACTAGTGAATAAGAAATTGTGGAGTCAGGGCTCTCAGTGTTTACATTCATCTGGAATATAAAACTTAGAATTTGTCAGTGACACGTTGCTCTTTGCTGATGCAAATTTGATCTGACTGGAATATGTCCTGATGATATATTCCATGAGGTTGATTGTATGTCCAAGCACTAATACCTTCATTGACAAGTCCCACAATTTATGATAGAAGTAAAAAAAGAAAACAAACCAGGTGGATGTCTCAGTCTACCAGTTTTATTTGTATCTTCAGATGCAGGTGGATTAATCACTGGAATCCATTCACCTCCCTAACGTTTACAGGTCTTTACTCAGTGTTATAAATTTTGGATGGCCGTGTGATAGGTGGGAATACACGAATATGTTATAGTTATCTGAAGAAACAAACCTAGCGTTGAAATTATTACACTCAAACGATTCTTAATTGGGTGAGTCACGGTTCATCTAAATGATGATTAATATAGAGTAGATATACAAATGAATTATTATGCAAGTTCAGGATGTGTTGAAAACGATTGAAGATGAACAATAATTTTTTTTTATAACAAATTATGGATTACAAAATGGCGGACGCAAAAGAAAGAATGCAGTGGTATTGATTGGGTAAAGAGAGTCATAACAGAAACATGACAAAACATACAGGTGTCATACTAATCTACAGAAGTATTAAACAAATACATGCTGAGAAATATCACTCAAACCAAATCCCCCTCCATCTAAATCTACTACTAATCACAAACCTGTGTACAAAGAACTAATTCAAAGATATTTGAACGCCAGAGTTAGTGTAAAGAAAAAAAATATTTAACTACATCACTTCATCATACATTTCAACAGTTACCAGTTACGTATGGAGTGACTTCCAAGAAACAATTATTATTCGTATCTCGCGGGAATGTTTACGTGCAACATGAGAATTCTTAGCTCTCCTTCGCAACGAACCCTTTCTTTGTAACAGACATTAAACCACCGTCTCCCTATCACCATTTCAAAAAGAGATTTAGGTTACAGGAAATTAAAGGGAAATCGTGGTGCATACTCTCGAAATTATGTGGTGGTAGGTTAATGGTATAAATACTACATTCTCTACGATAAGAGTTATATGTATGGTAAACTATTTTTTAAAAAAATTAGTATATCAGATTATATTTATTATTTTTGTTCAATACAGATTTCTACTTTTTGCTTAGTGAAATTTCATATGACCAAATACTTGGAGTGTCAAAAGTCTTGAGTTTACAGTGTAATTTGTTTATGTGTAGAAATGTACTGTTGAATTTACTCATGCAGTTGATAAAGATGTTGTGATGCCGACTGTAAAGCTTTTAATGGAAATGTAACGTAGAAAAGTTTCTTTTTATTTCCTTAATAACTTTTACTGTGGAACAGTAACCTGCCTCTCATCTATGCTTGTTTCGTGTGATCAGATATGACCGAAAATAATCTCCACTCAAAGTAAATTACAGAAGCAAGAGCATTTTAAAAATGTTTTGTTTCTATTTTGGCAGTTCCATTAAATGTTTCACGAAAGAAAATAACTGAAAATATAATTTGTCGGACAAATAAAGGAAACATTTATGTTTGCCCCCGCTGGTACAGCGGTTAGTCTACGGATTTACAACATTAAAATCAGGGGTTTGATTCCCCTCGGTGGACTCCACAGATAACCCGATGTGGCTTTGCTATTAGAAAACACACACACATACACATTTAGGTTTTCTAATTGTCTTTATGTTGAGTAATTAAAGTCAAGCAAGTAATGCAATTTGTTAACACGTGGCTAAAGTTAGAAATTACACCCTGGCTCTTGTTCAGAATTACTGAAACCAATAGTTTATATAAGCAGTAAATTAAAATGTTGAGCAATGTGCAGTTTAGAACTAATTTTGTACCACAATTAAGACTAAGATTATATTTCTATTTCTATTATAACCATGTCTCAGTGATTCATTCTGCTTTTGATGAATCATAAAAACATGGGTTTTTTACTTCAAAAAACAGAGTAAAATAGAAAATTACGTGTTTTTTTTAAACTGACATAGAAACATGTAAAATTAAATTCAAAATAAAAGACGAACTAAATATATAAATCTTTATGAGTTATTTTACTATTCAGTCTGGGAATAGAATAACCTAAAACGTTTGATAAAGTTTATGAAGTTTAAAATTATGCCAGAAATTGGAGCTTTTTCTTTTCCTATATGAACTCTTGTATACAAATGTCCGTAAGTCATTCGAAATCGCATAAAGAATTCTTCATTGTTTGTTTTGGAATTTCGCGCAAAGCTACTCGAATGCCATCTGTGCTAGCCGTCCCTAATATTGCAGTGTAAGACTAGAGGGAAGGCAGTTAGTCATTACCACCCACCACCAACTCTTGGGCTACTCTTTTACCAACGAATAGTGGGATTGACCATCACATTATACGCCCCCACGGCTGGGAGGGCGAGCACGTTTAGCACGACGCGGGCGCGAACCCGCGAATTACGAGTCGCACGCCTTACGCGCTTGGCCATGCCAGGCCCGAATTCTTCATTTCAATCAATGTAAAAGTAAAGAATCAGCCTTAGCAAGTGAAAGACTTATTTTACATGATATTCTATATGAGCCTTTTTTTGTATTATTATTTCTTTACTAGGTGGAGTAACCATTCTCTGGACAGAAGTTATGTAAATTCACAATTAACGAAATGTCATCTTAAGACATGAAAATCTACTTCTCTTATATGTAATTGTAAGAAAAGACAGAAGCGCTCGAATAAAGTGAAAAACACAAAATGTGAAACCGCAAATTTTTCCTTATTTCCGCATGCACACAAAAAACCGCCGTACCATATTTGGTAATGTTCCATATATAAAGGCGAAGTAGTAGTAAAAAAGCGTAAAAATGTCGACAAAAACCCAAAAATAGAAAATGCAAAACTGAAAACTTGTGCATACCTTTGCATGGACCGAGTGAACTCTCCTACCAATTTTCTTAAAGATACATTCATGTACACTAGGAAGTAGTTATATGGACATACAACAGGCAATAGTCCTATATTTATAAAGGTATATGGGTTTTACAAACGACTCTAAAGACAAATTTTCGTACCAGATTTATTCTTGAACGATTCTGATACTATAAAATGCTCCACGCATGGTTGGTGTGTTACAAGAGTGAAAGTTTATCCCTTATTATGGATGATGGCTGCTGACTGGTTGGTGTCCCTCTGGTCAGTTATTTAAATTGTGTGACGGCAGCAGATAGCCTTAGTTACTTTGCCTTAAATACAGGGTGGATGTGCTATTCAATTACCAAATACTTTAATTCTGTAAAGGAACGATCATATTGATTTTTTAAAATCTTATTTATCTATTTGCTTTTACATATAATACATTTTATTCAGTGTGCTTTAAATCCCAGTCTCGCTCTTTTTTTTCTGGTTGAAAAATGTGATTTCAGTTTAATTAATTTCTTAATTGTTTTCAACTTTTAGATATAAAGTTGCTTCAAAAAGAAACAGTGTATAAAAGAAGACTTTCGTACAATGATAACTGTGTGTTACAGCAAAACTTTAAACTGGCATTAAATATTAACACGTTATAAAAACATTGCTAAAACGAGTTCACAGTTACAACCTGAGAGGTCCAATAAAAATCAACTTTCTTTTTTTCTATCGTATGTTCAAAAATCTTATTAGATGGAAAGTTAAGTGTTTTAATATAAATCTAGTCTCGTAATTCAATGATCCAAATTTCAAATCATTCCGGAAATGGTAGATTTGAATAGCATTGTTGATACCTCTATTACTTTCCTATTGTAACTGAGGTACAAGGGCTTTATTCGAGTGATAAACACAAACATTTAAGCTGACACAGTAATTCCTATTCAGCAACTACTTCGTAGAGGAAACAAAGAGAACTTTCACCATCTCTTAGACTAGTTAGTGACAGAAAGCATACTCATTCAACAACAGGTCAAGGTCAAGCACTTACTGACCATTTTTTCTCCACCCCCATTAATATGAGTAATTAAAGTGCTTATAAAGGAAGGAACACATAAAAATCAAGTATGAAACAAGGTTAGACATGATGTACTTAAGTTTATTTTTCCTTGAAATTACATCTTAAGAATTGAATGTAAATAACAAAGAACGCTTTTAACTTTTAAAAATCGCATATAATCTCATGCCATAAGAATACATTCACGGTTTTTGTAAGTAATCATTCCTAAAAATGCACAACAAAAAACATCATGGATTTCACAAATAAGTGACCATTTCTAATATAAAGGAAGTTTCACGATTTTCGTAATTCACCATTTCTCATAAAAAAATACATCCATGGTTTTCGTAATAATCATTCCTGATGAAAAATACATCAGAAATTTTCCAAGTGAGCAACATTTTCCGATTCATAGCTATCACGTATAATAAAGACTTCCCTCTTCAAGGTTGATTTTGTTAAAGATAGAAATCTATCTCAACATAATTCCATAGATCTATTATGGTTCAGATTATTCTGTAGCGAGACATTAATTATAGAAAACGTTACATATCCCTTAATTGGAACATTTTAAATTATAAAAAAATAACAAAAAAACTAATGTTATCATTAGCGTTTTAGTCCAGGTTTAGTTCAAGAATGGACTGTTAGTCTGCAACAATTTCCATCAGGTAACATTCATCAAGAATAATTAACGTTGATCGTGAAATGATGGGTAAATTACAGGAATTTTCGTCATTTTAATAAATGAGTGATATCACGTTTTTCGCACTCGTGTAGCTGGGAAGCTTGTGTGGCTTGCCGAAAGTACAATTTTTTCTTTTTTTTTGACCAATTTACCCAAAATTTCCATTTTATAGTACCCAAATATTAATAACCTGGAATTGTTCTCACATGCCTTTTCCAAAGGAGGTTGTTTTAATAAGACAATGCCACCCAAGTTAGGAAATTTAAACTAGTTAGCCTCCGTGATTTTGTTTGTCAACTTAATGAGTTGAGACGTGACTTCCGGTTAGTTTTCTTCCCGTCGAAGATTTTTTTTTTAATATCAAATTTCTTTAAGCGTAATAAGATGTTTAAAATAGTCGAAAAAACATCCATAGTATACATGCTTGAAAGTTTTTCACAAAATATAATATTTATATCTGGGACGTACGTCTTCGGTATAAACATTTAAATTTTCGATAACACTGAGGTATGTGATTAAAGAATTTATCGACTTCGGTTAGGCAGTGAAGTTATATAAAGAAGGGAGAAGAACACACCATTTACTTGACGTGATAAAGAAAAGGTTTCAACGTAACTTTTGCTAAATAATACAACACATTGCAACATAAAGTTAACTAGTCACTATAACCAAAGTTAAAACAAAATAAAAAACAAGCAAATTTACATTTTAATAAAAATTCAAGGTGGGAGTTTTGAACGTTTGGTATACAAAGTTGATAACAGGTCAATAAATATTTTCATCAACCAATAAATAAAGAAATCGGGAAAATTAACCAACTAAATAAAAGAAAACGTAATTCTAAAATAAGAATATTTCGTATTTAAACCACAAAATCACTACCAAGAACGGATAACACTCACCAGTTTATAGTGGTTACATTATCTGATAAACTAACTTGTTAGAGTTCAGTGTTGGGTTTTTATTCATTTCTTATGTGATCGTAATTTACATCATGTGGTACGACGTATCTGTACGTAACTTACATACTCTTGTACAACATTAATGACATCTATACGTTACCGCTAGGGGAAATTAATACTAGCCTCATAACACATACGGTGCTCGACTCGTAATCCGAGGGTCGCCGGTTCGAATCCACGTTACATTAAATATGCTCGCCCTTTCTGCCGTGGAGGAGTTATTATGTGCAGTCAATCCCACTATTCATTGGTAAAAGAGTAGCCCAAGAGTTGGCGGTAGGTGGTGATGACTAGCTGCTTTCCATCTTGTCTTACAGGCAAAATTATTCCTCGTGTAGCTTTGCGCGAAATTCAAAACAAACCAAACAAAACCAGGTTGATGTAGCGATCAGTTTACCAAGAGATCTATGTGTGTGATCTTCTCAAGGTAACTTGGTTACGTTATAGAGGTATATGAGAAGAGATCGTAGGTGATGAGTTACTAATGAATAAAACCTTAACACACTAGGCAGCGTGCCAAGGACATTTAATCGTCTTTTAACTCGATCCAATCCAACTTGAGATGCAGACGAATTTGAATTGGCAAGTGAATTAGACGAGATCGGTTTTTAAGTAGCAAATTACCTACAGAGTAGAGTATTATGGTATATGAATATATAGTACAAGAACTTTCACGCAGAGCATTGTCAGTGTAAACGTAGGTGCTACTTCAGATATTTATTTATTTATCTTACTATTTGTAAAAACAGAAAAACTAAGTCCCCTCAACCTTGGAAAATATAAACGACCAGCTGGCCACACTTGACTACAAATAAATGATTTGTCCTTTAGTTCAGCGATAAAAGATCTCGTTTTCTACCTACACGTATGGCTGTCTTTTTTAAGTGACTTACAAAAATGCTCCTAAATATTTTTGAATAAAAAAAGTGACTGGCGTTCCTAGAAATGTTTCTATGGTAACAATGATCTGTTTGTTTTGTCCTTGGGTTCTTGTAAGTGTTTAAAACGACATAAATGTGTAATAAAAAAGTCTTAAAAAGTGAAAGGATGTTTTTTATTCTCACATTCTAGCGAAATATTCGTGGTTTATTTAAATTCCTAAAAAAGTATTTGTGTGTTTTCTTATATCAAAGCCATATTGGGCTTATCTGCTGGGTTCACCGAGGGGAATCGAACCCCTGATTTAAGCTTTATAAATTTATAGGCTTACTGCTATACCAGCAAGGGACTGTAAGAAAAGTAAACTTCATATTAAGTTTAACTGAATAACAATATTTATTTAATATACACATCTGCTCTTATCTACAAAATCTTATTATACACATGAGGTTTTCGTCAAATTATTTTAGATCGCAGTGAGCATATGGCGGTAAATTCACATAATAATTAGTACACTTACATATTCAAAAATTCCTTTTGAACATAATTTCTATCGAGTAATAAAAATAATAGAACTGAGGTTAGTGGGTTATAGTATAACAACGTTAACAAATATACCATATATTTTCCTTACCTTTTGACAAATCTCAAAATTGTAACCACAATGTGATATATAGTAGTATTGATGGAAAGTTATTTAAAAATAATGTGTGTGTGTGTGTGTTATTCTTTTAGCAAAGATATATTAAGCTATCTGCTGTGTTTACCGAGAGGTATCGAGCCCGTGATTTTAGGGGTGTAAATTCGTAGACTTACCGTTGTAACAGCAGAAGACTATATAAAAATAAATTTTTCATCAATTAAGTTTAGCTATTACAGTAACTGTTTTATTAGTGCTAAGTAATAAGAAACGATTTTTTATATATTTTTGGATTAAGCATTTAACTTTACTGAGCCAATGAATCAACAATTTAAAATTACTTGTTCGTTTTACAACCTAAAAAGGTAAATATTTCCTCTTCGAGTGGAACTACAGTGTGCAAAGATTACATATTTTACTCTCCAATATTGTATATTTTTCACCTACAAAGTTTTAGAAAATCTAACTCTGAATTTTAGAAAACATCAAATCCAGTTGAGATCTTTTAAAAAAAAACACTCTGCTCAAGATGTTAATTTTTTTAGCTTAATCAATCAAGGAACTTATCTACTGTTTTGTGGGATAATTACATGGTCTTTCCTGACTCAACAGTGATATTTCCACATCCCACTTAATCTTTTCTGATTTATTAGGTGGTAGAAGATTTTGTATTGTGAATATAGTTTGGGCACTTTTAGAAAGTATGAATTCTGATTCTAAAGAAATCAAATATGCTGGGAAGTTCTATCCTGACTGACAATTCTTTTTCAGAATACTGATTTTTGTTTTTGCTTTATTTAGTTCATTATTTCTACTTAAATACGTTGTTGTTGTTTTGAATAAGCACAAAGCTACACAATGGGCTCTCTGTGCTCTGCCCACCACGGGTATCGAAACCCGGTTTTTAGCGTGTAAGTCCGCAGACATACCGCTGAGTCACTGGGGGGCAACTTAAATACAGTCCATGTTTCAAGCTGCAGTGTAAGACTTGGGGATGATATCTTAATGTTTGCGATGAACTGGCTTGACACTGAGAAGCCAATGAATTTAATCCAGCGACTAAGCTAAAAAAACAACCATAAAAGACAAAAAAATTTGCAAGAAATGTGGTATTTGTTAGAATATACGTATATAAAACATGTATTCTATATAACTTTTCCCGATTCAGCTTAAAATACTTAAACCAGATGTATTTTGACAAACAAATACTCATTTAAGTCTAATAATATATTTTTAAATATAACTTTTGTGAAACGCTCACATCCTGTAACACGTGTATTATAATTTATAACTAGGTTCTCTCGCTGTGTAGTTTAAGACAGTTTTGAAATGCTTAAAATTATTTTTGCATTCCTTTATATACCCACAGCTTAGCAGCTCTTAGTAAGAACGTGAAGCCCATGAGAATATGGATTACACAGGTTGACACTATCTTCTGGTCCTTGGTGAAAAGAATCTAGAAGTGCTGGAGAGAAAGTAAATGACTGACTTGAGATGTGGCCATCTTGGTAAGTATTCTTTTAACGTGTTCTAATAATACTGCTCAGGTAGGTAGAATGCCATTAAGGATTCTGTCTTTCTTAGTGAACAATCTTTTTCTGATCAAAATAACTTGCATATGGTCATTGGTTCTATCTTACAACGACAAAACAAAGCATTTTTTATTGCCATGTCAACATCATAAATCTCTATGGATGCACACGAGAGGTTAAAGAAGGTGCCTGTTGCTTCATCATAAGTTTGCCAAATTTACCACGATGTCTTTTTCCTAATACCATTAAAGAAAGCTATGGTACCACGCAGTGAAGTTGTAAAACATAGGTAAGTATTTGAACTTGTGAAATCTATGCACAGCTGTAATTTAATTGGCAGGAATATAGTGTAGCACATTCCTGTTTCTTTAATACTTCTTAGCCACTGCTAATACGACTTCAGGGGGATTTTTGACAAACTCGTTTTTATGCATCTGACACGTGCAATGTTATTCTTATGTCTACTTGTTCGCAATAACAATACAATAGTCCAAATAAGTCATAGGTCTGCTTGCACAGAACATTTTTTTATGTATAGTAATGTTTCTTCTTTATAATTTACATTGTGTCAGTCTACTCAGCTAAAAGACCAAAGGTTCTACTTTGTTCTAACTTATTCCAAGAATGTCGTTTCAGTTACATGGTATTGAAGCACTGGCTTCTATACAACTTCTTATACCATTTCCTTTTATTTTTCTGACAGTGTTTTTTGTGAGTTTTCCCCATGCTCATCCCGAATAAACGTTTAAACGTTTATTTACTTATTCAAGTAGTTTTAGAATCAAGAGTATAAATACAATTTGAGTACATGCAGCAAATGTCTTGGAAGTATTTGGAATAAGCATGCCTTTTGTATGATGTATTTTAACAAAATAACATACATTAAAGTGATAGTTGAAAACATGCAAGATATGAAATGATAAACAGCAACTTATAGAACAAGTAAAAGGTTTGGGTGTTGTTGTTTTCTGCATGTGTACCGAAGGGAATCGAACCCATGGTTTATCGTTGTAAATCCAAAGATTTCCCCGGGTACCAGCAGGAGATATTGAAAATTGTATTTATAACCTATATGCACTTAAAATATCTTTTATATTACTGGAGTAGGAAATATGATATTTCAGGTGTATATCTGAAATAACAGAAAATCGCATCTAAGGTCCAACTAATATGAATATGTAACTTGGGAGAAAAATAATTTTTTGTGAAGTACCTCCATATATTTAAATTAATCAAGCGTTCTAAAGAAGAACAGTGTCGAGTTCCAAGTTTGAAGTAAAAAGTGCACAATACCACCCAAAACATGTTTTTAACTGTGGAGTATTTACTTACTCATGAGAACCCGTGTAGAGTTTTTCAAACATATAGTGAGCAGGACTGTGTAACTGCTGATTATACCAAAATTCAAGACTGGCCCTAGCTTATAAATATAAAATTAGTCTGATGCTTTTCTTCCTTTGCTTTCTGTCTAATCTTCCATCTACATCAACTGTTGGGATTAAACTTTAATTGATTCCAAAGATGAAAGATGGTCGAAAAATCATGTACAATAATTTTAGTAACTAATATATGTTTTGATTAAAACTTTGTTATTAATTCATTTATCTAACTTGGACATAGATGACATCTGGATCAGTGCTGTTGGAAATAATAAATAGCGTGGAAATTGTTTGTTTGTAGGTAAGCACGAAGTTGCACAATGGGATATATGTGTTCTGCCCATCACGAGTATCGAAACCTGGTTTCTAGCATTGTAGTTCGCAGACATACCGTTATGCTACTGGATGTAAGTTGTGTGGAGAGGACTATTTTATAGTGTACACAAGCCATACGGTCATATCTGCTGAACGCTTAAATATGTGTACCAAAAATGAGTTACTTTAAGTAGAAGTAGCGTTTATTAAGAACTTTTGTTGCTATGTGTATGACCGTGAACTTACATTTCGGGTAGATCACGTTGTGAGGCGTTATTATAATGAACGATGACTGATTTACGAAACGCAACTGCAGGAGAGCAGCTTTACTTACAGCACAGACAGAGCCAACAGCATGAAAATGTAGATAAGCATTCTTGCTTACAGGTGAGAGCAAACTTACTTTGTCTCAAAGATAAGGGTGATTTTCACAAGATGGTGAAGTAGTTTGTAAGAACATGACATCTGGTTACTGTTTGATTAATTAGAAGTAGATGAAGGAGTGTTACACCCTAGCTAGAGCTCACTCAGGCAGTATGCCCAGCCCGTGAGCCCGGTATGGCTAGGTGGTTAACGCACTCGACTCATAATCTGAGGGTCGCGGGTTCGAAACCCCGCCACACCAAACATGTTCTCCCTTTCAGCCGTAGGGGTATTATAATGTAACGTTCAAACACACTATTCGTTGGTAAAAGAGTAGTCCAAGAGTTGGCTGTGGGTGGTGATGACTAGTTGCCTTCCCTCTATTCTTAAACTGCTAAATTAGGGACTGCAAGCGCAGATAGCCCTCGAGTAGCTTTACGCAAAATTAAAAACAAACTAAACCAAACACGACCATATTTGACACACATTTCCAAACAGATATTGAACGATAATTTAAACATTGTACTTTTCTCGTGGCTCAAAGGTAAAACCATCTCAGAAAATTATCACTCACTCACTCCAGCGAATATCCCTGGATATTGTTGGCAATCAATAGATATGGTTTTAATTAATCACTTCACTCGATGTGCTTAAGCAATTCATTGGCATATACGTCAACTTAAACAGTCCTAAACATGTTAACGGAACAGTATATGCCTCACTTTGGATTCCTTCTAGTGCACACAAGGTGTACAATATACTGTGCATGTTGAAAACTCGTATTCCACTTGATGGTTTGGCTGAACATTTCGTACAGATTGTGAAAAGCATGCTTTTTGAACTTGGATCTAAGTGATGGGATTACCGCATGCTGTGTATGATGACATACCATGCAACAGCATACTGACTGTTTACCAAAAATACTAATATTAAGACGTAAAGTTTACACCTCCAGTAAGTCACATACACAACCCCCATCACCATTCTGGAATGTCTATAATAATGTATTATGTTGTGATTTCAAATTGATAGGCATAAATTCACATATACACAGCTAAAAGCAGCTGAAAGACAGAAGAAAATTATGATAAGACAATGAAAATATATGAGTTTCAACTTAGAGATTGGATGCAACAATCTCTCAGATCTAGCTCGTTTGGCTTTTACCTTCTTCTGTTGCAATTTAATTTGTTATATCACGAGATTCAGTGTATCCTGCAAGCAAAAAGAGTGTTGAAAGTGACGATAGTTGAAACTTTTTGTTACTAAGGAAACGCTGTGGTCTTGGTTTGGTTAGAAGGCACAATGTAAATAAATCAATGACAGTCGAGCAATATTCCAAGTGCGTAAGAAGAAGGAACGTAAAGCAAGCTCCAACCTTCGGCTGTTTGCAAATTGTTTAACTTTATTGTGAATTAAATTTATCTAATACTATAACACATCTTAGTATATACATATATTGAAATACCTATTGAGCTCAGCGGCAAGCTCCAGGGTATGACTGATTTTTGTTTTTCTTAACCTTTCTTAGCTCAACCCACTTGAGTTGTTTTAAGAAACGTTGTTCAGATGAGACGGATAATAAAGATAATAAAGATGAATATTTTTAATCAGCTCTTTCACTGTTTTATCTGTTAAAATTGACAGTTGAGTGGTTCGACTGAAACGTTTGAGTGTCATATGTGACACTCAAAGCCAATATATTTAGACTCTCTGACTGTTACTTGACGTATAAGAAGTGTAATTTTCCCTTCAAATTATTGTATAGACAAACATCGCGCAAGTGGCAACGATGATGTAATACTCTAGAATGTAGAGTAATTACGACAATCAATCATTTATGATACTCAGCACGTAGTTAGAGTAAAAACACCTTTAAAGGCTTGAATAACACGTGTGAAACTCAGGTTTTGTAACTGTCATAGTCATTAGCATACTCTAATTCATAACTGTACAAAACGTTTCAGTCCAATTTATGTAGTTCATATAAAAGGTCAAAAACCGTCACAGGATAGACGATGAATTTGTGTCAGATAGGGAAAGGGTTAAGAAAAGCAACTATACAAATGGAGGAAAGACAGAGATACTTTTTTAGAATTCTGAGGTGTGGTTTACACTGAGCCAACGATCAGAGTGTATCAAACATTAATTCAGCATGCCTTCTGCTAGAGTTGAATAAAGTAAAACTTATGCCGGTTTCATTCTATAGAATTCAGTTACAGTGTATGATTTTCATAATTTTATAGCAGAAAAAAATAAAAATGTATTACAGCGTCTATGGACGATTGTTTATGGTTAAGCACAAAGCTGTGCAATGAGGGTATATGTACTCTGTTTACCTCGAGTATCAAAACCTGATTTCTGACATTGCAATCCCTCAGTCTTGCCGCTAACCTACCGAAGGACAATAATATTTGAACAACATTATATTTAATATATCTAGTGCCGATAAGTAACCAAACCCTTTACAAAATGTTATGGCATATTTGTTGTTGTTGTTTTTTGCGAATAAAAGCAAAGTTATTGGATGTTTTATCTGCTGGTGTTATTTCACATTTTTACTTTGGGATTTTAAAGTCTCTTCAGAAAATATTTTTGATGTACTGGTATAACTTTCTAAAAACTGGTTATATTATTGAGTATGTGCTATTTTTGTTGAAGCCATTGTGAAAACTATGAGTATTTTACCTCCATTTTTATAATAAGCATTTTTGTAAATTTTAGGATTGTTTTGTTTTGTTTTTTAATTTCACGCAAAGCTACACGAAGGCCATCTGCGGTAGTCGTGTAAGAAGGCAGCTAGTCATCACCACCCACCTCCAACTCTTGGGCTACTCTTTTACCAACGAATAGTGGGATTGACCGTCACATTATAACACCCCCACGGCTGAAATGGCAAGCATATTTGGTGCAACGGGAATTCGAACCTGCGACCCTCAGATTATGAATCGTATGTCTTAACCTACCTGGCCATGCCAGGCCTAATTTTAGGATATTCACGAAATGTAGGCCTTTTTCTCATTAAAAATCTACTTTTTTATTTTCAATGATATTAAAGTTTGAAAAACTGACACGTTGAGTCGGTGTGTAAATATAGTAACTAAGACAATCACATTTTGAGGAAAGGACGTTTGTTGTTCGTATTATTAACCTTTTTTATAAAACCTTACTGTAATTAAACTTGAACTTCAAAACGTGTAGTTTTACTTTACAAAACTGACGCTTAAAGTAGCAGAAAGTATTTGTTGTTTAGGTTTATCTCGAATAATATATTTTATATTTGTAAGCTCCAATAATTTATTTTTATTTCTTTTGGATAATTTACGTTTGCATGGAGCGATTGCTGACAAGTAACATGTTAGGGCTAATTTAAGTTGATTATCAATGTCAGTGGAACTTGCGTTAAAATCAGATCAATTAAATTTTAATTTTCAGAACAAAAACTCACGTAAAGGAACAATTAGCGAATAGAAACTTTTCATTTTGTACTACCAAAAGTACCCGGATTCGCTCGGGTTATTAGTTTGACAGTGTGTGTATTCTGAACCATTTTAGCAAAAAAAGTATAACATATATACGTTTGTTGCTAAGCAACCCTCTATAAAAACCAGTATTGAAACGCATTGTTACCAAAATGCACTGGCTTTTGTATGTATCAAAAGTTGTAATATAAAGAACTACATCTTTTCTATATGGGTTTTCGCTAACTTCTCTTATTAGAAGATACGCACATGCATGCGTGTACGCAAATAAATAAGATAAGTAATCCCTCGTTGTACACTTTCAGAATCCACTTAGTATGGGTGCAAGATGTCAGGTTTCAAGATTTTTTTCTTCTTGGAGTTATGGCGGTCCCTTTATTTTTTATATGTAGATTTTCTCTAGCTTACTTTATAAAAAGATGCGAACACGCACGTAAATAAGTAATAGTACCTAGGTGCGTACTTTCAGGGTACACTTACTATGGGTGCAAAATTTCATATTTTTAGACTCTTTGCTCTTGAAGCTATGGCAATCACACACACACACACACAGCCACACAAACTGAAGGACACGCTCTTTTATTATCATAGATAAGTAGTTTTTATAAGGTTTAATGCCATAACTGCAGACGATATAGTTTAAAAGACTTGAAAAATAATGATTATTGAAAAGTGCTAAATTTTGAGATAGTTACTTTTCTTCTGACTCAAAAATTTAGTCATGTAAATTAAGCAGTAGCTAGTTTATTGCATCTGGTACTTTATTTTTTATTTCAGGTTTACATGGATAATGTATGGATTATAATAATTAGCGTAGTCAATCGGCTGTACTGGGAAACGTAAATTAATATAGATATATATTTTTATATCTGTTCATTTTTCTGCAAAAGCATTTGAGGTTCCTCCCTCGTATTGTAGTTTACAATGTTCCGAAAGTAATGGGTGACGCTGGCCAATTATTATTTATGGCCACATAATAAGTATTTTCTTGTATATAATGACTATACTTGACTATTTTAAGGGTAAATGACATGGTTTTCAATTTAATAAAAGGTTTTCCTGGCTAATCCCACTTTCAATGCCATAACTGTGTATATTGCTAAACTTGTATTATAAGTCATCTAATGTATCCTGGCGTATGGACTGACTGCAATACTTTTAAAAAAAATATTCGTATATACACATAAACGTATCTTTAACACATATAAACACACAAATATGTAAATATATTAAAATAAATCTAACCTTAAAGTGGACGAAAGGGAACCCAGTGCTGGAGAATATTTGTCGAAACATCAGTATCAAGTTGCATAGCAATTTATAACTGTAGAGTAAGTGATCCTATACAAATTTAAAGAGATATGAAAATATATTTTAAGAAAATCTTATTTCCTTCGGTTTTCGCATCTTACCAATAACCAACTTTCTATCACAAAAAGAAAAGTTATCATTGTATGACATGATGGCTAACAAACTCAAGATACTTACAACAACAAATAGGTTACTATTTTTAAAATCTTAATTTAATTCATTTTATGACTCAGCACATGAAGGTTTCAATGAGTTTTAAGTATAGCTTTGATCCTCCACTTCAGACAGCAGAAGCCAATTCCAAAAATTTAGCTTGTTATTTTTATATGTAGGAACGTAAGAAAACTAAATCTAATTAATTGTACTGATGGCCACATTGATTTTAATTTCGCTCTTAGAACATAGTTTACTTTAATCGAAAGTTATTATTATTCTAAAAGTATTTTTAACTGCACTTTATAACGAGTCACAGAGGTTTACTGCTACTATATGGTGTTTTAGTTCCAATTTTCACGTTTTAAATATTTTAAATCAATGTAATGTAGAAATTTCTGATCTTAGAATGTTATCATTGTTATAATAATGATAATCCAATGTTTTAAGATTATAAGTGTTTTTAGGGTCATATAAAAAACGTAGAAAGTTCTGTGACTCCAAGTAATAACAGATTATGTCTAAACATTGCTAATAATTTAGTTTTGTACTTAGTTTTTATTAGTAAGTGAATTGTATTCATTAGATGGTTAGTATGGATAATAAAAGCTTTAATTGAAATAAAGTAAAGAACAACATTTCGATTTTCTTGTCCCCCGCGAGGACAACAGTAAGTATACAGATTTACAACGTAAAAAGCATGGATTCGATCCCGTGGAATGGACATAGCAGATAGCCCGTTGTGGCTTTGCTATGAGAAAACACACTTACTCGACCTTCTTAGGTCATCTTCAGGTTAATAAAGAGAGTTTGCTTCAAGTGGTCACTCGTCATCATGAATGCAGTAAGTGAATTATTTGATGTAAAGTCGCGACTCGTGTGAAGAGTCTTACATATAATCATTTTATTTCAGCCGAGGCCCGGCATGGCCAAGCGTGTTAAGGCGTTTGATTCCTAATCCGAGGGTCGTGGGTTCGCATTCCCGTCGCGCCAACCATGCATGCCCTTTCAGCCGTGAGGGCGTTATAATGTGATGGTCAATCTCACTATTCATTGGTAAAAAAGTAGCCCAAGAGATAGCGATGGGTGGTGATGACTAGCTACCTTCTCTCTAGTCTTACACTGCTAAATTAGGGGGCCTGGCATGGCCGAGCGCGTTAAGGCGTGCGCTCGTAACGCGAGGGTCGCGGGTTCGCGCTAAACATGCTCGCCCTCCCAGCCGTGGGGGTATATAATGTTACGGTCAATCCCACTATTCGTTGGTAAAAGAGTAGCCCAAGAGTTGGCGGTGGGTGGTGATGACTAGCTGCCTTCCCTCTAGTCTTACACTGCTAAATTAGGGACGGCTAGCACAGATAGCCCTCGAGTAGCTTTGTGCGAAATTCCAAAAACAAACAAAACAAACAAACAAGCTAAATTAGGGACGGCAAGCGCAGATAGCCCTCGAGTAGCTTTGTGCGAAATTAAAAACAAACAAACAAATTTCAGCCGACTCTCCGAATTAATAAATTTTGTGCGTTAAGTATTACTATCTCAATTAATCGGAAATATGATTTTGATCTTAGTAGTTAATTAAATGTTAATATGAATTAAATTTATATTATTTGCCAACAAGATTGATACACACAGTTCTCTTTATTGTGCCTCCCAGTGGCTCAGCGGTATGTCTGCGGACTTACACGCTAAAATCCGGGTTTCGATACCCGTGGTGGGCAGAGCACAGAGAGCCCATTGTGTAGCTTTGAGCTTAATTCAAAACAACAACAACAAATTATCTTTATTAACACGAATATATTTTAATATACAAATATAAAAACAATACAAGTTAAAATAACGGTTATTACTAATAATTATAACAAATGATAGTTTACATATAACGGTTTTAAAAAATTACAGACAGTACTGAGCCTTATATCCAGTCTTGGACTGAATCTCTTATCGATTAGCAAATTAATCCAGTGTTGATACTGTCACCCACCTCGCTTTAGCTGTCATTTCTTGATTGGGTTTACATCGCCTACATTTAATATTCTCTAGAAATACTAAAATTCTACCGTCTGAGGTAATTCACTGAAGTTCAATAGCTTGTAATGTTCGAAATCTATATGCGTTCCTGGTCAAATTCTGTAATTTACCAATCAGTAAACGCTAATCACAATTATTGCTTCCTAGGCCTATAGCACACTGCTTGTAGCTATCCGATGATATTTTCTACTTTTCATCTCTTATCTGACTGCTCTGTTATAGGAATCACGCGAGTCTGTAGAACTTCCGAAAATATTCTTGCACACTTTCGCCACATAAGTATTGCTGATTTTTGCTTTCAAGAATTCTCTATAAATTTCGAGAAGATGCTGGATTTACACAATACTCAGTCGAGAATATACATCACATGCAAAATAGAAAACTGTCCTTACAGTGACTAATAGCCATAAGCTTGTAAGATTAATTCAGTATTCACTTGCTACCTGTGTAAGGATTTTGTACAGTTTTGTTTATTCATCACTGTCTTGTAACTGTATGTTTTTGCATTTCCATCAGCACATCACAGTTAAATTTTGCAAAAATGTTTTCTTACTTGTTTCTCACCTTTTTAAATAATAATTTATTGAAGTAGGTTGAAGTAAAAATTTGTTTTGTTTTTATAATTTAATTGTAACATATGTATTGTTAATATCATACTAGTTTGGCCTGGCGTGGCCAGGTAGTTAAAGTACTCGACTAGTAATCTAAGAGTCGTGGGTTCGAATCCTCGTCATACTAAACATGCTTGCCCTTTCAGCTGTTGGGGTGTTATAATGTGACAGTATTCCCACTATTCGTTGGTCAAAGCGTAGTCCAAGAGTTGGTGGTGGATGATGACGACTAGCTAATGCTAAATTAGAGATAGCCAGCGCAGATAGCCCTCGTGTAGCTTTGCGCGAAATTCAAAAACAAACGTATTAGTTTTGTCAGCTTCTTTAATTTTTGATTATAATGGGAGCCAACGAAGCTTTAATATGTTCTCCAGAAAGGTTCAAGTACCCTAGAATAGTAGTCCGATGTGAAAAGGATATTTACAGAACCAGTGCTTTCTAACTTCACATCAACTCACTGCATGAGAATGCAATTAATTTCATCACACGTTAAAATCATGTTGATTAATAGAGGAGACGTCATATAAAGCACATGCCATAAAATATGATACTACGCATATACACACACAGCTGCAAGGTTTAGTTCAACTGAAAATGTGAAGAAAAAACACACCACTATAAAATGCATTGTTTTGATAATTTTGAAAGGAACGTTTTGAAACTCATTCATTAATAGCATATACAACAGATCTGTCAGTTCCATAACTATACTCTTCAAGAAAAGAAATGCACAAGGCAAAATTTGACACAAATTGTTAACAAGTTTATACCGGATAGTTCTGTATGATATGTGTGAAACTTTGCACATTCACTGCTGGATATCCAAGGTCTGCAAAGGCAAAGTCCACGCTCACTAGTTGAAGTTTAACGTCACTCAACGTCAATAACGATTATGCCCCCCGTAAGCATCAATAACTGCTTGGCATCTCCTGCCCACGGAAGCAATGAGATGACGAATCATATCCTGTGGAATGGCTGTCCACTCAGCCTGCAAAGCTGCTGCAAGCTGAGGTAAAGTCTGCGGTTGAGGTTGTCGCCGTCGCAGATGTCGGTCCAACTCGTCCCAAAGATGTTCGATGGGGTTTAAATCTGGTGTTCTGGAGGGCCAGGGAAGAACGTTGATATTGTGGTGTCTCAAGAAGACAGTGGTGAGTCGGGCTGTGTGAGGACGGGCGTTGCCATGTTGAAAAACGTCGTTGACGTTCACCATGATGGGTTGCACATGGGGCCTAAGAATCTCGTCGACGGTTGCGTACGGTCTGATCGGAAATCCTACGCAGCCCTTGTATGGTTGAGGCAGTAGACGTCGCAATGGTGGTTCTATCTCGAAGGTGACGTAACCGGATGTAGCGATCTTGTGCGGGCGTGGTCTCACGAGGTCTACGAGATCGTAAACGGTCACTAGTTGATCCATGTTGTTGGTGACGATTCCATAGTCTTGTGATAATGCTTGGGTGAACATTCACAAATCTGGCAACATCTGATCGAGATTCGCCTGCTTCCAAGCGACCATTGGCGTTGTTGTGTTGTGCTTCAGTCAGTATTGGCGTAACCGTATTGCGTGTCAGTGGCTTAACACTGAGCTATTGAAACCGAGAACCCGTCACTTTTATAGAGATTTTGTACATGTTGTACTTGCAGAACATGCAGATCCCTCAAACAAGTTTATTGGACACGAATAAGTTTTGGCGAAAAATTCGATGTTTTCCTCCGTTTTCAAAGTGCACAACTTTTATTGTCATTTTAGTCTGACAATCAGTGCCTTAACACGTGTAACATCACATACTCTGAGCTTGAAACGTTATTACATATGTTTCTCTTTAAAATAAAAAAATATCCTTTTGCGTTTCTTTTTTTAAAGAATATATTTGTTCTCTTTGATACTTTGAATATTAATTTATATTTGTTTTTCTTTTTATAAAACTGTTTTGACAGATATAATGTTTGTGAATTAAGTCACAAACGGTCGTTATATAAGAACAATATTTGATACCAACTATTGATCAGATATTAAACTACAGTATATGAAACGTGAAATAATATACGCTAATGAACTGAACTCACTGCTGACTATTAGTCCTTTTCTTTATTATTTTTCTTCAAAAAGTACGTGTGGTAGAAGGAGAGGATAATATTACTGTTATACAAGGTGTTAAATACTCGATAATGCTAATTATGTGCTCATACGAGGCTGTAACTTAATTTTGGCAATTATGTGAAAGCACCATTGAGTGAAAAATGAATATGGCGACATTTTTTCCGACCCATCCGCACATACTGACTACTACCATGCTTAGTGGTACTTGGTTTACTTCACTCAATTTTTATTTTGGGGGAACTAATGAAACATTGTATAATTCAAACAACGATAATTGTTTCAGGATAATCTAAACTGTTAACTAAACTAGATAGAATAATACATAAAGTAAACAAAGAAATCCATATTCTTTATATATCACACATGATACAAGTTAAACTAGTATTATATAGGACTAAATTAAAAGAAAAACACTCTCATTACCATACAATCGAAATACTAAACTGTACTTTTGAACTGTAAATGTGACACAGTCATTAAAAGCATTTCTAAGATATTCAACACTAAAGACATGAAAATCAGAATTCCTGATAATTTTATTTATTTAATTGCCATGGATAAAAGAAAAAAAATTATTGGTAACAGGACTGATATGAAAGAGTTGCATGAAGAAGTGTAATCATGGGTATTAATAAAAATTTAATACAAACAATCTATTCATTTTTAAGCTCATCTAGCTACATCGAATGTTTTCTGTTTTAAAAGGAAAAGGCATCTCTTCTGCTAACCCAGCCACTATTAGATACAAATGTCGAACTGATAATATGAAATCATTTCAGTAACAAGTTTCTGGTGTCTTAAGTTTATTGCAGTCAATATCTGTTAGTTGGAGCACTCGACTCGCAATCTGTAGATCAGGGATTCGAATCCCGTCACCAAAAATGCTCTTTTATATCTGGAGCATTACACTGTGATGGTGAAACCCACTTTTCGTTGCTAAATACTTTTCCATGAGTTGGTAGTTGGTGTTGGGTGATGTTGACTAGCTACCTTCTCTCCAGTTTATCATTACAAAATTAGGGATAACTAGCGTAGGTAGACCTCGATTAGCCTTACATGAGATCAAACAAAATAAATTAACTATTTGAAACAACATGTAATCCATACAATAAGAATGAAACAGTTTCCCTGGCAAGTCATATATTGAGTTCCAAACATCCTGTTTACTTCACCATTCATGTGTATAAGCTTTTTTCTCCTAGTGGCTGTAAAGCAAGTTCACACCAACAATATGTTTGATACTTTTCACTGTAACATAGGTCCAGCTTAGCTTTTCTTAGTTAGCTTGTACCCAGGGTTATTGACGAGCAGTGGAATTCTCCAAAACTAGTACAACCCACTCACACATCTTGATCAATTTGTATACTGATTGTTTTTGAATTTGTCGCAAAACCATACAAGGGTTATTTGCGCTAGCTATTCTTAATTTAGCAGTGAAAAACTAGCGGTCAGGCAGCTATTCGTGATCAGCAACCGTCAACTTTTGGTCTACTTTTTTCAACGAACAGTGGGATTGACCATTACGTTATAATTCCTCACGGCTGAAAGAGCGGGCATGTTTGGTATGGCGAGAATTCGAACCCGCGAGTCGCACGCTCTAACCACTTGCCCCTACTGGGCGTGTAGTTTGAAATTGACCTCTCTTGAACTTAAATTTCGAGATTAAACAGTTTTTGAAATATTAAGTTTATTTAGCATACACTGAATTACTTTTGAATATTTGACCAATTTAGTTATTTTGTGTGGTTTGGTTAAGTATAAGTAAATAGAATAAGTAAAATGATGTGGAGTTGAAAATAAAAACAGACATAATTAAGAGCTTTAGATTATTCTGAAAGTACTGGAAACTTTGCATAAAAAGCTAGAGAGTAACATTTCTTGATGTAATTTTAACGGTGGAATGAAATATACAGTTTTTGGCATGTTATAAAGAATAATTTAAATTTTTCAAATTTTTGCTTATTTTTGTATGACTACAATGTATTTGTAATTAACATTCTATAACTACTTGATTTATTTAATTTTATTATTTTACATATGTTCAACAACGATGAATGGTTAAAAGCCCATAATTTCAGTTTTAGAGAGAAAAACCTTATAAAATACTGCACAGGCCAAGGCTTCGTTGAACCAGAACAACATAAAAAGTGTAGCCAGTAAACCAAAATTCATGGATAAGACATTTCTGTTACTTAAAGTACCACTTAGAAGATAGGTTTCTTTAGATATAACAAAATAACGAGGCCAATTTGTCTAAACTATTATGGAAGAGATAAATTATATTAATGTAAAATTGTCTATGAATAACTATTAAACCTAGAAAATCTTTTCACCAAATCAGAACTCTTAGGAAAGAAGTGTTCTCCCCCAGTGGCTCAGCAGTATATCTGCGGACTTACAACGCTAAAAGCCGGGTTTCGATACCCATGATGGGCAGAGCACAGATAGCTCAATGTGTAGCTTTGTGCTTAATTCAAAACAAAAAAAATATGGAAAGGAAATCCTTATACATCAAATTACAACACTGAAAATAAATAATACTGTATGATTAACCAGAACCGTGATTCTTATTTGTATAATGACTTACATATACAAAACTACAACAACAAGTATACAGGGTGTACCAAAAACATGTATACACACTTTGAATAATTATAACTCACTCAAACTTTCTTTTTTTACGGGTGCAACTGATATCAGGTAATGGCAGAAGCAAGACTAAGCTTTGAGAAAAGTAAATTTATCTTAAAGTGCAACTGGAAATGCAAGAACGAAGCTGAAGTGCAAAGACGGTCTAGAAGGAAGTTTCAAATAGATCCACCAACGCGACTTACCATTATTTGCATCAGAGATAAGTTTGGAACAAATGGAACTGTTCAAGACGTCCATAAAAAGCGTTCTGGAAAACCGCGGTTATCCACCGTTCTCACACGAGAAACAGAACTGTTGAAAAGTCTCCACCGATCTCCAAGAAAATCTGTTGGGCAAACAGCTCGTGAGACAGGAATCCCAAAATCAAACGTCCATTGCATGTTGAAGCGCGTTTATTGGAAATGTTTTATTCCTGCATTAGTCCACGCCCTCAATGAAGATGATCCTGACCAGATAGTTGAATTTTGTGAGTGTTACCTGGCAAAATATGCAGAGGATGCACAGTTTCCAAACAAGATTTCCTCCACGTTCACCAGACCTCTTACCTCTGGACTCCTTTCGTGGGGATACGCTAAAGATGAGGTTTATAACACTATACCTGCAACAGTCAATGAGCTGAGAGCAGCAATTGAAAGAGAATACACCCAAGTACCAAATGAAATAATTCGTAAAGTTTGCAATTCCATCTGTCCGCGCTATCAGGAGTGCCTGGATTAGAATGGTCATCAATTCGAACACCTATGATAACTCTCAAGATTCTACACTTGCCTTCTTAAACTTGGATTATAAAACCTAGATATATCTTAATAAACATTGTATTTATTATCATTCAAAGTGTGTATATATTTTTGGGACACCCTGTATATCAGGTAAGCAGTGGAAAAACCTGTATAAGGATGGGTCGGATTGTACATCGCAGTTGTATTTTAAATGTCTCCTCAATAGGTCATCAGAACTTTACAATACTATACAGTGTTTCTTTTTATAACGATATCTGTGCAATATCTGGATCACAAATTCTAGGAATTTCTGTAAATATCATTGTAAAAAGTTTGAATTTTCTTTCTTCTGCTTCTTCTTTATTACATGATAATTGAAAAACCAAAACAAAGGAATCAATTAATTTCACTGAAAGCTTTTTCACCAGAAGTAATTGAAAAAAAATCATAATTCCAGTGTAAACTATGCTGTCACTATCCCTCGGAGTTATCTTTATTTTTTTACAGAAATCTATTGTTCTTTTAAAAAAACGTATGTATATCAAGTACAGATGAAATAGGAATCACCAGCCTATAACAAATAAATAATAAATATAACAATTGGAACTTCTTCGTATTTATAACTTGGTTAAAAGTACAACTTTTTATTACGTTGAAACAATCCAATAAAAATGAAAAATGACAAGCAAATAAGTAAAGAAAAACTGTTCAAAAAAGAAAGTTTGGTTTTGAATTTCGCACAAAGCTACACGAGGGCTATCTGCGCTAGCTGTCCCCCATTTAGCAGTGTGAGACTAAAGGGAAGGCAGCTGGTCATCACCACCCACAGCCAACTCTTGGGCTACTCTTTTACCAACGAGTAGTGAGACTGACCGTAATATTTCAACGTCCTCACGGCTGAATGGGCGAGCATCTTTGGTGTGACGGGGATTTGAACCCGCGACCATCGGATGAGGAGTCGAGTGCTTTAATCACCTGGCCAACTGCAATGTAAAAGAAGATAAGAAATAGATATAATGTCAAACAATGACAGAGACTTTTATCGGGTATTTATATATTTTTCGAGAATGATTCATCATCAGTTCAACAGTGAGTTATCTGGGTGTGTTTATAATGAAAATCAAGATGGAAAACAATATTTTTCATCTCCCACTTCAATTAGTCAGTTAAGTTTAAACAAAAACGTGGGCGAAATACATTATTTGAATGTTTATGCTAGAAACCTCTTGAGAAAATAATTTGCAAGAAATCATATTTATACTGATGTTTTCTTTTTCATATCAGAACATCAAGTGACTATGTTATTTCTTCATTCTTGGCCTTTACGGATGGTTCTTATTATTTGATACTAAATAATTGCTGAGCATTTTAAAAGGATTACTTAACATTGCAATGATCTCATTGGTGGCCTAGATATCTCCATGTCAAGGTTTATATAAAAAACTTTAAAAATAGAATGCAGAGAAAAGTGCTTCTGTCGTGTATATAAGTAAACATTTTTGTGAAAAGTTATATTAAAAAAAGCCAAGATAAAACCTATTTACAAACAAATCAAGCAGTTATGACGTATTATAAATTAAGAAACGTTTCAATGGCAAGCAATTAAAACAGTTCTTATCACTGAGTAAAATAATACATATCATCAAAGCGATAACTTATACTTTATAAAAAAACTTTCATATTCACAAAAATGTTTCAGCTATTCTTAAAAAAACCTCCAGTTAACTTGTTCAGTGCCGTAGACGAGATAACTCGTCCAAGCCGATAGTTAACACAGTGCCACGGACGAGTTAATTCGTTCTCAATAATACCTAACTTCAACGCTAAGTGTCAGCACCATGTATGCATTTGACCTCCTTACAAATTGTTTCACTTTCGATCCAAAATGGCGTCACGAATAAAAGTTACAAAATGAAGAAGCATTAGAGTTGTATTGTAGCAGCTGAAATACTTGGCAGTCAACAGGGTAATATTATTTTTCATCGATCATTACACTTCAACAAACAAAATTTTATGTTTATCAAACTAGGTCAAGAGATTTCTTCAAACTAAGAAAATCATAAATGGGTTAACGTCAATTGCTTATAATCAATGGATATGATCCTGTTGACAAAGTTTTCCTCTCTCTGGTGGCACAGAGATATGTCTGCGGATTCACACCATTCAAAACCAGGTTTCAATACTCGTGGTGGACAGAGCACAGATAGCCCATTGTGTTATTTTGTGCTTGACTTAAAGAACCAATCTAAATATTACTTTAAAACTACAGTTGCAAGCATGTGATACAAAAAATTGTACTTTCTGTACTCGCTTTCTAGGTGCAGAGTGGTTTCTCTGCGGATTTACAACGTTAGAAATCTGGTTTCGATAGCTGTGGTTGACAGAGCACAGATAACCTATAGTAACGAAACCACACTTGGGAATTAATTATTGTTCTGTCTCGACACTGAACAACAACGTCGTTAAAGTTATCTATTAGTAGGTATTATTTAAAATCAATTAATTCAAGTAATTTGGATCAAAATTTAATAACATCATCGAGTATTAAATATAATGATCCAAATAAAATTTAACTTTCAGGAGCAAGTTTTAAAATTTTCCCATTAATTTTAACTCGACTCAATGTACAAAATTTGTAGGTCAAAACAACTATTTTTACTTTTGGGGAAATTTGAAATAACCGATAATATAAGTATACTTTCAGTTTTGGAGTTCTAAATAAGGAATGTGTTGAAAACATCAACTTAATGTCTTCAAAAGGTAGTTATACAGATCTTCAATTGTTCATATTCCTCTGTTGTTTACGAGGGTAATTAGAATATACATCACAAGTAAAAACTTAACACAAAATATTTATCTTTTATGTGATTTACATTGAATTGGAAGAACTATATTGAAGCAGGAATAGAATAAATAGAAACTAACAGTTTAGTTGCTCTTCGAATACACGTATGAACTGTAATATACTGTAAATATCGACAACTTACACAAACAGTTATTGCCAATCAACTATTATTAAATATTAATCACAAAGTTACATAAACGGGTTGTCGCTGCTGTGTGTGTGTGTATTTTCTTATAGCAAAGCCACATCGGGCTACCTGCTGTTTCCACCGTGAGTATCAAAATCCGATTTTTAACGCTTAAGTCTTCAGACTTACTACTGAACCATTGAGGCATTAAACAAATACAACTACGTCCTATGCTAATCTAAACTCGTCGCTGAACATTCTCCCCCCACTCGTTTGGAAGGTTCTAAACAGTGGCAGTCACTTCCAATATTAATTGGTAAAAGAGTAACCAAAACAGTCTATTGCTTCAATATTAGGGATGGCTGGTGACAACTGCCTCGGAGCAGCTTTGCGCGGATATTCAACAAACAAGCAAACAAACACATTTTTTTGGTTTAAACATTACAGATAAATGTGTAATGCTTTAATACACTCTATATCTCACCGTTTTCAGCAAACTTCGATGAGTTGCAGTTAAGCCAACAGAGAAATTTGCAGTATTGCATATAAACACTATTTACATGTCACATGCTTTTAACAGATTTGTTTTTACAAATGAGTATTCTTCCAACTGATATTCTCTGAGTATCTAACTAGCCGTAAGAAACTTAAGTTGAGAAAAATCTTATACCTATCTAGAGTTTGCTCATCAGAAACTAAAATCCACCGTATGAGCCAGCCGGTCGCAAAAGTTTTATTGATACATGGTTTATGTTATATATCTAAATAAAAGAACATGCGAGTCGAGTGTCTTACACGTACACCAACGTAGCGTTCCTTGTATCAAACCCTACTATGACCTAAAACGGTAAGCAGATTTACAGTTTCGATAAAAAAATAAACTGTTTACTTCTGCAAACTTTAAAAACCGACAGTACAGATTGACAGCTGAATATAAACATCGACTTATTCAAGCTGGTTAGACGAGAAGCTTGAAATATTTTCCACGAATCGTTACACTTGTTAAATATCTTCCAGGTCAAATTTCTAGTAGTTGGAATAGGTTGGGGTAAATTGTAATTCACAAATATGTCGTCATTTTAAAGCAACACAACTGAATATACTTATTTTAAGGCTAAGAAAAGGGGGAACGGCACTAGTAAGCCGTAGCCAGTAGGAAGTGGGCGAGACGGCTCGTTCTACACTGTGGTTGTTCAGTGAAATTTTGAGTAAAAAAAAAACATAAAAACGAAATCTGATACAACACATGCTTTGACTGCTTGAACATATAGTCAGACGCGAAAACAACATTAATAATATACATTTTTCAATACATTAAAGTCTGAGAACTACAGTGTTTTACAAGTGTAAAAAATGTAATGTTATAATTTTCTTTTCCAGCTTTATCGTAAATGGGTTGCGTGCTTGAGGGTTTAACGTTAGTACGTCTAAATTTAGTCGCGAAAATTGCCTTCTCTGCCATTATCTGTCAGAAAAAGACCTTATTTCTTAACCACTGTCATAATAAAAGTCTAACAGGTTCCATTTGTTACTTAGTTAATATAACTTTATATTAAAATCACGGGGCAAATTTGTGAAATGTCACCTCTCTTTCGTTTATCTTGCAAGTTTATGCAACTGAAATACTTTTTTTAAAAACCTAAATTTTGATAAATTTCACAAATAAAAACTACCATTACAATCTTAATTTGTTAACAAAATCTTGGACCTTTTTACTTGACTATAACAAAGTTTCTTTTATTTTTTGATAATAACTATCTAATACGTTCGAGGAAGTTGTTTCGATTTAACCCATTATTGAAGAATATTGTGGCTTATGGTTTGTTTGTAAACAATAAAAGAATATTCTACCAAAAATAATTATTTATCTTCAAGTATACGTATTTGTTTACCAAACGTGTCACATTTTAATCTCCACTGAGCCAATTTGCTTGAAACTGGATACGTAATTGCCTGTGCACCTGTCACTATAAAGCACAAGAACCAGAACAGCTGTTTCTATCATTTGGATAATTCATTCGTACAAAATACACAAGGCGTCATCAGAAACTCTTTCAATAAAGACCGATGGTCTGCCTCATATATTCGACACATTTAGTAATTAATAATAACCAGTTTCTGGTAGATTATTACTTTATCAGCGAGTTCCTCACCTTTCCAAGAACATCATTTAATAAATATGGTTTCTTGTGTGTCACCCCTCTCTTCTTTTTTTTTTAAGTGAGTGAGTTAAGTGGCGAAATACAATACAGGGATACACATTTAAATTGTATATGTGTTGTAGAGGCTTATTAATTTTATTAATGAAAAATATATTATAGCAATTAGCTTTGGGTTATTGCACTATTGACTCTTCTGACACATAAAATGACTATAAAACTATTAGGAACTATTAGCAGACTTACGTTCTTTAAATTATTTTAAAAAAATTGTTTTGGTACTTACAAATTTAGGCCTTATTTATTGGAATGATTCTGAAAATGAACAGATTTTATATTCACACTGAATATCTTATAAATTTATTTTTTAATATTTTGTGGCTATTGTAAAAGAAATGTTTGCTCTTTAGGTCAATAGCATGACTTGTTTTGAAGCTTTTATTCAAGGATGATTCTTTACAAAGAAGCGTTTTTAGTTAAATTATCTTTTAATGTTCATGAGTGAAAATTTTATGTTTGTTTTATATTTTTATGTAAAATAAATGATTAGAATTATGTTCAAAATATTTCATTTTGGATTGTGTCAAAATCTTTTATTGTTATAACAACGGAACTCTGGCATGAATTTTTGAGAGAAACTGTAAGATGAAGCCACAGGTTAAACATAAATATACAAGACAATGAAAATAGATATGTCTGACATACGAATAATCTTTTGCGATTAGAGGAATATTAAACAAACGATTATGTATAAAGTGAATCATTAATTTTATTTGTTTTGTTTGTCAGTAAATCAAAAGTCACATGAGGGGTTTATTGGCTGAAAGTATTGAAATCTGATTTTCTATATTATAAGCCCATGGCTTACCAATAAAACAGTAGAATGTCAAACCACTCTCATTTATGTTTCGTAGACAACAAATACTTCATTATTTATGCTATATTACTCTCATTATTTGAAATGGTGAGATCTTTAATATAGTTTTTATATACAGTAAAATCTGTCTGAGGCGGGATCGCACAGAACCGAGTAAAATCTCCTGCTAGAGGGAAGGCAGCTAGTCATCATTACCCACCGCCAACTCTTGGGCTACTCTTTTACCAACGAATAGTGGGATTGACCATCACATAATATAACGTCCCCATGGCTGAAAGGGCGAGCATGTTTGGTGGGACTGGGAATCGAACCCGCGAACCTCAGATTACGAATCGAACACCTTCATTCACCTGGCCATGCCAAGCCATAATTTTTGAACGGAACGTTATGTTTGCTTGACTTAAGAGAAGTAAGACGTACTGCGTGTACTATATTTATTAGAATGAGAACAAAAACAAACATTTAAATTATACATAAGTGCATACAATCTTAATGATATTCATTTGAAGAAAGCGATTTTTGTTTATAATTGACTCTCTCATGAGGTAAGAGAGAACGCCAATTCTATGTCTTTTTCATGAAGTTCATTTTCCCCCTTCATTTTTACACACAATGTGACAGCGTTAATATAACTTAACACTTGCGAAGAAGTAAGAATTTCTACTTCCTCTCTATCTTTTCCATTTTCTTCATCTTCTAAATATCTCACACTGTTACCATCTTGCGATTCTATTGTAGATGTTAAGTCAATTTCATCAGTTTATGTTAAAACATTCTTGTCAACGTTCACAAAACTTTCCGCGTTAACAGAATCATCTGCATCAATCTTCTCAATCAGAGTTTGGATTCCACTAGAATCATCATAACAAACAGCTTTTCCACAATATCCGCCATTATCAAAAATTAATCCATTGTTTCGAAAGCACTTTATTACGATTTGATTGAATGACTTAAAAATGCGATTGCATCTAAAACGTCAATTTTCATGATCATTTCAGATGCTCACTTACAGTCGTCCACGTTTACAATAATATGATGAAGCATCAATTTTCTGTATTTCAATTTTATATACTGCATAATTCCATTATATAGTTGTTGTAGAATTGATGTTATACATGTAGTTAGAAAGACTAAACGAACATTTGAAAGTTGAAGTTTTTGGTGACAAGTTCCGTTATCTAGGAAAAGTAAAATATTCGTACTTCCTTGTTCCATTCTTTTGTTTAATTTGTTCAAAAATTCCTTGAATATAGCACTTGCCATCCACGCTTTATTATTCGCTTCCAATTCACAGAAAGTTGATTCTCCCCAAAATCTTTGAAACAGCGCGGATTTTCACTTTTACCTATTACCCAGGGTTTCTCTAGTTTTCTATCAGCAAATGCGCCAAAAGTACAGTCAATTGTTCTTTCAAATAGCGACCTCCGGAATATTGACGGTAAGAAAGAGAACAGAATATATTTCACCAATATTTACTGCAATAAAAAATCCGAAAATTTATTAATATTTAAACATATTATTAATGAAATAAGAATTTATTTATATTTAAAGAAATTATCCCCCCGCTAATAGAGCGGTATGTCTCCGGATTTACAACTCTAAAATCAGGGGTTCGATTTTTCGATTCCCCTCGGTGGGCTGAACAGATAACCCTTTGTGGCTTTGCTATACGAAAAACACCCACAGCTTAAAGAAATTATTAATTAAATGAGAAATTTATATTTAATCAAAAACATTTTTTCCGCCTTACTCAGGTTCTACTTGTTGACAGATGGGTAACTCAAAAATAGTTTTTTGTCCGCGTTACGCAGGTTTTACAATATTAAGGACCTGTTACAGATAATGCTGCAAAATTTTAATACTTCCGACTTGTACAGGTTTACGGCGAAGACAGGTTTTACTAAATTTATTAGCCTAAATCTCCTAATTTAGCCAAGCATCTTGAGACAAAATTGGCTTTGCAAATGAAAGCATCGTTAATATTGCATTAGAATCGGACGAAGAAATAATACATTTTGTTAGTTATGTCCATGACTGACTCAATTTTTAATTCTGATTAATGTGTGTAGTATTTTTCGTCAGAAGTTAATATAATTTTGTGAAAAAAGAAGGAACTGACCTGAATAATAATCATTCATTTTATCTCATGAAACGATCATCTAACAGTTAACTAACCAGTATTTGATTTGGTTTATTTTGAGTTTCGCGCAAAGCGACATGAGGGCTATCTGCGTTAGCCTTCCCTTATTTAGCAGTGTAAGACTAGAGGGAAGGCAGCTAGTCATCAAAATTCACCTCCAACTCTCTTGGGCTATTCTTTTACCAACGAATTGACTGTAACATTATAACTATCCCACCACTAGTGTGATGGGGACTTGAATGAACGACCTTCGAAGTTCAGCATTAAGTTTATAGACTTAAAATGCTAAAATCCAAGTTTCTATTCTCGAAAACTAAACCATGGAAGAAGAAAAGTCCGAAACATTCAATGTACTGTTTAAAAGAAATAAATAAAACATCATTTATACAAATATTCAAAACATTTAGCGCCCTACATTGTAACGTACTGTGCGATACCGCAAACATGCGGTGGAAGCAGAGAAATCGTTATGAGTTGTCTTAGCAAATTGTTTTTCCCGTACAAAGCCAAAGATCGTTGTGCGTGTAAATAAAAACGTTTCAATCAGCTGGAAATGATTATTTGTGTACTTAGTAATGAAGCCCAATATTCCTCTCAATGTGCATCAGTTTAGGTGTTACACTAAGAAAACAATACAACAAAAAATATATATGCACTAGTGTTACTATATTCCTGTTAATCCAACTACCCACAACTTATGTAGTACCATGGCAGTACAGCTTCAGATGTGAGCCAATACATATTTTTCGCTATCAAAATACCATTATAAACAAGTGGATTTCATGAAGAATCCAATCATACATCATACCATGAGTATTCTTTTAGTGTTCCTATTCCACATTTCGAAAGTAAAAATTATAATTATTTATAACGTTTCAGATTCATAAACAAGAACAGAAAGGGAAATATATATCGTAAGAAACCAGGCCTTTATTAATGCGTGTCTAGGCATTTTTATATTAACAAATGTCACAAGTTATATTGTTAGCACTGTGACTTAGAATCCGTTAGATGTGTCGAGTTTTATTGGAAATCTCTTGTACTGCCATCTATTAGTGGATACATAAACTGTAAAATTGTTTTGGAAAAACAAATTCCATCACCACTAAATGAAAAAAAACGATCTTAAAAATCCGCTATCAAAGAATCACACTTAATTAGCAGTTTTGACACGGTCAAGTTGTTAGGGCCCTCGACTTGTAATTTGCATGTTGCAAATTCGAGACCTCGTTCAACCAAATATGCTCGTCCTTTTTGCCGTAATGGTGAATTCCACTATTTGTTGGTAAAAGAATAACCCCAGAGTTGGCCTTCCATGTAGTCTTTCGCTGCTAAATTAGAGAAGAATAGCTCAGATAACCCTCGTATAGATTTTCGAGAAATTAAATACGAAGAAAAGAAGACAGTCTTTCCTATAGAGCCATCTAAACATGCACACCTGACAAGTTTTTTCCGAAAAAAACAACAACAAAAAGTTTTGATGAAAAGTTACAAACTGTAAATGATCAATGATGTTTTTAAGAAAACATCTGTTATACATAAATTTTATTCATTATATGTATGTTACAATAAAAGATGACACGTCACCAGCTTTTCACACTACGATACTTTCGCCAATATTGTACATGCACAACGTTCGTAAGGCAGTAATTATTATTTACCAGTAATTACAGAACACAACAAGTGTAATCACTATCGTACTTTCATAGTAACTTCTAATAAGTTCGTGTTTAACCTCTAACTTTGGAAAGCAACAATGGCATAAGTTTATACAATTTCTGGAGGAGAGGATAACAAATCGTGGTTATAATTACAGGAGTAAAAATGTAGGTGGCTCAATTACTTTTGTACAGGAGAGAATATCTTTTGTAGTTATGTCACCGGAAAACAGCATCCAGTTTTGTACGTTAAGATGTGCGATACAGTATGTGTACGAACACAATGTATTTATATTGCTAATTTAAATTATTTATAATCTACTGGTATCGAAAACACGGAAACTTGCACGGTTCTCCAGTATTTATTTGTTGTTGCGTTTTATACAGCTAACATAAACCTACATGAGCAGAAACTTTAAAAAGAGTGCTTTTGTTTAACAAATTAATGTCTTGTAAGTTGTGTATGGTTCTTCGATAACCATAACCAATCATCAAAATGTTATTCAATAATATTTGCATTTACACAACTAGCGAAGCTATCTGTTCACCACAGGGAATCAAATTCCAAACTTTAGCATTTAAGTCCAGGTCGTTGCAGTTGATGTATTGGGGGATGAATGCGGTTGATGGTATTTTCTGTTAATTTGTTTTAAACATACAATTTATAAAAACCATATGAGCGTTTTACAATACTCACGACTTTCAAACAGATGAATTGTGATCATGGTTTTTGTGGAGAGTAGGCATACTATACGTTTCCACCCCTTTATAATACAAGTTCAGAGTGTGAGTAAATATAAATAGTTTTAATTTGTTTACTGAAGAATGTGCAAACAAAAATTCCAAACTTTTGGGTTACTAAATTTTATTGGACATGAAAAAGAAATACCACAGAAATTTATAAAATAATACCAAGAAAACTACAGAGAAATTATGGTGAGAAAACTGCATCAATAATTTCCTCTTTCATTAAAATGAGTTATACTATATATTAAATCAGGTCATTTCCTTTTAAAGATAATTTTAGATCATAGTGGTTCCATAAAATTCATAAATATAATTTTATGTTTTGTTCTATTAAAATAAAAGACCGATACTTAGTTTACAGAAAAATAATTTTCTCTATAACAGTGAGAGAAGAGTTGTTCATCATACACAAAATAATCAAACAATAAAACAATAATCATCACTTTTTTGTATTTGATTCAATACTGGAAACTTTCTGCAATACGATTTATACAAAAACATTTGAAAGTATTCCATAATTCCTATACTTCATATTATCTCATGAAAGCCTGACGTAAAAATAGTGCTACAAATTCAAAAGATTCAGTGAGATAAAAGGCAATTTCATAAGAAAATTAAAGGTAAAAATGACTTGCAATCCTAATCAACCTGCAATCAAATTAGTTATACATTCAATACTATCATTCTCTAGTAACAGAGAAAAAATCCCTCAAAAATTGTTTGTCTGGGATTTCCAATTTTCTCTCTTGTTAAGAATCAATGAAAAGTATTAAACCAACTCAAATGTAGAACACATCCGACAAACATTTGATAATTATAAAACTAATGTGTAGAAAATGAGAATTTTGATCCAACAGATGGTGGATTAAGTGGTTATCTCTAAAATCTCTTTAATTGATTTTACTTTTAATGCCTTTTCCTTCGTAATAAAACCATAAATTTGCCACAACAAAACACTGAACATTCTCGTGCAGTTTATAATGAATTACATACACATAATTATACTACTTTTATGAACATCTTATGAGATAATTATGAAATAATCTAGAAACTTGCAATTTTTGTTCACATACTAAACAGACAGTGGGGGTGTGCACCTAAACATTACTAATCAAATTTTAGACCTGTTGCAAATGAACCCTGAGGTGTGCACCTGAGAATTAATTATCCAAATACTTGCACATTTCTTGAATAAGACAAGATTGCAAAAACACTAAGAAAACAAGAGGATCCTTACTGAAAAAAATTAATGTATAAAAGTCAGTGCATTTAGTTAACAATGAGTTCCAACAACTGGTTTTATATAATGTTACTTAGCAACAAAAGTATACAAGTAATACTTTTATGCTAAATGGCTTCAATCTCCTTGCAGTACACATCTATTTACACTTAAATTTTATTGTTCTAATTGTCTTTTGAACCATGACTAACCACGATTGATGTCATAAATCATTACATTACACACATGCTACTTGCAAGCATACTTCATGAAAATTATATTACAATTTACTTTATTTAATCTAACTTTAAATAACTCAAAATGTTCCCTTTCTTTCAATCATTCTTAAAATAACACTGGGGAACACTTTTTCAGTAACTTTGAGTTGCATTGGATATTTTAACTGATTCTGAAGGAGTTTTAGGCACTGATTTCAAATCTGAAATTAGATTTTCTCTACAAGCTCTAGTTTGTATGTAATTTGAGGATAATGAAATTGTACAAATGTGAACTTGCGTAAACCATGTATAAGCATTTTCACGTCCATATATATAGATAGCTTCTAATATTTTGATCATTCTTCTTTTGTTTCAGATCAAACATGGCTTCCAAAAATAGATATCATTGCAGAAACAGGCCTGATGCCTTCTGCTACATATGTGGATGCTACACACTCAATCGTCAGAGACGTAACATATCCTCGTTCGTCAAGCGTGGCTACAAGGCATATTTTGAAGTTCATCTTGGTGATCAAGACAAGCAATGGGCTCCTCATGTTGTGTGCCACAATTGTGAGGAAATGCTTCGAGACTGGACCAAAGGAAAACGCAATGGTCTGCCTTTTGGTGTTCCAATGATTTGGTGCGAACCCACCAACCATGTAACTGACTGTTATTTCTGCATGGTAAACACAATGGGTGTTGGGAAGAAAAACCGACAGAAGATTACGTATCCGAACATTCCCTCAACTATTCGGCCTGCTCCGCACTCTGAAGAAGTTCCTGTTCCAGTTTTCAAAGGCTTGCCTTCATTGGACGATAAAGACATTGGACATGATACAAGCAAACAAGACAGTTATGACAGTGAATTGTCAGAAAAGTGTACACAATCGGAAAACTGTTCTTCAGACACTGAACCTTTTCCCGTCCCCAAGCCTCTTCCCCAGGCTGAACTGAATGACTTAGTGTGGGATTTAGGTCTTTCAAAGAAAGCACCAGAGCTTTTGGCATCAAGATTACAAGGCAGAAATCTTGTTGATCACTCTGTTAAAGTATCACATTTCAGAAAGTGTGACCTTCTTTTCAGAAGACAGACAGTTTGTTTACTGCCATGACATCCAAGGGCTTCTCAAAGAACTGGGTGTACCTTACTATAGTCCTACTGAATGGAGACTCTTTGTAGACAGTTCAAAACGCAGTCTAAAGTGTGTTCTTTTACATAAAGGGAACGTTTATAGAGCAGTACCTGTTAGTCACTCAGTGCATTTGCGGGAAGACTGATGATATGAGAATGGTCATGGAGTTATTAAAATATCATGAGCACAATTGGATCATTTGTGTAGACTTAAAGATGGTCAACTTTCTTCTTGGACAACAGAAAGGTTTCACCAAGTTTCCATGTTTCCTCTGTATGTGGGACAGCCGAGACAGACATTGGGTCCAGAAGGACTGGCCTATTCGTGACACCCTTGAAGCAAGCATGCCAAATATCATACAAGACCCAATTTTAAGCAGAGATAAGATCATCTTTCCTCCTCTTCACATCAAATTAGGTTTGATGAAGCAATTTGTCAAGGCACTGGAAACTGAAGGTGAATGTTTTCAACACATCATCACAGCTTTACCAGGATTATCATTTGAAAAGATCAAAGCAGGTGTGTTTGATGGCCCACAGATTCGAACCCTAATTTGTGATGATCAGTTTATTGCTAAAATGACCGCTTTAGAAAAGGCAGCATGGTTATCCTTTGTGGCAGTCATTCAGAACTTCCTTGGAAACAATAAGGCGGAGAACTACAGTGAACTTGTGAACAGAATGCTTCTCGCTTTTCATGATCTCGGGTGCAACATGAGCATCAAGCTTCATTTTTTGAACAGCCACCTTGATAAGTTCCCTGAAAACCTGGGGGCTGTGAGTGACAAACAAGGAGAACGATTCCACCAAGACCTAAAGGTCATGGAAGAACGCTACAAAAAGTATGATGGCTGACTACTGCTGGAGCATTAAATGAGACTGTCCAGATGTGTACAAATGCAAATTCCTACCTGAATAAAATACACAAACAAATTGATAAGCTATTCCTATAATTTCCTATAATAACAAAAAATTAAAAAATAAATAAACATGTCAAATTGCATAAAATCTGTAGCTTGCAGGCAAAAACCGACTTCAGATTTGAAATCAACACACTCAAATTGACTATAGAAAGGTCTTTTTATAAATACAACAAAATGAGTGTTCCCCAGAGTAATTAATAAAGAATATACATGAAAATCAAGAAGTAAAGTAGTTACCTTGGTTAGTTTTCTTTGTTTTCAATTGTCAATCACATATGACCTTACTTTTTGAATATAAATGGTACTATTGCACAAAATATTTAATTATATAATGCTCAAAATTACACATAAAAGCAGAATATATCCATAATTATCACAATCTCTTACAAATTTCTGTATATCCAATGAGAGTTGTTTGAAATTCGGTCAAACTTGTTGAATCGTTTCCTGTGAGAATAAAAGTTGAACTGGAAGCAAAATTGAATATTCTGTATAAACAAAAGAAAAGAGAATATTATGTCATTTGATAAACTATGCTTTGCTTGAGTAATCACAACATTATGACAATTAATTCACATTCATTAGGTTTTGTACTTCGAGGAGTTATAAGCAAATTGGAGAAAAGGAGATGCTTGGAGTGAAAATGTCACAATTCTCAAACTAGGAGTAATTCAAGGTTTGTTGACATTGCATAGTATAATTAAGTACTTAAAACTTATATACCCTTAAAATATGCGTTGTTAGCTAACATTTTTGTTTGCTACATTTATTGCTATACCATGGCAAGAATGTAGTTTAATTAAGTTTTGAACGTTAAATAAGTAAAATGTTGTTGTGAAATGTAAACAAGAGTACCTGTAGAGGCAGTGTTAAGTAGCTTAAGATTTTTTTCTCTCTGATATTTTGGCCTCCCTGAAGCAGTTGTTTAATACAGCCACAAAGTTGAACTCTCGAACATAAAACATTCCATCTTCATCATCTCTCAAAATGCCTTCAAGAAAAATAAGTAAATAGTAACATTTAAATTAAAAGTCATTCAGGGGGCAGAGAAAAAGAATAACTGTATAATAATTAGAGAAATCTATGTATCTGATAAAATTGTGAGAAACTGGAGAAAATGTTCCATAAAAACTTAAAAATATGTCAAGAGACAAATGTACCAACACAGGTAAGTCAAACAAGTGGCCACTGTTAAGAGAAAAATTCCACAGTAGATTAACTAATTTTGCAAGAGCAGATATATTGTCTTGTGCATCAAGTGCAAAAAAGTGGAGAAAAAAGAATATTTGTTAAAATGATTGGCCACAGGAGAATTAGGTTTACTTTAATACTTTCTTGTATAGCTGATAGAACTAAGCTAAAGCCAATGGTTCTTTTTAACTGAAAAAAAATACCCAAGGAAAAGTTTCCAAAAGGAATTGTCATCCATGCACATGCAAAAAGCTGGATGAATGAAGCAAAAATTGTTTGAACAAAATGTGGAATTTATTACTTGTCGAAATACAAAAGGAAAAAAAATATGCTTATCTATGACAAGTTTAAATACCACCCAGTAAAGTTGGTTGTTTGATTGATTTAGTGTTTTATGGCACAAGGCTGCAAGGCTATCTGTGCTAAACACCTGGTAAAAAGTTAAAATTAAAGTAATTTTAGTAAAATTCATAAATGGAAATTAAGGTAAAACAAAACAAAGTTTACAAAAAAACATAAATACCATAAAACCAATGTTTTCATCTAGTCAACAATGGTAAAATAAAAACTACAGTAACACAAGTTGAAAATGACTTTCTGTAGCATAATTGTAATTATCATAACTTGCAAGGAAGACCAACAAGTAAGTACAAAATCCACCATCAGTCACCTGAAATTGGCCTTTCCAGTTCTGGATCCAAGTTATTTGACATTATGGCCATTTTCAAAAGTAATAAAAATTTTAAAAGACATATAGTAAAATTTTAATAATAACTTGCCAGGATGACTAATGGGTACTTAAAACAGCAGCATTAGTCACCTGAAATTAGCCTTTCCAGTCCTGATTTCAATGTATTTAATGTTAAGGCCACTTTCTAATTTCAAATTGACTAGATGTACTTTGATTCTTAAAAGGGAATCACATTAAAAACTTAAATGGCATTAGAAAGATTAATGGCCTTTAAAAAAACTAAAAACATTACCAAGGTGGACAGTGTCACCATCACTGATAACACTGTCTAACATTATGGAGAAACCTTGGGACAAAACATGTTTAAAATGGTGCTGTCATTGAGAGTCATAAGGACGGCAAGAAAGTGAAAGTGGCTTATTGTGACCTGAGTCTTACACAGACTACACCACTGGTACATCAATTCCAGATAAAAGAAAACAACGAGTTAAAAAACTGCGACCAACATGTAGTCTAATTTGAAAAACTTCCTCTTTCCGATCTTTATGGAAGCAAGAGGGCCAAAGTCCAATATAGTGTTTCATTTGGAAAAGTTTGTTTTTGCATTGCTCACTCCAAGTCTACTGCCAACTGGCACAGAGCCCAGCCTTGAATACAGGACCATGTTCCATGTATGGAACAGGCACAGTGGTGATAGTACCAGAGCAGATAGATTTAGCTGCAGTGTTGGTGAGCTCATTCCAATGAATACCAACTTGGCCCGGTATCCATAAAAACTGGATAGATGTAGAGGTTAAAGATAAATGGACCAGTTGGTTTTAAATTTTGGCAAGAACAGGGTGTAAACTAAAGTTAATTATCTCCAGGGTCAGTAGAGAACTAAGTGAATCAGTATGAATAATGCAGTTTGAGTACTGCTTTGCTTCTATGTGATCCAGGGAAAGAGAAATGGTGCACAGTTCAGCAGTGAACACAGAAGCTGTAGAAGGGATTCTTCGTGCAACCACTGAATCACAACAAACCATGGTAAAGGCCACATAGTCACCTAATTTTGAACCATCTGTACAAAAAGGAATGGAAGGATGGTTCAAAAGATATTCAGCAAATACCAGACAGTATTTCCAATCAGAAGTGTCTGCTTTTCTCAGATGACTTAAAGACAGGTCACATTTGGGGACTGTAAAAGCCATGGTGGGATAAGCCGATCAGTGGATACAGCAACGTTATCCAAGAATAGACTCAATTCTGTGCCTGGATAGGAAGGCCAAAAGGAGCAATAGCAGATCATCTGTTTTGAAGAAGTATGGCCCACTGAGGAAGGAAAACACAACTCCAGGTAAGATGCTTTGGTAAGGAATGAAGTTTCAAAGCATACAGTAAACACAGTTGCAAATGTTGGAGGTGCGAAGAAGGTTCATAAGACTCTATGTATAAGCTTTGAACTGGAGAAGTGCAGAAAGCTCTAGTCAGAGCCAAAGTCCTTAATGATGAATGGGGACTAGCATCTTCAAGGCTAAGGGTCTGGCAGAGCCATGGACCAGTGATCCATAGTCAAGTTAAATCAAATAAGCTTTCTCTACACCAAATAATAGATACAAGATGACATTTTAGAAAGGCTCTCTGATTAACATTTCAAGTCAAATCAGGAGGTCCATAGTTGAGCGCTGTTGTCAGAACCAACACTGGGTGGGCAAGAGGTTGTTTGATTCAAGGAACCAAACAAGACAAGTATTAACTATCTTTTATAAGGTCTTACAAAGACTGAATGATAGTTTGAAGAGATCTTGAAATCCTTTCCAGGCTTAGAGAAAATTAGGACAATAGCCTGGGACCAGGCATTAGGAAAAACAATATCCTGTCAGATATGGTTAAAACAATCAGAAGAATAGCAAGAGAAGCAGGAGATAGATGGTGCAGCATTTTATAGTGTATATCATTAGATCCAACTGATATACTGCCAGACCAATGAAGGGCCAGTTTGAGTTCCATCAGTGTAAAGGGACAATTATAGTCACAGAGACATCTTGAAAGGAGAGAGGTGATTGCTCTGCCTGAGTCTTGATGACTAAGAAGGTGAAGGAAGAAGCAGAAGTGCTAGATACCCAGCAAAAGCTTTCACCTAGAGTATCAGCAATGCTCCAGGTATTAGCTACTTCCTGGCCATCAAAAACCAAGATTGAGAGGGAGACAATTATATTGCCCACTGACCTTTTGATTCTTGTGTGATATGACTTTGTAACTGATGGTAGAAGATCTGTTGGTTGTGAACTTAATCCAACATTTCTTCTGGCTTTGACGTCTTACACACTGAGCATGTGCAAGGGCCTGCTGGAAAGTGATGCAGTTCAAGAGTGTAAAATACCTACAGAAAGTATCCCAGGCCTATTTTTGAGCCTTTTGTGCCATGTAGGATTCCACCATAACGATGATATTGTGGAAAACGTGTTGAGGTTTTAGGAATACATTGAGAAGCTGCTTGTATAATACAGTCAGTTACTGCTGCCACACAGTCATCTACTGATGGCTTACAGAAGATTGCAGAATTAAGTTCTGTGAGAGAAGTAAAAGAGGGCCAGTTTGTGTGATTCAGTTTCCACTGGAGCACAAGGGTCTTGTGGCATTGACCACAGCCAGTAAATCTCAAAATTATAGGAAAATGATGGATTATTGTCAACCCTCTATGAAAAGTGAGAGAATAATGAAGGGGAGCAAACTGAGAGATCAACAGGAATAAAGGACTGAATAGGTGTATAAAAATAAGAAGAACCAATATTGACAAGAGAAAGATTGTGATCAGAAAGCATACGGTCTACAGCATGACTCCTCCTACCAATATCCTGTAGAATTAAAAAGGGAGACAGCAACTGTTCAATTGGAGTATCAAGATCCAATTGATCATGTCATTCCAGGCAATGGGTAGAGAGAACAAACAGTGATGGTATGACCCAAGGAAACAAGGACGGCTATGGCCTCCAAGAGTGTGTTGAGTGGCAAAGACAAAGTGGGGATATGCTGGTCAACCAACATTGCCACCCCTCCATGCACTTGTTCATCAAACAGCCTGTCATTTCTTTACAAAGAAAACTGCTGAAAGGTGACTGTAGCAGCAGGTTTCAAAAATGTTTCCTGTTAGGAACCACATACAGGATGGTAAGAAGCAATCAGTGTTCTGATGTCATCCAGATTAGAATATAAATATCAACAGTTCCGTGGCATCAAAGTCATTATTTTGGTATACCATATTGGTATGTGTAGGCAAATTAGGTTGAAAACCCTTCTGTTTATGACCACACCTTTTTTCCTTACTGTCGTCATTTGAGGGAGGCTCATCATCCTCCATGGATAGTGCCCTGGGTTGATTGGGCAGGTCTTTGCTGCTGGATGGGATTCCAATGACTGAGGACATGAACGAATGATCATTTTACATCCTGAAGTGGAAGAAGATGTATCCAAGGAAATGCTGGTACCCAGAACCAAAGGATGTGGATCTTGGGGCTTGTCGGAGTGTATGTAAGAGACAGAGATGGGTGTTGAAGTTGATTCATCAACTTTTTTAACCATTGAGGTTAAAAGACTCTTAATTTGTTTTGAGAACGATTCTTTTGAAGGCAGAGAGAGATCTGTTTGCACTCCCACTGTAGTTGTGAAACAAAGTGCAGCACCATACTTCTGAGATAATTTGGTGGACAGCAACTTTCAAGCCTCAGGTTAAGTCATATCTTGAATCATTTTCAAATGCTGCATCTTTTTTACTTCCAACCATTTATGGCAAGAACAAAAGTTGGATGGGTGAGAGCCATTGCAACTGACACAATAAGGTTCCGTTTCACAGTCACAGGTATCATGGTCCCAGCCACCTCAAAAAGCATACATCAGTAAGACATGACATGACATGACATCTTTGAGTGACCAAACTGCTGACACTGAAAACATCAAAGAGAGTTTGGAATGTATGGCCTTACCCTGCAATTAAGATAACCTGTCTTGATGGTAGCAGGTGGATGTGGTGATGTAAATGTCAGAACTTGGATACTGGTCAGTATCATAATTCCATCTTTGCGAGTGGAGATATGCCTCACTGCAAAAATTCCTTGAGCAGAGAAACCAGTGAAAACCTCCAACTTGGGGATGTTCTTAAAGTCTCTTTCAATGATAACTCTTTGTGATGAATTCAAAGTAGCATGAGGTGGTGCAACCTCAATTGGTATATCCCCATTTGCTTTTGAATACAAGAGGCATTCATTGTGTTGAAATGTAGATGTTTCCATCATTTTGTCACCAGATTGAAGCTTCTTTACTGACTTTGAAGAGAGTCAGCAAGTCCCTCTAATCCTTGCTGAATAAAAAGGGAGACATTTGCCCTAAAGAGAATGAGAACATTAGGTACAACAGGTGTTACAGATGTTGAATATTGCTGCTCAGAATATTCAAGATGTGGTTGTTTACCTATGAATTATTTTGCCACTATTTAAGTTTTGTTTTGGAGGATCCACAATAAAAAAGGGGAAATTTCAGTGCCCACTGACACCACCAACCATGGAGCCTTAAGAGAGGATTCACTACAATATCAAACAAACACACTGAAGCAATGCCAAGGTTTTGTGAACACCATACCCAAACACCAGCATCAGAAACAATGTCCACACCACCTGTCGAAAACATCCAACACTAGTACTTAGTTTACTGGACCAGCCAATTCACCCAAGGGGGCCACCCCAAGACCACCCGTCTCCAGGACTTCAAGGCCAAAGTGGTGTGTTTGGGTTGGACCTCTCAACCACTTGGATCCTCTCCTCCCTTTCATGGGTCACCATACCCAGCAAACACATGGGTAGATGTTTAGATACCAGAGGAGGTAAACAGAAATAACAGAGCCTTCCCTGGAAGGTCCCCTCACCATGTACAGGAATCAACACCGAGGGGAGCCAGTAAAGAATGTTATGGTTGAAGTTCAATCATGCAATGCTGATGTGAATGTGATTTCTACAGGCATGCTGTAATGACTAGAACTTAGTATCAACAAACACTTTTAGGAATTGATGAGAACAAAGAGAGTAAAATAGATGCAAGAATGGGGGAAAAAACAAGTCTTATGAAGAGAAGCAGCATGAGGGTTCTCACATCTGCATCTGAAGGGGTTGTAGTTTCTAGGAAGGAACTGAAAACCTACATTATTGTGAAATCCTTAAAAAAATGTGAAATTAATTTAAACATGGAAGATGGCAGAAAGAATAACTTTTCATGGACTGATGAAGCTCATGATGAAAAAGCCAATAACATTCTAACTGCAACTACCAACAATGAAGATGATGCATATGATGACTTACCCAGATAATTAGGAAGCATTATTCACATGAAGATGACAGTGAATTCAAATAATTTAAAACCATATGAAATTGATTACTGTGTTGTGTTTCTACATATTAGACAAGTCATTTTTACCTCACTTGTGGTATTTGCTGAATGTGCATTTGCACAATCATTAAATTGTAATCAATAAATTTATTAGGTGTTTCAGCCAAATATAACATTAATTTTTCTTGTCATATCTTATCCGCAACCATAATAGTAAAATATTGCAATTTTAAAGAACTAAATGCATTCTTTGGTAAGGGTGTTAATGTTACTGGTAGATATATATGTAACATGTTTATATGAAAAAAATGATTATTCTATTATTAAGATAATATGTCAGTTTAATGTTTACATTTTTGAAAATCAAAATTACATTTTGTTGTTAATTGTTTTCATTGCTATTGAGGTTCAGTGGACTCTTACTAAGTATGCATTTCAACCTCTCAAAAGTATTACTTGTGTAAAAATCAACCTCTAAATTACAGCTTAAGAAACTGTTCACAAAATTTCAACTTTTATACAAGTATATAGAGTAAATGGAATCCTTAATTTCAACAAGTTAGTTCATTTTATATGTTGTAACACAAATCAATTAAGCTGAACAGATGAGGATTAACAGAAAATAATAATGAAATATTTCAATTACTTAGATACTCTCTCTCCAACGCACGTACATACAGATATATAAATGGCCGTTATAATTTGAAACTAAATTTCGACTCTGGAAGAAGAGTGGTTGTTGTGATGAGTTTAAGACACTGGATGATTGGAATACTGAATATCAGAAACAATTAAAATATATTAACTGATTGTTTTATGTGAAATTAATTTACATTCATGTGAATTGATTGTATTGATTATGATCATTAAACATATGCAGTCCATATGGATCCAGGGTGTACTGAAAGGTGGATATATTAATATGTATTGATGAAGGTTAAAGAAACATGTAGTAAAGCTTGTGAGGATTCTTAGAGTTGTTTATACAACTTACATTTGCATAAAATTAGCTTGACTGTTATATACAGAAACATTTCAAATGTCATAAAATCAACTGAAAAAACAAGTTATTTCAAGGTCAAATGATTTACCTCTGCCATCCAGATTGGTAACAACCAAGAGAAAATGTTGTTGCTAGCAAACAGCAAGTAATCTTATTACCTCTTTAATTATGTACTTTCAGCATTATTAAAATAATATCCCTATTGTCATTATGTATTACAAAGGATAGAAATCTCATATGGTATAATCCTACTATTATCCACAATTAGATACAGTGTAACTATCTACTCAAAGAGTGTATGCCAATAACTGTCAAGTATTGTGAAAGACATTTTACTTCTCTTTAACAGTCTGATAATTATTATTACTACTGTCAGTTATTTTGGAAAATCATTACAAAAGAATCAACTTTATACTTTTAGCCAGAAGGATACTGACCTTCAGCCAAACCTTCCTTTCAATGTAATTACCTTTAACAACCTTTATCGTGTTTTGAGGATAGCCATAGTTTCTTCCAAGTTAAATTCCTTCTCTGATGATGTCTCTTCTTCATCCTCTACTAAAAGACTTTGTGGTTCAAATGGAAGAAGTTTGTGTGTTTCTACTCGAGTAGGAAAAGCTTCATTAGAGTCATATATGTCGCCTATGTCTTCTGGCAAAGGTTTACCTAGTGTTTCAGGAAGCCAAGTGTTAACAATACCACAAACAATTGCAAACAAACCCAGAACAGTATACTGAAGCAGAGGATATACGTCATCCTGTTCAGAAAGAGAAACAAATCGATAGTACTTAAAACAATACATACCTATATGTATGCTTTTAAAACACTCAGTGGCATCTTTAATGAAGGATAGTAAAAACTTTTAATAATTGAATAAGAAAATGAGTATTTGTTTTTTCACATATACTCTTACCAGAAGACCAACAAAAGGAGAAAGAATTCCTCCAATCCACGCAGCTGAAATGAGAATTCCAAAACCCAAGTTCCTGGGGGAAAAAGAGAAAGAAAATGTTAATACAATGTTACAGAAGTGTATTTCACTTGACACTTACTTTAATCATGCAAAAAAGATATGATTTACTAGTTATTTAGTGCAAGTATCCAATGAGGATTACAACATTATTACTATTTGTTACAAAATTATGAATTAATGCCACACTACAGAGTAAATCAAATTGTACTTACAGATGAAGAAATATCTGGTATCCATGGATAATTTCTAGGTAACTATAGTGAAATGCTGAGATTAAAATAAAATGAAACTTTGTAAAGAGTTAACAAGGTATTGAAATAAGGAATTTATAGAATACTTCATCCTTGTATTTGAGTCTAATGGTGTTGTTCATTCACATCAGGTTATGGCAAGTGAAAAGCCTAGGTTATACTTGTAACTTAAGAGACTGTAATTTAACATAACAAACTTGCATACACATTGTAAGACATTTTGTTTCTGAAAAAAATATTTCTGTATAAATAAGTACAAAGAATTTTGCATTTATAGCAGCAGAAATTAAACTATGAAAATGTTCTTAGAAAGTGGGGGTTTACAAAACCTCATAGATTACGGTATTCTTTATTAATCAAACCTCCACATCTCCAATCATACCAAGATAATGAGTTATGATTTACTGAGATATTTTTAGTTCTTTGAAATCGAAACTAGAACAACACTACTCTAGTAGTAAATAATAAATACATTAATCTAATCCTCTTACATGACAACACTTAATGTGTATAGTAGAATGATAAAGTGCGTATTTATATACATCTTACCAACCTAGCATAAATATTAAGTGATCACAGTAAAGTATAGATGTCTGATATACAGAAAGTATCAGATATGTAACCACCTGATTACTGTTGGCAACAGCTCAGCAGAATACACGTAGATCACAGAAAAAGAAGCTGCAACAGACATCTTTCCTGACAAAGCTAGTGCAACTTGAAAACCACTCATTTTCTCACCTACAGAAAGGTAAAACCAAGAAAAAAATTATATTATGACTGTGAGAAGATGGTGAAAAAGAATAATAAGTGATCAAAATTAGAAAACTATATTCATCAAAAAAAAGTTCTCAACATTCCTTATTCATTAAACTTGTTGAACTAAAAGAATATACACAAGCACTATGAAAAATTAACAGTTTCCTCGACTGAAAATGCACTGATAATACACAACTCTACCCTATTGTCTTCCCACATCAGCCAAAAATATTTGCATACCACTACCTTTCAAGCAATGCCCACTTAATTATATGTGACCTTACATGAATTGTGCTACTGCATAATGACATTATCATGAAATATTAAAACCTCCATCAAGAAAATGGTGTGTACTTTCATGCACTGAAAGTAAAATTGCCTCAAAGTTAAACAATACCTAAAATTCATACAGGAAAACTAAAGAGATTTAAAAAGGCCAATAGCACAAAAAAACTAAACATACAGTCAAGATGAACAGTGACATCACCACCAATGACACTGTCCAACATTAAATATATCCTCCCCCCCAAAAAAGAGTCTAAAATGATGACACCATCCACATTTAAAATTACGACAACTGAGATACGAGTGTCATACAGGCCACACATTGGCAAAGCAGTGTCACATAAAATAATGAGTTAAAAACTAATGCATAGTCTTGAAAGAACAACCTCCTTCCTCCAATCCTAGATGAAAAACCAACCAAAGTAGGGTAATAAGGAAAAGTTTGTTATAAAGGTTCTCATTCCATATCAATTGCCAACTGGTGGTAACTGGACCCTAATTCATTTTTATGGAGCAGGCACAGTTGTGACAGTGTCAAAGTAGATGGAATTACAAGCAGTGTCAGCAAGCTCATTTCCATCAATACCAATATGGCCAGATGTTCAGAAAACCTGGATAAAAATGGATGATAGAGAAAACCATATCAGCCATTTCTGAATGCAAGAGAACAGGTTGACAAATCACATTAATAGATTCCAGGGTCAGTAGTGAGCTACAATGGCCAGTATAAATTGTACAATGAGTACAATAATTAGCTTCTTTGTGATCCAAGGCAAGAGAAATGGCATACAAATTTAGTAAAGAACACAGAAACTGTCGAGAGGATAATGTAGGTAACCACAAGAAACCATGATAGAGCCAACAGAGTCACTGGATTTTGAAAAATCTGTAAAAACAGGAACAGAAGAATGTTCAAAAGATGTTTGGCAAAGAGAAGACGGTACTTCCATTTGGGACTGTTGGAGAGGGGACTGAGTTGTCACTGGATGCAAAGGTGGGGGAAAGAGTCAAAAGAAGGCACACTTTTGTCAACTCTTCCATCCAAAGAGGGTAAAAAAGACTTTCTACATAATGAGAGAGATTTTTTTAGAAATTTTCTAAACACTTCCAGATGGGTGGAAATAAAACATGGAGAGTTATGCTAATCAATGGACTCAGCAACATCAAAGAGTGATTGCCTCAATTTAGCCAGTTGTACCTGCATAAGAAGGTGAAATATAAGATTGACAGATCACTGATTTTCAAAGAGCAAGGCCCAAAAACAAAGAAAGGCTTAACCCCAGGTGAGATAATATGGTAAGGGTCAAAGTTTGATAGCATATACCAAACAATGTTGCAAATATCTGAGGTGAAAAGGAAATTCTTGGAACTCAGTGCACAGATTCTGGACTTGTAAGTCCAGAAATCCAAAATTTTCAAGGCAAAAGCTTTAGTTTAATCATAGTCCCATAGCTCAGTTTTGACTTTAGGAGGGCACTATAGATAAAGCATGTAACATCTCTTTTCTCTAAAATTAGAATAAGAAACGAAGCAGCTAGCATGATCAATACCCTAGAACATTTCAAACAAAGTTATATAATGTGAGGAATGCAAGTAAACTTACAGTCAAAGTTTACTCAAATGGACTTCGTCTCAATCTCCATGGAAAGTACATCACTCAGGATCATGGCACAAAGCCAGGTAGTGACAAAAATTAATGCAAGTAATTTTGGAGGACAAAATGATGAACCATTAGTTCAGGCCCACCCCAAAAAGTTGCTAACAGCAGTCTGAGGCTGCTTCTCAAGAAACCTCAGGTTGAATGACCGACATGAAATTTGAAAGTTGTTGATATAGAGATTGTTTGGAACAACAGGAGAAATTAATTCAATGATAGAACTGATCTTAATTCTGAAAAGACAGTCTTAGGAACTCCAGGTTCCTGTGTGAAGGAATTATATAAGGTCAATCCAACACAGATTTGAAAATACCTTCAGCCTACTAAAAACTTACATGTAAAAATAGCCATATGACCACACAAGCCACAGGAGTGAGGATCCTGTAAACTGCCACATCTCCACAGGTTTCTCACGGACAAATAAAAACAGAAACAAGGTGCTTTCTGTGTTCAAATTTTCCAGATGAATCAGAGAGTCCACTGTGTGGTACTGTTTATAAAACCCATATTAATGAGATAAAACTGTTTTATTCAAGGAACCAAAGAAGAATGACATTAACAATCCTCTACAAAACCTTATAGAGATAGTTAGTCAAAGCAAATGGATGATAATTAGAAGTAATCTTAGTATCCTTCCCATGCTTTGAAAAGCATCTGGTAAAACCCTCACCTTAAAATCTGGTTTAAAATAACAAGAGAAGAGCTAGAGAAGCAAGAGGGAGACAGCAAAACATCTTATTATGAATATCTTCAGATCTGACCACGACATTGGAAGATGAATAAAGGGCAAATTTAATTTTTGCCATCACAAATGGAAACTTTTAGTCATAAGGATGACACAAAAGTGTTGGAAAAATGAGTCATTCCATGTCAAATCATCCAGATTTTGGAAAATTTTCCAGGTGACCCCTCAGAATGCTTTAAAAAATTCAAATTTGCTCATCTACCCATATAATGAAAAACTGCCCAAGATTAGATCAATATCTCTAATAGTTTCTGATTTACAGCCCTGTAAAATTTAGTAAAGTTTTTTTTTAATTTTTGACAAATACATTTTCAGGCAACTTTGGCTGCTTAAAGCTGCAACAGTAATGGTGGTAGAAGGCTGAAATTTGCTACACTGACTGAATTTATCTTACAGAATTCAAAAATGATGTCACACTAATTTTATCTCTCTTACGATTTGCATAGTGAGGCAGTAAAATCACCTGAAAACCCAAAATCATAAAAAAAACATTGGTTTATTTTCGAAGCCACAGCTCTAAGACTTAATATAATGTAAAGCTGAATTGCATTTTCAAATTTTCTATAACATATCAGTTGATAAATCAGTAATTAGTGGAATTGAAATTCTATTAGATATTCTGCAAAGAAATGTAGTTGCATGCAACTTTTTATGATTTAGCTAAAAATAGCTCTATTTTAGGCCACAGTTTGACCATATCACCAGTCATTCAGCCTTTTCAGATTTTAACCATATATTCTTACATCTCTGAATATGATATACAAAAAAAATTGGGATGGTGTTCAACCTACTTTTTGAGTTACGTTTTTTAAAGTCTTCTGACCGTACGTTGTTTACTTAAAAAAAAAATCTTCAATTCAGGTGCGTTACTGTGTGCAAATATATCCATACAATTTTGAAATAATGTATGAATTCCATTGAAATATCCTAATCAGCCTTTATCATATATTCTTACATCTCTGAACATGGTCTTCACAACATTCAAGGTTGTGCAAAATAATAAATTATCAAAGTTTAAGTGTCTCTAATATGTACCATTGGACAAAGGACCACATTCAGGGCATTCAGTTCTTTCTTGTCAATCAGGAGTAAATCTTGGAACATTGTGTAAAGTTTGATCTACTTGAGTACTGTAAAAAATCCAAAAGTGTGGCAGGTATTAGGTTACATCATAGCTTTATTCCCCACTCTACCAACAAATTGTATATGAGCAGGCTCTCAGATGATGATGTGTACACAGTTGTAACTGTTGGTAGTAGCAGTGAAAGTGATGCTGCAGCAGCTCAAATAGGGTCTAATGATAGCAATGACAATTATCAGCCAGGGAAATATGTGGCATGCAGATACAATCATGAATGGTATGTGGGAAACATAAAAGATGCATCAGATAAAAATTCAGATGTGTTGGTGTCATTTATGAAAAAATCAAGAAACAAACTGTTCTCATGGCCTGCAAGGTCACAAAAAGATGAAAAGTGCACTTATCGTGCAAGGCAGTAGTGCTCGCCACTATGTTCTGAATCGAAGTGATCTCAGCATAGTCAAACTCAAATTTCAGATATTTATTCAAGCTGTTTATTTGCAACGTTTATTTGACGTTATTCAGGCTAATTTATCGCCAGAACAGTGTTTGAAACATTTAATTGTCACAATTATTGCAATTGGGTGTGACTATAATCTTTCTCGGTTATCCCCTGTTGTAGCACTGTGCTTTTTGCGTCTGATTTACCTTTGAATTTATTATATTATGAATCTTAAACTCAGCCATATCTGCGTAACTCTAATGCCAATAAACTTGTTCAGAAATGAATTAATTCTTTCTTCTTTATTGCAACTTCATCATTTAACATTGTGAAAGGCTGGTAAGAATATTTCAGTGGGATTCATAATATTCTGACAGACATTTTTCAAAACTGTATAAATATATTTGCAGAGAGTAACACACCTGAACTGAATTGTTTTTTCAATAAAAAACGTATGGTAAGAGGATACTTTAAAAAATTATTACTCAAAAAGTAGGTTAAACACTATCCTGATTTTTTGTAGATCATATTCAGAGATGTAAGAATATATGATAAAAATCAGAAAAGGCTGAATACCTGGTGACATGGTCAAACTGTGGTCTGAAGTAGGGCTATTTTTAGCTAAATCATAAAAAGTTGCATGCTATTTCCTTCTTTTTTTTTACAGAAGATCTAATACGATTTTAATTCCAACAATTGCGGATTTATCAACTGATAATAAAAAATTAAAAAAGAAAGTTCAGCTTTGTATTGTATGAAGTCTTAGAGCTATGGCTTATACATAAACCAATGTTTCTTATGATTTTAGGTTTTCAGGGGATTTTACTACCTCACTATGTAACTCCTAAGAGAGATAAACCTGATTTGAGACCACTTTAGAATTCTGTGAGATCAATTCAATTAATGTAGCAAATTTCAGCCTTTTACCATCATTACTCATGTAGCTTTAAGCAAAGTTGCCCAAAAATGAATTTGCCAAAAATAAAAAAAAATAACTAAATTTTGCAGGGCTGTAAATCAGAACCTATTTGAGATATTGATCTAATCTTTGGCAATTTTTCATTATATAGGTAGATGGGCACATGTGAATTTTTTCAAGGCATTCTGTGGGGGTCACCTGCAGCCCACTGTATGATTTGACATGGAATGACTCAAATGTAAAAAACATTTTCTGATGTCCTAAACACCAGCAATTTCTTGGCTATTGGAAATTAAGACAGGAACAGGTTGAAAGTACATTTCCCACTGGCCTTCTAAATCTGTCCTTGATAGTTTTAGAACTGGCAACAGAAGAGATACAATTGAACTTAATCCATGACTCCTTCTGGATTTGATATCCAATTAGCCAGGTGTGAACACAAGCCCACTGGAAAGCAATGCAGTTGGAAAGAGTGGGATACCTCTGAAAGATATCCCAGGCCCATTTCTGAGTCTTCCATGCCTACAAGCAGGTAGGAGTTCACAATGGAAAACATCTTGAGGTTTTATGGTTGAATGATCAACTTCCTGAACAATACAATAAGTTACTACCTATATGTAGTCATTGATAAATGGAGGACTAAAAACAGCAAGTCTGTGGGACACAAGTCAGGTAATACTGACTACAATCAACTTCTTTCAAAAGGATGGAAAAATAATTACTATCCAGTCATTATGAAATATGAAAAACCAATTGAAGGTGAACAAATAAGTAAACCAATAGCAGTAAAAGACTGATTAAGTGCAAGAAAACAGGTAAATAAAAAAATATTGCACTCTGAGAGCATACATTCCATAGAAGGGCTACTTCCCATCAATAATTGCACCATACTAAAAGGAATGGTATCTATTAAAATCTCCCAACAAGTAAAAGTGAGTTGTCAACTTTTCAATAAGATCACTCTGGTCTGATTGATCATGAACCTGTCCTGGTGGCAGGTAAAAAGAATACATAGGACATACTGAATGGCACAGAAATAGTGGGTATACACTGATCAACCAGCAGTACCACAATTCCATGGACTCATTCATAACATAATCAATCATTCCAGGATCAAGAAAACTGTCACAGCAGCAGCAAGTCTGAGATATCTTTCCTTTAAGAAAAACAAACATGATGACAGGAATTGATCAAGGCTTTAACATAATTCAATTAAGAATGAAAACCTATACAGTTTCACTGTTTTAAAATGGTCATTTTTACTTAGGAGGAGGAGAAGTATAAAGGGTTTAAACCATAAATGATGCAGTGAAGGATCATCATGTTCTTTGCCACCACAATGAGCACACAAAGAATCATAATAATATGCCTCAGAAAGTCAGAATCACTGTCAATGGATACACTTGAGAGTATCAGGAATATAGAGCCATTCCTTAAAGTTTAAATAACAGGTCTTGACAGTGGCAGGTAGATGTGGTGACATACACGTTAATATAAAAGTATTTGGAGGTGCATAATTAACCTTTACAAACTGTGATATACTGAGAACGTTCTTGCAATCCCTATAAACAATAACTTCTCATGTGGAAATAAATGTAGCATGGAGAGGAACCTCAATATATTCGTCCCTGATGTCCTTTGATTTCAGGAGAAATTCATTATGTTTTTTTGTAGATGTTTCCAAAAAGATGTCTCCATAATATAACTTTTTTACTGAATCTAGAGAGCTATCAATCCTCTCTAATCATTTGTAGATTAAAAACAACAAACAAATATTATCTTAAAATAGATCAGAGCAAAAATGCAAAATCAGAAAATAAGGTACAGACTGAAATGATAAATTCAGATCCAAGTTTCACATGCATAGTTGCTTTGAAATCAATGTGGTTTTCTTTATGTCTTTTGTTGTTGTTTTTCTCTACTGAAGGAGGGATACAGAAAAAATGGAAAATATTCAGTGGTCAGTGACAATCTATCATGGATCCATTACAATGCCAAACAATAACTGTAAAATTACACCACAGTTTTGTGGGAATTATACAGAAACACTAGTATCACACACAATATCCACAACACCTGTTGAAAATGCTCAACACTGGCATTTAGTTAACCTAGCCTAAGAGGTGTAGGTAAATGACCCTCAAAGATTCACCCCAAGACCAACTGCCTACAGGAATTCAAAGCTAAAGTCATGCTTTTTAGTGCCACTGATATAAATTGTCCATAATATCTCTCAACTACAAGGATCCAGTACTCCCATAGGATGCCATGCCTGGCAATTGCATGGGTGAGTGTTTCAATCCAAGAGGAGGTAAACTCCACATAAAGTACATTATAGTTATATAGTATTGGTCTATATGTAATTTCTGCACATCAACTCTACTAAAGAAATTCAAGCTGTAGGCAGATGTTGTAAGTGGAATGAATAACACATATTTTTTGTATAAGAAGTGATGCACATCATGCTGAAATTGTTTGAACTTTCTTTCTCACCACATTGGCACTCCTTTGTCCAGCCCCAGTGCAAACAGTGATTGTTTTTATGGTCCATCATCCTAGAAGATTGCAAATGGTATGTAGCAAGGATTTCCTTTGCTCTATTCAGCAAAGGGAAGGAGAATTCACACAAGGGAGACCTGGAGAAAATAATCAGCGATGACGTGAAAATCCACTTTTAGAGAAAAATATATATGTAAAATCAGCTGGTTTGGGTTGAGAAAATGTTTTATCCAGGAGTGAACAACATTTCTCAACCCAAACCAGCTGATTTTTACATACATATAGACCTGGAGAAAGTTCCCAGATCTCCAAGGGTCTTTCAGACCAGAAAGGTCTTTTATCGGAGACAGTACATTAAATAACCATGAAACATTATTTCTAAAAGTCAGCAAATGCAAACTTGATAAGTGTGAAGAATACTTTCTTGGCATTGGTCTGGATCAGACAAATAAGTAAAAATAGATATGTATATGCCACAAGAATACCCAAAATAATTTTGTAGAATACCCCATCTCACAATGGGTACAGGTAGAACCAAAGTGGATGGCATGAGCACTCTCCATTTCTCTGGCTTGATGCAATCATTGGGTAAGTAACATCAGTAATCTGGTTGAGTCCTACGAGGTAAAAGTGTGATATGATGAAAAAACAGGTGTACTCACATGTTTAAATAGGAAGTAAACTGGAAAATGGCAACTGAAGGAAGAAGATAATCTTCAAGAAATGAGACAGCCAAATTATGAAGAGAATGAGTAATGGAGGCATGTGGGAAAGATCGCCTTTCAGGCTGAAGTATCTTGTTGAACAGTAAAGATCCTCATCTTATACGGAATGGATAAAGTGGCCCAACTGATGGATAAATGTAATTATTTATCTACAAATCAAATGGTGAAGAGACAGATTCATTCAGTTGGCACTGAAGGCAAGAGGTATTTAGGAATGGAGGGGTTCCAAGGTACAGAGAGAAAGAGACAGGATTCCAAAAAAAGATGAAGTATGGGTTAAATAAAATTTTACATCTTCAACAGATCACAAAAGCTTGTTATGGTCAGAATAATCATACAGATGAGAAAGAAAATGAGTGAAGCACAAAACTACATAACAGGTTATGTTCTCCTCTCACCACTGGTATCAAAACATGGTTTTTGAGTTGTGTAATCAGCAAACCTACCATTGTGCTACTGGGGGATGAAATAGAAAGAAGAGAATAAAGAAAATGTGCTGTCACCTTTCCTATGGGCAGATGTTTTAGGAAGTGAGGACTGGCCTGGTCAGAAGAAAATATAAGAGCCATAGAAGAGTGTCAACAGGAGGAGGAAAAATATATTTAAAAAAGGATGGTACAAAGAGCAAGATATCAAAGGTCACATGTAAAAGCATAAAGCACAATAACTGAGGTTCCAGTCAGGCACAAGACTAAGGTAAAAGGGTCTGTGGAACAAGATGTAAAGGACAAATAAAGGAAACACCTTGTAGTACTTGGAGAGGCAAAATGCAGTGGATAAGACTTCCCCATAGTCAATAATGGTGGAGATTGACAAACCATGGCAGAAATTCAGGTAAATAATGTGGAAAGATGGAACAGACTAGGTTGACAATGAAAAATGTGGTAACAAAGAGACCAATAACAATATACATGCTACTTGTGTTATTACACAGATAAGGTGGAAGGGTGAAAAGAATGGGATAAAAGAAAGGCTACTCAACAAGAATGTTCTGCTCAACAGAAGATGAACCAGACATAATGCAAATATGAAGATGGAGGAGTGTTACCTGTTGATGTAAAATTGAAGCAGTAGAGAGCGGAGATTTAGTTTCGTTTAAGGAACAAGAGAAACCATGGTTGAGCTGAAAGATTTGCCACCAATAAAAACTGATAAGGCATTAACCCAAGGTTGGAGGTTAAGAGGACAATATACAGAAAAAGATGAGACTAGTCCTTGCTGAAAACACTAACAGCAAAAGCTGAGGACTGAGAAACAAAAGACCCTAAGAGGGGAAATTTGTCAATGAGATGGGAAACAAATACATCAATCTGCACTGTACTGAGTTGAGAGCTAATCCAGAGGGCAAAAAGACCATTCCACAGCCACAATGCAGTCTTTTTAAGAAAGACAGACCAGTACTAGGTTTAGAGCTCCTGGCACACAGTGCATGATGAGTAATCATATGAATCTTAATATAATATTGAATAGGCCAAAAATAGATGGTCCAAAATCAGAAAGCAAATATTATTTGTGCAACCTCTCAGTTCTCCTAAATACTTTCCAAATGTCTCTTTTCCTTAATACTTTATAATTTTTTTTGTTATTTTCTCTATCCTAACTAAGTGGGGTCTGTTACTTTGGCCAACCTCATAATGACTATAAAAAATTAGGGAATAAGTATAAATTATAACAATTTCTCATTGCATTATGAATTTATTCATATTTGTCTAGTCATACCTAGCTAACAATGCAGAAGTTTGCAATAACAAGGCTCATGTGCACTCAAGTTACCAAATCCATGTACATAAAAATTGCTTTACAAAATGAGCTGTCTTGGCTGTTTTTTGTGTAAAATACAGAAATGTTTCATTTATAACACATTATATTTGTATATAGATTATTACTATTTACAAATAACTTCTTAAAGTTACCCACTTGAAACTCAAATCTTTCTCAGAATGATTAGTATTCGTATTAATACTTTCACTGATAAGCAGAGAATAATGTTTCAACTTTCTTGGTCATCTTCAGGTTAACAAAGAAAGAGTTTATCAATACCAGCTGTTCTAAGATACATTGTCTGCTTCTTGTTGAGGGAACTTGGTCATTCACACCATAGACAAAATCACGTGTGCATAAGGGTTTCCAAAAATGGAAAGAGGTGGGAGGAGTCACTGAGTGGGATTGAGTACATGAACAAAATCTCGGTAAGAGAAAAGATAAAATGTTCCTAATTTATATTGTGCCTTGCCAGTGTTAGTAAATTGACTGCTTAATTTGTATAAAACTATAGACTTGGTAACTGAATGTAAAAAAACATAATTTGAACCAATGCTGCATTCAACATGATAGATGTAACAAAAATTGATATTTAGGCATATTATTTTAATATTTATTTTTAAATTAAAAATACATAATATAAAAATTTGGAGTATAATCTACAATTTGATAACAAACTCATTGAAATAAATTCATAAAAAAGTAGTCCAATCAAATTTTGAATTTAAGTCTAAATTTAGCCCATCATGATAGGGTTTAAAGGCTAAAACATAAAACTTGATGAAGCAATGTGTCAAAATACACAACACACAAATAATGACACTTTAATTTTTTTAACAGAATCAATAGTCATACCCTATGAAAATAATAAATCACAATTAAAAAAATGCAGCTTTTAGAGTTACAAGTACTTTTCAATTAATTTTTTTATAATTTGGGACACATCTTACTTATTTTGTGTATAAAAAACCACAAAAAGGACCCAAATTCCGTTTTCAAATCTACTGTTGTACTTAGGGCAAAATAAAGATGTTTGCATCAAACCATAAGGATTTCAAACATACAAGTTTTTGTTAAATGATGCATTCTCTTGCTTAACAAATGTTTTCATAACAATCATTAACATTAAAGTTTAAACAATGAAATTACAACCTCAAAAGAATAATTTAAAAGAAAGGTTCTTACCAGTTGAGAGAATTTGTATGATGATACAACTGAAACCACCAAAAATCAAGAAACTGCACAGAGACCAACGTCTTCCAAGCCGATCCAACAGACAAGTTGTTATTGGAATACTTGGCAATTCAATAAATCCTGAGAGAGTAGTATTGAGATATATATTACCTGAGAGGGTCCCAGCTGCTAGAGTAAGAGCATAGTATAATAAACTGTTGATACACCTACAGAAGAGAAATGCAAAGTTATTGAGTAGAGCAACATTAATAATAGCTAAATTATTTTTACTTGTTACAATGTTTAATGTAAGAAAGTGAATAAAAGCCTTGGTAAGGTCACTTATTTTCTGTGTAAATATATAATGGACTTTACTGATATATTTAGGGAACTTTTGTTTTTGTATTACTTGAATAATTATTAGAAATCTTGTAAACAACAAGGCTATAGATTCACAAGCAATTTGGTGCACAAACAGTTTAGAAAAATACATTAAAAAACATTGATGAACATCATTCAGTTATTTTGTGTTGATATATAAAACATTAAAGGTTAAGCAAATATTCACTATAATGGGCATATGACTAACATTACCAAACAAATCTAATAATGTCTTGCAACCTTACACAACAAAAACAAATCTAATCATTATTAGTATTGTTAAACAATGATAAGAAATCTTATCATGACTAACATTGTTAAGCAACAACTCCAGTGTAGACTAATATTACTAAGTAACAATGATAATACCACTCAAGAATGTTATAAACTCCAATCCAGGCAAACAATATTAAGAAAGGAAGACCACTTAGAGAAAGAACTTCCACAAACCTCTATCACTTCAAACCAATCACTAAAATTTTGCAATTAATTAAACATACACAGAAAGCAACACAGTGCAATAAAATAAGTTTGAAGTAACAGCTTCTATGAAAATAAGTTGTTTTGAAATTTCAAGACAGACATTTCACATAGTTGAAATCCTTAGTGTGTAAATTTTGATGTACTAGATGTGATAAAGAACAATTTGAACATCTGTGAAAGAGTATCATATAAATGAGAGCGGTATTGTTTGATTTGTATTCTACTGTTTTGATTTGTGTTCTCACAAAGTTGTCAATATTATATCAGAGAATTGAAGCATTACAATTTAAGGTTCTTTTAATGATAAAAAGAAAGTATTTTAGGAATTATAGTGGTACTGTTTCATTTGTACACTACTGTACTGTTTTTGTGTTCTCACTAACTTGTCAAAATTACATCAGAGATTTGAACAGTTGTCAATGTGCAAACAAGTTAACATGATTATGTTTTGGCACCATGAAAATGATTAATCAAGCAGACAAATTGATTAAATACTGTCAAAAGTACTTGCTGTAAAATATACTAGAATTGTCCACTTCTTTGAATGGATCACTATGACAAGTTTTTCTCATAAGCACAAGAGGTTTTTCAAATAATATCAGTTCAGACTTTGCAAAGAACAGAGCTCAATGTTCCTTGAAAAAACAATTTGAAATTTGTAAGGTGATATTTTTAACATCAGAATATAAAAAGGCTATAGGGCAAACAGAGAAGGAGATAAATGGCAAATTTTTAGTTAAATTTTGTTGTTAGGCTAATACAAGCATGTTAAGGTTAATCCACTTAACAATTATCAGTTATAAAATTTATATATACTGTTTGATCCACTTCTACTGCAACTTGTTCACACTTAGTTATTGCACTTGTTTTGACAAACAATTGTACAATAACTTGTGGTTAATTTATTTTCCTTTTTACATTGCATTCCTTCATTACTTTCACTAAACATTAACGATGGCACAGTGAAAAAACTGTCAGAAAGTGTTAACAACAGGAAGCTTCAACTTCAGTCTTCTGAACAAAAACTTAATCATCCTTAGGTACAATGAAAAAGGTAGTAACAAGAGAGAAGGAATTTTGTTATTTCCAAAATATTGACTACATTGCAGAACTTTTCCACACGAACACTATCATGAATAAACAGCATATGGACTAAAATGACTTATTGAAAATTATTGTTCAGAAATTTCTTCTTCAACAAAGAAAAGACCCTACATTGTATCATGATGCTGAACCACATCTGAAAGACAGATTTACTTAAGAGTTGATCGAAATCAGATTACGGTGTAAAATTAGAAGCCTAAACTGTGAACAGCAAGTACTTAAAGTTCTATGAGCTAAAGAATCAAGTGAAATGATGTACAAGAGATTCAGAAGAACCTCATTCAATTAGGAGTCCATGATTTCTACTTTACAAGAAGCTGGTCAATGACGAGAAAAATAGATAAAAAATTTCATGCAAAATATACAGGAAGAGAAAGAAGAAAACAACTATCAGTCTTTACCTCATTACTACTCTGGTTTCAGAGGCTGAAGTCACTGACAATCAAAATAAGATAATATATGAAAGGCCTCTGCAAAGTATGTCATATGAGACTCAATTACAACATAAGTTTAAAGTATACTATTGTTATACCTGTCATCACCTGAATCATACTGCCAAATACTGTTATTTACCATAGCATGACTAAAGATAAAAATCTAAAATCTTTCATAACTTTAGATTCTATCTTTATTAGAGCTTTGAACGCCCTCAATAATGAGTTTATTAATAAGCCAAATTATTTACAAAAAGTGATATTCAAGTGTCCACTTATAGAAGTAACAATACCACTGACATATTGTGCCGACTCTGGATCTGAGGTAACTATCATTACTGATCATGTTTCTAAAAATGTTTCAAAGACCAATAACTATTTGATTGCAATTGGATTACTTTGCTGGTAACTCATGGCATTAATATCCCAATAAAAGGGATCATAGTATCTGACATCGCTTGGAATGGTAAGCAATTTGAAAATTCTGATGCTCTCATAACTGTAGATCCAATTAGCAATGATATGTGGGACAAAGTCATAAAACACTGACAACGTATTATGATGTTTTTAGTCACCATAACTTTGATATAGGTTCTTCTGCTATTGTTCAAAACAATATTAAGACCCCAAATGTGTACCTCATCATACCAAAGATGAAGTGAAATAAGTCATCAAGAGTGATTAAATGTTGGGGTAGTAAAAATGTTGGTTCAACATCTCTGCTTCCCAAATGGTATGTGTGCAAAAAGATAAGTGATCTTAAAATATGCCTCAACTATAAAGCTCTTAACTGTATCATCAAAGCTGCTTTTCCTTTAACTAATACTGAGGACTGTATAAACTAATTTTCAGAAACAAAGTTTTTGCTTCTTCAGATTTGACCAAGGGTTACAAGCAGATTAAAATAAACCCAGAAGAAACACATGAATAGCATTTAAAACATTAGGTTCACTGTCAAAATATACAAGATAACTATTTGGACTTCTAACAGCCAGCAACATTCTTTCATTTATTGCATTAGTTTTATTAATATATCCCTGGAAGATGTAATCTTCTACTTCAGGGACATTTTGGTCTACAGCAGCTTCAATTATGAGATGTTGCAGTGTCTAGAATTTGTATTTGAAAAGTTACATCAATTTGGTATGAAACTACAGTCTTCAAAATGTCACCTTTCAAAGGTCAGATTACATTTATTGAATTCACTATTTCATCCAAAGGGATAGTGAGAAATAAAAAAATATTATGACAGTACAAGAATTCTCATAGGCAATGCAACTTTAAGCCACTTCCTTGGTTCAGTAAGTTGCTTCAAGAAATTCAATAAAGGTTTTGTTATGTCATATTATTTCTGATAAAAAGGTAAAGATCAAGCACAAGGTAAAGCAAGATGTTTGGGAACAAAAGTGAATTTAAAATTGTCAGGATGCACTGATAAGTTAAAGTTGTGTTGATAATTGTACCTCTTCTACAGTTTCCTTATTTTAACAAACCATTTTATGAACAAACAGATACAAGTATTGACAAGTTTGGAGACAATTTTATTAAATAGAAAAAAGAAAGAAAACTGTTGTAGCAAACACTAGTTACAGACTGAAAATAGATGAAGAACCATGACAGTTTTGGCATTGTTGCACTGTGTGATAACCAAAATGTTTTGAGAATTATCTGTATGACACACAACAACCCTTTACTATAACCTTTTCATTGAATGATGACAGCAACACAAACAACCAGCAATATGGAAAAACTTGCTATTTTCAATTTTTGGATTGGTTATAAGTCTGGTAAAACCAATTTCACACCTAAAGCCCCCAGCCACAACCCAGTATTTGAAATTATTCAAAAGGAAACTATAATTTATACTACTAACACACACACACACTTAACCAGATAAATCTGTATCCTAAATCTTTTTAGAATTATAAGATTGTATTGTACAATGTGTCATATTATAATGAGAGGTTCACATTGGCACTCGGGAGTTACATAAATCTTTTACAGAAAGATGATCTTATGTATCCAATTTAATCAAATGTTTGCAGCAGGAAGGGATTCAAATGAAAATGTAACTAAAACAATGGAACCAACTTCAACTTATCAACAGTCTATTATGTAGGGAAATTAACAGAGAGTAAAGAAACTCATTGCAGTTGTTGTTACGATATTGAGGACCATAATTTTGGAACAAATGCAAACTATGTCTTCACATAAAGGTGTAGACATGACAGTCTACACATTATTAGACCCAGGTACCATTGGTTTATGTTGTTTCAAAACATTGAACAGTTTGTTCAAACTTGCAATTGCTGTAATGTTGCTGAGGGGCTGTTACCAAGAGTTAAGACAAAAATGCAACAATTTTAAACAAATCAATAGTTTAATACAGTAGCTACTGATTTTACAGTCCTTGAAATGTTATCATTGGGATTAGATAACATATTCATGATGACATGTTTTCTCAAAATACACTTTCCCTATTCCAAAAAACAATTAAACAGTGAAGACCATTGTCAAAATTCTTGTTATGAATGGTTCAACCAGCAAGGGATTCTGACTAGATTACATAGTGATCATGGTAAGATTTTTAAAAGAACATTATTGAAAAGTTATGTACAGTATGTGGCATTTCAAAATTTAAAACAAAACCATATCATCCACAAGGAATTATCCAGTGTGAAAGATTTAATTAGGCCATGCATAACTTCCTATGCAAATCAAATGCAGCACAAAAGTTTAAATGGCCTGTTTCAGATTCATCAACAAATTTACAAAAGAAAATCAGTTCATCTGATGATGAGAATATAATCACCATTATGAAATCAATGACCACACTGGAAGGTGGAATTTGTGCAGAGAAACTGACATAGCTAGGAATCATAGTCTTTCAAGCTTCCAATGTCTAACATAGCAACAACAATCCTTATTTTACAAGAATCACAAAGAAGCTATTTGTGCGCTGAATAAGATATTGTGAGATTCATTTGAATGTGTAAGAGGATAGTAGTCCAGAATGGATTAGCATAAATACCTACGTTCTTAATTCTATTCTTACACTTTCTCAACTTGGGTTTAACTCGTGGATACATTATCCCATTACAACAATTATGTAAATTTTCTTAATGTTTGTCCACTTCCTGCTGTTGTCATATAAAATTTGCTGTTAAAACAGTGTGGTATAACTTTGTCTAATCAGCATTTACTAACATGCCTGTGACACAAGACAAATCACCCACATCATTCATTTAGTCACAACATTTTACTGGGAACATAAAATTTTAAGGATAAATATATAGTCTGAAACTGACAAGAAAAGTATGTTGTAGTAATTGACAGGGAACTAACTTAATTTGGTGAGTGATTGTTTATTATTGATACATTTTCAATATAATTAGGCATTAAAATAATTAACTAAGAATATTATTCAAAAATAAACAAATTTAAATTAGTTTTAAATAAATCTAGAAAATTTTGACACATTAAAAATTATTTCAAAGCTCCACCAAAAATTTTTAGTGGGTTTTCAACCCACCAATTAGGAACAACAATTTTAGTTCAGAAACAACAAAAAGCTTGCTTGGTCATTAATTTTTGTAAAGGGTTTTACATATGACCATTACATGATAGCAAAAACTCTCAATAATAATAATAACTTATAACTGCATAAGTATTAAAAATTAAAACTATAAAATATAAATCAACTTTTGCAGTTTTTAACCTCTTTTTCAAGTATTTCTCGTCTATGATTAAGAATTTAAGATTTTTCTTCTTTTTACCAGGAAAACATCTGTATTCCAAGTTGTTTTCTTAAAATTTTGTGTCTAAACAAAACTGAAGCTCCATGTGTTTTTTTTTCATCTCTGTTAGGTTCCCGCAAGTTCCAGTTCTCTGGCAAACGATGAGCAGTACCATTTCCTTCTGCAATTAACTGCAATATTCTTTTGGCTTCAAGAGCATGACCTTGAATAACAAGCCAACGTGGACTTTCTGGAATAAAACTGGAAGCAAAGAAATATTATTTTTTAATGCCGATGGAATGTGTGTAGAGTTGCAGTATTCTCTAAAATTACATGTGAAGTCTCAAAACATTTAACCAAATCATGGAATCTTAGCCAAACAGAACTACATTATATGTATACAAATGACAGCTGGAGAAAACAAATAACAGTATTTATATTGTTTTATTACAAACTACAGTTTTTACATTGAGGAAAAGTATTTTCATAACAGACAGGTATGGTGTTCAGAACACTCAGACAATCATTTTCAAGGACACTAGTTTTATCAGTAAAGATGTTATGACATAAATCAACACAATTTAAATACCAAAGTTTTCACCATTAAAACATGTGTACTCAAAAATGATTTCACCAGTGTTCTAAACATCATACCTGCATGTGACAGAGTACGGTAAAAATTAATTTGTAACAAATGATACTTTTAATCAATAAGTAAATTCAAAATTAAACTATCTGGTTTTAGTGTGTTTTTTAAACATAATTCATTTGCAAGAACTACATCAGAAAGCAGTATCTGTATAGGATTCCATAGTATGTTCTGAAATGCAATATATGTGATATATTTTCTTGTGAAGCTGAAAGTAAAAAAAAACTTCACTTATTGCATTTTTGTATTATAACTGTTGACAGAGAAGTTGAATATTAAAATATAAGATGACAGACTGTACCCACTTAGCTTTCGAAAGAACACACCACAGCCAAAATGACTTACTATAGGATGCTTTACAGAATGATATATACATGGAACAGGCTCTCTTGGTTCGAATAACTTTTGATTTAAAAATAATAATAATATTCTGCCTGATTCATTAATCACAAATGCAGTTTAATTGGTTATTTACTAAAATGTAATTTAAATACCTCTGTGACATTTGCAGTAATAATTGAGAAATACCTTTCCACAATGAAATTTAACAAAAGTTTTGAATACCTCAGTGACATTATGTGTAAGTTAATTGCATATGCATTGTTAAATTAAAAATGAATATATTACCAACATATGAAGGAAATATTGTTTTTCAGTAGAAATAAAGAAACATCAGGCCACTAAATATCTATCAATAGTACACATATAGAATACTTTGTCTATATTTATCTTTTCATATTTTATAAAGCCAGATTAGTTAATCATGTAAAAAATTTTATGATAACACTTACAAAAAGGGAATGATAAGAACTAGTCCCCAGAGAGCACACACAGCAGAATATTGCCTCCAGTTAGGAATGAGAAAAGCAATAAATGCATGAAATCCAATTCCAAGAGAAAAGAAAACCTGAACCCATGTTCCACAAAAAGCCCGCCTATTTGTACCTATCATTTCTGTAAACCAGACATAACTTATCATTCCAATTCCTCCTTGATTCACACCTGCCATAAAGCGACATATGGAGTGCAGCTGTATATTTGGTACAAAACCTCCAAAGGTACTGAATGTAAGAAGTCCCACATGGGTCAAGAGCATTGTTTTGTAACGTCCTATCTTGTCAGATACCTGTCCAAACAACCACGCTCCTATAAGCAATCCTGCCATGAAAACTGACTGGACAGCTTTAACTTGATATGCTTGTGAGCAGATGAGGTCCCACTATGAATATGATGGTTAAAAAGAAAAAATTAACATCAGTATGTCGTTTTAAAATGTACTAAATTATTACACATATTCTGAATTATAATATAATACTACTGCACATATTAAATATTCTTTTATATCTAACAAACTTTATATAAATTCCTTGTTTTCACTAATTGCAAAAGCAAGGCCATTCAACAATTAATTAAATGACATGTATACTTTACTCCAACTGAATTGCATCTTACGGTGGAAATGACTCAACCCTAAAATAGAATGTATTACTTACAGCATAACACATTCTATAATTATTCTGCATTGTAGGCGTAAATTAATATTGTAACATAAACAAATAAAGCTCTCAAAAATATTTTGAAGTTTACCTCAGTGGCCATAGATGTAAATTCTGAAGTATAAACTAATCTCTTGCAAGATTCTGGTTTATCGTCTAAGAAACATGTGTTGTTAAAAGCTTCTCCTGTCTGACCATAGCACACAAAAGTTGGTAATGCACCAGTAAATATTATTTGTAGAATCTGACCACTCGTGTACATGCCTCCAATCATTCCAGTGAAGAGAAAGTACTTCTTCTGTTGCCATCCAAATTCTCCAATAGCTTCAAACACTTCATCAACATCCATAATTCTCAGTTATTTTTAAGTCAATGGGTAAAATTTTTGCTTGCTCATGAAAATATGTCAGGGTTGTATCAACAGGTCAAAGCTTTGTTTCATCAATTAAAATCAAGTGTTTTAGACCAGTATTAATTCAAAGTCTAATCACACAAAATAAATTATTCCTAAACTAAAAGAAGCAGATAACCCTCTAGTAGCTTTGCACAAAATTCGAAACTAAACAAACCAAACCTAAATATTCCTATATTTCATACTTTGTCACTTGCCAATATCACAACTCATAGAATACTTCATTTTGTTTTTCATGCAGCATTCAGAAACATGTTTATCATGTTTTGGTTTTACAAATAACATAGCTTATTTTATTAACTGTAATTTTCACTAATATGTCAGTACTTTTACAACGTCACTATCGTTAATGTTGAAATGTAATAAATAAAACTTCTTTAAGGTTATCCAAATTATAGAAAATTGTTATCACAAAGTAATATCACGAAAATATTTAAAATTTAAGAAAATACAAACTCATTCAGTAGTCAATGTTATAATATAAAAACCTGAACTTGTACTCTTAAGTATAGTTGGTTTTTAAACATTACATTAATTTATTACACTGTAATTTACAGTTAACTGGACAACACATATAGATACAACAAGCTCTATGACTATTAACAAATTATCACAATTATGAAGCCATAACACCTTTTTACTTTCTTCTGGGAATAAATTTTACAATCAAAATAATACTACAAAATTTAACAAAACTAAAAAAAAACTTTTTCTAACACTTTCTTTCGTTACGTGTCACGTTTGTCAACCAGTCAGATATTTTAGCACTCTCTAGGTAATATTGATACCACCTTATATTTTTAGAAATTGGCATATGTTAGGTTCGATATAATGGGATATTATGCCAAATGTAATTTTTAAAATAGTTTTTTACTAATTGACAAATATTTATGGCAGTAAAAGTATTGAAATATAGCATAAACGTTCAAACGATTGTGAAGAAGAAGATAAAAAACGAATACTCATTAAGACATAATATTCCCAATTGGCCAAAATTTACTCGGCCTCAGCAGATAGCCTGATGTGGCTTTGCTATCAGAAAACACACAACACCAAATGTTACTTCCATTCTGCTGGGAAAATACATGCAAAGCAATTTGAATTAATCACGTATAAACTATCCATCATCGTTTTTAGTCGAATGTGATAGAAAGAGTATCATTTTTTGTTGTTTAGAATTAAGCACAAAGCTACGCAATGGGCTATCTGTTCTCTGCCCACCACGGGTATCGAAACCCGGATTTTAGCGTGTAAGTCCGCAGACATACCGCTGAGCCACTGGGGGCAGAAAGAGTAACAAAAGGAAAATATATGCATATCTTGTGAAAATAATAAAAGTTGGAACGCTCATTTACATAACATAACTTTTGCGATAAGATGTTTCATTCGTGAATCAATGATTTTTATATAAGCAGCCTGTTCGAAACACGAAATTTCCTTGCTTTAGATCGCCTTACTGGACACCCAACAAAATCCAAAACTTCTGAAGATGTCATTTACTGTGAAACTAACTACCAAAAATGCTGTCGAAAGTAAAGTGTTAAACATATAAGCAAAACAGTACAGTTGTTTTTTATTAAGTGATGTGGTTTTATTGAAAATCTACTATTTAGCCTTTGCAGTAAAACAATCTACTGCTAAGTTTATTCCATAATAACTTAAATTGGAAAATGTGAGCTCGTAAAAAAATGTCCGTTATATTATTAAAACGTAAATGCTTCCACTTACTGAACTGTGGAACTTGCTTCAGTTAACTTTGGCTCATTTTGATATCATTTAATTATCTTTATTTAAAGACAGCCCGGCATGGCCAATCGTGTTGAGGAGTTCGACTGGTATTCCGAGGCTCGAATCACGGTTGGACCAAACATGCTCGACCTCTCAGCTGTGGAGCGTTATAATCTGACAATTTATTACCACTATTCATTAATAAATGCGTAGCTCAAGAGTTGGCGGTGTGTGGTGTTGACTAATCGCTTTCTGTCTGGTATTACACTGCTGAATTAGCAACGGCTAGCGCAGATGGAACTCCAGTAGCTTTGAGCGAAATTAAAAAACACACAAAGAAAACAAACATTTCAAGGTGAATATAAAGTTATTTTCGTGTTTGTGTTTTTTTTCTTATAACAAATCCACATCAGACTATATGCTCACCCCACCAATGGGAATCGAACCGACGATTTTAGCGTTGTAAATCCAGAAACATACCACTGTACTAGCGGGAGGGGATGAAGTTATTTTCATTCAAACACTTAACAAATAATGAAACTTTAATATAATTAATTAAAATTATTTTCAATATCATAGATTTGCAGTCACTGACAAATTGCAGATAAGCAGTGTTGAAAATAACAAAAACTATGACATTACAGAAGTTAATATCGTCTTTTAAGATTGATCGCACTTTTGAATTGTACAATTCCACAATAATCTTGAGACTTATGTTAACTACTGATATTAAAAACTTTTAGAAAACGAACATCAATTTTGCACGAGTTATAGAGTGGTATTTGATGGTAACATGGTTTTTACTTTTATGCAGCATTATAACACTTATTTTGAACTTATTCTTCGTTCTTGGTTTGATCTGAATTTTGCACAAAGCTACACAAAAACTCTTTGAGCTAACTGTCACTAATTAAGCAGTTTAAGACAAGAGGGAAGGCAGCTTGCCATCACTATCTCTTGGGGTACTCTTTTACCAACTAATTGTGGAATTAACCGTAACATCATAACGCCCTCATGGCTGAAAAGGAGAGCATGTTTGGTGTAACGTGGATTCGAATCCGCGACCCTCAAAGTACGAATCGAATGCCTTAACCACCTGGCTATACCGAGCCTCACACAAACTCTGTATTCAGACTAAAAACCAGACACATCTCAATATCTAAGTGGCATATAAAAAATGTTTATTTTGTGTATTATATTTTGCCCAGTCTCATTATTTCATTTAAAATTAATTCAACTTGCAACAGTTTTAGCAATACCATTTAATAGATGTCTTCTTTGAATATTTTGTAGAGAACATTTATCCAGCTCTTATTAAGTTTGTCTGGTATACAACTGTGATTATGCCACATCACGTTACAAAGACTGTGAATTTTGTTATTCATTTTATGTATAGTCTTACATTTATTTCATTTTACGTCAGTCTAGTCGATAAGAATCTTTGTATTACTCCATAACTGAAACTTTACCAAACCTCCAGTTATAAACCTCATCCAGCATTAATTAATTTTACCTATAATTAACACTTATTACAGCAGTAATAAATGAACAATATTTACTGATCATAGTGGAAAATTTTTCATAAGAGCAATTATATATATTTATATATATATATAAAGTATCTTTCATATTCTAGCCTTTCCACCAATACTTTTAATTCTAAAAATAAACAGCAAACAGAGCTACGGATGTCCCTCCTAAAATACTTCCATAACACTAAGACTCCACAAGTCAAGTCTTTTTGTTTCAATATTTTGTAAAAGTTGCTAGTCTAACTATTATTTATGTAATGTTTGAAACATAAAAACCACAGTATGCTTAATAATTCTTTTTGTTTACGAAACAATTAAAGTTACGCATTATTGTTGAAAAATATTTAAAAACTGAACCGAAAACATTTATTTGTCTCATAACACTTGAATACAACGATATATATATATATATATAAGAAATATAAAATATATTATATATCAGAGCTACGTTATGTAATTGAAATAAAGATGGTTGGCAATTGCCCTGATGCTTTGGTTAAATAACTTTGGGAAAAAGAAGAGAAAATGTACAAGTGTTTTAATCATCTTTCGGGCCGTAATGTTAAAGCGGAACGTTATACTTGCTTAACTCAAGGGCTTATACGTTTGTGAATAAAATTATTATACTGTGTATGATATATTTATTTAAATAAGAACAAAAACAGACATTCAAAATATACATAAAATATTTATCAAATTTATTTCAAGAAAGTATTTCGTTTTTTTAATGGACTATCTCATGGGGTTAAAGAGAACGCCAATTATACGGCTTTTTCATGAAGTTCATTTTTGCACACAATATGATGGCATCAATATAACTTGACACTTGCGAAGAAGTAAGAATTTCTATTTCCTCTCTATCTTTTCCATTTTGTTCATCTTCTAAATCTCTCACACTGTTATCATCTTGCGATTCTATTGTAGATGTTAAGTCAATTTCATCAGTTCCTGTTAAAACATTCTTATCAACATTCACAGCATCAACATTCTTAATCAGAGTTTGGATTTCACTAAAAACATCATAACAAACTTCTCCACATTTTCCGTCATTATCAAAAATAAATCCATAGTTTCGAAAGCACTTTATTACGTATTTGATTGAATGACTTAAAAATGCGATTGTATCTAAAACGTCAATTTTCATGATCATTTCAGATGCTCACTTACAGTCGTCCACGTTTACAATAATATGCTAAAACATCAATTTTCTGTATTTCAATTTTATATACTGCATAATTTCATTATCAAGTGGTTGTAGAACTGATGTACAAGAAGGTAGAATGACTAAACGAGGCCTGGCATGGCCGAGCGCGTTAAGGCGTGCACTCGTAATCCGAGGGTCGCGGGTTCGCGCCCGCGTCGCGCTAAACATGCTCGCCCTCCCAGCCGTGGGGGTGTATAATGTGACGGTTAATCCCACTATTCGTTGGTAAAAGAGTAGCCCAAGAGTTGGCGGTGATGACTAGCTGCCTTCCCTCTAGTCTTACACTGCTAAATTAGGGACGGCTAGCAAAGATAGCCCTCGAGTAGCTTTGTGCGAAATTCCAAAACAAACAAACAAACAAAGACTAAACGAACATTTTAAAGTTGAAGTTTTGGGTGACAAGTTGCATTATTTAAGAAAAGTAAAACATTCCCATTTTCTTGTTCCATTCTTTTGTTTAATTTGTTAAAAAATTCCTCGAATTTCGCACTTGTCACCCACGCTTTATCATTCGCTTTCAATTCCACAGAATGTTGATTGTTCCTTAAATCTTTGAAACATCGCTGATTTTTACCTATTACCCATAATTTCTCAAGTTTCCATCGGCAAATGCGCCAAAAGTACAGTCAAATAGTGACCTCCGGAATGATGACGGTAAGAAAGGGAACAGAATATATTTCACCAATACTTACTGCAACAAAATATCCGAAAATGTATTAATATTTAAACACATTATTAATGAAATAAGAATTTATTTATATTTAAAGAAATTATTAATTAAATGAGAAATTAATATTTAATCAAAAACATTTTTTCCGCCTCACTCAGGTTCTACTTGTTGACAGATGAGTGGCTCAGCGGTATGTCTGCGGACTTATACGCTAAAATCCGGGTTTCGATACCCGTGGTGGGCAGAGCACAGATAGCCCATTGTGTAGCTTTGTGCTTAATTCAAAATAACAAAAATAAAATAATGTAACTCAAAGATAGTTTTTCGTCCGCGTTACGCAGGTTTTGCCATATTGAAGACCTCTTACAAGAGAAATCTTAAGATAATGCTGCAAAATTTTAATACTTCTCACTTGTACAGGTTTTACTGTATATATGTATATATACATTTCTTAACCTAAATCTCCAAATTTAGCCAAGTATCGTAAAAATTGCATTAGAATCGAACGTAAATATAATGCATTTTGTTAGCTACGTACATTACTGCCTCGACTTTTAATTCTGATTCATGTATATAGTTTCTTTTGATCAAAAGTTAATATTATTTAGTAGAAAGAAAAAAGGAACTGACCTGAATAATAATCATTCAGTTTATTACATGAAACGATCATCTAACAGTTCACCAGTATTTTGGTTTCTTTTGTTCTGAATTTCGCGCAAAGTTACACGTGGGCTGTCTGCGCTATCAGTCCCTAATTTAATAGTGTGAGACTAGAGGGAAGGCAGCTAGTCATCACAATCCACCTCCAACTCTTGGGCTGCTCTTTTACCAACTAATAGAGAGACTGACCGTCTAACTATAACGCTCCCACGACTGAAAGGGCGAGCACGTTTGGTGTGATAGGGACTCGAATACGCGCCCCTCAAATTTCAGCATTAACTTTATGGACTTAAAATGATAAAATCCAAGTTTCCATTCTCCAACACCAAACCATGTACGAATAAAACTCTTGTACTGTATAAAAGAGAGAAATAAAACAACATTCATTGCAATGTTTAAAACATTTGACGCCTTACATGGCAACGTATTTCGAAACTGAAAAAGTGTAAAATACAAACACTTCTAAATGAAATAAAACGATCTTAAAAATCCACTATCAAAGAATCACACTTAATTATCAGTTCTGACATGGTGAAGTTGTTATGGCCCTCGACTTGCAATCTGCATGTTGAAAGTTCATACCCCATCCCATCAAATATGCTCGTCCTTTCAGTCGAAATGGTGTTATTATGTGAAGGTGAATTCTACTATTTATTGGTAAAAAAAATAACCCAAGAGTTGGCGTGGTTGATGAAGACTAGCTGCCTTCTCTTTAGTCTTTCGCTGCTAAATTAGGGACGACTATCCCATATAACACCCGTATAGCTTTGCGAGAAATTAAATACGAAGACAACAGCCATCTAAACACGTACGTACTTCTGAACATGCACAACTGATAAGTTGAAAAACAGTTTGATATAAAGTTGCAAATTGTAAATCGTCAATGATGTTTTGAGAAAACATCTGTTACATATGATAAAATACATTCAATGTAAGTATGTTACAATAAAAGATTACAGACGTCATCAGCTTTTAACAGGAAGATACTCTCGCCAACATTGTACGTGCATAACATTCGTTAAGGCAGTAATTATTATTTAACAGTAATTCCAATACCCAACAAGTGTAATCAATATTATACTTTCATATTAACTTCTAATAAGTTCGTGTTTAACCTCTAACTTTGGAAAGCAACAATGGCGTAAGTTTATACAATTTCTGGAGGAGAGGATAACAAATCGTGGTTACGATGTGTACGAACAAAATGTATTCATGTTGCTAATTTAAATTATTTATAATCTACTGGTAACAAAATGCCACAGTTATCCAGTATTTATTTGTTGATGTTTTTTGTACAGCTTACTTGCATAAGCAGGAACTTTGAAAAGTTTGCTTTTTATGAGCACTTATTGGATAATAGTTAGTTTGAGCTTGAAATCAACTTTGATGATCTAACCATACACTTGGAAATAGATAGAATAACGGGTTTACATATTGATATTTACATGCTCTGCCCTTCTATAGCAATATTTAATAATGTGTTGTTGGTTGTGTGTGGTGTTACGATTACCATAACCAATCATCTAAATGTTATTCAGTATATTTTGATCTACACAACAAGCTATTTGCTATCTGTTCACCACAGAGAATCGAATACCAAATTTTAGCTTTAAGTCCAGGACGTTGCTGTTGATGTACTGGGATATGAATGTGGTTTATGGTATTTTCTGTTAATTTGTTGAACTTAATACACCCTAGTTTATTCAGTTTAACACTAGTGATTTGTTTTAAACATACAATTTATAAAAACCATATCAGCATTTTACAATACTCAGGGTGTACAAACAGATGAATTGTGATATTTGTTTTTATGGACAGTAGGCATACTATATGTCTCTTACTTCTTTATAACTTTATAACATAAATCTTCTTCAAAGTACATGTAATTTTAGTTCATAATATTGGTCAAGGGAACCATAAAGCTTCTCTTGCCCTTGTTATCTCCGAAAGCTAATATACTCTTCTGGGTTATCATATCAACCACTGAAAATGCCACAAAAAATTATCCTGCTTAGTTCTGGTGTGATAAAAAACAGAATCGTGCATTATAAATGGTCATCATACTAAATTACTAGCTTGAACAAAAATCCACACCTACAGATACACAAAATTACTCAGTCTTCTGCAAGGTGAAAAAATACATAGAAAAAATGTAAAGCATTGTTTGTGTCCACAAAAAAATTATTTTCAATGAGCTTTAATCAGTCAAATAATTCATTTTAAACTGCACCAAATCCACACAAGCGTTCTAAATTGTGAAACTAAAACACCCACACATAAAAGTTGAAAACCATCTCTGGTTACTATCAGGCCAAAGAAAAGATTCTTTGATATGTAAATACAATCTTTTGTGAATGTGTACATTTTTTTAAAAAAACCTGGAACTTAATGTCAGCAAGTACTACATAAAGCTGCATGGAGACACTTTTAAAGTCAATAAATTTACAAATTTGGAAACACTGCCATCAACAAGTTTACAAAAGTTGATCCATCAGTGTACAAATATTTGTAAATATAGAATACAAAATATGTTAAATATGACATGTCTGTAGCTATATCAGTATGTTTTGTAGAATTAATGTGAAGTTCAAATCAAATTGGTATTCATAATGGTCAGTTGAGAAATACATCAAACACATTTCACATGTTGCAGAAGGTAAACGTAAATTGAAACTTGTGAGGAATGAACAAATTAAAATCTCTAAAGTTAATATTATCCTGAGAAAAACAAAAACATGATCTACTTGAAACAGATGTTTGTTTATAACAGTTATTTTCACCAAATTTTATTGAACATGAAAAATAAACACCACAAAAATTTATAAAATAATACCAAAAGAACTACTCAAAAATTGTATCAAGAAAACATCAATAATTTCCACTTTCATTAAAATGAGTTATACTATATATATATATAAAATCAGATCATTTCCTTTTAAAGATACTTTTAGATCATAGTGGTTTCATAAAATTCATAAACATAATTTTATGTTTTGTTCTATTAATATGGAAGACTGATACTTAGTGTATAGAAAAATAACTTTCTCTATAACAGTGGGAGAAGAGTTGTTCATGATATACAAAATAATCAAACAATAAAACAAGTACAATAATCATCACTTATTTTGTATTTGATTCAATACTGGAAACTTTCTGCAATACTATTCATACAAAAACATTTGAAAGTGTTCCATAGTTTCTGTACTTCACATTCAGATTATCTCATGAAAGACTAACTTAAAAATAGTGCTACACATTCAAAATCTTGAGTGAGGTAAATTACAATTTCATAAGAAAATTAAAGGAAAAAATGACTTGCAATCCTAATCAACCTGCAATTAAATTAGTTATACGTTCAATGCTATCATTCTCAAGTAACAGAGAAAAAACCCCTCAAAAATTGGTTGTCTGGGATTTCCATTTTTCCCTCTTGTGAAGAATTAATGGAAAGTATTAAAGCAACTCAAATGTGGAACACATCCGACAAACATTTGATAATTATAAAACTAATGTGTAGAAAATGAGAATTGTGATCCAACAAATGGTGGATTAAGTGGCTCTCTCTGAAATTTTTTTAATTGCTTTTAATTTTAATGCCTTTTCCTTCATTACTACCATGAATTTGTTACAACAAGATACTGAACATTCTCATGCAGTTGACAATGAATTACTTTCTTGTGGTTTTTTTAATTATGAGAAAAGTACAGATTTAATAACTACAAAAAGGAATGTTCATATGTAATTAAATACTTATAGGTTTTCTAAATGCTATATATTGCAACTCACTTTTATAACACTGCAAAATCTTTATATGCTTTACATAACTTCACATAACCTTTACAAATTACAGTAAAGCCACATACAAACAATTATACTTCTTTTATGAACACCTTATGAGGTAAATAAATTCAAATCTAGCTTTGCACACTTTGAACAAGGAAAATATGAACTTAACAGACATGAAAAATATCCACAAAGCTAATTTTGAAATGATTTGACTCTTTCTACCTTTTGAAGTGACAAGTTACTATTTACTGAAGAATTCTACAAAAACTGTTTAACATGTTTGAATAATCATTCTATTTTCCTGTACAAGTTACATAAGGTTTTAGCAAGGTGTACTTTATATTAACAAGTTAGTTTTAACATTTGGTACCATGAATTACAGATTAACAAATTACATGTATATTTTAAAAACAACAACAAAAAGTCTACAAACTGAAGATTAAAATGTATTTACATTAAAAGATTCAGATTACACCAGTGATGAAAATAGTGAAGTACAATTACTTCTTTTTTACTGTTTTATTCTTGAGTTATTTTACAATGATTGTTTCTATTCTGCATCAACATGAAGACGTAGACATTGGAAATGTAACACTAAATATAAAAGCCATCATTGACAGAGATAGTGAAATATTAAAAGTTCAAAGAATAGAATGCATTTCTAAAATGAAAAATATTTTCTGATAAAATTTTAAAAAATCACATTACTGAATCTCATTTCAGAAATAAGGATAGGAAAACGGTTTTAAAAACTATGCAAGTGTAAGAAAATATGTCAAATGTTAGAATGTGCACACACTTACATCTGAACCAAGTTGATATGAGAAATGTGATAACTTGCAAAAACAAAATTCTGGAATATATACAACTTTAAAGCATTTGTCAGGGAATGTAACATTAAACAAACCTAAATGTCAGTCTTTATATTTCTACATACATTATATTATTGTATGAAATTACTTTTCATTTTTATTTTTTTTAATTAGTTTTGGGCTCATTGATAAATTTCATTCAAATAACCAACTGTTCTCATATGAAATTAATATCCATATTTTAAACATATTTTGTGTTTTTATAAAAAAACTTTTGAACCACCCTATGTTTAAATATGATAGATATCTTTAAGTACAACAATAACCGAGTTAATTTTTTAAATCTCAGCTATTGTGCATCAAACTTGATGTGTTTTCCAGTGAGAATAAAAGTTGAACTGGATGCAAAATTGAATATTCTGTATAAACAAAACAAAAGAAAATAATATGTCATTTGATAAACTGTGCCACTGTTAAGAGAAAAAGTTGCAGAATAGATTAACTAATCTTCCCAGAGTAGATATATTGTCTTGTGCATTAAGTGCAAAAAATTGGAGAAAAAAACAATATTTGTTGAAATGATTGGTCAGAGTAAAACTGGGTTTACTTTAATACATCCTTGTATGACTGACAGAACTAAGCTTAAGCCAATGGTTGTTTTTAACATAAAAAACATACTCAAGGAAAAGTTTCCAAAAGGAATTTCATTCAGACACATGCAAAAGGCTTGAGGAATGAAGGTGACAGCAAAATGTTTGAACAAAATGTGGAATTTATGACTTGGCAAAATACAAAAGGAAAAAAAAATGCTCATCTGGGAGAAATTTAAATACCAGCCAGTAAAAAATGTTATGGCTGAAGTTCAATCATGCAATGCTGATGTGGCTGTGACTCCTACAGGCATACTGCAATAATTGGAACTTTAAGGACTTGTTGAGAACAAAGAGTGAGAAATTGATAAGGGGAAAAACAAGTTTTATGAAGAGAAGAAGCATGAGGATTTTCATATTGGCATTTGAAGGGATTGTTGATCCTTGAAAAGAACTGAAAACCTATATTATTGTGAAATCCTTCAAAAAATATGGAATTATTTTAAATACATTAGATGGCAGAGAGAATAACTAGTTCTGGACTGATGAAGCTGATGACAAAAAAAGTCAATAGCATTCTAACTGCAATTACTAACAATTAAGATTATGCATATGATGATTTATCCAGATAATTGGGAAGCATAATTCACTCACACTGATGAAGACGACAGTAAATTCACAGAATTTTGGACCATATGAAACTGATAACTGTGTCATATTTCTGTGTATTAGAGAGGTTATTTTCACCTAACTTACTGCATTTGCCAAATGTGCATTAACATGATCATTAAATTGCAATCAATAACTTTATTAGCTGTTTCAGTCAAAGATAACATTAATTTTTCTTGTTGTATCTTAACTGCAACCATAATAGTAAAATATTGCAATTTTAAAGAACTAAATGCATTCTTTGGTAAGGGTGCTAATGTTACTGGTAGATATAAATGTAACATGTTGAAATGAAAAAAATGATTATTCTATTATTAAGATAATATGTCAGTTAATGTTTACAATTTTGAAAATCAAAATTACATTTTGTTGTTAATTGTTTTCATTGCTATTGATGCTCAGTGGACTCTTACTAAGTATGCATTTCAACCTCTCAAAAGTATTATTTGTGTAAAAATCAACCTCTAAATTACAGCTTAAGAAACTGTTCACAAAATTTCAACTTTTATACAAGTATATAGAGTAAATGGAATCCTTAATTTCAACAAGTTAGTTCATTTAATATGTTGTAACACAAATCAATTAAGCTGAACAGATGAGGATTAACAGAAAATAAAAATGAAATATTTCAATTACTTAGATACTCTCTCTAACACATGGACATACAGATATATAAATGGACGTTATAATTTGAAACCAAATTTTGACTCTGGAAGAAGAGTGGTTGTTGTTGTGATGAGTTTTAGACACTGGATGACTGGAATACTGAATATTAGAAACAATTAAAAAATATTAACTGATTGTTTTATGTGAAATTAATTTACATTCTTGTGAATTGATTATACTGATTAAATGAGGTAATCACCCAGCTCTAAACTTGAATGTTTCTTGGATACATATAAATATTTAGCTACTGAAAAAGTCAACACATTTAATTCTACAGAATACAATAAAATGCACGTATATTTATACTGATTTCATAAACCAATGAAATTCAGTTTAAAAAGTTTGTTTTATAACATCAAGAATATCAAAATATTTTACAGATAGATTAGTTCCTTGAAACAAAATTATACAAGTCAGCATTAATATTCAGAATGCTCTCTTTCATGATGAGTACAATCTATTACATGTTCCTTTGTGATTATACAGGTTTGAATGGAACAGTAACTCAATAAAAATTAGTGAATTATTAACTGATAATGATCCAGGTGAGAAACATTTTTGAAAACTGTGTAACAGTTAAAAAAATCGCTTTAACCTTTATCAGTACACATGGAATCCCTACAGACCCTGATGATAAATATTTTTTTTATATTTTTTTGTTGGGCAGTCATATTTTTATGTAATTTTCACATTATCATCTTCCGACACACAAATATTAACTTGTATTTAACTTGTATTAACAAGTATTTAACTATTTCTCAGTTAAATAAATTCTGTGAATAAAATATTGCATAAAGTCTGTGCAAACCCCAAGTAATATACAGATTTGGAGGTCTGTGTCTGTATTAACCATTATGTTTGAATTCACAGGGGTTATCCATTGTGAACTCTCATATGGTATAATCCCATTGTTATCTACATTTAGATACAGTGTAACTGTGTACTCTAAGAGTGTATGCCAATAACTATCAAGTGTTGTGAAAGACACTTTACTTCTCTTAACAGTCTGATGATTATTATTACTTCTGTCAGTTATTTTGGAAAATCATTACAAAAGAATCAACTTTATACTTTTAGCCAGAAGGATACTAACCTTCAGATAAAACTTCCTATAAATGTAATTACCTTTAACAACCTTTATCGTGTTTTGAGGATAGCCATAGTTTATTCCAAGTTGAATTCCTTCTCTGATGATGTCTCTTCTTCATCCTCTATTGACATACGTCGTTCTAATGGAAGAAGTTTGTGTGTTTCTACATGAGTTGGAAAAGTTTCATCAGAGTCACATATGTCACCTATGTCTTCTGGCAAAGGTTTACCTAGTGTTTCAGGAAGCCAGGTGTTGAAAATACCAGAAACAATTGCAAAAAAACCCAGGATAGTATACTGAAGCAGAGGATATACGTCATCCTGTTTAAAAAGAGAAACAAATCGATAGTAGTTAAAATAATATATATATATACACATGCATGATTGTTTGTTTTTAATTTTTGTGCAAAGCTACACAAGGGCTATCTGCGATAGCTGTCCCTAACTTAGCAGTATAAGACTAGAGGGAAGACTTGTCATCACCACCAACTGCCAACTCTTGAGCTACTCTTTTACTAATGAATAGTCACCTTATAATGTCTCCATAGCATAAAGGGTGAGCATGTTTGGTGAGACGTGGATTCAAACCTGCAGATGCATAACACATGTACACTTTTAAAACATTTAGCACCATCTTTGATGAAATATAGTAAGAACTTACATATTCACTTACCAGAAGACTAACAAAGGGAGAAAGCATTCCTCCTACTCGTGCAGATGAAGAGAGAATTCCAAAACCCAAGTTCCTGAAAAAAAACAGTAAATTATAAATTTATCTATTCTTCTTACATTACAACTCTTAATTAATGTGTATAGCAGAATGATAAAGTGCATATTTATACAAATCTTACCAACCTTGCATAAATATTAAGTGAACACAGTAAAGTATTGATGTCCAACATACAGAAAGTATCAAATATGTAACCACCTGATTACTGTCGGCAACAGCTCAGCAGAATACACGTAGATCACATAAAAAGAAGCTGAGACAGACATCTTTCCTGAAAAAGCTAGTGCAACTTGAAAACCACTCATTTTCTCACCTACAGAAAGGTAAAACCAAGAAAAAAATTATATTATGACTGTGAGAAAATGATGAAAAAGAATAATTAGTGATCACAACTGGAAAACTATATTCATCAAAAAAGTTGTCAACCTTCCTTATTCATTAAACTTGTTGAACAAAAAGAACATACACAAGCATTATGAAAAAATTAACAGTTTCCTCGACTGAAAATGTACTGATAATACATACCTCTACACACATGTACAGCTATTGTCTTCCCATGTCAGCCAAAAATATTTGCATACCACAACCTTTCAAGCAATGCCCACTTAAGTGTATGTGACCTTACATGAATTGTGCTACTGCATAATGACATTATCATGAAATATTAAAACCTCCATCAAGAAAATGGTGTGTACATCCATGCACCAAAAGTAAAATAACCTAAAAGTTAAACAATACCTGAAATTCATACAGGAAAACTAAAGAGATTTAAAAATGCCAATAGCACAAAAAATTAAATATACAGTTAAGATAGACAGTGGCATCACCATTAATGACACTGTCCTACATAAGAGTCTAAAATGATGACACCATCCACATTCGAAATTACGAAATCTGAGATACGAGTGTCACACAGACTATACATTGGCAAAGCAGTGTCACATAAAATGATGAGTTAAAAACTATGACTAATGCATAGTCTTGAAAGAACAACCTCCTTCCTCCAATCCCAGATGAACAAAGAACCAAAGTAGGGGTGATTAGGAAAAACTTGTAATGAAGGTGCTCAGTCCAAATCAATTGCCAAATGGTGATAACTGTATCTTAATCCATTTTTATGAAACAGGCACAGTTGTGACAGTGTCAAATTAGATGGAATTACAGGCAGTGTCAGCAAGCTCATTTCCATCAATACCAATATGGCCAGATGTCCAGAAAAACTGTATAAAAATGGATGGCAAAGAAAACCAGGTCAGCCATTTCTGAATGTAAAAGAGAACAGGTTGACAAATAACATAAAAAGATTCCAGGGTCAGCAGAGAGCTAAGATGACTAGTATAAATAATACAGTAAGTACAGTAATTTGCTTCTTTGTAATCCAAGGCAAGAGAAATGGCATACAAATTCAGTAATGAACACAGAAACTGTAGAGAGGATCCTGTAAGTAACTAAAGAACCAAAAGAAACCATAGTAGAGCCAATAGCATCACTTGATTTTGAAACATCTGTAAAAACAGGAACAGAAGAATGTTCAAAAATATTTGGAAAAGAGAAAATGGTACTTGCATTAGGGACTGTTAGAGAGGGGGTCTGAGCTGTCACTGGATGCAAAGGTGGGGACAGAGTCAGAAGAAGGCACACTTTTGTCAACTCTTCCATCCAAAGAGGGTAAAAAAGACTTTCTACATAATGAGAGATATTTTTTTTTTAGAAATTTTCGAAACATTATCAAGTGCATAGTAATGAATTATGGAGAGATGTGCTGATCACTGAACACTGCAACATCAAAGAGTGACAGCCTCAATTAAGCAGTTGTACCTGCATATGAAGGTGAAATATAAGAATGACAGATCACTGATTTTCAAAGGGCAAGGCCCAAAAATGAAGAAAGGCTTAGCCCCAGGTGAGATAATATGCTAAGGGTCAAAGTTTGATAGTATATACAAACAATGTTGCAAATACCTGAGGTGAAAAGGAAATTCTTGGAACTCAGTGCACAGATTCTGTACTGGTGAAGTCCAGAAATCTAAAATTTTCAAGGCAAAAGTTTTAGTTTAATCATAGATCCATAGCTTAGCTTTGTCTTTATGATGACACTATAAATCTCAAGCATGTAACATCTCTCTTCTCTGAAATTAGAATAAGAAAGGAAGCAGTTAGGATGATTAATACCCTAGAACAATTCAAACAAAGTTATGTAATATGAGAAAAGAAAGTGAACTTACAGTCAAAGTTTACTCAAATGGAATTTGTCTCATTCTCCATGGAAAGTACATCACTACAAAGATGAAGCTCAGGATCATGGCGCAAAGCTAGGTAGTGACAAAAATTTATGCAAGTAATTTTGGAGGACAAAATGAGGAACAATTAGTTCAGGCCCACTGCAAAAAGTGGCTAAAAGCAGTCTGAGGCTGCTTCTCAAGAAACCTTTGGTTGGATGACCGACATGAAATTTGAAAGTTGTTGATATAGAGATTGTTTGGAACAGTAGGAGAAATTAATTCAATGACAGAACTGATCTTAATACTAAAAAGATACAGTCTCAGGAATTCCAAGTTCATGTGTGAAGAATTATACAAGGTCAAACCAAAACAGACTTGAAAATACCTCCTGCCTATTAAAAAGTTACATGTGAAAATAGCCATAGGACTACACAAGGCACAGGAGTGAGGGTCCTGTAAACTGCCACATCTCCACAGGTTTCTTGAGGACAAAAGAACAGAAACAAGATGCTTCCCATAAACAATCTTTCCAGGCAAATCACAGGGCTCACAGTGCAAAACTGTTTATAAAAACCCATATTAAATGAGAGAGGAAACTGTTTAATTCAAGGAACCAAACAAGCCTGATATTAACAATTCTCTAAAAAACCTTGTAAAGACAGGTAGACAAAGCAGATGGATCATAATTAGAAATAATCTTAGTATCCTTACTAGGCTTTGAAAAGCATCTGGTAAAACCCTCACCTTCCAAAATTTGGTTTAAAATAACCACAGAAGAGTGAGAGAAGAGGGGAGACAGATCAGAATCTTATAATGAATATCTTCAGATATTTCCAAGATATTAGAAGATGGACAAAGGGCAAATTTAATTTTCACCAGCACAAATGGAAAATTACAGTCATAGGAATGACACAAATATGTTGGAAAAGTACAAAAAACATTTTCTAATGTCCTAAACACTGGCAATTTCTTGGCTATTAGAAATTAAGACAGAATGGGATGGTAAGTATTCTTTCAACTGACCTTCTAAATTAGTCTCAGATAGTCTTAGAACTGGACAAGTGACTCATTGCATGGTGAAAAAAAAGACTCTGTAGGAGACATCAAAAGATTTGTCTGCAGTCATGCTGTAACAATGATATTCAACTCGACAAAGAAACAAGGGACTGAGCATTTGGGTAAAAATGTTTTTGACAGTTCTCAAGTACTTTCTTTTCCTCCACCCATTCAGGCATTAATAAAAGTGTGAGTAGTTGGAACCACCACAACTGATGCAGTGAAGGATCAAATGACACTCATGGTCATCATGTTCTTTGCCACCACAATGAGCACACATCAAAGAATCATAATAATATGCCTCAGAAAGTCAGAATCACTGTCAATGGCTACACTTGAGAGCATTAGGAATAGAGTGCCATACCTATGAGTTAAGATAACTGGTCCTGACAGTGGCAGGTAGATGTGGCAACGTAAACGTAAATATAAAAACATTTGTAGGTGCACAATTAACCTTTACAAAGTGTGGTATTCTATGAATGTTCTTGAAATCCCTCTGAACAATAACTTCTCATGTGAAATTAAATGTAGCATGGACAGGAACCTCAATATATTATTCCCTGATATCCTTTGATTTCAGGAGGAATTCATTATGTTTTTGTGTAGATGTTTCCATAAAGATGTCTCCATAACACAACTTTTTTTACTGAATCTGGAGAGCTATCAATCCTCTCTAATCATAATTAGATTAAAAAACAAACAAAAATTACTTAAAATAGATCAGAGCAAAAATGAAAAATTAGAAATAAAGGTAAAGACTGAAATGATAAATCCAAATCCAAGTTTTACACAGCTGGTTGCTTTTGAATCAATGTAATTTTCTTTATGTTTTTTTCTTTTACATACTGGAGGAGGGATACAGAAAAATGGAGAATATTCAGTGCCCAATGACTCTATCTGTCATGGATCCTTCAGAGGGGATGCATTACAATGCCAAACAAGAACACTGAAATTACACCACAGTTTTGTGGGAATTATACAGAAACAGCAGCATTACACACAACATCCACAACACCTGTTGAAAATGCTCAACACTGGCATTTAGTTGAACCTAGCCTAAAAGGAGTAGGTGAATTACCCTTGAAGATTCACCTCAAGGCCAACTGCCAACAGAAATTGAAAGCTGAAGTGTTGCAATGTCTCTGATATAATTTATCCAGGAGGGTAATATCTCTCAACAACAAGGATCCACTACTCCCAGAGGATGCCATGCATGGGTGAGTGTTTGGATCCCAGAGGAGGTAAACTCTTCATAAAGTACATTCCTTGGAACTTTCCCTCATCGCATACAGTAAGTTATTTAACTTATATCAACGGGAATATGATCTACAAAGGTCAAAACGTTTTTCTCTACTTTATTTTAATAAAAGTTTTAATACCCATACCAGCTGTCAAGAGATACATTTTTACACATATAGTAATTCATATTGAGTGGTACCCATATGAACTCCTGAAATCACACTTTTGATTTTAGCTTTGTAAATCTAAAGATTTATCACTGTCCCAGTGGGGAATGACTCTGTGGAAGAGACTCCAACTGTGGAAGGAGGGTACATTAGTCATGTCATTTAATTTTGTACAATGCACACTCATCTGAACTCTTAGTACCAAATACTTTAGTTTCTTCTAGCTACAGGAAAGCATTATAGTTATGTGGTATTAATCTATTAATAATTTTTGCACATCTCAACTCCACTAAAGAAATTCAGGCTGCAGGCAGAGGGTATAAGAGGCATGAGTAACATCTATCTTTTATGTATGAAGTGATGCACACTACCCTGAAATTGTTGGAACTTTCTATGTAAAATATTTTCTCAACCCAAACAAGCCGTTTTTGCATATAAATTTCTTTCTCACCATATTAGCTTTTTCCAGCTCCAGTGATTAAGTGCAACCAGTGAGGGTTTTTAGAAGGTTGAAAATGGTGTTCTGCAAGGATTTCCTTTGCTCCATTCAACAAAGGGATAGAGAATTCACATAAGAGAGACCTCAATAAAGTGCCCAGACCCCCAAGGGTCTGAAGGAGTTCATACCAGAAAGATCTTTTATTGAAGACAGTACATTAAGTGACCATGAAATCTTATTTCTAAAAGTCAGCAACTGTAACCGAGATAAGTGGGTAGAATCTTTTTTAACACTGGTTTTTGTCCTGAACATCTACAGAACAGGCATGGTCTAGATCAGAAAAGTAACAATAGACATGCATATATCATGAGAATACCTCAAATGTTTTTGTAAAATACTTCATCTCACAGTTGGCACAGGTAGAACCAAAGTGGATGGCACGAGCACTCTCTATTTCTCTGCCGTGATGCAATCATTGAGTAGGTGTACCTTTGGAAGCAACATTAGCCATCTGGTTGAATCCTGTGAAGTAAAAGTGTGACATAAAGAAACAACAGGTGTACTCACATGTTTGAATGGGGAGTAAACTGGAGGAAGTAGAAATGAGACAACCAAATAATTAAGATAGTGGGTAATGGAGGTGTATGGAAAAGATCACATATCAGGCTGAAGTATCTTGTCAAACAGTAAAAGTCCTTAGCTTAAAGGGAATGGATAAACTGGCGAAATTGATGGAATAGATGCAATTATCTATCTTCAAAAATGCACGGATAAAATGGTGAAGAGACAGATTCATTCTGTTGGCACTGAAGGCAAGATATATTTTGGAGTGGAGGGGTTGCAAGATACAGAGAGAAAGAGACAAGATTCCAAAAAAAGATGAAGTATGGGTAAAATAAAATTTTACAACTTCAACAGATCACAAAAGCTTGTTAAGATCAGAATAATCATACAGATGAGAAAGAAATGGAGTTAAGCACAAAGCTACACAACAGGTTATCTGTTCTCCTCTCACCACTGGTATCAAAACATGGTTTTGAGTCGTGTAATCACTACTCAAAAGAGTTTATTAATAAAAGTGTTATTACTCATACCAACTGCTCTAAAATACATTGTCTGCTTCTTGTTGAGGGTACTTAGTTATTCACACCATAGACACAAGAGTTTTCAAAAATGGAAAGAGATGGGAAGAATCACTGTGTGGAATCAAGTCGATGAACAATATCTCAGTGAGAAAAAAGATAAAATGTTCTTACTCTGCCTTGTCAATGTCAGTAAATTGACTGCTTAATTTGTATGAAACTATAGACATTGTAAATGGATGTAAAAAAAACAATTTGAACCAATGCTGCATTCAACATAATACATGTAATGAAAATTGATATTTAGGTATGCTATTTTAATATTTATTTTTAAATTAAAAATACATAATATGAAAATTTGGAGTATAATCTACAGTTTGATAACAAACTCATTGAAATAAATTCATAAAAAAGTAGTCCAATCAAATTTTGAATTTAAGTCTAAATTTAGCCCATCATGATAGGGTTTAAAGGCTAAAAAATAAAACTTCATGAAACAATGTGTCAAAACAAACAACACACAAATAATGACACTTTAATTTTTTTAACAGAATCAATAGTCATACCCTATGAAAATAATAAATCACAATTAAAAAAATGCAGCTTTCAGAGTTACAAGTACTTTTAAATTAATTTTTTTTAAATTTGGGACACATCTTACTTATTTTGTGCATAAAAAATCACAAAAAGGACCCAAAATCTGTTTTAAAATCTACTGTTGTGCTTAGGGCAAAGTAAAGATGTTTGCATCAAACCATAAGGATTTCAAACATACAAGTTTTGTTAAATGATGCATTCTTTTGCTTAACAAATGTTTTCATAATAATCATTAACATTAAAGTTTAAACAATGAAATTACAACCTCAAAAGAATAATTTGAAAGAAAGGTTCTTACCAGTTGAGAGAATTTGTATGATGATACAACTGAAACCACCAAAAATCAAGAAACTGCACAGAGACCTACGTCTACCAAACCGATCCAACAGACAAGTTGTTATTGGAATACTTGGCAATTCAATAAATCCTGAGAGAGTAGTATTGAGATATATATTACCTGAGAGGGTCCCAGCTGCCAGAGTAAGAGCATAGTATAATAAACTGCTGATACACCTACAGAAGAGAAATGCAAAGTTATTGAGTAGATCAACATTAATAATAGCTAAATTATTTTTACTTGTAACAATGTTTAATGTAAGAAAGTGAATAAAAGCCTTGGTAAGGTCACTTATTTTCTGTGTAAATGGACATTACTGATATATTTAGGGAACTTTTGTTTTTGTATTACTTGAATAATTATTAGAAATCATGTAAACAAGACTAAAGACTCACAAGCAATTTGGTGCACAAACAGTTTAGAAAAAATACATTAAAAACATTAATGGACATCATTCATTTATTTTGTGTTAACATACAAAATATCAAAGATTAAAAAAATATTCACTATAATGGACATATGACTAACGACAAAAACAAATCTAATAATGTCTAGCATGGATAAGCAACAAAAACAAATCTAATCATTATTAGTATTGTTAAACAATGATAAGAAATCTTATCATGGCTGACACTGTTAACCAACAACTCCAATGTTGATTAATATTACTAAGTAACAATGATAACACTACTTCAAAATAAAAATATTATGAAATTCCAATCCATGCAAACAATGTTAGAAAAGGAAAATGATTTAAAAACTCCATAAACTTCTGTTACTTCAAACCAATCACTAAAATCTTGCAATTAATTGAACATACACAACAACAAAATAAGTGTTAGGTAACAGGTTTTTAACATAAGTTGTTTTGAAATTTCAACACAGACATTTTAAATAGTTGAAATCCTTAGTGTGTAAATTTTGATGTACTAGATGTGATAAAGAACAATTTGAACATCTGTGAAAGAGTATCATACAAATGAGAGCGGTACTGTTTGATTTGTATTCTACTGTTTTGATTTGTGTTCTCACAAAGTTGTCAATATTATATCAGAGAATTGAAGCATTACAATCAATGTGTAAGTAATTTAGCATAATTATGTTTTGGTATCATAAAAATGATTAATGAAGCAGACAAATTGATTAAACACTGTCAACACTACTTGCTAGAAAATATACTAGAATTGTCCACTGAAGTCAATCACCTAAACTTCAATCCTGTTTGGGTGACTTTCCAGATGTTTATTTTGCCCCTTTTCAAAGGAGTGCTACATTTTACAGGTTAGAACAATCCTGGGATCATGGCAAAGCTACCTATCAAGTTCGGCCTTACTAGCTTCGAAATTCTGCGGGATGTTTGTTGAAAATGAAACAAAATGTAAATCAACAAAAGAATTTCAACTACTAGCCTTTATTACACAAAAGAGCCAACTGATATGTTATTAGGTGATGGTATTTACAATTTGACCAAATATGCACATGCACACAGGATTGGACAACAAAATGAAAACACTATAATATTGTGTGGTTCTACCTTTGGCTGTCAGATGTGCACAAAAGTTACACTGAGGATTTTGTTTTATTTTCTATGCTCCAAAGACACAATCTGTTGAAAAATATGGTAGTCTCACTATCTCCTGACGATTTCCCAACATTGTTAAATTTATCTGATAGGAATGAAGACTGCAGCAATAACTGTTGATGTTCTTCCTTTTGCAAAAAAAACAGAAGTCATGTAATTTGGATTACTAATGCACCAACAGTACTAACTGTGTTCCTACTAATTATGTCATTTGAAAATCAATTAAATTATTATTCTTCCCAATATTTTTTGACAATTATTGTAGTACAGAAGTTACAACTCACCAAGAGAAGGTGTTCAGATTTTTTTATCTATGTCTGTCTCTGTGTAAAAACAAAGATTTTAATGTAATACCTCTTTGTGATTGTCCATTTGCTGTCATTGTTACAAACTGTTTGCTACTAAAACATTGCTGCAACTTTCATTCAATCAGCATTTACTAACATTTCATATAAAATGAGAACCATTTCTTTGGCCACGAGATTTTATTGGAAACAGATGATTTTAATGATAGATTCCTTCAAGCTATATAGTATGAGATGAACATGAATGATTTACGTGTATAAACCTAGTGGAGAAATACCATATGTGGTATTAATTGGAAGAGAAGTGGCAAAATTTGGTGAGCATATGTGTATTACTTATATTGTTTAAAATTGTCAGGCATTAAAATAAGTAACAATATTACTTAGCAAAAAATATTTCTTTTAGATAAAGGTTTTGTCGATATTCTTATTGCTACATTTTCTACTTGACTGGTTTGAATTTTATGAGACAGCTATTATCCTTTCATCAAGAACTTCCAAGTTCACATATTTTTGAAGCATCATATCACCATTTTCTACTTTAACCACCATGTCTGTATATTTTGGGAGATACTATTACCTAAATTTATTAATTTTACAGATTATTAATAACAATTTTTGTAATTAATTTGATAAATTTGTTTAATCATTGATTTGCTTTAATGTTTCAAAATCAATTTGAATTTGAAATTTTCCTCTAGTCAGATTTTTGTGAATTTAGTTAAATCCTAAAAAGTAACAATTTTTTTAGTTAAATTTTGTTGTTAAGCTAATAGAAGCATGTTAAGGTTTGATCTACTTAAAAAATATCAGTTATAAAATTTATGAATACTATATGATCCATTTCTACTGCAACGTATTCACACTTAGTCATTGCACTTGCATTGACAAACAATTGTACAATAACTTGTGGTCAATTGATTTTCCTTTTTACATTGCATTCCTTCATTACTTTCACCAAACATGAAGTATGGCACAGTGAAAGGTTATTTGTTATTTTGAATTAAGCACAAAGTTACACAATGAGCTATCTGTGCTCTGCCCACCACGGGTATTGAAACCCGGATTTTAGCATGTAAGTCCACAGACATATCGCTGAGCCACTGGGGGGGCCAGTGAAAGGAATTGTCAGAAAGTGTTGACAATTTAAAGCTTCAATTTCAAGCTTCCGAGCAAAAACTTTTTCATCCTGAGGAACAATGAAAAAGGAAGAAACAAGAGAGAAGGAGCTTTATTTTCCAAACATTGATAACATTGTAGAACTTGTCCACCCAAACACTATCACGAATAAACAGGATGTGAACAAAGATGACTGATCTAAAAGAATTGTTCAGAAACTTCTTCAACAAAGAAATAACCCTACATTGTATCATGATGCCGATCCACATCTGAAAGAATGATTGATTGAAGTATCAATCAAAATCAGTTAACAGTGTAAAATGAGAACACCAAACCATGAACAGATGATACTTAAGTCCAATGAGCTAAATAATCAAGTAAAATGATGCACAAGAGATTCTGAAGAACTTCATTCAATGAGTCCATGATTTCTACTTTACAAGAAGCTGCTCAATGGTGAGTAAAAAAGTATGTGAGTATGTTTTCTCAAAATACACTTTCCCTATTCCAAAAAATAATCAAACAGTGAAGACCATTGTCAAAATTCTTGTTATGAATGGTTCAACCAGCTAGCGATTCTGACTATATTAAATAGTGATCGTGGTAAGATTTTTAAGAGAACACTACTGAAAAGTTATGTACAGTATGTGGCATTTCAAAATTTAAAACAAAACCATATCATCCACAAGGAATTATCCAGTGTGAAAGATTTAATTAGGCCACGCATAACTTCCTATGCAAATCAAATGTAACACAAAAGTTTAAATGGCCTGTTACAGATTCATTAAAAAATTCACAAAATGGAATCTGTTTATCTGATGATGAGAATATAATCACTATTATTAAATCAATGACCACACTGGAAGGTGGAATTTAGGCAGAGAAACTGACATAGCTGGGAATCATAGTCTTTCAAGCTTCCAATGTCTGTAACAATCTTTATTTTACAAGAATCACAAAGAAGCTATTTTTGGGCTAAATAAGATATTGTGAGATTCTTTTGAATGTGTAAGAGGATAGTAGTCAAGAAAGGATTAGCATAAATACCCACGTTATTAATTCTATTCTTACACTTTCTCAACTTGGGTTTAACTCATGTGGATACATTATCCCATTACAACAATTATGTAAATTTTCTAAATGTTTGTCCACTTCCTGCTGTTGTCATATAAAATTTGCTGTTGAAACAGTGTGGTGCGACTTTGTCTAATTAGCATTTACTGACATGCCATATGTCACAAGACAAATCACCCACGTCATTAATTTAGTCACAAATTTTTACTGGGAACAGAAGATTTTAAAGATAGTTATATAGTCTGAAACTGACAAGAAAATTATCTATATAAACCTATTTGAGAAATACTATATGTAGTATTAATTGGCAGGGAACTACCTTAACTTGGTGAGTGACTGTTTATTATTATTATTCTTTCAAAATAATTAGGCATTAAAATAATTTATTTAGAATATTACTTAAAAACAAACAAAGCATGAATTAGTTTTAAATAAATCTAGAAAATTTTGATGTGGTCTAACTTATGAAACTGTGGAAAAGTATTTCAAAGCTTCACCACTAATTTTAGTGGGTCTCTAGCCCATGAATTATGTACAAAAACTGTAGTTTAGAAACTACAAGAAGGTGCCTGATCATTAATTTTTAAAGAGTTTTACACACGACCATTACATGATAGAAAACAAATCTGAATAATATGAATGTATAACTGTATAAGTATTAAAAACTAAAAGTGTAAAATATAAATTAGCTTTGCACTTTTTAACCTGTATGATTCAAGTGTTTCTAGTCTTTGATTAGGCAATAAAGATTTCTTATTTTTACCAAGAAAACATCTGTACTCCAAGTTGCTTTCTTAAGATTTTGTGTTTAAACAAAACTGAAACTCCATGTGTTTTTTTTTCATCTCTGTTAGGTTCCTGCAAGTTCCAGTTCTCTGGCAATCGATGAGCAGTGCCATTTCCTTCTGCAATTAATTGCAATATTCTTTTGGCTTCAAGAGTATGACCTTGAATAAGAAGCCAACGTGGACTTTCTAGAATAAAACTGGAAGCAAAGAAATATTATTTTTTAATGCCAATGAAATGTGTGTAAAGTCACAGTATTCTCTAAAATTACATGTGAAGTCTCAAAACATTTGACCAAATCATGGAATCTTGGTCAAACAGAACTACATTATACGTATACAAATAACACCTGGAAAAAACAAATAACAGTGTTTGTATTGTTTTATTACAAATTACAGTTTTAACATTAAGGAAGAATATTTTTATAACAGACAGGCATGGTGTTCAGAACACTTGGACAATCATTTTCAAGTACACTAGTTTTAACAGTGAAGGTGTAATGACTTAAATCAACATAATTTAAATAGTTAAGTTTTCACCATTAAAATGTGCACTTTAGAACAACTGCACAAGTGTTTCAAACATCATACCTGCCTGTAATAAATATATTTTTCCATAGTGTAAAAATTAATTTCTAACAAACAATACTTATAATCAATATGAAAGTTCAAAAGTAAATCTGTTTTTAGTGTGTTTTTTAAACATAATTCATTTGCAAGAACTAAATCAAAATGCAATATTTACATAGGATTACATAGTATGTTCTTATACAAAGACGTGATATATCATTTTCTAGTGATGGTGGAAGTTCAAAACTTAACTTCACTTAATGCATTTTTGTTTTATAACTGTTGACAGAGAAGTTAAATATTAAAATATAGGATGACAGACTGTACCCACATCACAGCCAAAATGACTTACTATAGGATGCTTTACAGAATAATATGTACATGGAACAGGTTCTCTTGGTTTGAATAACTTTTGATTTAAATGTAATAATAATAATCTGCCTGAATCATTAATCACAAATGCAGTTGAATTGGTTATTTACTGAAATGTAATTTAAATATCTCTATGACATTTACAGTAGTAATTGAGAATTACCTTTTGACAATGAAATTTAACAAAAGCTTTGAATACCTCAGTAACATTATGTGTAAGTTAATTGCAAATGCATTATTATATTGAAAAATGATATTACCAGCAGATAAAGGAAGTATTCTTTTTTAGTAGAAATAAGGAACATCAGACTGCAAAATATCTATCAATAATACACATATAGAATACTTTGTCTATATTTATCTTTTCATATTTTATATAACCAGATTAGTTTTTCATGTAAAAATTTTTATGATAACACTTACAAAAATGGGATGATAAGAACTAGTCCCCAGAGAGCACACACAGCAGAATATTGCCTCCAGTTAGGAATGAGAAAAGCAATAAATGCATGAAATCCAATTCCAAGAGAAAAGAAAACCTGAACCCATGTTCCACAAAAAGCTCGCCTATTTGTACCTGTCATTTCTGTAAACCAGACATAACTTATCATTCCAATTCCTCCTTGATTAACACCTGCCATAAAGCGACATATGGAGTGCAGCTGTATATTTGGTACAAAACCTCCAAAGGTACTGAATGTAAGAAGTCCCACATGGGTAAAGAGCATTGTTTTATAACGTCCTATTCTGTCAGATACCTGTCCAAACAACCACGCTCCTATAAGCAATCCTGCCATGAAAACTGACTGGACAGCTTTAACTTGATATGCTTGTGAGCAGATGAGGTCCCACTATGAATATGATGGTGAAAAAAAGGAAAAAGAAATTAACATCATTATGTGGTTTAAAAATGAACTCAATTATTACACCTATTCTGAATTATGATATAATACTACTATACATATTAAATATTCTTTTATATCTAACAAACTTTCCATAAATTCCATTTTTTTCATTAATTGCAAATGCATGGTCATTCAACAATTAATCAAACAAGATATGTACTTTACTCCAATTGAATTGCATTTACGGTGTAAACTACTCAACCCTAAAATTCAGGGTAGCCTGTAAGTCCCTACCCATCCATATGTTATTATGTTATATTTAATTACACATTTATTACACAGTTGTTTCTTTTTTTCAGAGAAATATGGCTGATGTAAGCCCATTTACACTTGAAAAGCGTATTGTGACAAGTCCGCATAACATTATCCAGCAAGAATGAGGGACAGCATACGGGTACACTGGATACACAAAATAGATAGATGGACAGGGGCTTACAGACCACCACGTAGAATGTTATTACTCACAACACAACGTATTCTATAATTATTCTGCATTGTAGACTTGAATTAATATTGTAACATAAACAAATAAGGCTCTTAAAAATATTTCAAAGTTTACCTCAGTGGCCATAGATGTAAATTCTGATGTATAAACTAATCTCTTGCAAGATTCTGGTTTGTCATCTAAGAAACAAGTGTTGTTAAAAACTTCTCCTGTCTCACCATAGCACACAAAAGTTGGTAATGCACCAGTAAATATTATTTGTAAAACCTGACCACTCGTGTACATGCCTCCAATCATTCCAGTGAAGAGAAAGTACTTCTTCTGTTGCCATCCAAATTCTCCAATAACTTCAAACACTTCATCAACATCCATAATTCTCTGTTATTTTTAAGTCAATGAGTAAAATTTGTGCTTGCATTTGCTCATGATAATACGTTAGGTTTGTATAAATAGGTCAAAGCTTTGTTTCATCAATTAAAATCAAATGTTTCAGACTAGTTTTAATTCAAATTCAAGTGATACAAAATAATTATTCTTAAATTTAAAGCACAGCTGGCCCTCGAGTAGCTTTATGGGAAATTCAAAACAAAACAAACCTGAATTGAATATTCCCAAATGTGACGCTTTCTCATTTATCGGTATCACAACTCCCAGAATACTTCATTTTCTTTTTCATGCAGCTTTCAGAAACATGCTTATCAGTTTTGGTTTTACAAATTACATAGCTTATTTTATTAACTGTAATTTGCACTGCACATTACAATACAATCACTACGAAACATTAACAGAGTTTTAGTCAGTAAAACTTCTATAAAGTTATCCAAATTACAGAAAAGTGCTGTCACAAAGTGATATTATGAAAATATTTAAAATTACCGAAAAATACAACCTCATTCAGTGGTCAATGTTATAAGTTAAAAACCCGAACTTGTCTACATGGTTTTTTATCATTACATTAATTTATTACATTACGCTATAATTTAGTTAATTGGGCTATTCAACAAGCTCTATGACTATTAACAAATTATCACAGTTTCGAAGCCATAACACCTTTTTACTTTCTTTCAGAGCTAAATTTTACCATCAAAATAAGACAACTAAATTTAACAAAAAAAACTAAAATTTTTTCTAACACTTTTCTTCAGATGTTACATGTACCATGTTTATCAACCAGTTAGATATTTTAGCACTCTCTAGGTAATAATTACATCACTTTATATTTTCATAAATTGACATATGGCAAGTTCGATATAACGGGACATTATTCCAAATGTAATTTTTAAAATAGTTATTTACTAATTGACAAACATATTTGGCAGTATAAGTTTTGAACTGTAGCATTAGCGTACAAACTATTGTAAAGAAGAAGATAATAAACGAATACTCATTAAGACATGATATTCATAAAATGTTATTTATTTTCTAAATTTAGGCCAAATTCACTCGGGCTCATCAGGTCGCCGATGCGACTTTGCTGTAAGAAAACACATCAACACCAAATGTTACTCCCATTCTGCCCCTCCAGTGGCTCAGCGGTATGTCTGCGGACTTACACGCTAAAATCCGGGTTTCGATACCCGTGGTGGGTAGAGCACAGATAGCCCATTGTGTAGCTTTGTGCTTAATTCAAAAACAACAACAACTACTACTCCCATTCTGCTGGGAAAATAGATGTAAAGCAATTTGAATTAATCGCGTATAAACTATCCATCATCGTTTTTAGTCGAATGTAATGGAAAGAGTAACAAAAGAATAATAAATGCATATCTTGATGAAAATAATGAAAGTTGAAACGCTCATTTACCTTATATTACTTTTGCTGTTAGATATTTCAGTCGTGAATCAACAATTTTTACATAAGCAGCCTGTTCGGAACACGAAATTTCCTTGCTTTAGATTGCCTAATTGCACACCTAACAAAATCCAAAACTTCTGAAGAACTTCCTTACTGTAAAACTAACAACAAAGAATAATGTAGAAGGTAAAGTATATAAACAACAAGCAAAACAGTACAGTTGTTTTTAAGTAATTAATGTGGTTTTATCGAAAATACACTCTTTAGTCTTTGCAATAAAACAATTTACTGCTAAGTTTACTTCATAATAACTTAAAATGGAAGATGTGTAGCTTGTGAAAAAAATCCTGATAGTTTCGTTTCAACTATTTCTTGGCATGATGAAATCTTCGTTATATTATTGAAACGAATAGACCATCACAAACCGAATTGTGGAACTAGCTTAAGTCAACTTTGACTTATTTTAATGTCATTTAGTTATCTACATTTAAAGATAAATATAAAGTTATCTTTATTCAAATATTTAGGAAATTCTGAAAACTTTAATATAATTAAATAAACACTGTTTTCAATACCATAGATCTGCAGCCACTGACAAACTGCAGATAAGCAGTGATAAATGTTACGAAAACGATTACATTACAGAAGTTAATATCGTCTTTTAAGATTGATCGCACTTTTGATTTATACAATTCCAGAGTAATCTTGTGACTTCTGTTAACTATTGATATAAAAAACTTTTAGCAAACGAACATCAATTTTGCACGAGTTATAGGGTGGTATTTGATGGTAACATGGTTTCTACTCTCATGTAGTGTTATAATTTTCATTTTGAACTTATTCTTCGTTCTTGGTTTGTTATGAAATTTGCACAAAGCTACACAAAAACACTTTGAGCTAGCCGTGAGTAACTAAGTAGTTTTTTACTTGCCATCACTATCGACCACCACCTCTTGGGGTACTCTTTTACCAACTTTTACCGTCACATTAACTTGCCCTCATGGCTGAAAAGGAGAGCATGTTTGGTGTAACTGGGATTTGAACCCGAGACTCTAAGATTATGAGACAACCTCTGTAGTAAGACAAATAAACAGACATATCTCAATATCTTAGTGGCATATAATAAAAATATTTATTTTGTGTATTATATTTTGTCCAGTCTCGTTATTTCATTTAAAATTAATTCAACTAGCAACTTAATAGATGTCTTGTTAGAATATTCTGTATAGAACATTTATTCAGGTCTAATTAAGTTTTATACATTTTGTTTGAATACACTACATTTTAAACATCTTGTCTGGTATTCAACTGTGATTATTTCACATCATGTTACAAAGACTGTGAATTTTGTGATTAATTTTATGTATAGTCTTATATTTATTTCATTTAAGGTCAATCTAGTCGATAAGAATCTTTGTATTACTCCATAATTGAAACTTTACCAAATCTCCAGTTATAGACCTCATCCAGCATTAATTAATTTTACCTCGATATATCACAGTAGTAATAAATGTCCAATATTTACTGATCACGGTGGAAAATTAGAATATTTTTTCACAAGAGCAAACATATACATATGTATATATATATAAAGTATCTTTTATATTCTAGCCTTTCCACCAATAATTTTAATTCTAAAAAGAAAAAGAAACAGGAAACAATGCAAATCAAGTCTTTTTGTTCCAATATTTTGCGATAGTTGCTGGTCTAACTATTATTTATATAATGTTTGAAGCATGTAAAACATAGTATGTTTAGAAATTTTTTTTTACGAAACATTAAAACGTACGCATTACTGTTGCAAAATTAATTTTTTATTATCTTATAATCCTTTTCTATGGGTAAAGATTAAGTATAGAAAATCTTAGTGATTTACATGAAAAACATAATTGAAGAAAAAGTTATTAATTAAAATTCTGTTAAACATTTATGAAACAAAAAGTAACTTCTGAATTACAAGGTGACAAGTGCCTGGAGGATCAATCTACTTCATGAGAATGATAATCAATATGTCTTGTTCTGTTCCACCAAATACTTATGAAGTAGTGTACAGCTTTGGTTTTCTTACACAAGAAGGAACAGTGATGTTTCAAGGACTGTTCAGGGTGATGCAACTTAAACTGATCATCAAATAAAAAAGAGGACATTATCTTTCTATTCAAGTCACTAGTTGGTCCTCAATTGTATTTATTTGAAATATTGTGTGAGCTTAGTCTGAGTATTTGTTTTTTTTGTTTGTTTTTTTGAATTAAGCACAAAGCTACACAATGGACTATCTGTGCTCTGGCCACCACGGGTATCGAAACCCGGATTTTAGCGTGTAAGTCCGCAGACATACCGCTGAGCCACTGGGGGGCATAGTCTGAGTAATGACACTGATTTGTTGTAAATTGTTCACACAACAGATACTAAAATTACTCCAGGGATGGAAAGGTTATATGAAGATCTCTTTAGAAAAGGGCAACAGGCAGGGTATTCAGTATGTTTAAGTGGGTGATACTGATGAATCAGGGAGGAAATTCTGTAAGTATACATTGTCGTGTTGGCTCGTGACTCTTCACCATATTTAAGGCACAATATCTTAAGGAAAATCCAGAGGCATGCTCCCCCAGAAATATTTAAAATCAGAAACACCATTCTCCCTGTTTTCTGGTCTCTTTTAAAATAAGGGTATAAAAAGTGTTTAAATTTGCAATGAACATGTGATTTGTATTTCCTTCATGAGGTGTATAACATCTTTTCATGAATGTTATTACTCTTCTCCCTTCAGTAGCATGAAGATGACTTTGAAGTTGGTAAAAATTTTTGGTAAATATAATTTTTTGGGGGAGTGGGTGGTGAAAAGACTAATCACAATAGGCCAGGTGGTTAAGGTACTCGACTCGTAAGCGGAGGGTCGCATGCTTGAATCTCGATCACACCCAATATGCTCACTATTTCAGCCATGGGGGCTTTATAATGTGATGCTTAATTGCACTAATAGTTGATAAAAGATTCGTGAAAAATCAATTCTTATCCTGTCATTTCTTTATCATCTCTGAATCACTTTTTTCATTAGAGAGGTCTCTAGATTAATCCTTTTCTGCTTTAACTGTTTAGAATCACCATCTTGCATATTCTTTTTTGGGTGAGTCAGACCATAAACATTTTTGCATCTCCTGCCAGTTTCACGTAGCACAGCCTCTTTTTGTTGTTTGTCTTTGGCGATCTCACAGACTGATATGTAAACTAAAAGTAACACATTTGTCTTCCATAACTTATATAATTATGCAGTTTCCTTTTTCTCTGGATTTTGCCTCCTACCAATTTTTATTCTCCAATATACCCATAAGATTTAGTGTAATGACTTTTGTTTGTTTTATTTTTCAGTCATTTTCACGTGGTTTATATACATATTATGGTACCTTGATTTATGTACACATTTCAACACATCAAAAATTCCTCATTGATAAGAAAAAATAAAATGAACGAAAGAAGGTGATAGTCATCTGATGCAATGTTACATGAAAAACAACATCTTACACTTCTCATTCCTGGTGCCATGGGAAACCACCAAGTTGCCGTCTTTACCTCACAGGTGTTACTCAACAAAAATCTGTATTGAACATAGGAAAATGGAAAATATTAAACCCATCTCCTCCTTCTAAGAGGCCAGTGTTGAAATTAAAGTTTTCTGGGAATATAATTGACATAGCAAATTCTGAACTCTTATAAAAAACAAAACAAATAAAACAGACAATTCTTTCCTGATCTTTCTGACTTCCAGTTAATTTCTTTGCCTTGTCAAGAGAAAACTTGTGCTTATATAGAGATTGTGTGACCTTCCCTTTGGTTGAGGGCTACAGTAGTGTGATTGTCATAAGTTGTTATAATGCACGTTTTGTTTGGGGGATCCAAAAGAGAAAATAAAATTTTGGTGCCCTCTAGCCCTACCCACCATAAAGCCATATGAGGAGACGCACTACAATATCAAGCAACGACAGGGTTTCGTAAGCACTACACCCAAACACCTGCGTCAAACACAAAGTCCACAACACCTGTTGAGAACTTTCAACACTGGTACCTGGTTGACTACAGCCCAAGTGGACCAGCTGATTGATCCAAGGGGGACCACCCCAAGGCTGCATGTCTCTAGGAATTCAAGTTCAAAGTGGTGTGTAATGGTTGGTCCTCTAACTAACAGGATCCTCTCCTCCCCTTCACGGGCCACCACACACGGTAAACATGTGGGTGGATGTTTAGATCCCAGAAGAGGTAATCTGAAAAAACAGAACCTTCCCTGGGAGGTCCCCTCACCACGTACAGGAGTCCACACTGAGGGGTGAGAATAATAAGTGCAGTAAAAATTAAAATAAAGAAATAAAGTTTTGTATGGGACAAAATATAGAATGTGAAATATCAATTTTTCTACTCAGTTATTTTACGTGTTTGCGTGTATTACAAATACTTAAAGAAACACATTAGTTATACTATGCACACAAAAATTGTGACCATAGTGATGACTACCAGAGCACAAAACTTTAATAATACAAAGAATTATCACAGAGAATATTAGGTTGGAAAGTAAATAACGTTTTTATGCAAAACGTTGTCATTCAGTTTGAGGAAAAGAACTTGCAAATTTATGCCTTTTGTCAATGTCAATATTTTGATATTTGAAGCAATCCAAAGTTGACTGGGTCAGAAATGGCTCAACAGCTCCATGTAACAATCATTACCTGCATCTTCTAAATTGAAAAAGTTTCAAAACTTGGACACCAGTTTTCAGAAAATTAACATGTTGATAGAGTCACTATTTGTTAATCTTTGATAACAAGAAATGCTCATGAACCAATTCTGGAAAGAATTGTCAGTGGCAACGAGAAGTGTTTTTTTTATGGGCATACTCAACGTAAGAGATAATTGTTGAATCTCTGTTACACACCTGTACCAACATCGAAGAATGGCTTATATCTAAAAAAACAAAAGTTTTGCCATGTGTTTGGTGGGATCTGGGAAGTGCAGTTTATCACAAAATTTTTTATCCAAATCACAGCTGAAAAATATTGTCATCAGTTGGAGTGCTAACACCAAGCACTGATAAGGAAAATAACTGTATTAATCAATATAGAAGAGTAATGTTTTTTCACTACTTAAGATTGTGTTTTGAATCCTACACACTTCATAAATGACCCAAGAAAAACTTCAGGCCTTAAAATGGGAAGTTGTGCCTCATCGATTCTATTCACTAGATACTGCTTTATCTGATTATCATATTTTAAGATCCTCACGGCATTACTAAGATGAAGAAAGGTTTGTAAGAACGAGGAACTCAAAACTGACTTAAGATTTTTTGAATCCAAATTCAAGGAATTTTGTTCACGTGGAATCCATAACTTACTTAAAATATGGAATAATGACATATAAAATGAAGTCAAATACAGTGGTATCTCGGTTCTTGAATGACTCCCTTCCTGAACTATTCGGTTTTCGAGCATATTGTTTGAGAAAAAAAATGTCTCGGTTGTCGAACATAAACTCGGTTCCCGAACAAAGCTGTTGTGGCCTGAACCCCTGAAATAACCCGACTGATGAGCTGAACGACACTTCGACCATTTTCGGCCCATGCCAAGTTTGTTCAAAACATTTTACCCACACCTGTCGCTCAGTCCACACACCCACAAAAATCTGCTGTGAACGTTTTCGTTTTTCTATTTTTCTAAATATTCTGATTAAGAACGATAATCTAATGTTGCGGTTGCATCCTTAAAAGCCATATTAAACGACCAATTTAGGATGTCAACGGCAAATAACATCTCAACCTGATGAAAATGCATATAAATGGAACCAAACGTCGTTCAAAGTATTCGTCTCAAGGAAGGTAAACCATTTCCGTAAATTTCTACTTGCTGCTATTATCTCGACGTAATTCGTGAAAAGAATATGAATTTTTATTTCATTAATATTTTAAGTCATTCTGAATACCAATGTTTTCTTCTTATAATCCATAGATGTTTCTGTGAAGTCCATATTGGCTTTTTAAAGTAATATATCCAACAACTTTTCTCTGAATCATCACTTTATTGGTTATACGATCCAAAGCACACAAGTCACAAGAAGTAATATGTATATATATGTAAGTGTTAAAATTACACCCACTAATTGTTACTTCAATTTTCTAAGCATTTAACACTAGATAATGAGTCATTTTATCCTACATTTCTGGTGTAACAGATAAAAATAGGAAATATTAAATAAGTTGAAATATATAGG